>CM077154.1:84416190-85616190 GCA_039583875.1 Platanthera guangdongensis | reverse complement strand
GCCGTCAGCATTCTAGCAATCAAACTCAAAAGCGTTGAGTGGTGTCAACACCACTCAACGCCGCGTCTCGACACCACTCAACGCCGCGTTGAGTGGTGTCGACACCACTCAACACTGTCAGCATTCCAACAATCGAAGTCAAAAGCGTTGAGTGGAGTCGACACCACTCAACGCCGCGTTGAGTGGTGTTGACAACTGTAACGCCCCGAAACTCAAAAGAGCGACGGGAGACGTTTTGGGCCAGATTTGGAATCTGGCAGGGGGCACACGGCCTGGGACACGGGCGTGTCCCAGGGCGTGTCAGACAGTCGACGAACTTCGTCGACGAAGTGTCGAGACAGTGAACACGGCCTGGAGCCCAGGCGTGTTCGAGTAGACACGGGCTAGGACACGGGCGTGTCCAATACCCGTGTGAGTCTCGGGTTGTTTTCGGGGCTGTGTCGATGGAGGCACACAGCCGACCACACAACCGTGTCAGTTGGAACACAGGTGTGTCAGGTCGAACACGGGCGTGTTGGATGCCCGTGTGTTGTTCCAGACGCGTTGATTTTGACGGCGAATGGGGGACACGGCCCTGGACACAGGCGTGTCGCAGGTCGTGTTCGGCCCAGTTTTAGCATTTCAGCTACGAATCAAGGTCGTTCGTTTCTTTAATTTGAGATCCAACGGCTGGGGGTTGTTCCTACTGGGATATACCCGGGATTAGGCCTTTGAAACCCTCATTTTTACTTGAGTGGTTCTATTTCTAAGTCAAGAGAGAGAGGAGAGCAAAGGAGGAAGAAGAAGCTAGATCCGGCCATTGGAGGAGCTTCGAAGCTCCAAATCGCGAGCCGAATTCGGATCTACGGAGGCAAAGAGAGTGCAGTGTTTTTCATCCGCTTACATTTCCATGGCGCCGAGGAAGAACGCTAGGGTAACGATTCTCTTCTTGAGCATGTGAAGCTCTCCTTCTTTGCATAGGAGGCCCGCTCTCGCGAGTTTGCGGTGAGTTGGAGGCGTTGCTTCGGGTAGATATGTAAAGTCCCCGTTGTTTCGAGTCCGTATTCGAGAACGGACATAGACATGATATGTGAAGCCTACCCGGACATGTTGGTCTGGATCGGTGATGTTGCATTGCATAAATGCCGGATAAGACTCCGTGCGATTGTTTGTTTTTCAGGTTTTCTACGTGGTAGATTGCAACAGGGAGCCTTGGGGGTTAACCCAAAGGTGCACCCGGAAAACTGGGCAGATACGTGATCTTGCCAACTTGGAGGCCTGAGAGCCAACCTGAACATAACCGGGTTATGTGAAATGTGTGACGGAAACGGGACTTGGAAGAAGTTTGACCTGCGCATATGTTTTGAATTAACGTTGCGATGTGAGCACGGGTTAGATGAAACCGTACCCATTCTATGTCGTTTGGTTAAAGAGACCTAAGAGTACGTGGCACTTGCCATTGGCATAGATGAGGGTCTTCGGCAGTCTATGGTTTTAATTACCGTGACCCATGCCGGGAAGACAAATTGCTCATTGTTTGGCCATCCAAAGGGACGGTGGTGAGTCGGCAGACTTTGACTGTGTTCACCGAGAATGTGCCCTGAGTGCACGCGGTGTGTGGCCGTGTGAGCCTACGCCTGTGATGAAATGAATATTTATACACTACTCGCTTATTCTAATAAAATGCAGGGAAGGAGCATCGCCGCCCCGAGTTGGGGGCGAGATCGTTATAATTTGGTCAGCATTGCTGACCGTTGCTTTGTTTGTCACCGTGCGGTGGTTTTGTTGCCTGCAGGTGCTGCTGGACCAAGTGGTCAATAGCGGGCTAAAGCCCAAATTGCGAAGCCGGCCCTCGATGGCCTAATTGGAGTGTTTACTGCTTTTATTCATGTATGACCGGCCTGCGTGCCGTGCTTTGTAAATCATGTAGTATTAAGTAAACAATTTTGTAAGGCCTTAAGGCCAGTACTTGTGTATGTACTACATTCCTATTTGGTATATTAGTGAACATTCGTGCTCTTTGTGCTGGGTTCTTATTTGCAACTTATAAACTGCTTCCGCTAGAATGCTCTACGTAGGACGTTGGATTGGTTGGATGGTTTCCATGAGTAACCACCCGGTCTGTCTGTGGTATATGACGTCGGGCCCCGACCGGACCTACTGCTATATGCTATGCGACGGATAGGGGGTGTTACAACACCACTCAACGCCATCAGCATTCCAGCAATCTTATGTCAAGGCGTTGAGTGGTGTTGAGACCACTCAACGCCGCGTTGAGTGGCATTGAGACCACTGAATGTCGCGTTGAGTGGCGTTGAGACCCCTCAACACCAATGTCATCCCGCAACGTCTAAGTAAAATGGCGTCGAGTGCGTTGAGACCACTCAACGCCGCGTTGAGTGGTGTCGAGTTCACTCGACGCTTCGTCGAATGACATCGAGACCACTCGACGCCTAAAGTTTCCCGTGTATTTCTAAGTTAAATTCGTCGAGATCACTCGACACCAAAAGTTTCCCGAGTATTTTCTAAGTTAAATTCGTCAAGTGGCGTCGTGTTCGCTTGACTCACCCGAAGCTTCCCGAGCCTGAGTCAATTCTCTTGACTCTAAATGCTTGCAAGGGGTCTAGCACGAAATGGGATGTTACAGTTACTACAAACTTTTACAGGAAAAAGGAAGCAAGCGGGAGCAAGCTCGCCGACCCAAAAGGCCTAAGGCTCATGAAGTGACCTCTTTGTTTAGTAGCTCTGTTTGGTTGCATGTTATGCTTAGTGCATTATGATTCTGGCTTGCATGCCGAGGTAGCCTAGGAGTGTTAATGCATGTTGTTATGTTGATGTTATTGTTTCACATCATTTGCCTTCTGGAGACGCGATGACAGCACATGCCCTACCATCGGGCAGTGCGCTCACAGCTCCTATCGTTGGGCAGTGCGCTAACAGCTCCTGCCCTCGGGCAGTACGCTCACCGCACTCGCCCACGGGCAGTGCGCTCATAGCACCCGCCCTCGGGCAGTGCGCTCACAGCACTCGCCCTCGGGCAGTGCGCTCACAACACCTTCCCTCGGGCAGTGCGCTAACAGCACCGGCCCTTGGGTAGTGCGCTCATAGCACATGCCTTTTGGCAGTGCGCTCACAATACTTACCTTATGGAAGCACACTAATAGCACCGACCTCCAGATAGTGTGCTAAAAACACTTGCCTTTTGGCAGTGTGCTCACAACACCACTCAAGTGAGATGGATGAAAGTACTTTTGCGCCTCTCAGGCGAGATGGACAAAGGTCCTACTGCAGCTCCACCAGACGGATCCCGATCCTCCTGAGGCATGAACGAACAAAGGTTCTTCGCCACCTTCACTCGGACAGACCCCCGACCCTCCTGAGGCGTGAACAAACAAAGGTTCTTGTCACATCCACCCGGACGGACCCTGGTCCTCCTGAGGCACGAACGAACAAAGTTTCTTCGTTACATCAACCCGGACAGACCTGGGTCCTCCTGAGGCGCGAACAAACAAAGGTTCTTTGCCACCTCCACCGGGACGGACTCTGATCCTCACGAGGTGCGAACGAACAAAGGTTCTTCGCCACCTCCACCCGGTCGGGCCCCGGTCCTCCCAAGGCACAAACGAACAAAGGTTCTTTTCCACATCCACCCGAACAGACCCTGGTCCTCCTGAGGCGAGAATGAACAAAGGTTATTTGTCACCTCCACCCGGACAGACCTCAGTCCTCCTTAGCCACGAATGAATAACGGTTCTTCGCCACCTCATCCAAAAGGACCCCAGTCCTTCTGAGTCGCGAATGAACAAACGTTCTTTGCCTCCTCCACCCGGATGGACTCTGATCCTCCTGAGGTGCGAAAACAAAGGCTCTTTGTCACCTCTACCCGGACGGACCCCAGTCCTCCTAAGGCGCGATGAAACAAAGGTTCTTTGCCACTTTCACCTGGATGGACCCCGATCCTCCTGAGGTGCAAACGAACAATGGTTTTTTTACCTGCATCAATAATGGAACAAACCCTAAGTCGATCCAAGGCACAAATGGACAAATATCCTTCGCCACCTCCAAGGGATCGGAAGCCAAACACTCCCATGATGGGAATAAGTCTCCAATCCCCCATGAAGGCTGACTGTGGCAAACCGCGAGTCCTCCTACGCGACTTAGCCAAAAGTGGACTCCGAGTCCTCAGGCGCCATCCAGACAAAGGGGACAAACGTCCCCTCACACAACACTCAGGCATCAGCTCCAGGCATTCACGCCCAATGGCAATCACAAAGTCGACACGCCGCATCAAACACGTGCATTCAAGCAAGGGAGTAGAAGCACTCCCGGTTCAGTGAGACACCCAAGCTCAAACAAGAAAACAACTTTATGACGCCCCTTGAGATATATCACAAGCAGGAGGCAAGTTACCGGGCTAAGTCGTGTCCGCTGCAGTAAAAATAAAGCTCAAACAAAAGAAACAGAGTGTGCGCGCAACACACATACAATCAAGTAATCTCTCAATGTCAACATCAACACCACTTTTCGTGGCATCAACCATTCAAAGGATGGAACACCCTCGTATCCGTTGCATCGCATGGAACCTCTCGTCAAGCGCAAGGCAAAGCGCATCAACGCGCTCATCCTCCTCCTATGACCACACCAACCCGGCCTCCGCCTCGAACAGCTCTGGCTCGACTCTCGATAGAAACGGGCACCAAGTCCTCTGATGATTCCTCATAAAAGCAGAACTTGGGACCTTCGGCATTTCCTGAGCAAATGAGCCCCATGACAAGAACAGACCTTGAGTCCTACTCTTCAAGACAGAAGCCAATCGCAAATCCTCCTCCAGATTCCTCCCCAGGATGGACCCTGAATCCACGTGCATCATCATATAAAGAGCAGACTATGAATCTGTCTACACCGCCAAGGCAAGGAGGGCAAATGACCCCACTCATCACTCTCGAGCAACAAGTCCCCGCAATTAAGGCTCGACAACCATTGCCAGCAATAGTGCACGATGAGCAAGGAACGTGAGGCATAAGATACTTCTGGACCACCGCAATGCGCAAAAGCCTGATACGGTGCTAAGTTGCGCCTGTCACCACAAAGACAAAAGCAAGGCACTTTTTGAAAACTATCAAGATCCCTCTCCTAATGACGACTGTAGGATCTTCACTACGCAAGACTGACATACGAGGAAAGTCACGAGCTCAACGGGTCATGCCAAGACTCGCGCTCCCGAGCAAAGAAAGAAACAAGGGCAGTGCACAAACCAAATGTACAAAGAGTGTGCATGGCGTGAATGTAATCGAGTACTCCCCCAACATCAGCACCAACGCTCGAGGCATCACATATTCAAGGGACAGAACACCCCTACATACTTCGTAATGCACGAGACCTCTCGCCAAGTGCCAGATAGAGCACAATGATCACCCATCCTATCGTGACAGACCAACCATCATAACTATCATTTTAGGGCCCACTCAGCCATCCTTCACCGCATCGCTCCAAGGCTCTATGGCTCTCTGCGATCAGCAACAACAAAATCTCACGCCGCTCCAACATCCTAAGGCAAAGACGCCAACAATGACCTCCACCTTAAAAGGCTCCGCCTCAACCTATTGATACGACCAAACACCAAGTCTTTTTATGCCTCCACACGAGAATAAACACGGAGTCCTTCCGAATATATTCTAGTAGGAACAGACCCGATAGTCCTTCCACAACACCAAGACAAAGAGGGCAGAACATCCCTCCACGTCATGTCCAAGAATCTACTACCAGCGCTAACTTTCCGCGGAAAACGCACAAGCTAGCGCACAACGTCATGCTCTCATATTCATATAAGGGTAAAGTGTGAAAGCAACACGCTTCTGCACCAACGGAACACACAAAGTGCTAAGTAGGAGGACGTTCCTGCAACACGCTGCAGCACCGTATAACGAGCATGGGCAATGCACGAGCAATCAACCACAGGAATCACCATCTAGGTGTCCACCGCAAAACACAACTAGCGTCATGCGATCAACGCATGCAAAAAAGTGCCTTATGGCACATGCTAGCTGAAGTAATCCAAAGTCCACAACCCCAACATGAAATAATCAAGCTTAGAAATTTCTGAGCTCGTCGCTTTGCAGGACACAACCCGCGAAAATTTGGGGGCATTTGAATGGATTCCCCATGGGTTTTCCCGAACGAAGCCAAATAAACCAAGCACCAGTACAAGGAGGGGCATGCAAGAGCAATAAGTCCGCATAACACATGCCATGCACTCCCCGCACACGCGCACAACACACTCGCACGACACGCGCTCGGGCGCTCCCTGCGCTCGTGTGCAACGCACACACGCTCTATGTGTGTGCGCGTAGCGCGCCCGTCTAGCGCGCGGGTTCCCAACGCGTGCGTAGTGCCACTGTGCGGAGCGTGCGAGTGCTACCCCCACGCACGCAGCGCTCCTGCGTAGGCCGCATGCAGCGTGCCTACGCGGAGCACGTGCGTGTCGGCGGCTGCCGCCGCCGACAACCCGCGCCACCTCCGGTCGTCATCGGCGGCCTTCGACCTCCGCCGCCGTGTGGCAACCTTCCCGGGCCACCCGAGCCGCCCGGGGGGCAAGCCCGTCATTTCCTGAAAATTGGTGATCCAGCTGTCCGTAATAGGGCGACGTCATTCATCAGCACAAAATCCGCCCCAGCACAATCACCAACATGTCCCTCCAGAAAACTATAAATAGGCTCCAAGACCCTCATTTGAGAAACAACTTCAGAGACTAGAGAGAGCTCTAACATTTTCCGACGAGGGCATGAGACTTAGATCGTTCCTCTGCTCTGAATTCGCTCTGCTCCATCTCTAGGCTGGCAAGCGTGCAACACTCAACTCTGCAAGGACTTGGCCATTTTTTTCGGAATAACGCTCTCATCCACGCCGAAGACTTATGTGGCATCTGGTTGGGCTTTTAGCCTGCAGTGTGGTGGAAACACAGCGTTTTGAGAATAAGCTGTGTTTGGCGCAACTTAATTTAAAATTACCAGTTTTAAAATTCCGCTTTTTATACTTGTTGTCGTCCGCTATTTTATATTGCGTTCAGCCGCAGAAGCAGCCGCCCCCGAAAACACTATCCCCGCGACCTGCGATTTCCCAATCCATACCCCGCTCGTTGTTGTTTTCCCTATCGACGACGTCGAACAACCACCGCTCCGGCATTCCTCGATCTCCCTATTCCGTGTATGTCTCGTTCTTCTCTCGTTTCTTCCTCGCCGGTTTGGATTTCGGGATTTTATTCGACGTTGTTTTTTCTGTCGGCGACGGCGAACAACCACCACCATAAATTGATGTTGCAGTTCTTCTCTAATCTTGCTCCGATCTTTTCTCCGACAGTGGTAACATGCACAAATCTTCTCTTTGACGGTGGTATCGTGCGCAATTCTTCTCTCCGACTGTGGTATTGTGCGTGAGGTATCCTCCTTCTTCACTGTTGTATTGTGCTTTTACTATTTGTTTTTTCGGAGCATTTCAGATAGTATTTTTGGGTGAAAATTGAAGTTGTTGTTTTCTCCGTTACAAGCATTACTGAAGATATGTGGTAGCAATAGTTTCAGCTTTCATGAAAATAGAAATCCCCTCATTTTGGTTCATAAATGGGTATGTGTGTATGTTCTAGTGTGTATATGTGTTTTTTTATTGTTGGATTGTAAGAAGGTTACTTGAAACTGTATCAAGATACACAGTATCACCTACCCGAATTTGCTCGTGGTGGTCGTCGAGCAGAAAGACATCGAGAGATGTTCAATCATGCACACTCATCGCTTAAAAGTGTGATAGAGCGATCATTCGGTGTTTGGAAGAAGAAGTGAGTCATATTGCGGGACATGCCTAGCTATAGCTTTGACAAACAAGTAGCTATTGTGATCGCCACATTGACTCTGCATAATTTCATTCGTCGACACCATTCACGTGTGGATATTGATTTTAGTGAGTGCGAGGAACGAGGGTCAAGATCATGAGATGACCTCTCAAAGGCAGCAAGAAACATGCTTTGACACTACAGAGAGGAGATGATCGCACTACGTGATATTATAGCAGATCACTTGTATGAAGCTAAAAATGTAGATAGAAATGGCGAGGGTACTTGTTCCAAAAAAATGTCTGAATGAAACAATATTTATTGTATTGGGTGTTATGTTATAAAAAAATATATATTTTTTCATATATTTTATGGTTGGTAACTAAGTTATGTTAAAAAAAATACTCAAAACTCCGTTTTGTTTCCAAATATCTTTTCCAAAACTCCATTTTGAAAACTCGCTTTCACCAAAATAATTTTTTAACAAAACCCCATTTTTCAGAATGAGCACCCTTTATATTAACAACTTTTCATAAGCAACTTTTCTTCAGCAATTTTCCATTAGCAACAGCTCAACCAAACAGAGCCTTATTGAATCTTTAGCTCCATTGAAAGCTCTTGACAGAGCATTGTGGACTTAGTTTAAGTTCTATCGTTCTTGTACTCAAAGCTTTGTAACAGAGAGGTGGTATGTCACCCTCTGTGAAAACTTTCAACTCTTGTAAATCGAAACGAAATAGTGAATTTTATCCGGGCACAGATCCGATCACGTGGATTTTCAGCATTTCCGGGTTTTCCCCGTAAAAAAGGCTCTTGTCATTTGCTGTTGTTTTTCATTAACAGTTTGCGCGCCTGATCCAATTCGGAGCTAAAACGATCCGATTCACAGGACCGAGGACAAATCGAGTGACCGCAACACTACTGATAGCACTTTTGGGCATGATGAATTCGCTCCATAATGAGTTTACTACATTGCTATAAGATAAACTTTCAGTAAAAGTTTCAATTTGTTCTCCTATATAAATTCAATAAGTAAGATATATGCGATTATATGTAAACTCAAAAGGAGTGAATGCAAGGACGATCTTTAGGATGATTGAGAAGCTATAGTTGTACAACCTCCTGTTCGTCGAGTGGAGTGGGTCAAGGGACCGGCTCTCGCGGACCTTCGGCTCGCCTTGCCGACCCCGGCTCGCCTTGATCGCTATTTGGATCTGCCACCACAGGAGTTTGGGTCTCGTCGCTGGTGAGCTCCAGGAGAATTTTCCATGTAACGCTATATTTATTTTATTTCTGTTTGTCGATAGTCATTCCAAGCAGCGACTTTTGGCTATTGGCAGACCAATATGAACGGTGTATAGCAAAACCAAAAGACGGGATTACGCTATTGGCAGACCCCGCTAAGAAAAACTATAAATAGACCCTGAAGGACACCTTAGAGGGGATCCAGTTTTCTTTTGGCTTCTTCAACTTATTTTCGTGGTTAGCTCAGAATGCTCTCCAAGGTGTCCAACTTCAACTTTGGTTCGGGAGGGGAAGTGCTCAAGGTTCTTCCGGGTGTGTGGTGGGTCCTATGTGCTGCAGCAAGGGTCTGCGTCAAGTTTGAGTCTTCAGCTTAGCGTCCTTTCTCAGGAGTAGGTGTGGGTTGCCCCCATTTTTTGGGTCTGAACTCCTCGTTGGGACGGATCTCGCTTCCAATATTTTTGGTGAGGTAAGCGTGGACCGCAGCTTGCACAAGAAAATCCTGAGAGAGTTCCATGGCTGGAGATGATGAACAAGGTACTGACCACAGTGGCTCGCCACTACCTACATCACCGGCTACAGTTGAGATGTTGGAACAGTTCAAAAGGGAGGTCCTAGAGACTATCCAGGTGGTGACGCCGCTGGGGATGGGCAAGAACGCCCCGGGATAGAGGCCAGAAAGGAGGCGGTGAGCGGATGGCAGGAGCGAGATCTAGCGGGGAGAGAGCTTTTCCCCAGTAAGGCGAGTGCAGTCCCAGTGAGTGCGGTCCCGGCGAGTGCAGTCCCAGCCTACGAGCTGGTCGTGCAAGTGGAGCATGCGAGACCCTCGAGCGGCGGGAGCCCGTTCAGTGAGCTAGTTGTTTTCGCGTCAGTCCCGAAAGGGTTCAGGGAGTCAGAGATGACGTATTACACAGGCAAGGATGATCCTGTCCAGCACCTGCAGTGGTTTGAAGACATGGTCTCCATCAGGCCGATGTCGGACACGTTCAAGTATCGCCTTTTCGCCATCACCTTGAAGGAGAAAGCAAGGTACTGGTTTCACCATCTCATGATGGAGTCGATCTATGTGTTCAAGGACTTGCGCCGAAGTTTCCAATTGTGTTTCTCAACGTCGAAGAAGAGGAAGAAAAGTGTCGAGGCACTCTTCAAGATTCAACAGGGAGTAGAGGAGTCACTGGCCAGCAATATAGACAGGTTCCAGGAGGAGATTTTGCTCATTCAGGAGGTGTCGGGATTCGCCCTCCAGCTTGCAATCACTGTGTGGCTGTGCGAGGGATTTTTCAAAATAAGCTTGAATCAGACGCCACCCTTGTCCTTCAAAGAGCTGATGGAGAGGTCAGCGAAGAAGATTGAAGGATAGGCGGCGAACCCGTCATTCGCTAAGAAATTGGCAAGGTTGAGTAACTCGGAGATGAGGGATCAAGGTGGTTCTAGGCAGTAAGAAGAAAGGAGGAAGGAGCCGAGGGCTCAGGAGCTGGGGTGGAGACAACAAGGAGGGGCCATGCAGGGCCAAGGAAGAGGGTTCACTCTGGGGGGGGGGGGACCTCCATGGAGGTCAGGGGAAGTTCACCGCCCTCCCCAGATGGAGGCAAGGTCAGAGGCCACTCCCGCCCCCACCACAGCAGACTATGGAGATCGGTCGGGGAAGGACAAGAGGGAGAGGAGCAAGATGAGGTGGAGTTAGGAGAAGGAGTTAGCCAGCAGATGGGCGAAGAGAGGGGGTGGCGTTGCCATACTGTGACTTCCATCAGGAGGAAGGTCACGCGACAGCCACCTACCCCAAGTTCTTGGAGATCAGGAGAGCAAGATGCCCGAGGGAGCAACAACCACCGATGAGTATAGAGGAGGTAACCGATGAGGAGGAGGAAGAGGACCAGTGTGTGGATAGGGAAGACGTGGGAACCCGAGGGATTGAGGTGATCCATGGAGGGGTGGGGATCGAGGCCACCCGGAGGGCGAGCCATCAAGAACTTCACTGTCGCACGGAGGCTCGTTGACAACGGAAGCTCAGTCAACGTTATCTTCAAGAAGGCGTTCGATGAGATGAATGTGGAGTCGATAAGGGTGTTGGCCTCTAACGGGCCGCTATTTGGATTCTCGGGGGAGATGAAGGAATTGGAAGGGGGGTCGGACTTCATGTGACCTTGGGGGGACAGTCTCATAACTGTCGGTTTGTCATTATTGACGCTCCGTGCAGTTACAACGCAATCTTTGAGCGGCCCCTCATCAGCGCGTTTAGATGCGTCCCGTCCTCATTCCATTACTGCTTGAAGTTCAGCGTAGGGGGAGTCCAGATCAGGGTCAGGGGAGACCTAAAGGTAGCAAGGAAATGATACGTAACAGCCGTCAACACCATCTCCTGGCAGGTGGTAGCCGAGGAGATGGAAGAGCGAGCAGGACTAGAGAGGAGGGGTAAAAGAGGCGGAGATTGAGCTGATTGGCAGAGTAGTGGAGATGGGGGAGTCAGAAGAAGTCGCGGGGAAGGCGGAGGAAGCTGAAGGAGGAGAGATTTGCGCCCAAGTGGATGGGTCAGAGGAGCTGCTAGGGGACCAAGACTGGGAGATGGTTGTCAGGGAGGAGGAAGAGGCACTGGTCCAAGGAGAGATGACGAAGGGCAAATGAGAGCAATCCCGACTGGAGGCCATGAAGGAAGTAGAGGAGATGGAGGTTCTCTCCCAGACAGGTAGGCTGGAGAAAGTGAGGATCAGTGGGGAGCTCAGATCAGAGGACCAGGAAAGGATCCTAGCCTGCGTCCAGCAAAACGTCGACATCTTTGCTTGGAGCGTGGCAGACATGTCAGGGATCGAGGCAGACGTGGCTTGTCACCGTCTTAATCTTGATCCCAATGCATGCTCCATCCGACAGCAAAAGAGATCCATTGCCAACAAGCTGGTTTGACCCATCCGGGAGGACGTGGGTTAGCTTCTCAAGGCTGCGTTTGTATCAGGGATCCATTATCCAGGCTGGCTCTCCAATGTGGTGATGGTTAAGAAGGGGGATGGTCGTTGGAGGATGTGTATCGATTTCTCATTAATGAATAAATCATGCCCTAATGATTGTTATCCTTTGCCTCGAATCGACGCGCTGGTTGACTCAGCTGTCAGTTTTTCTCTAATGAGTTTTCTAGTTGCTTTTCCAGGTTACCACCAGATTCGCATGCACCCACCCGACATCAGGGATGTCTCATTGATCACGGATGATGGGTACTATTACTACAAGATGATGCATTTTGGGCTGAAGAATGTAGGGGAAACTTACCAAAAGATGATGGACCAGGTCTTTCAATAGCAAAGGGGCGGGAACCTGGAGGTCTATGTAGACGATCTTATGGTAAAAACAGGGACATCAGATCTCACCTCCAAGACTTGACAAAAATGTTTGGCACTTTGAGGAAGTTAAAGATGAGGCTCAACCCCTAGAAGTGTGTCTTCGGGGCTAGCAGGGGCAAGTTCTTGGGCCACCTTCTCACCCCAGCGAGAGTGGAGCCTAACCCTGACAAGGTAAAAGCCATTCTAGAGTTGGAATCGCGAAAGAGCACGAAAGAGATCCAACACCTCACAGAGAAGCTGGCCAGGTTAAGCAGGTTTCTCTCCCGAGCAGGGAAGAAGTGCTCACCTTTCTTCCGGTTGTTGCGCGGAGGCAAGAAGTTCAAATGGATCTCCGAGTGTGAGGAGGCTCTCTAGTCTTTGAAAAAACAACTCACACAAGCTCCAATACTCTAAGGTCCAAAGGAGGGGGAGCCTAGCCCTGTACCTGGGAGTGGGGGCCGAGACAGCAAGTTCCGTACCGGTTTGGGAGGAAGGTAGGAAGCAACTCCCAGTTTACTATGTTAGTAGGGTTCTAAGGAAGGCAGAACTTAGATACCCGATCCTGGAGAAGCTAGCATTTCCTCTAGTCATTTCGGCCAGGAAGCTCCGACCTTACTTCCAGGCGCACTCCATCCGGTAGTGACCGATCACCCCCTTCGCAACATCCTGGAAGGGGTAGAGCACTTAGGGAGATCAGCAAAATGGTCGGTGAAGCTGAGCGAGTTCAATATCTCGTTTGTCCCCAGGTTATCAATAAAGGCGCAAGAGGTGGTGGATTTCCTAGCAGACTATGTGGCCGAAGTTTAGGAACCCGAACCTTCCCCCCAGCAGCATGAGAGATGTTGGTGGATGGAGCTTCAGGGAAGCATTCCTTTGGGGGAGGGTGATCCTAGTAAGCCCATAAGGGACAAGTATTGAATAAGCAATAGACATTTACTTCCCACTCACCAACAACCAGGCTGAATACGAGGCTATGATCACAGGGCTTCGCTTAGTCAGGGAGTTGGGGGATGGAAGATTTAAGGGTCTCGACAAACTCCACGGTGGTGGCTTGTCAAGTCAAAGGAGAGTTCGAGGCTAGGGAGCCAACTCTTCAACGCTACCCGGTAAAGGTCAAAGGCCTCATAGGGTAGTTCAGAACTTTCTCAATTCGACATGTACCAAGGGAGGAGAGCGCCCTAGCCGATCTTTTGGCCAAGTATGGTCCTTGGGCAGGAAGCATAATGACAGAGCTCTTCCGGCCGTCAATTGAGGAAGGGGAAGTAACAGAGGTGGAACATCAGACGTCATGGATGGATCCGTTCATCACCTTCTTGACTTCGGGCAAGTTCTCAGAAGGGGATGTAGACAAGAGACGGTTCAAACATAAGTCGGAGTACTACCTGCTACGATAAGAAGGGTTATACCGAAAGACCCTCACCGGGCTTCTAGCCAAGTGTGTACCAGAAGAGGAGGTCCCCAAAGTCTTAGAAGAGATCCATTACGGGGAATGCGGTAGCCATTCCAGAAGCATGACCTTGGAGGGAAGGGTGCAGAGACAAGGTTATTTCTGGCCGAGTCTTGGCAAGGATGCGGCCGAGTTTGCAAACAAATTACAAAAGTGTCAGCTATTCGCTCCTCTCCAACTCCTACCTGCACAGAGGCTCAGGCGCAATATGAGGAATGAATCTGGTTGGACCCTTCCCCCAGGCCAACGGCCAAAGGAATTTTCTGTTGGTCATCATCGATTACTTTTCAAAATGGTTAGAGATAAGGGTGCTGGCCAAGGAAACCTCTTAGGTAATAAGGAATTTTGTGTAGGGGGAGATAGTCTGTCGACATAGGCTACCCCAAGCCATAGTCACAAACAATAGGTCGTAGTTTGCTAGCGATGAGTTCGTCGGCATCTGCGGTCAGCTGGGCATAGAACTTCGTTTTGTGTCGGTCCACTGCCCTAAAAGTAATGGGCAGGTGGAAGCGGCCAACAAGGTAATTGTGAACTTGCTAAGAAAGAAGGTCGAGAACTTGAGGGGTAACTGGGTGGAACAGCTTCTCTCAATCCTTTGGGCTTTGAGAAGCACGCTGAATACGACCACGAGAGAGACCCCCTTCAAACTTTCGCATGGGTCTGAGGCTGTATTACCAGTCGAATTCGTGGTGAGATCACCAAGGGTGGTCGCGACAGAGGAAGGAGACGTGGATTGGTGAATGGAGAATGAGGAAGAACAAAAGCCCTCGCTTGACCTGGTAGAAGAGCTTCGGGACCTGGCGGTCATCCGATAAGAAGAGGTCAAGCGACAAATGACTAGGTACTTCGACAAGCACATTCGAGTCAAGCAATTCAAGAAGGGGGATCTAGTCCTTAAGAAGGTCGATGGCCGGAAGGGGGGGGGCAACGGTCGGGAAAATCAATCCCAAGGATATGTAAGGGATACCCCTAGACCGCGCATGGACCCGTGATGACCTAAAATGTTTCTACCCATGACAAAGCAACTTTTAATCTATTAATGGTTACTTTTATAACCTTGTATGACTGTAGGCATACGTGATGAACATGGCAGGTGAACACCCCCGATTAGATCCCACTGACAAGGCTCTCACTAGCCGGAAGGGCAGGCAGGCCGCTCAGGTGGTGGGTGGTTAAGAAGAAGGTTTTGGTTAGCCCTCGATTGGATCCAGTTGACCAGACTCTCACTAGCTAGCAGGGCCGGCAAGTCGCTCGAGTGGCTAGACCCCAATTGGATCCCGCTGACCAGCCTATCACTAGCTGGCAGGGTCGGCAAGTCACTCGGGTGGTGGGTGGTTTAGAAAGTTTTGGTTAAGCCCTCATTTGGAGCCTGCTGAGCAGTCTATCACTAGCTAGCAGGGACGGCAAGTCGCTTCAGTAGCTACAACGCCGATGAGATCCTGTTGACAAGGCTGTCACTAGTTGGAAGGGCCAGCAGGTCGCTTGGGTGGTGGGTGGTTAAGAAGGCTTTGGTTAAGCCCTCGATTGGATCCCGCTGACCAGGCTCTCACTAGCTGGCAGGGCCGACAGGTCGCTCAAGTGTCTACACCCACGATTGGATCCCGCTGACCAGACTATCACTACCTGGCAGGGTCAGCACGTTGCTCGGGTGGTAGGTGGTTAAGAAGGTTTTGGTTAAGCCCTGATTCGATCATGCTGACCAGGCTATCACTAGCTGGCAGGGACGGTAGGTCGCTCGAGTGGCTACACCCCCGATTGGATCTCGCTGACCAGGCTATCACTAGCTGGTAGGACCGGCAAGTCGCTTGGGTAGTGGGTGGTTTAGAAGGTTTTGGTTAAGCCCTCGATTGGATACCGCTGACCAGGCTATCACTAGGTGGCAGGGTCGGCAGGTCGCTCGAGTGGCTACACCTCTGATTGGATCCTGCTGACCAGACTACCACTAGCTGTTAGAGCCGGCAGGTCGCTCGTGTGGTGGGTGGTTAAGAAGGTTTTGGTTAAGCCCTCAATTGGATCCCGCTGACCAGGCTACCACTAGCTGGCAGGGTCGGCAGGTTGCTCGAGTGGCTACACCCCCGATTGGATCCCACTGACCAGACTCTCACTAGTTGGCAGGGCCAGCAAGTCGCTCAGATGGTGGGTGGTTAAGACGAAGGTTTTGGTTAAGCCCTCGATTGGATCCCGCTGACCAGGCTCTCACTAGCTGGTAGGGCCGACAGGTCGCTCGAGTGGTTACACCCCCGATTGAATCCCACTAACTAGGCTATCACTAGCTGGCAGGGCCGGCGGGTCGCTTGGGTGGTGGGTGGTTAAGAAGGTTTTGGTTAAGTCCTCGATTGGATCTCGCTGATTAGGTTATCACTAGCTGGCAGGGCCGACAGGTCGCTCAAGTGGCTACACCCCAGATTGGATCCCGCTGACCAGGCTCTCATTAGCTGGCAGGGCAGACAGGTCGCTCGGGTTGTCGGTGGTTAAGAAGGTTTTGGTTAAGCCCTTGATTGGATCCCACTGACCAGGTTATCACTAGCTGGCAGGGCCGGCAGGTCGTCGAGTGGCTACATCCTAGATTGCATCCCGCTGACCACTCTCACTAGCTGTCAGGGATGGCGGGTCGCTCGGGTGGTGGGTGGTTAAGAAGAATGTTTTGGTTAAGCCATCTATTGGATCCCGCTGACCATACAATCACTAGCTGACATGGCAGGCGGGTCACTCGAGTAGTTACACCCCCGATTGGAACCCGCTAACCCGACTCTCACTAGCTGGAAGGGCGGGCAGGTCGCTCGGGTAGTGGTTGATTAAGAATAAGGTTTTGGTTTAGCTCTCGATTGGATTTCGCTGACCAGGCTCTCTCTAGGTGGCAGGGTCGGCAAGTCGCTCGAGTGGCTACAATCCCAATTGGATCCTGCTAACCAGGCTCTAGCTTGTTGGCAGGGCCGACAGGTCACTCGGGTGGTGGGTGGTTACAAAAGAAAGGAAGAGTGAAAGCCCTCGATTGGACCCCGCTATCAGGCTCTCGCTGGCTGGCTGGGCCGACAAGTCGCTCAGACAATGGGGGCTTGTGGAAAGAAAGGATTCCGAGACAAAAGGGGAGGCTAGTATGTAACTTCACTTGCCCCAAACAAGGGGTGAGGAATACCCGAATGACGGTTTGGCTGGGAACTCGCGAGTCCATAAAGGGAGCCAAACTTCCCTGCAGCACTTCACACTCGCGCCTCGACAATAAGGGGGTGATGCCGAGCCGGGGATCTCGCGAAAGCGGGTGCGTAAAAAAACTACAATGAGCAAAATATTTCGCAAGTCCCGGCGGAGGATCAGAATGTCGCAATACGAAGGAGGTTCGCTTCGCAAAGATGTCCTAGGCGTTATGTTATAATCCTTACCAATGTGGTGAGAGACTGCATAATGCGAGTTAGTTACTGGGGTGCAAATACAGATCGAAAGAAAGTGCTAAGCCAATGCATTAAAGAAAAAGCGGGAGCTACTACAAAGGACTCGCCCATGAGCAAAAACAAAGTTGTATATAAAATGGGGCTTTGCCCACTGATTACAAAAAAAGTATTTAAGAGACAAAAATAGAAGAGGTCTCGCCTCAGATATGCAACAAAAAAAATAATAAAATTACAAAATTCACAACGAGCCAGACGCTGACTTCTCGCTCTCACAAAGAACCGGGACTGCCTCGTCCTCGGAGTCCGAGAGCGGGAGGAACAGCTCAAGGACCACCTCCTTCACAG
Organism: Platanthera guangdongensis; assembly: GCA_039583875.1. Lineage (NCBI taxonomy): Eukaryota > Viridiplantae > Streptophyta > Magnoliopsida > Asparagales > Orchidaceae > Platanthera > Platanthera guangdongensis. The sequence goes on along the minus strand of CM077154.1, from coordinate 85,598,658 downwards.
TAAGCCTCTCGCCCTTGCTCGTCGTGAGAACAACTTACTGCATCACTTGGAGAATGCTGTGTCGCCTTAGTCGAGTTCGCCTGCAGCATCTCCTTAAGCTTGCTATCGAAATATTGCTTGAACTTGCTACTTGCCAGGAGCCGGCGGGAGGACAGCCTCAAGCAGTTGGCTGACCGGGGTATTTAGTCCATTATTCTCCTGCTCCAAGGTGTCAATCCGAGAGTAGAGTCGTTTGTACACCGCGGCGTCCTGCTCCAGGGTGTCAATCAAAGGGGGTCGAGGCAAGTAGGCGCGAGAGAATTAGCACTTAACACTCCACCCAGCTGCTCGGGAAGCTGTTTTTTCGAGGCTTCCATCCTATACTTCAGGCTCGCAACCTCCTTTAGCGCAACGTCGAGCTCTCGCTCTCTATCCGCAATGTTTGGATCAATATGTAGGCTGTGGCGCCCCATCATGTGAGCTAGTTCTAGGGCGCAAAGCTGAGCTCGCGCGCTCTCATGCGCCAGCGTCCGGGTGGACTCCTTGTCAAAGACCGAAGCATCCTCCCGACCATAAAGGCCGAAGGAGAATGCATAGGCCTGACCACTGGTGGTGTCCTGCTCTAGCCAGGAAGGGAAATGGGTGGATATGGAAGCCCTGTTGGCTTCCCGGTCCTAGAGGAGCAAGGGCTCTCCGGACTCGTCGCGGTTCTTCTCACCGAAGCCGAAATTCTGGTGCCCTTTTGGCACTGGCTTCTCGGTGACCTTCTCGCCCGCAGGCCCACTCAGGACCAGGGTCCTCTCCGGCAGGGTCCCCTCTACCTGCTTCCCTTTTTCGGTACCATGGGACTTTGACCTCTTGGGCGGTGGGGGGATGATGACGTCTCACGGTCCGCGGGGGCGACCCGCTTCTGAACAACGGGCGCAAAAGGGGTCCTCGGGAGCTACCAACAGGTAGTTACGACCGCCTCAACATGGGTGAGGTCGGTGGATACGACCCGAGCACTCGCATAGGGTGGGTGCAAAGGAATGTCTCGCTCTCCTACGGATGGTGTCGGGGTCAGTTGAAGAAGACCAAAAAAGAAAAAAAAAAGGTAAAAGTGGGGGTGAGTGCGGAAGGAGATACCTGTTCCAGGTGGACGGAAGGAAGCGAGTCAACTTTCCTTCGCAGATAGCCGACCTCGAAGTTCTTCCTAGCAAAGAAGGCGAAGAGGGCCTCGTGACCTCCCACGGTGGGAGGGCGGTAGGTAGCCTCGTACTGCTGGAGGGGAGAGAAAGGGATGTTGCCAAAGTCCCAGTTGACAAAGACGAACTTCCTCAGCCAGTTGTGGTTCTTATTGGTCGTCTCGCGGACCTTAGCGTGTTGCCTAGAGAAGCAAACTGTTACATTCTTATTGGTCCGGAAGGTGAAGAGTTTGTGGAAGACGGCGAGGCTGAACTCGATCCGCTCTTAGCGCAGGGAGCAGGCGAATGCCACCGGCAAGACAATGGAATTGGGTTGAGTTGGGCCAGGACCACGTCCAAGTACTTGACAACCAGGTGTACCTCCGGCCAGAGTGGCAGTCGCAATCCCACCTCGAAGTGCGAGATGGGGGTGGCGAGTTCATCGAGGTGGAGGTCGTTGATCGACTCGAACTCGCCCGAGAGGCGAGCAACGAAACCAGGCGAGATGTAGTTTGCAAACACTAGGAGGACTCGCTCTCCGTGAGGTTGCAATGCAGAAAAAGGTAGTCTGAGAAAGCTCACATGCTCTTTGACCTAGCCTCAACATCACCACCGCAACCGCCCATCGTATACGAGAGATTGCGAGAACCTGAAGGGCGGGAACTTCAGGACGAAGACGGCGGAAGGAGATAGTAAATGTGGTGGGTGAGGGAGGAAAAGATGGACTATTTATAGGAGAAGAAATGGGCGGGAAGAAATCGAGACAATAGGTGTGCGGGTAGCAAAATTCACCACACACCTCATTTCCCGGATCGGCCCGTCCCCCCCCCCCCCCACTCTCCATCCAAACAAGATCTGTCTTCCAATGGAGAAGCCCGGAAGGAAAAAAGAGACGCGAGAAACAAAGAAACGAACAACGTGAATATAAGAAAATTCATGCCTGGCGAGAGCATCAGGGCTCTAATTGCGAGTACTCAAGCAAGTTCATTATTAAAAATGTTAGTGCAGGTTTTAGAAAGTAAAAATGGTAAAGCGCCGCCCAAGAGGAAGGGTAGGGGGTTGCGACTGCCGGTAGGCTCAATGTTGGAGCTATTTCCATCTACCCCGGCCTCGCACTCCCGAATTCGACGGCACGCGAGGACAATGATACTCGCGCACGATACGCAGCTCCTGTTAAACCAGACTCAGCCGGTCCTTGGCCCACGAAATATGCCTCCCCTGGGAGGTCACCTCGCTGCTCGCTCCTCGCCGCATCTCGCCGAGAAGTTGCTCGTAATCCGTCTCGAGATTTGAGAGACTTCGCTCGACGCCGTGCCTGTTCTCATGGACCTGACTGTAGATCTCACGTAGCATCAGACTGGGCTTTTTGAACAACTCAACCATCCTCCTCTTCAGCATCACAACGTCCGTGAGGTCGCCCAAGAAGTCCGCAATCTTATCCGAGATGGGAGGAGGCGAGAACTCCTCGCTCGCGTCAACTTCGGTGGATGAAACCTCTCGGTAGCCTGCGAAGAGAGATTATTAGCTAGATGAAAATCAAGCTTGGGGAAAAGAGCATAGCAGGTATTCTTGCTAACGTAGTGAAGGTATAATCCCCTTGCCAGGGCGTTGGCGGGAGGTATCGGGCTGCCCTTGAAAGGGTTTGCAGGAGGTGAATGAGAGGGGTTTCCCCAGGCCGGGGTGGGCTGGCACGTGATCCATAAGATGGAGGATGGCAGGCACCGAGCCGTCGAAGTTACCTTCAGCCAGGAGGTTAGAGCCTAGGGTGACGACGAGGAGGGCCTGGAGGGGCGGCGACTTCGGGGGTGGAACGTGCAGACCGGTAGTCCCAAAGGTGGTAACTGCAAAAGGCAATAATAGATCAGAACCAAGGACCTCAGAGGATCAGGGTGAGAGAGAGACAAGATGAGAAGCTCACCATGCGAAGGCAGAATATCCATAGGAGTCGGGGGGGGGGGGGGGGGTCGGTCTCCATAACCGAAGGGTAGCCCCTTGCCTCCGACGAGTGCAGTTGGGAATGCTCCGTCTCCTCGCCCGCATTCTCCTTCTCGAAAAAATTTATCTGTGAGCAATCAGGACATCTTAAATCCGTCTCAACATCCGACGAACCAATTAACTCACGTACCTGGGGGCTAGCTCAGTAGTGAGCGGTGCGTTCAGAAGAGAGGATCCACCCTCCTCCAGGTTGCGCTTAACCATCTTGTTTTTTTTTGGCTTGAAAGGCGGGCTCGGAGCCCCCCCCGGGCCAGCCAAGGCGCGAATTCGATAATAGAGGACCGGCTTTTCTCCCTCACAGCATCTAGGCGGGCCAAACTTCTTATGAAAGCGACATTATGTGGCTACAATAAAAGTAATCTGATAGAGAGGAAAGAAGGGGTAAAGAGGCCTTTCACTCTACTGGTCGGAGATATTTATAGAGCAGAAGAGGGGCCCACCGAAAGATTCCCTCCAAGTCAGCAGACACACTCCGAACATGAGGGTTTGGATTTTTCTTGACAAGCTTGCGACAATCTCGCAAAGAGAGGAGATTGTGTACAACCCCGTGTTCGCCGAGTTGAGTGAGCCAAAGGACCACCGGGTCCAAGCGAGCTGAGCAGGCCCGCACTTGCCAAAGGCGACAGACGATTGGTTTGAGGGGCGAGTTGCAAGGTATGGATGCGCTCGCCCTGGGGTAAGAATAAAAGGTGGGAGAGTGTTGGCATCATCGGGTACTCGTCGCTCGCCTCATAGCAAGCTGAAGGTTGGCGAGATGACCGACTCGCCTCAAGATGACCGGCTAGCCTAAAGGCAAGCTGTCCGGCTCGCCTGAAGGTGAGCCAGGGTCGGCGAGTCGAGCCGAAGGTCGACCAGAGCTGGTCCCTTCAAGGGATCTGCCACCCCAGGAGGTTGGTGTCTCGTCGCTGGAGAGTTCCAGGAGAATTTTCCATGTACAGCCATATTTATTTTATTTCTGCCTGCCGATAGCCATTCCAAGTAGCGGCTTTTGGCTATTGGCAGGTCAATTTGAGCTGCGTATAGCAAAACCAAAATGCGGGATTACGCTATTGGCAGACCCCGCCAAGAAAAACTATAAATAGACTCTGAAGGGCACCTTAGAGGAGATCCAGTTTTCTTTTGACTTCCTCTTCTTCAACTTATTTTCATGGTTAGCTCAGAAGGCTCTCCAAGGTGCCCAGCTTCAACTTTGGTTAGGGAGGGGAAGCGCCCAAGATTCTTCTGGGTGTGTGGTCAGTCCTCCGTGTTGCAACTAGGGTCTGTGTCATGTTTGAGTCTTCAGCTTAGCGTCCTTTCTCAGGAGAAGTAGGTGCGGGTTGCCCTCATTTTTGGGTCTGAACTCCTCGTTGGGATGAATCTCGGTTCCAACAATATCAATAACATTGTCAATAGTGGCTGACCCTTAAGTAATGTTATGTTTGTTGGAAAACTCACTTGACAATACTTTTGGTAGGATTACTTATTTTGATTTCCGCTGAATAAGTTAGTTTGATCATTGCAATGTTCTTTAAATATTTGCTTTAGGTGCTGTTTTTGTGTGACATATATTAACTGTGGAATATATTGTAAGCATCGACTGTCACATCATATGATTAAGCTATGATTCAGTGATGAGTTGATCTTACCTTTATGCATTAACAGGGAGATAATGAGCTCGGTGTTATCAACACGGTGAGACATACTCATCAACTCGAAAGTAACCAAAATGATATATTTCATCATGAGAAAAACTCTCTTGAATTGTTGAACACCTTGTGAAAACTATGATCATAATTTTAGGATCACTCTATCCAAGTTATCAATAATCATATATTGAATTAAATATTGTTAATATTAGATCAACTTTATGCAACTTCTTAAGTGGAAATTGAGTATAATGAATTCAGCCTCTTTAAATGTCGAGATCAATCAAGACAGATACTCGTCATCTTCATTGCCAAGTTCACGTTCCAAACAAAAATGTTTGTGAAAGAAAGTCCATGCAAAGATGTTGTCTTTAACAAATGTTTATAGGGCTTCTAGGAGTGAGGGAATCAAATCGAGGTGGCGTTTGTAATGTTCTATTTAGCTTCTGCTCTTAAATGTTCCAATTAGAGCCCAATATGCATTCTAAGTTTACATTAAGTTCAAAGTTCCAATGGTGTTCCGAGTGTCTTTGAACAAGGTAACATGATAAACAAAGTTATGATTCATAGAAGTCAATTCATAACTTCCTACATAATGTTTTGGATACCTTATATATGATACATATATGATACTAGATAAATATTAGCATATTTAATTTAGTATAATATTTTTTTATAGAAATATCTCAAAATGTGGCATAATATTTATGATATTAATAATCTGCGTTGTTCTTTTTGGTAGAGTATATATTAAGTGTAGTTTCCTTTTTTAAAGTCTATAGCTATAATTACATAATTTAGCAATATTACTTGTTTTTGTTCTATATATGATGAAATATATTTTCATTTGATATAATACATATATATTTTTGTGGCACTATCTTGAAACTGAGTAAATTTTAAATGTACATACTTATATATCTTTTAGTGGACATTTATAGTAGATGTTAAATGAAGTTTTTTTTTGAATTATTTGGGTTTTCAGAGCTATGTTTTTGTCCTCATGTAATTTGAGGATTTTCTTGCACATTTGAGCAAGTTAAAGAAAAAGTAAAGAGAAACAAGACAAACAATTCAATTATTATAATCAACGACCACATATATATTCAATTAATTATAACAAATGCAAGTGGATAAATAAATGTTAATATAGACTGCAAAGTCACATAGATGGAGGAAATTTTGACTTGAGAGGACACAAACTGTAGTAGTATGGCGGAGTGACAACTTGTATGTACACCGTCTCTTGGCGGAAGAATAATAAAATAAACGTTGCTGTTCATATCCTGCATTACAATAGATTTAGTTATATAAGCTCATTGGTGTGATAATATTTATGGGAAACATAAGCTTTTAAAAGTAAGATGCTAGCAAAACGTTTGTGGTTACTAAGGTTCCGTTTGGGGGGACTTATTTTCACCGGTCAAGCGGTTACGACCGCATGAACCGGACTTTAATTAAGGTCCGGTTCATGCGGTCGTAACCGCTTGACCGGTGGAAATAAGTCCCTTCATACGGAGCCTAAGGCTTTGTCTAAGAGAGGAGTGGGGACCGTCAACGCTAGCTGTTTTGTTTTCGGGAGGGTGCCATGAAATAAGGATATATCTTCTCGCATAGCATAGGATCTAATGGAGGGAATCACTCACACGGTGTGCATATCCTCAAATGGGCCCTAAAATACCCTATGAAGGATTGAACTACATGAGAGACAAAGTTAAAGAAGAACATAAAATCTGGAAAAGTGAAGGGTTAGGGTTGGTTAGGGTGACAAAAAGAGAATGATAGATTTGAAAATAAAGTGATGATTTTCATAAGGTTCTTGCTAAGAATACTTCAGCGACACTGAATAAGACCTTTGAATATGAAGAGAATGATAATATGTTGAAGATTGGAGAATGAAGGGCAACGCTGCAACTAGTTTGGATTAGTGATGGAGGACAACACAATATGTATTAAAGAAAAATTCATCACATAGACACCATTATGTTCATGGGTAGCCATATGGTTGGAATTGTACAAGAATCAATAATCAATGGAGTGGACTGGGACAAAAGAGCAATACCTGAAGAAGTAAGAGCAGCTATTGATTATGAAACGTAGCTCAACCCTCACAATATTAGAAGTATTGTTCGCTAATGCCCCTATTTGGTTTAGCCACATTTCATAATAAGTCTGGCCGACATTTGTGATATGAAGCAAACCAAGCAACAATAATAAAATTGATATCATTATAGGAAAATAACTAGAATACACAGCGGAAGTAAATAATTGCAGCTAATATTTAAGAAATAGTTCAAATTCGGATTCACATAGCCAAACAGAAATGAAACGAGCAAGAAATTTGAATAACAGGAAACTTAAACAATGTCTGATACATAAGTCTGTACATAAACGCTAAATCAAAATGAAAGGTAAAACAAACTAAAATGTGGAAAAACCTTAAAAAGTTTATTCTAAGGGAATCTCCTGACCTGAGCGCCCTAAAATGAAATGTCTTAAAAAAGGGTCAACCCAACTGGTAAGTAAGAAAAACTCTACCCCCTGACGACACTAAATGACATAATTAAAACACGTATAAGCAGTTGAAATATAAAACAGTAGAATCTAGGAAACATGATCATTAACGAGATAATTATGCATGATGTTGTATAAAATAAACTATAGTATATAAATTTCTCTTTCTGCAATTGTCGTATTGTGAATTACATTCATTGTTTTAATATCTAGAAGTATAGAGGTTACCGTGTTCTGAATTCCGTCCTAAGATTGGGGTAAATCAATTGTTCCTCTTATTAATTTCTATTTTATGGCTTATTGAGAACATTCTGAATATTGAGTTTCTAATGGCAACTAAAGGTGTCCTGACTTGTTGCATCTCTTCTGTGGGACACATTCCGGTATCGGACTGTTTTCAAGCATAAAAGTGTGGGTAATCGACCCCATGTCTAAGGCTCATATGGTCTGCTGGCCTTATGAATGTAATGGTGTGCATCCATCAATCATGAGAGAAGAACCTATCATGCCTCTATGAATTGATCACTAGTGGTTGATACAAACATCACATTATGTCATCCAGTTGATGCCACTAGTCTGAGGCATATTGTGTTTTAATATTTTACTTTCAACATAATTGCATTCCACATCTTTAATCATTTTGGTTCTTACTATAGTATGTAGGTGTTCGTGCATCAATCTGTGTATCACATGATAAATAATTCATTTGACTGACATATGCAATATAAGGCTACATGTTATTTGATTTAATGCATTTTTAATAATACATTTTGGCTATTGACATATTCTTAAACGTTGTAAGTAATTCAATTTCACATGCATTCTTACGCGACCTAGACAATGCATCTATATTAGGTGATATGTCTAACCAAGCGAAATCGAATTTCTTACCTTGGTGTTGCGGGTTCGTAAGCATGATGCAACAACATGATTCTTTAGATTACAATAACAATACTCAAGTTTTTATCTCACTATTGTGGGGTCGGCTATACGGATCTTTTGTCGCCATTGTGCCCTATCTTTAGTCATAATCTCACTAATGTCTACGTACAAAATGATCTTAATTCATAAGCGTGATTAAATTTTACGTTGGCTTTCTACCTAACACAACCATCACCATTTTTCATCTGGGATTGGGACCGGCATAGACTAGTTTCATGATTCTTCAAGAGAAAAGTAAATAAATGCAAAATTCTTCGATTTACTCCATCCGTCCTCTCTTCACCACTAGGGTTACTCCGAACTTATAAGAGAACACATTTTGAAATCCCAACTTCTAGGGTTAAACCAAAACCCATCATCCTTATTTCCTACGAAAAGGAAACAAGGTAATGTTGTTAGAAGAAAGCGGGGTGATGGTAAACCTCATAACATCTATAACCGGTTAGAGAAAGCAAGGAGGAAAAAAATACTTACTCTCTTTCTCGAAATGAACCAAGAAGTGAAAATGATCGGCTATCATAGTAGAAAAAAATTGAACCCCTCTGAAAGATATAGTACCTAAACACCTAGAGGGGGGGGGGGTGAATAGGTGACCAAATTCTTTTTAACTTTTTATGGCAGCAATCAGTTAATATCACAGAATTCTATCTACTATATCACAGCACATATGCAACAATCACAGCCAACAACAATCACACAGTAGACACAGAGTTTTATAGTGGTTCCCCAAGCTTTGGGTACATCCACTTTCCCCCTTCGCCTATCTAGCAGTGTACTAGATTCGGCCAAACTTCTCCACTATCTCAGAACCCAAAACAGGCTCCTACACCTCAGGCCCAAGGCCCTACAACTCAGCTTTTCCACAAATCCTACACTCAGCCACAAAAGCCTACACTCAGCCACAAAGGCCTACACTCAGCCACCAAGGCCTACACTCAGCCACCAAGGCCTACACTCAGAGATTTAACTCTCCTACCCTCAGCCTTTATAATTGCAGGCTTACAATCTCAGATCCCTAAGGATCCTACAAGTTATAATGAATACAAAATGTATAAACTCAACAACTTAGATGAAAGAGAGATAAGTTGTGAGATTTTTGATGAGTTCTTGGAAGAACTCAGCTGAAATCAATCTGACTTGGCTTTCTTCAAAGCTTCTTGAAAGTAGAACACAATAAGACTGATTCCTCTGCAGTTGATCCTTGATCTCTGCTTCTTAAGATTCAGACCAATCTGAATCCTTCTTCTCAGCTGGGTTCCAACAGCTGATTTCTTGGATGGAGCTCTCTCTCTCCAACTTCTTAGATCTGCACTTGATTCTTCAAGTAATAGCTAGATCTTCTTTGTTGAATACTTGATCAATAATTTGAACAACTCCTTTCTGTAGACAGCATAAGCCTATTTATAGGCCTTCTTCATGGTAACCGACTGGTCCGGTTCATAACTGAATTCTGACAACTCTGACAGGTGCTGTAGACCGGCTGGAATTGCAGTTGTCAAAACATCCAGTCAGTTCTTGAAAATTCTGTAACTGTCTTTAAGTGTCGAGACTTTCTGTCTTTAAGTGTCGACACTTATAGACCAAGTGTCGACACAAGTTGTCTAAGTGTCGACACTAGTCTACAAGGTGTCGACACAACTCCTTGTGTTGTAGATTTTGTATCTCGACACTACTTCTTCTTCATGTGTCGACACTGAAATTGAGTGTCGACACAAGTACTTGTACTTCAGAATTTTGCTGAATTCTTTTAAGTGTCGACACAACACCTTTGTGTCGACACATCTTCATGTGTTGAATCTGTTAAGTGTCGACACATGTCTTCAGTGTTGATACTTGTTGAGTGTCGACACATTGCTCTGGGTGTCGACACTTTCTTCTTCTGTCGAGACTCTGGTTGAGTGTCGACACATTCCCTTAGTGTCGACACTTATACTTAGAATATTTTGTTGAACTTTGCTGTTCTTTGCTAAGTGTCGACACAGCTCCTTGTGTCGACACTTTCTTCAAGTGTTGAGTCTTCAGCTAAGTGTCGACACATTGTTCTGGGTGTCGACACTTACTTCCAGTGTTGACTCTTCTGCTGAGTGTCGACACATTGTTCTGGGTGTCGACACTTACTACAAGTGTTGACTCTTCTGCTGAGTGTCGACACATTGTTCTGGGTGTCGACACTTGTACTTAGTCTCTGCAGACTTTTGCTGAGTGTCGACACAGCCTCCAAGTGTCGACACTTTCTGATGTAGACACAGTTTTTCTGGGCGTCGACACAACTGCTAAGTGTCGACACAGCTTCACTGTCTTTTCTTCACTGAGTGTCGACACAGCTCCTTGTGTCGACACTTTCTGTCTGGTGTCGACTCAGCATCCCTGGTGTCGACACAATGACTCCAAGTGTCGACACTGCTTGTCTGGGTGTCGACACAAGTCTTCTTAAGTGTCGACACTTTCCCTCTGGGTGTCGACACATGGACTTAGAAACTTTTACTTCATTCCTGCAAATACTTAACCTGCACAAGTAACTCAAAAGCACATCAAATACATTTTGATATATATCATTGAGTTGGGTGAGGCTTTTCAAATCAGATACATTTGAACCAATGTACCCAACAATCGCCCCCTATTTGGAGAAGTCATAACCATTAGTCAATGATATACACCATTCATAATTAAATTACAAAATGATGTAAGACAGGATTATGTAAACAAGAAAGTACATCACATGTATAAAACAAACATGCATATACAGATAACATCTCAGAACAATTATGAAATAAATTTATTACACAAAACATTGTTCCAATACTTTGTCATATACAAAATTCTAAAGTTTACAGAATGTTTTATATCAAAAGAATACATAGTAAACTTAAGAAATTTTCTAAGCTATTTCTGTTCAGCCTCCTTAATGACTATTCCTTTTCCAGCTTGAACTCTGGCTTGAACAGGAGCTTCAGCAACTTCAGCATCAGCAGGCTTCTTGCCTTTCAGATCTTTCTTCTTTTGTTCTTTTGCTTTGATCTTTTGTCTTTCAAAGTAGTGATAAGGCTTGGGAAAGTACTTGCTAGGCTCCAGAGCAGTAGGAAGTAGCTTTCCCATCTTGGCCTTCCTTCTATATTGAACTATGACCTCCTGCCTTGATTCATGTTTCCTCCATTCAGTTTCAGAGAACCACTTATTCCTGTCTTGAATGTTATCTTTGGCAGCTTTCCAGGCAGTCAATATAATGTTCCTTGAGGTAGGGCTCCACTGCTCAAAGTCTGGTCTTTGTTCAGCTTGTTCCCTAAACCTCTTCTTAGACAATCTTGTCTCTTCTTCTTTCTGCAGTGCCTCTTGCATGGCTTCAGAAATTGGCTGAACAACTTTTTCAATAATAACATTGTCCTTACCCCCAGGTGGGCTATACATGGACTGTATGTCAGCATGAATCATGTCAAAATCTGGAGGAGGGTAGATGACTTGAGCCACTTCAGGTTGCTCCCCTCCTAGATATGCAGGATGAATTCCAGATTCAGCAACATTGTCATCATCACAAAGAGGAGGATAACCCAGTGTAGCTCTGATGGAATTAGATATCCACTTGGCATGATCAGAGCTAGCTTTGACTAAAACTCTCTCCCCCTTTATGACTTCTCTTTCTACATGATCTCTGACATCATCTTTCTGAAATCTTACTTGATTATCCAAATAATTAACTCCATCTTTAAAGAAAGGTTTTAACCTTTGGAGTTTGTCAGTTATCAACTTTTGAGAATCTTGGATGACAGTCTTAAGAGCAATGATTTCTTCTAGGAATACTTTGTCAAAATCTGCCTTTGCTATAGCTGGAGTCTGCCCTGCAGCTAGATTCTTCAGTTCTGTGACTATTGCATTGTGAGATGCAGTAAGGTTGTCATTCATTCTTATCTGATTTTCAAGAACATAACCTTGCTTCACAGCCATGTCATCCACCTGTGCTTTTATCTTCTCCTGGTGTGTAGCCAAGTACACCACTGCATTTCCACCCTTGTGGAAACATTCAGTCATCTCCTTTTTATTTTGGTTCATTTCAAACCTGATAGATTTTATGTCCTGTGCTAAATCAAATTGTAATGATTTCTGCCCTTCATCAACATACTTCTCAATTGCCTGTCTGTGCTCATCCAGTTTAATCTGCATAGAAACCATCAATGCACTATAATCAACAGTTGGTGCTGGCTGTAGTGCAGACTGTGGAACAACAGTTTGGAGAGCCTTCTTATAACTCTGGCTCCTTTTGAAGACATAAATTTTCTTTTTCCTTTCCCTTGCAGCTTTCTCATCTTCTGAAGCTGAGGAGCTAGCAATTTCTACCCTCTCCTTAGGGCTTGGGGGTAACTCCTTCTGTACATCTGGTGCCTTCTCAGGTTCTTGCCTTACAGGATCTTCAACAAGTACAACTTGCTCCCCCTCAACTGGAGCATTCTCCCCCTCAGCAGCATCAGTTTGCTTGTCAAAATCTGCTTGATCCAGATTTAGGAATAAATCTTCCATGGTGTATTCTTGTGGAGACTGAGCAGGAGAAATTCTGGGCTCTTCAATCACTGGATCAGTAACTACAACTTCAACAGATGTGTCTTCCATGACAGCATCTGGGACTTGGCTATCCAGCTGAGTTTGCTGATGAACATCAGTCAAATCAGTATCCTCTATAGGAAAATCTAAAGCATTTAGTTCAGTGATTACCTCTAGTATGATGTTGGTTGCTTGTTCACTTTCTAGTGTAGTTGGTTCTTCTACAACTAGAGACTCCCCCTGGATGTGATCCTTGTGTATGGGGCTAGCTTGAGGTAGCTCCCCCTGGATCTCAGCAACATCTTGAGGAGCAAGAGACTTTACAGCAGTTCCTTCCTCATTCTCATCTGGTGTAAAAACTACTTGCTCTTCACTGTCAGAGCTGCTTGATGAAACTTGAGCCACTGGGGCAATTTTCCTCTTCTTCTTTGGAGGTGATACTTTTTCAGAAATTATCTTTTCAGGGGTTGGCATCTCCTTAGTCAACACACTGTCCCATCTGGAAAATATCCTTAAATCCATCTTTCTCATATGATTGATTTTTGTTCCAGCAGTTTGGTGCATAACATCTGGAATACTTCCAGCAAGATATAGACTTATAATCCTGCCCAAGTTGGGCTTCTTCAAGCTTTCCTTTATCTTCTCAAGAACTATCACAGACCAATCTGTTTGCAAAGTGAAGATGATCCTTGTCATAACACTGAACATAGAGGCAGATACTCTATCATGCCCTCCTGGCTTACTGAGAATTACTTTGCCAACAATCTCAGACAGAAATTTCCCTTGGCTGTTCATGCCCTTTCTATTAAAAACAGATCCAATTTTCAGTTTTGAATCTAGTCCACACCAAGTAAGAGCTTCTCTGGTATTTGAAGCTGTAACTTCATCTTCTTCTTTAGTTCTTGGGAGCTGGAGTATTTTCCTCAGACTTTTAGGTGAAACCTTCACCTTCTCACCATGAACCCTGGATTTGATCTTGAATCCAGTTTCGTCTATCTTAGCTCCATTGAGAAATTCCAAGACTTCCTTTTTCCAGATCTTTGTAGGCTCAGAAACCAGAAATTCTAATCCCGAGTCTGCAACTAGGGTTATAACGTTCTTGATCTCCGGGTCTGCATCAACAAAAGCGTCCCGCACCAGTTCATAACCTTCGTTGACGTTCTCCTCAAGCTTTGGCGCCATTAGGGTTTGTAGAATTTTGACTGGAGAGAAGAGAGGTGTCGACACACAAGTTTTGGTCTCGAAACTGTTGAAAGTGTGTCGACAGACTAAGACAAAACCCTATTTATACCTTTCTAGATTTGAAGATGAAAAGGCGGGCAGCTAACTTGAATTGTGTCGACACTGGCAATAAGTGTCGACACTGACTTATAATGTCTCGACACCTATGTGTCGACACAAGTTTAGTCAACAGATTATATGTGTCGACACTTGTTTATGTGTCGACACCACTTAACTCGACATTTAGTCGAGACTTTACTTAGATAATTCTGAGTAAACACTAAGTGTCGACACCACCTTGGATGTGTCGACACCTACTTGTCATGTGTCGACACAATTATCCTGAAGTGTCGACACCAACTTGCTAGATGTGTCGACACCTTTTTACTGAAGTGTCGACACCAATTTCCTGTGTCGACACAGATATCTCTGTGTGTTGACACTTTTTTACTTAGCCAATTTACAACACTATAAACTTACTCTAAGTTTATCATTTCTAGTTCAATCTTAAACCTATTGAACTTAGTTTCTTCTAGGGGCTTAGTATACATATCAGCTAGTTGATTATCTGTTCTAACATATTCAAGTAAAATATCTTCTCTTTCTACATGCTCCCTAAGAAAATGATATTTAATTTCAATATGTTTTGTTCTACTATGGGATACAGGATTATTAGCTATTGAAATAGCACTAGTAGAATCACAAAAGAGTGGAGTTCTACTTACCTGAATTCCATAGTCCTCAAGCTGATGCTGTATCCATAGAAGTTGAGCACAGCAACTTCCTGCAGCCACATACTCTGATTTTGCAGTGGAGATTGCCACACTTGTTTGCTTTTTGCTACTCCAAGAAATCAGTCTTCCACCTAGGAATTGACAGGTTCCAGTAGTGCTTTTTCTGTCTTCTTTGCACCCTGCAAAGTCTGCATCTGAATAACCTGTTAGATCAAAATCTCCATTCCTAGGGTACCAGAAGCCTAGATAAGGAGTGCCCTTTAGATATCTCAATATTCTTTTGACTGCTGTCAAATGAGACTCTTTAGGGCAGACTTGATACCTTGCACAGACACATGTAGCATACATGATATCTGGTCTACTAGCAGTCAAGTATAATAGGGAACCAACTATCCCTCTATACAAGGTTTCATCTACAGGTTTCCCTGCATCATCCTTGCTAAGAGACATACTTGACCCCATAGGAGTCTTCATGGTACTGGATGAATCCATACCATACTTCCTTATGAGTTCTAGGGTGAACTTGGACTGACATATGAATAATCCACTCTCAGTCTGTCTTACTTGGAGACCCAAGAAGAACTTTAGCTCTCCCATACTACTCATCTCAAATTGACCTTGCATTAGCTTTGCAAACTTTTTGCAAAGGCTACTTTCAGTAGACCCAAATATAATGTCATCTACATATATTTGGACTAGTATTACTTTGCCTCTAGATTCCCTAAGGAATAAAGTCTTATTTATTTTCCCCCTTGAGAACTTGTTCTCAATGAGGAAACTAGATAGGGTTTCATACCAAGCCCTAGGGGCTTGCTTTAACCCATATAAAGCTTTCCTAAGTCTATAGACATGATTAGGTAGAGTTGAATCAACAAAACCTGAGGGCTGTTCCACATACACTTCTTCTTTAAGATTACCATTTAGAAATGCTGACTTGACATCTATTTGGTAAACTTTGAATCCTTGAAAGGTTGCATAGGCCAGGAACATCCTTATGGCTTCCAGTCTGGCTACTGGAGCAAAGGTTTGATCAAAATCAATACCTTTTCCTGCCTATATCCTTTAGCAACCAATCTTGCTTTATTCTTAATGATGACTCCTTGTTCATCCATCTTATTCCTGTAGATCCACTTGGTTCCTATTATATTGTGGTCTTTAGGTTTAGGAACAAGTTCCCAGACCTTGCACCTCTTGAACTGATTCAGCTCTTCTTGCATTGCTTCAGTCCATTGTGGATCTAGAATGGCTTCTTCAAACTTCTTTGGTTCAACTTGAGATAGAAAACTGGTGTAGATTGCTGCATTCAGATTTCTGCTCCTTGTTTGTACCCCTTGTCTTGGATCTCCAATAATCTGCTCTACTGGATGATCTCTAAGATGCCTATTGGCTGGAGGCATCCTGACTTTTGGTTGAACCTCTTCAGTTTCATCATCTTGCAGTACTCCTTGTACTTCTTCTGCATTTGGTACATGTAGTTCTCCCCCTGGACAACAGCCACTGTCTTCTACTTGCTGTCTTGCAGTAGATTCTTCTTCTAGAGTGAGCTTGTCCATCTTCTTTGTTAAACCTGTGGGGCTGCATACACTACTAGACAACTCATTGTTAATAAGCCTAGTTTCATCAAATACTACATGTACAGTCTCTTCTACAACTTGAGTAGACAAGTTGTAGACTCTATAAGCCTTACTATTGTTGCTGTACCCAACAAAAATTCCCTCTTAGGACTTGGCAGCAAACTTAGTCAAGTAAGACTTTCCATTGTTAAGTATGAAGCATTTGCAACCAAAGATCCTGAAGTAGGATAGGTTTGGTTTCCTGCCTTTCACAACCTCATAGGGGGTCTTGTTGAGGCCTTTAGTAATGGTAGCCCTATTAATAACATGTCATGCAATATTAACTGCTTCAGCCCAGAAATATTCTGGTAGTGATGTATCACTTAATAGGGTTCTACCTGCCTTAATCAAGGTTCTATTCTTCCTCTCAGCAATGCCATTTTGCTGATTGTTCTTGGTGAAGAAAACTCTTGAAATATCCCAAAGTCTTCACATAGTTTTGTCATGCTATCAGACTGAAACTCAGTACCATGGTCACTTCTTATTTTAACCACTGTACTATTTAGTTCATTCTGAATTTGTCTAACAAAACTATAGAAGACATTGAGTGTTTCAGACTTCTGTCTTAAGAAGAACACCCAGGAAAACCTTGAGTAGTCATCTACAACTACAAAGGTATAGACCTTCCTACCTAGGCTGTGAACTGGCATTGGACCAAAGAGATCCATATGCAAGAGGTATAAACACCTCACATCATCTTTGTTTTCTATGCTTCTAAAGGTGGATCTAGTCTGCTTGCCCTTTTGACAAGCTGAGCAAATACCATCTTTAACACACTTAACTTGATGACCATTCCTCACTAACTCTTTGCTAAAGAGTTTGCCAATTGTCTTGTAGTTTAGATGGGCAAGCCTCTTGTGCCATTTGGCACAATGAGAGACTGTCTCATCAGCTACAAGACACACTTGAGAACCATTGGTCTCACACATAATGTCTAAGCAGTAAACATTTCTCTTTCTATAACCTGTCAAAATGATCTCTTGATCAGTTGACCTCTTGATATGACAACCATCTTTAACAAATGAGATGTCATACCCTACATCACTTAATTGACTTATATTTATTAGGTTGTGTTTCAACCCTTTAACATAAGTCACTTGAGTAATGGTAACTAAGTTACTAGAAATGTTACCAAACCCTTTGATGATTCCTTTTTCAGAACCACCAAAGGTGACTTTTAGACCATCTTTGATTGGAGTGTAGTCCTTTAGCAATTCCCTTGTTCCAGTCATATGTCTGGAACATCCACTGTCCAAGTACCATATTGGGGCATGAACACTTGGACTCACCTGCAAAACAGATTAGTGAACCTTAGAACCCAAAGAATTCTTGGGTCCTTGGTACTTGTTAGTTTGCATCCTGACAAAGCTACCTGCAGGCTTTCCTACAGGCAAATTGCTACTCACTTTGGCACTAGCATTGTGCCAACAGTCCATTGCAAAGTGGCCAACCTTGCCACAACACCAACACTCAAACTTATTATACTTTTGCTTAGGTACTGTCTTTGTTGTCTTATCTACAACTGACTTGTTGAGTGTTGGGGCTTTGCCCTTGGACTTGGACTGAACAGTCCTTGCAGGTCTTGTAAATCCCAGTCCAACTTTACCTTTGTGATGAACAAATTCATCAATTATGGGTAAAACAGACTTTGGTTTAGAAAACCTAGCAACTAAGTCCTTCTCCTTCTGAAGATTAATCTCCAGACTCTTGATTTGATCATTCTTAAATGATATAGTTTCCATTTGAATCACAGTTATGTGCTTCAATCTGGCTATCTCATTAAGGTTTTGATCAAATGACTTCTCAAACTCAATTGCAGCAGCTTTAAGATTAACAATTTCCTTTGCCTGACTTTTGGCTAGGGACTTGCTCTTCTTGTAAGTTTGCAACAGAACTTTATATTCATCTATCAACTGATGAATATCTTCTTCAGACTCAGATACACTCTCATCACTTGATGAAGATGAATCTGATTCTATACTGGCACAAGAAATTGAACTGGAAGAACAATGTTGTACCTTACTAGGTCCTGACTGCTCCAGGATTTTGTCACTTTCTGTCAATGTCATTATCCCTTGGCATTGACTGTCTTCTTGTTCATATATACACTCCATAATCTGCATGAACTCTTCTTCTTCTTCTTCAGCAAACATCCCTATATATGCCTCAGCATCTGACTCAGTTTCTGATGAAGAGATATCTGACAGGGTCTTCTCCTTTTTGGCAACAAATGACTTTTCTTTCTTGCCTTTGAAATGAGTCTTCTTCTTGTCACTAGACTCCTTTCTCTTTTCTGGACAATCTGCAACAACATGGCCTTGTCTATTGCAGCAATAACACACTATTTTTGAAAATGTTGCCTTACTAGACTTAGTCTTTTTCCTGTCCTTCTTTGAAGCCTTCTTATTCTGATAAAAGTCTTCTTTTCCCTGTGAAGTAGAAGGCCTTGACCTCCACTGTTTCTTCTTTAAGAATTTCTGAAAATGTCTAATGAAGGCAGCAAAGTCCTCATCACTTTCACTGCTTTCAGACTTTGTGCTAACTGACTCATCTGACTCAGATTCAGCAACCTTTGGAGGTGGAGTAGGTGACTTACCTCTGTACTTTCTGGGGGCTTCTGATTTAAAGGCCACTGTACTTTCTTTGTGTTCATTTCTTGTGGATTTCTCTTCTTCTTTCCTCACTGTCAACTGCATTTCATAAGACAACAGTTTGCTAAACAGTGTAGGTGGAGGAATTTCTGCCAACTTAGCCATTTCTCTAATGACACAGATCTTGGTGTCCCAATCTTTTGTTAGGGACCTTAGAAACTTGTCATTGAGTTCATAATTACTGAACTCTCTGTCATAGAACATGAGTTCATTCACTATCCTGTAGAACTTCTTGTAGCACTCAGTTATGCTATCACCCTTTCCTTGTCTAAAACTTTCATACTCTTGATTTAGCAAGGATTTTCTGTCTTGCCTGACTTCTTCAGAACCCTCCATATACACAATAAGAGTATCTCACATCTCTTTGCCTGTCTTACAGTGTATTAGATTCTGAAAAGTTGCATCATCTATGACACTCACTATAATGTTTTGAGCCCTTTTGTCCATGTTGGATAGAACAATCTCATCATTTGTCATTTCAGAGAAATCCTTTGGTGTTCTCTGATTTGCATCTAATACTGACACCTTCATTGACACATATGACCCTTCCTTTACTGTGATATAAATTCTAGGGTCTGAGGCCTCCATAAACAGCCTTACCCTTTCCTTCCAGATCCCAAAGATTTCTTTCCTACATATAGGTAATTTCATGGATCCTAATTGCTTGTGATTTTCAGTGGAACCCATGTTTCTTGATTTTCTTAAATCTGTAATTGACTTAACCTGAATCTGCCAACAGGATCTCCTCAGACAGTTATGTCCCTTTTTGAGGAACCTGCCTCTGATACCACTTAAAAGATATAGTACCTAAACACCTAGAGGGGGGGTGAATAGGTGACCAAATTCTTTTTAACTTTTTATGGCAGCAATCAGTTAATATCACAGAATTCTATCTACTATATCACAACACATATGCAACAATCACAGCCAACAACAATCACACAGTAGACACAGAGTTTTATAGTGGTTCCCCAAGCTTTGGGTACATCCACTTTCCTCCTTCGCCTATCTAGCAGTGTACTAGATTCGGCCAAACTTCTTCACTATCTCAGAACCCAAAACAGGCTCCTACACCTCAGGCCCAAGGCCCTACAACTCAGCTTTTCCACAAAGCCTACACTCAGCCACAAAGGCCTATACTCAGCCACAAAGGCCTACACTCAGCCACCAAGGCCTACACTCAGCCACCAAGGCCTACACTCAGAGATTTAACTCTCCTACCCTCAGCCTTTATAATTGCAGGCTTACAATCTCAGATCCCTAAGGATCCTACAAGTTATAATGAATACAAAATGCATAAACTCAACAACTTAGATGAAAGAGAGATAAGTTGTGAGATTCTTGATGAGTTCTTGGAAGAACTCAGCTGAAATCAATCTGACTTGGCTTTCTTCAAAACTTCTTGAAAGTAGAACACAATAAGACTGATTCCTCTGCAGTTGATCCTTGATCTCTGCTTCTTAAGATTCAGACCAATCTGAATCCTTCTTCTCAGCTGGGTTCCAACAGCTGATTTCTTGGATGGAGTTCTCTCTCTCCAACTTCTTAGATCTGCACTTGATTCTTCAAGAAATAGCTAGATCTTCTTTGTTGAATACTTGATCAATAATTTGAACAACTTCTTTCTGTAGACAGCATAAGCCTATTTATAGGCCTTCTTCATGGTAACCGGCTGTTCCGGTTCATAACTGAATTCTGACAACTCTGACAGGTGCTGTAGACCGGCTGGAATGGCAGCTGTCAAGTCATCCAGTCAGTTCTTGAAAATTCTGTAACTGTCTTTAAGTGTCGAGACTTTCTGTCTTTAAGTGTCGACACTTATAGACCAAGTGTCGACACAAGTTGTCTATGTGTCGACACTAGTCTACAAGGTGTCGACACAACTCCTTGTGTTGTAGATTTTGTATCTCGACACTAATTCTTCTTCATGTGTCGACACTGAAATTGAGTGTCGACACAAGTACTTGTACTTCAGAATTTTGCTGAATTCTTCTAAGTGTCGACACAACACCTTTGTGTCGACACATCTTCATGTGTTGAATCTGTTAAGTGTCGACACATGTTTTCAGTGTTGATACTTGTTGAGTGTCGACACATTACTCTGGGTGTCGACACTTTCTTCTTCTGTCGAGATTCTGGTTGAGTGTCGACACATTCCCTTAGTGTCGACACTTATACTTAGAATATTTTGTTGAACTTTGCTGTTCTTTGCTAAGTGTCGACACAGCTCCTTGTGTCGACACTTTCTTCAAGTGTTGAGTCTTCAGCTAAGTGTCGACACATTGTTCTGGGTGTCGACACTTACTTCCAGTGTTGACTCTTCTGCTAAGTGTCGACACATTGTTCTGGGTGTCGACACTTACTTCAAGTGTTGACTCTTCTGCTGAGTGTCGACACATTGTTCTGGGTGTCAACACTTGTACTTAGTCTCTGCAGACTTTTGCTGAGTGTCGACACAGCCTCCAAGTGTCAACACTTTCTGATGTAGACACAGTTTTTCTGGGTGTCGACACAACTGCTAAGTGTCGACACAGCTTCACTGTCTTTTCTTCACTGAGTGTCGACACAGCTCCTTATGTCGACACTTTCTGTCTGGTGTCGACTCAGCATCCCTGGTGTCGACACAATGACTCCAAGTGTCGACACTGCTTGCCTGGGTGTCGACACAAGTCTTCTTAAGTGTCGACACTTTCCCTCTGGGTGTCGACACATGTACTTAGAAACTTTTACTTCATTCCTGCAAATACTTAACCTGCACAAGTAACTCAAAAGCACATCAAATACATTTTGATGTATATCATTGAGTTGGGTGAGGCTTCTTCAAATCAGATACATTTGAACCAATGTACCTAACACCCTCATTGCATTGTACAAGCAGTGTCGAGCCTCCATGACTAGGAGTGAAAGGTCAACAATGGTTTCTGACGAGGGAGAAGGGGTCAGCGTCTTTGATCGGCGGAAGGGATAAGCCCTAGCGGCAGTTTCTTGATCTTTCGATAGTACGCGGTCCAAAAGATGAGGTACGAGGGTTTTGGCTACGAAACAAGGGCGTTGTTATGAGGAATTTCATTTATGGCAAGAGAGTGTAATGTCGAAACCGCGTGCCTCGGTTTCTTTGTATGCAACATTCCTATTGAAAGAGGAGAAATGGAAAATAGAAGTGCATTTATATTTATCCTCAAAGGGGCTATTTATAGCATTACAACAAGACACTTAAACGGGACTCACGGTGTAGGACTAAACTCCTATAGAATCTAATAGACTAATATAAAAATAAACTCATAATTCCAACATTCCCCCTCAAGCTGAAGGGGGGACATTTCAGCTTGGACACATCAAATAACGACAATGGAGGTAGGCGATGTGATACAAAACATCAGACGAGTCACCGGGGGAAATTTCAAACAGGGGAATCAAGCCAGGGACATAGCCACACACAACGCTGACCCACGCACGACCCATGACCCAAACACGACATGGACTTGCTGGGAAACCGGTCAACCAACATCACCTACACACACAACATGCGAAATAGAACGAAAGTTGTAGAGCAAATCATCAACCGGGCAACCGGGGATAATCCGTCCGGGATAATCCGCACCAAAAGCGGTCCCACACGACACAGTCTCACACGACACGGTTTCACGCGACACAACTTGTTGGTATTAGAACACCAACATCAATCGTGTCTCAACACATGGTCAATCGAAAGAAATATGGGGAGACACAAATCACACACACCATAAGCCTAGAGGTCATGTGGAACAAAGACGAAAGGTCGGGAAAGATCATCTGAGTCGCCTTCGTCCCAAACACCCCCTCACGTGAATATCACGTGCATATAAGCATAATAACAAACCATAAAAACAGAACAGACAAATAACTGAAAAACACAAAACAATATCATCATTAACTGGATATTACCACCCTAAAAAGGTGGACAATGACTGGAGACAACATAAGTCATCAGAAGATAGCGAAAACTAGTTGGAGGCAGCTGGAAAATCAAATAGCCGCACACATATGTAAGCAGTGCAACATGAAGAGAACCCATACAAATACAGTCAGCGGGGTCGTCGTCCAAATCTGACGTCGTGAAGACCGACTGGAGCAGCAATGAGGCCAACTGGATCTGCGTTGATTTGCGATAGAAACGCAGACTGCAGCAACGAGCTCCAGAAACAACAACGGGAAAGTTCGAGCACAAAATCTGGCTCGGCGGAATTACGAGCAGCGGCGCCAAGGAACGGGCATAAGCGACAGGGTCAGTGACCAAAAGCACCAGTGGCTGGAAGCGAGATCGGCATGGGAGAACGCAAACGAGATCGATGACGGACCTTCACGACAGGTTCTCCGTCGTCGTCGAGGGAAATACAAGCCGCTCCCATCGAAATCTGGAGTCAATTTTTCGACGGGAGTGGAAGCACGAATCGTCGAGGAGAAAACTAACGGGAGAAAGGAACAATATTTCGAGAGGAAGCCACCGTGAAATGTACGTCGCCCTAGGGCAACCAAATTTCAGGGAGGACTCAATTCCACCTCTGATACCATGTTGAAAGAGGAGAAATGGAAAATAGAAGTGCATTTATATTCATCCTCAATGGGGCTATTTATAGCATTACAACAAGACACTTAAAACCGGACTCACGATGTGGGACTAAACTCCTATAAACTCTAATAGACTAATATAATAATAAACTCATAATTCCCGCAATCCCTAATTTTAATTTGAATGATTATTATTACGGAAATGCCACTATTGAACAATTCCATAACAACCAAAGGCGATACGCTCTTGCGAATTATTAAATTGATCCTAAATAAAATTTATAAATTATTTTATTAGTCAATTGACCACAACGCGCTAAAATGCATGATTACATCAACCAACTAACTCGGGTTCAACCGTGAATTTAAAAATTATTAATTAGCAATTAATTGTTTAGATGTTATAATTCTTCCCTCATAATAATTTTTTTCCATGAAAATTACAATTATACATGGATCAAAGAGGAAGGCCTACTCCTCATTATTTTGAAGCACATCTTCTTTTTCCCAGAAATATTCTAATCAACCACAATTCATACAAAAGACCTTAACAAAACGAATATCACTCTTTCCCAGTTTCTGATTCCTTGAGTCATAATCCTGACTGGTTTAACACAAATACTAATATTTGATTTGACTGGTGCATCCTCAGTACTGATCATCAGACTAGAATCTCAGACTGCTCTCCTCATATAGGAGACGTGGAACACATTATGAAGACCACTCATCTCTTAAGATAAGACTAACTTGTATGCAACCTCACCATTGCGTTCAAGTACTTCAAATGGACCAATGATCCTTGGGCTCAACATCTTCATCCGCATAAGTTTAGAGACATCATTAACTGGTCTGACCTTGAGATAAACAAAATCTCCAATGTTGAATTCTACTATTATGTGTCGCTAATCGTAATACTTTACTTATTTATCCAAGGTTGTCTTCATATGCTTTTGAATGAGTTTGACTTGAGCTGTGATCTTATAAATCCATGTTTATGTATTTGCCATTATCTACTAACTTCAGCTTACATAAAGGTGTCTGACAATATTTACCATATAGAGCTTCGAAAGGTGACATACTTATATTTGTCCGGAAACTATTATTGCATGAGAATTCTACTTAGGTGACGTACTTCTCCCACTAACCTTTAAAATCCAGAATACACATTCGTAACATATCTTTCATAGTTTGACTACCACTCGATTTGTCAATCTGTTTGTACGTGAAAAAGTTGTGCTAAACTTCAACTTAGTATTCAAGTGCTCCTGAACATATTTCCATTGCTTAGAAGTAAATTTGTCATCCATATCTGAAATGATAGACTTCAAAACACCGTGCAATCAAACTATGTGAACCACATAAAACTGAGCCAAGTTTGGACACTAATCAGTCCTCTTATTAAGAATGAAATGAGCAGTCTTGGTAAGACGATCGACGATCACCAATTAAAGAATCATTCTCATTTCGAGACCTTGGAAGACCAAGCACAAAATCCATCGAGATGTTTTCAAAATTCCATTCTGAAATAGGAAGCGACTGCAACTAGCCCCCAGGTCTCTGACATTCATCTTTGACTAACTTGCAAGTCTCCCACTTCTGCACATACTTTGGCAACGCCACACTTCATTTCTGGCCACCAAACAGATTTTCTAAGATCTGCATACATTTTTGTACTACAAGAAAGTATAAAGTACTTGAAGCTATGAGTCTCGAGGAGCATGTCTTTGCGAAAGTGGCTGACATCTGCAATACAAACTCCTCCTTTTTGTAGTAGTAATCCCTCCTGAATTATAAAGTATTTTTTTGGCCTACATGAGTTAACTCCCAAATTTCTTCCATCTTTGAATCTAATGGTAGAGTCTGTCTGCTTCATTCATTTATGTTACACGTGATTTCTATCAAGCTTAAGGTTGCAAAACACCCACTAGCACGCGTGATCTCCAGTTTCTCTAAAGCTTGCATCAAATCCTTATGCTGAGTAATATGAAAATAACAAGAACTTCGTTTACAAAGAGCATTTGAGACCATATTTGCCTTGCTCGGTGTTACAGAATATTCACATCGTAATTTAACAGAAATTCCAATCATTTACGCTACCTCATATTGAGTTCACACTGGTCATAGGTATACTTGAGGCTTTTATGATCCATAAAGACTTCACATCACACTCCATAGAGGTAGTGTCTCCAATTTTTCATAGCATGAATAAAGTATTCCAACTTCAAGCCATGTACAAAATAATTCTTTTGTGATTCTTCAATTGTCTGGATGTGAGTGCTATAATTTTTCCATGTTACATAAGTACACAACCAATACCTTGACCTAGAGCATCACTATGGATCTGTCATCAACACCAGAAGGTATACATAGTATTGGGGACATCATCATTTTTTTCAGCTCCTCATATGCATACTCACATTTCATTGTCTAGTTGAAGACTTTCCCTTTCTTGGTAAGTGACGTCAAGAGCAAATCTATCCTCGAGAAATCCTTAATAAACATCTTATAAAAGCCGGCTAAGCCAAGAAAACTACGGATATTAGTAACTTCCTTCGGCATTGCCCAATCTTTAATTACCTCTACTTTATTTAGATCAACTGAGAGACCACCATGACTAACAATGTAACCCCAAAAGTCAATCCATAAAAAATCTCTTGTAATAACCCGCTAAGCCAAGGAAACTACGAATATCAATAACCGCCTTCGGCCTTGTCCAATCTTTAATTACCTCTACTTTATTTAGATCAACTGAGAGTCCACCCTGACAAACAATGTATCCCAAAAAGGCAATGTACGGAAGCCATAACTCACACTTAAAAAAACTTATTCAGAATACATCAAAATATCATCTATGAAGATGATAATGAAGCGATCCAGAGATTTTCAAAATACCCTATTCAGTATGTCTATGAAGGTAGACAGTGCATTAACAAACCTGAATGGCATGGCAACAAACTCATAGTGTCGTACCTCATGATGAAAGATGTCTTTTAAAAATCCCGATCTCTATTTCTCAAATGATGATATCCCGATCTCAAATCTAACTTGAAGAATGTGCATGACCCCACGAGCTGATCAAATAAACCGTCTATCGTTAGAGGTGAGCATGTTCAAGTCACGATAATCTATACACAACCTCAAACTAACGACTTTCTTCTTGATAAAGACAATATGTGCACTCTAAGGCGACGTGTTGGGTCTTGTTAGATGACATAGGAAAGATTGTTGTAAAAGCCCAATTATAGGCCCATTTTCTTCTTCTCCATTACTCCCACATCTCTTGTATAGGATTGTTCTCCTTCTTTTCTCCTATATATTTGTATTCTCTCTTGTATTTTACACATGAAGAAATATATGCAGGGTTTGCCCATTCCTTTCTACATGGTATCAGAGGGAATCGGTCTCTCCTTGCGGCTAGCATTTTGCTAACCGCCCGGTCTTCCTCTGCTTGCGCTAGGCGCGGTCTGTGTTTTCTAACCGGTCGACCTCCTCTTCTCGCTCAGGGCGCGGCCTTGGCGGCTAGGACTTCCCTACCCGCTTCTCTTCCCCTTCATTCCTTTGGCCTCCAACTCTCCTCTCTCCTTTTTATAGGATTCTCTCTGGCAAGTGGGGACCAATCCCTCTTCCTCCCTATCCGGGCGGTCTCCTCTATACCCGCGCGATTTAGTCTCTTCTCGCTGTGAGCTCCCCTCTTAAGCTCGGGGTCTTCTCCCTTTTCTTCTCCCTTTTTCTTCTCTCGTGCGGTTTCTTCCCTAACCACACTATTTCCTCTCAATCCTCTCTTCTCTTTCCGCTGCGAACTCCGCATTTTTGGTTGCGGCTTATTGCCGCTGGTGTCTTATCGCCGAGACCGTGCGGCCTCCCTAGTTCGCGTGCCAATTCATCTCCTCCATCCTTCCTGATCGGCCTCTCTGGTTGCAGCCTCTTCTGTTCTAACCGCTGCCCTTATATTGTGCTCCTTCTCGTGCGTCTTGCTTTGCTGCTCTCTGCGGTCTGTTCTTACCGGGTTGTCGACTTCTTCTCTCCGTTGCGGCCTTCTTCTCTGCCCTCTCGCTACTTTACTCCCTGCTCGCCGCGACTTCTCTTCGTCGTCGCGGCTTCTCTTCGCTTCTCTTCTCTTCTCGCCGCGAATTGTTCTTTAACTGTTGCGATCTCCGCATCTGGGCCGCGGCATCTTCCCTTGCCGCTGGTGTGATCACCGTGACCGTGCGGACTTCTCGCGCAGCTTCTTCTCTGGCTAGTTGTTGCGACTTGTCTCATCGCGTGCGGATTCTCCTGTTCTCCGCACCGCCTTCTTCAGGTTGTGGTTTGTTCTCTTCCCAAGCGGCATGTTCTCGCCGCTGCGGCCTGTTCTCGCCGTTGTCTCTTTTCACGCGGTTGCCTCTTCTCGCACGACTTGTTTTCGTCGCTGCGGCCCGCTCTCGTTGTTCTCAGTGCTTCCTCCGTTCTAGTCGCTGGATCTGTCCGACTAGCCGCTGCCTTCTTGACGCCCGATTTCCGTGCCTCGCTGTCGATCAGGTTTATGGCATCCGACTTGATCACTGCTGATGGGGTTGCTGCGTTGCGTACTCAACTACATCAGCTTCAAGGGGTGGTTAGTCGCTCCCCTGGCGTCGTAGCCTCGATCTTCAAGGAAGGTATATCATGTCTCTCACACAGCTCTCACTGGATTATGAACTCAGGTGCTACACACCATCACTCTCCGCAGCAGCCGCCCAAATACTTATATACTGCTCACCCCAAGCACATCACTGTGGCCAATGATGACACACTCCCGGTTTCTGGCGCTGCTAATCTGTCTTTTACTCTTTCCTTATCCTCGGTTCTTCATGTTCCGCGCTCTCCTTTTAACATTCTTTCTGTTAGCCGTCTTACGCAAGACCATGAATGTTGTGTTACTTTCTCACGCTCTTCCTCGGTGGTGCAGGATCGACAGACTCAGACTATACTTGGTAGAGGGTGACTGTCTAATGGGTTATATCTTCTCGACGTTCCTCCCACTGCTCTCACCTCTGTATCCACCATTGATTGGCATCGTCGTCTTGGGCATGCCCCTCTCCCAATTCTCAAGAAAGCTCTTCCTACAGTCTCTCTCCAAGAGTTCTTTTGTGAATCATGTATTTTCGATAAACAACATCGTGTATCCTTTTCACCTTCATGTACTCGGAGTGATTCTCCTTTATCCCTAGTACATTCTGATATCTGGGGGCCCTATAAGGTCCCTAGTGTCTTGGGGTATCGGTACTTTGTCACCTTTATAGATGATTACTCACGGGTTATCTGATTGTATTTACTTCGTAATCGTACCGAACTCACGACTACGTTCCGTGCGTTTCTTACGGAAACGCGCACTAAGTTTTCTACCTGTGTCAAAACTCTTTGTACGGACAATGCTCGAGAATATACTGGTCGCACCTTCTCCAACCTGTGCTCTGAGTTCGGTATTATACATCAGACTTCGTGTGCTTATACGCCTCAACAGAATGACATAGCGGAACGGAAAAATCGTCACCTCCTTGATGTGACTCGATCTCTCATAATCCAAATGCAGGTTCATCCCCTCTACTGGAACTTTGTCGTCTCTACTGCTTGTCATCTCATCAATCGCATGCTTTCGTCTGTCCTAAACTTTGTGACACCCATTACTCTCTTTTACCCATCCACAACTCTCTTCTCTCTCACACCTCGTGTGTTTGGGTGTACCTATTATGTCCACCACCTTGGTCCTTCCAATGACAAGCTAGTCTCTTGTGCTACCAAAGCTATGTTCGTTGGGTACTCCCGCACTCAGAAGGGGTATGTCTGTTTTTCTCCTACCACTGGTAAGGTGGTTGTGTCTGCTGATGTCTCCTTTCATGAAGACCAAGCATATCACACGAGTCCTTCTGATCCCCTTCTTCCTCCTCCGCTACCTCGTCCCATCATACCCGTGATGTCTCCACTTCCACCACTTCTCCCTACTCCTCTGCTTCAGATTCCCACACCACCACCAGTTC
Source organism: Platanthera guangdongensis (assembly GCA_039583875.1). Taxonomy (NCBI): domain Eukaryota; kingdom Viridiplantae; phylum Streptophyta; class Magnoliopsida; order Asparagales; family Orchidaceae; genus Platanthera; species Platanthera guangdongensis. Next base: position 85,569,147 of record CM077154.1, on the reverse strand, counting down.
CTTCCAAACCTCCTATCATACAGGTTTACGCTCGTCGTTCTCCACGTCCAGATGCCCTACAACAGCTTCCCCCTACCGGTGTGCTGTTGCGGCCTGTTGATCCGGAAATCTCCTCAACAGCACATCCAATGGCCAATTATGTCTCTCTACATCGGCTCTCTCCGCCCTTTCTTAACTTTGCTCTCTCTCTCTCTCTCTCTCTCTCTCCTATATCTTCATACCTAACTCTGTGTAGGAAGCCCTCCAACATCCACGGTGGCGTGTCGCCATAGACGAAGAAATGAACGCTTTATGGGATAATCACACATGGGATCTTGTATCACTTCCTTCTGGTCACAGCTGTGTTAGCTGCAAGTGGATATTTACTATCAAACATGCTGCGGATGGGACGGTTGATCGCTTGAAGGCTCGGCTGGTGGCTCGAGGCTTTACCCAACAGTATGGCCTTGATTATGAGGAAACCTTTTCTCCAGTTGCAAAATTGAATTCCGTTCAGGTTCTGCTCTCCTTAGCTTTTCACCGCCGATGGACGCTTCATCAACTTGATGTCAAGAATGCTTTCTTGAATGACGATCTTCTTGAAACCGTATACATGCATCAACCGCCCGTGTTTGAGATCACAGAGGAGTCTCGTGTATGCTTATTTCGCAAATCTATCTATGTTCTCAAACAGTCTCCCCGAGCATGGTTTGGGAAATTCAGCAAGGCCGTTCGTGAGGTGGGCTTCAAACAGAGCTCTGCAGATTCCTCTCTCTTCACTCGTCACCAGTCAACTGGGACCATAATACTTCTGGTTTATGTAGACAATATTCTGATCACTGGTGATGACTCAACCAGGATACAACATGTAAAGCAACATCTAAACTCTATCTTCCAAATCAAAGACCTAGGAAATCTTCGATACTTTCTTGGCCTGGAGGTAGCTTGACGACTTGATGATCTGGTCTTATCTCAGCGTAAGTATTGCATTGACCTTCTGCAAGATGCCGGCCTCTCGGGGTGTAAACCTGCGGATACCCCGATGGAAGTCAACCACATGATGTGTGCTCAGGGATCTGAGGAGGACTCTCTACTTCCAAATCCAGAATACGATCGCCTTCTTGTGGGTAAATTGATCTACCTAACCGTGGCAAAACCAGATATATCATTTGTGTTTAGTGTGGTAAGTCGGTTTATGCATACCCCACATGTCTCTCACCTCCCGGCTGTGGAACGCATTCTCAGGTACCTGAAGACTTCTCCTGGGCAAGGACTTGTGTACAAGCCATCCTCTTCACTTTCTCTTATTGCATACTCAGATGCGAATTACGCGGGCTCGTTGGATGATCGACGGTCTACAACTCGGTTCTGTACTTACTTTGGAGGAAATCTTATCACATGGCGGAGTAAGAAGCAGACAGTTGTTGCTCGCTCGTCTGCTGAGGCTGAGTACCGTGCAATGGCGGCTGTTACTTCTGAACTAACTTGGCTTGGAAGTCTCCTAGGAGATTTGAGAGTTAAATTGTCCTCACCTCCAACTCTATTTTGTGACAGTCAAGCTGCAATACACATTGCAAAGAATCCAGTGTTCCATGAGCGGACTAAACATATTGAGGTTGTTTGTCACTTTGTTCGAGAGAAGGTCCAATCAAAGGAGCTGAAGCTTGAACATGTTCTTGCATCTGGGCAAGTTGCTGAAGTCCTCACCAAGGATTTACCTCGCAAGTTATATTACCAGTTTTTGTCCTACCTTGGTGCCTACAATTTGTACGCTCCAGCGGGGGGGGGGGGGGGGGGGGGGGGGTTAGATGACATAGGAAAGATTGTTGTAAAGGACCGATTATAGGCTCATTTCCTTCTTCTCCTTTAGTCTCACATCTCTTGTATATGATTGTTCTCCTTCTTTTCTCCTATATTTTTGTATTCTCTCTTGTATTTTACACATGAAGAAATATATGCAAGGTTTGCCCATTCTTTTCTATGAAAGGGAGCAGGCCACAATACACTGTGGCTAAGCAGGAGAACAAGCCAGACCGTATCCCTCTGATACCATGTAGAGAAAGTTCCAAACCTTGTATATACTTCTTGAATACCGAAAAACAAGTATGATTACAAATATATAGGAGAGAAGAGAGTAATATCTAGCTATACAAACAATGTGAGACTAAACACTAACTCGTACATGTGTCAATACATCATTTTTCTCAATATTTTCTAACCAGTACGAAAAGCCCCGGAATGACCCATTGTCGGGGTAGTATGGAACTCCGTAAGGGGCCGCAGAATGCTGTGTGGAGACGATGAAATGACTAATTGGCCCCGATAGAACAGACGAATTCGAAGAAGGGTGTATGAGGGGGGGGGGGCAGACATCGACATCCATTCGTAAGCGCTCCATAATGGTCCTCAAGGTCGGATTGGTCTTCACCTCTTTTTGTAAAGTCTGCCTCCTACCAAATTGGGTGTGATATGGTTGCCAACTCCGCGGACGCTGTCTGACGGGATAAGGCGTCGGCCGCCAAATTGGATTTGTCGGAACAGTATTCCACCGTGAAGTCATAGCTCAAAAGCTTTGCCCCCTAAAGCTGTTGTGACGGGGTAGTCATCTTCAGGCTGAGAAGATACCGAAGGTTGTGGTGATCTGAGCAGACGATGAAGTGTCGGCCTAAGAGATACGACAGTCAATGCTGCACTGCCAAGACGAGTTCCATCAACTCGTTCTCGTATGCCCAGCGGGACCGAATGGTAGAAGAGAAAGTCCAGCTGAAGTACCCAACCGGCTTCCCGGCTTGCATAAGCACTGCGCCAATGCCTGAGCCAAAGGCATCACACTCCATGACGAATGGCTGAGTGAAATCTGGCATGATTAACACTTGGGCCATAAACAAGGCCTGATGTAGGGCTGCGAAAGCGGTAGCTGCATCAGAGGTCCACCAAAATGTTGGGTCAGTCATCTTGTGCAGAGGACGTGTGAGGTAGTGCCAGCTTGATGTAGTCGCCTGTAAAACGACGATAATAGCCAGTCAAGCCAAGGAAACAACGAACCTCGCGTAAGGAGTGCGGTGACGTCCACTGCAGAACCGCCGCCACCTTGTCTGGGTCCATTTCCACCCCCTGAGCAGATACGTTATGATCAAGATAGGAGATTTAGCATTGAGCGAACGCAAATTTCTTCATATTGGCGACTAATGAGTGCTGTCGTAGAGTCGACAAGGTAGTTTCCAGGTGGCGTAGGTGATCCTACCACACCAAGCTATAAACAAGTATGTCTTCAAAGAAATCAGAACATACTTACGAAGCACCGCCCAAAAGATGTTGTTCATTGTGGCCTGAAAGGTTGTCGGAGCGTTGGTTAGGCCGAACGGCATAACCAAGAACTCCTAATGGTCGTCATCCATGCAAAAGGCGGTCTTCAGAACATCCTTTGCGCATACTCGGATCTGGTGGTAACCGGAACACAAGTCGATCTTGGAGAAATAAGTAGCTACACTCAGCTCATCCAGAAGCTCCCATATCACTGGGATAGGATACTTGTCTGCTACGATGACTTTGTTAAGCTCCCAATAATCCGCACAAAATCTCCAACTATCATCCTTCTTACGGACAAGAAGGACCGGACTGGAAAACGGGCTCATGCTCGGTCAGATTAGGACGACAATCAACATGTCGGTGACCAAGCATTCGATCTCATCCTTCTGGATGTGGCCGTAGTGGTATGGGCGGACTGAGATCGCCTGGATTCCCACATGGAGGGGGATATGGTGGTCGGTGGTGCACTGCGGTGGAAGACCCGGTAGGGGCTCAAACACTAAGGCAAAGGCCTCCAATAGGCGGGGCAGTTGGGGCGGATGAGAAGTCGGTGGCATTGGAAGGTGCTCAGTCCCCGCCGTCGTGATCTGCCAAAGAAAGCAGCAAAAATCCACCAAATCAGTGCGCTGGGCTGCAGGAGAAGAGATGACGATCCTCTATAGGGAAGCATCACCCTAAAGCGTGCATGACCAATTGGCCCATTGAAAGGTCATACGCATGGAAACCAAATTGTGGCTTATGTCACCCAAAGTTTGCAACCAGGTGATGCACAAAATTGCGTCGACACCGCCTAAGTGGAAAACATGGAAATCTGCAGAGGCGGTATACTCGCCCAGCTGTAGAGAGAGGTCATGACATAGGACTCAAGTCGATGATCGACGACCATCACCGAGCTGAACGACAAAACTCGGTGTCAGATCCGAAGGCAACTGTAAGCGTGTCACGAAGTTGTGGGAAATGAAGTTGTGGCTCGCGCCACTATCAATCACGAACATCCCCGGTGTTCCCCGGAGTCTTCCCTGGAGGTTCATAGTGCGGGGTCCTGAGATGCCCCCCGTAGAAGAACATGAAAGCTCCAAATGTTGCAGGTCGAGCTGCATCGGCTCCTCTGGAGGAACGTCCTCTAGCAGCAGGGCGTCAAGTTCAGCAACAGTCACTTCGTCCATGTCAGCACACATGAGAACCCGCAACTCCTTCAACGGACAGACGTGTGTCGAAGAATAGGGTTGCTTACAGTGAAAGCACAAACTCTTCCCCCAGATCGTTGTACTTCTGGGTGGTAAGGCGATGGGGGGGCATGGTGGCCTAGGAGGAAAGGCCGGCCTGAGAGGCGCAGCTGGATGCTGTTGCTCCCCTACTGGAAGTCGAGGCGGCGGAGACCAATCGAGCACCCTCCATTGCGTCAGAGAGATCCCGAGGATGATGGGTGCGTAGGCGGGAGCGAACACGGGGGTGTTGAAGAACCTGAAGAAAGAAACCGAGCCAGTGATCTGGAGGGAGTCCAGGGGGGTGGTTGGCGAGCTCGATGAACTCTTTGATGCACTGCTCCACGAAGGTGGTATGTCGTAGGGCACATAGGCTCTCCACCGTATTGCCCGAGCACCAACGATCGTAGTGCTTGAGCCAGGTCGGTACATGAAAGGAGTGGGGTCGACTGGCGTAGCCAAGAAACCCAATGGAGAGCGTAGCCCTCCATGGAGAGGGTCATCAGAGCCACATTCTGTCCCTCCGGGATGTCGTGAATATTGAAGAATTACTCTACTTTTGCAATCCATCCTAGAGGATCAGTGTCGTTGTAGTGAGGAACCTCGAGGGAGCATGGCGCATGGGCTGTGGCCAGCGCGACGAGTGGAGGGAGAGTCGACGTAGAGGCGGGCTGACCGGTGAACGAGGAAGGATCCTCCCCAGGCAGTAGAGTAGAGGAGCGGCTGTCCAGTCGAGCATCCCGGGCCTCCAAGCGTTGGAGAATTGCTTGGATCGACGCGAGAGAACTAGCTTGGTCGTCGAGGCGACGCTCGACGACGTCGAGGTGGGTGTTAGTCAGGGCGCTAGTGGTCGACCGCCGCTGGCGAGGCATCATGAGTCGACGGGAGTGCGAGATCTGACGGAGAAGAGAGTTGGGAGGGAATATTGGGGCCGACGCTATGGAAGAAATCGCTGGTAGGCGGAGCAGCGTCCATGAATGCGAGATCTGGCGGAAAAATCGGCGGAAGGCCGATCGCTGGCAAATGAACACGCGGAAGGGAGGAAACTCGCGGAAGAAGCAGCGTCAGTGAGCGTGGAAAGAAAGCGGTGAAGGTTTTGGCGATCGTGGATCCAGCGGAAGCGGAAAGCGATGGAGGAATACAGGGCCCGAGCGAGCGCCGAAGGAGATGTTGCAGTGTACAACCCTAATGGCACACGTGCGGCAGGCGGGGCGGCAGGGTCGGACGAAATATTACGCCCTAAAATGAACAATGCACTCCAAGGGGAAGATCCCGCTTGGCCAACCCTAGGCTCCAATTCCTTTTCAAAATCTAGATACAAGACAAGACCACAAAAGGAGTCGGGAGTTATATAACCTCTCCCAACCCATGCAAAACAAAATAAAGATGCGCAAAAATAAAGATGCGCCAAAATAAAGATGCGACGAATAAAATAAAGTAACATAACGGAAGCCATCTCGCCAAGTCATCCTACTGTAGTCCCATCAGCCGGTCTACTCCTTCGAGAATATACGCTCCACGTAGACAATGATCATTCCTCTAGACCACCCTCCTCTTTGTCTGTAACAGGAGACTCAGTTAGGTGTATAAATTAAACATGCTATAAATTGAAAGCCTACTTCGGGTCTTAACCATAAGAACTCCTATCAAAGAAAGTTGGAGCTACTTCATTGACCCTTTTCATCCTCTTCCTAGAAGAAACCGTGACTCCATTGTTGGAGAAAGAGGGGAATCTTTCCATCGAAACTCAACACTCACTCTTGAAGGAAAGTAGAGGATAAGAAGACGAACGAAACTCGAAGACCCCGGTCACAATACTACCAAGGATTCTTCAATCGTCTCAACACTCAATACATTATAAATTTGTGCTTTATCTTTATTTATGATTGTATGGAATTGCAACTCATTCCGTGTAGGACAGCTAGACTCCGATGTCTAGCATAACCATATACATCTAGTGTAGAATGGCAAGGGAGTGTCTTCTAGTAAATTTTACGTGAGCCTAGTGAGGAACGACTAAAGTGTGAACTCTAGTGGAGTTGTATTTTTGTCCGGCAAGGGATAACTAGAGTGTGACATCTATGAGTGTCGAGAATTCATCCTAGTTTGGGATGACTAGGTAAGTTTGATCTAGGGAGCATCAAACATTGAGGATTAGCCTATTCTGCTAATGCATGATAGTAGTTTGGGTATGGCAATGCCGACTATCTACAAGCATATAGTAGTTACTGCAAAAAAGATATACAAACCTCGTTTGGATGACTAAGGCTCCGTTTGGGGGGACTTATTTTCACCGGTCAAGCGGTTACGAACGCATGAACCAGACCTTAATTAAGGTCTGGTTCATGAGGTTCGTAACCGCTTGACCGGTGAAAATAAGTCCCCCCAAATGGAGCCTAAGTTTGATCTAGGGCGCATCTGATGTTGCACTAGTATACTCTACTAATGCATTATAGTAATTTGTGAATGCCATAACCGACTAAATACTTGCTAATAGTAGCTACTACAAGAAACTTTAGTGGCCAGAATGCCGAGAACTAAGGAACTGATCCTGGGCTACAACACCAGAAATGTTGGAACCAAAAATCGGCCCCAACGAGAGTTCGGACCCTGGGGTGTAGCTAACACCTACTTCTCCCAAACTCGGACCCATGACCAGTTGCAGATAACTAAGGAACTGACCCTGGGCTACAACACAGAGGTCCCTCCACTAACCCGGAAGATCTCAAATCTCTTCCTCTCCTTATCCAAGTGCTGAGCTAAGGATACCTCAAAAAGTGTTACAAGACTTTAGAAAATGAGAAACTTTGCCTTCTGAGTTACCATGTGGGTCTATTTATAGATTCTCAGTATCTAGTCTGCCAACAGCGTAACTCCGCAGTTCCAAAAGACTATATGCAGCCCAAAGTGGTCTGCCAACAGTCAAACTCCACTGTTTTGAGGAGCTAAATGCAGACCTTTAGGGGCAGTCAGGTAAATTTACCTATGGACCAATCTGGGCGGGAGGCTTCTCACACCCCCAGGCGGAAGCCCTTCCGCATGCCCTGTCAAAAGGCCAAATCCGGCCGGGTACGGGTTTGCCTACCCCACTCGCCTGCTCTTATAAGAGACATGGTCAAGTCAAAAAACGTCGAAAGCGTTGAGTGGAAATGATTCACTCAACGTCAGGGTCTATGAGCGTCGAGAGCGTTGAGTGGAAAGGTTTCACTCAACGCTAGAGGCGAAAAGCGTCGAGAGCGTTGAGTGGAAATGTTTCACTCAACGCTAGAGGCGAAAAGCTTTGAGAGCGTTGAGTGGAAAGACTTCACTCAATGCCAAAGGCGAAAAGCGTCGAGAGTGTTGAGTGGAAAGGCTTCACTCAACGCCAGAGGCTAAAAAATGTTAAGTGAAGGAGCTTTTACTCAGCACCTTCAACAAGGACTCTGCCGACCCTGGGGGTTTCCCACTTACCCAGGCGCAAGCCTTTTTGCCTATCTTGGCGGGAGCCCTTTCGCCGCTTCACTCTCCTAACCTGACCAACCTGGGCCCAAGGTCCCACTCAGCGAATATGGGGTTGAACACAATCCTCGCTCTTTGCGAGCTAGTTCTACGCTCGGAAAGAAACGTCCAACCCTTAATATTCGGTGAATGCTTGCTGACCTGGAAGAGAATCTTTTGCGGACCCCTCCACGACGCTATATATATGTCACAGGGACTGTCCCCAAGACAATGCTTGCTCTGTTACTGCTTACCGCCTGAGCTCCCGCGCTGCTTCGAGGATGTATGCCAAACGTGCCGAGAAACCGCTCTCGCAAGAGTTCCAAGAGCGTCTCGCTGCCGCTCAGGCGAGAGCTCGCGCCGACTGCGCTGGGTTCGCCCCTGGCTTTCGGCAAAAAGGCTTGCGGACTCGGCCTACCGACGAAAGAGGGTCAAGTCAGTTCGACGAGATCGCTCTAGGAATGAGACGACTTCAACGACCCCGACCCCCAGCCGCGAGAATCTTCCTTCTCTGACGGAGGTATGTTTCTTGTCCCGCCTTTTGGCGCAAACCCCCAAAACGGGCTTGTCATATTGATTCACTACCTTTCTCGCAGGGGACGGTACCTGAAGACGTCGCTGATGCCCCACCGACGAATACCGAATCCACCTAGCTTCCTGACGAAAATTTGCAGTCGGTCCCGGAGGCTACCCCTATGATTACCCAGGCCGAGCCTTTGATTGCTCCGGGTAATTTACTTTTCTGGTTTCCGCTTTACCTGTCTTGTATTTTCTTTTGCTCATCGGGCTTTTCGCAGCGCTTACTTTCGGAACCTCGGGTGTCGTCAGCCCGAAACCCAAGACTCTCGCCGCCGAGGTCCCCATCGATTCAGCGACCGGCCTTCCCCTCTCGCCAGGGAGAGCCACTGACAAATCTCCAGCTCTCGTGTCGAATTCTCGCCCATCTGGCAGGGAGAACACTGCCCTCTTGCATCCAGGCGAGACTTATTCGCTGGAGCAGACATCCTCCCCCCTGGGTCGGGGAAAAACGCATTGCCCACTCTTTGGGAAACCTTTCGAAGGACGTCTTGGATCTTCCCGCCAGCAATCAGGTAAATATTGCCCCTTCTCGCGCTTTGATTACTCTTCCCGCCCCTGAATTGGCCCTGACAGTCCCCTCACCAGATCATCGGGAGACTGCAGAAGAGCCCAACGTAGACGAGGTAATCTCGCCACCGCCTTCACCAAGCGAGATGTTGAGCTTCCTTGAGGCCTTCGGAAATGCCGAGAAGCAGAGGGAGAGAATAGCTGAAGTCCTGTTGAAGCTCATTTGGATGCGGCGAGAGGACTCCTTACGGGAGACTACACTCCTGACATCGATTGAGCGCCGTCTAAGAGTGATCGAGCGGGACTATACACATCTTCTTGGCGAGACGAAGCGCCTGAGAGGCGGAAGTGAGGAGATTTCTCCCGGAAGGCACATTGCGCGGGCCCGACACCAACTACGCCTGGTACACCAGGAGCTCACGCCGTGACAGCTTACCACTATCCGCGAGTGCCCCCGAGGATAGGGAGGCGAGGTCGGGGTCGCTGGCGATGGGAACAATACTGAGCCCCATTGGCTCTCGCCCCTTCTTACCCCAACCTCCCGGCCTACACTTCTCGCATGTACCCTTTTCGTTTATGTAATGAACATATGGACATTTATTATATTGTACCATGGCTCTCGTCAAGCGGGGGGCCAATTGTATCTAACATCTTATTTTTTTACGTCATTTTATCTTGCCGAATGCCTAACTCTTGCGCCATGTTTTCTTTTTACCCTTGTCGTTGCTTTGTTCTTACCAGGGATCCCTCCCGGAGGCTTTCGCCATCTGCAGGTATAGGAAGCGCTAGCGGAACCGGGTGGAATATGAAGCGTCGAATCATAAAAAATTGCTATCCGCACTTCCGCCATTAGAAAAAACATCATGATTACCATACTCTTCTATAAATAGGTCGGCCCACCAACCGTATTTACTTCCATTCGCTTCCGAACCTTAGTCTTCTACCTTCGTCCTTGCTCTCCCCGCTTCTGCGATCTCAAGCCTCTCGCCTACGTTTCTCCTCTCCCCTTCCATCTTTTCACAAAATGTCAGGCGAGACCGAGGGTCGCACCAAGTGCGCGCAGAACTTTGTTGAACACGACTTCCCTCCTTGCCGCTTAACCGAGGCGGAGTTTGCTTCCATAACCGGGAACTATATTCCCCCTGCGTTCGCTGCGCGCAACCCCAGGAGTGAAGACAAAGTCAACTTCCTGCCGGAAGGGGAGCTTGTCATATCACTGGAGCATTTTGAGGTTGGGTTCCGCCTCCCCCTCTGGCCGGAAGTGCGCCAGGCCCTCCGGTACAATGGAGTGATCCCGGTCCAACTCAATCCTAACTCCGTTGAGCTTCTAGTGGCTTTCGCATGCTATATGCGTGCGGAAATGATTGAGTTCAATCTCTCCATCTTCCGGAAACTGTTCAACTTCCGCGCCAAAAACGGAATCGTCTTCTTCTCGGGGCAGACAATCAAGACCGTCGGTCTCGCAAACAAGAATCACAACTGCGCCTAGAAGTTCGTCTTCGTATCCAGAAACTTCGGCAATATTCCATTATTCCCCTCTCGCCGGTCCAGTATGATGAGGCGACTTATAGGCCTCCGACACTTGGGGGACGCGAGACGGCCATCCTCATCTTCTTCGGGACCAAGAACTTTGATGTTAAGTTCTTGCGGCGGGATCTCGACTCTCTTCCACTGGTTCCTGCCGGCTAAGGTACCATTCCGCCCTATCCCTTTAATCTCTTATTCTGAATTATAAGACTAATTTTTATGGCTTTCATAGGTGAGCGGGAACCCAATATAGAGCAGAAATTTGATTGAAAAAAGCCCTATCCCTTTTATCTCTTCAAATGGTTGAATCAACCTCCAGATTGACCATACCAAGACCCAATATAGAGCAGAAATTTGATTGAAAAAGCTTATTTCGGGACATAATCAAAGATCCTCAACTATCTTCCGCGCAAATAGAAAGGGAGTTGAAGTTACTTCATTGACCCTTTTCACCCTCGACCTAGATCAAGAAACCCTGACTCCATTGTTGGAGAAAGAGGACTCTTTTCTATTGAAGCTCAACACTCACTCTTGAGGGTAAGTAGAGAATAAGAAGAAGGAAACTTGAAGTCCCCATCTACAGTGATAAACTCTTCAATCATCTCAACACTCAAATAAGGAATTGTTTGTATCTTTGTTTATTCTTGTATGAAATTGTAACTCATCTAGTTTAGGACGACTAGATTGTAATATCTTGAATGACAATATATGTATGGTGTAGGATGACAAGGGAGCTTCTTCTAGTAAATTGTACATGGGTTCAGTGAGGGATAACTAGAGTGTGATCTCTGGTGGAGTTGTACTTTTGTCCAGTGAGGGATACTAGAGTATGGCATCTATGAGTGCGGAGAATACATCCTAGTTTGGGATGACTAGGTAAGTTTGATCTCGTGAGCATTTGATGTTGAGGAATATGCCGCATATCCTATTCTACTAATGCATGATCATAGTTTTGGTATGGCATAACTGACTAGATATGAGTTTATAGTATCTATTGCAAGAAAAATTATTCATCCTTCTGGGATTACTAGGGAAATTTGATCGAGGGAGAATCTTATGTTGAGGCTTAAATTATTGTACTAACACATGATAGTAGTTTGTGTATGCCATAACTAACTAAACACGTGCTTATAGAAGCTACTACAAGGAACTTTATCCCCCGTCCCCATATCCAACAAAGGCATCATATAATCGTTGTAGAGTATCTTCCGAGGAGTACGATTTAAGAGAGTGACCCATGCCGCCAAAGTTGTGTCAAGGAAGATAAGGTTGTAGTACACATCTCCATCCATGGAGTTCACCATCTGGTTGATGGCGCGAAAATTAACTTGCCATTTTCGTAACAAAGACGAGGTTGAGGAAAGAGGATACTTGTAGCAATGATTACCCTTCCCTTTCCCTAAAAGGATATGACGAATGCAACAGAGCTCAAATAAGATAAGTAGAAGGATAGAAGCCTCATTCATTGTGAAAATCATGACTCTTCGAGTCTCTACTCTTTGATAAGAAGAAAAGAGATCATAGATAGAGAGAGATGTCATTTAAAAGTCGAAATCTGCATTGAAAAAAAGAAAATAAGGAGAAATTACCCGATGTGGTAAATATAATGTCGAAAATATCATTCGGTAAATATAATGTCAAAAATATCATTCTAAGATAGCACTTGATACCAAACAAGAATCCATTTAGTGAATAAATTTGGGCAAGGGTTCAATGTCATGAGAAGAAGCAACGAGCAATGACAAGAGCATGGCATCATGAGAGAAGACATTATGAGAAGAAGCAGAGTTTGGTGATTCAAAAAGCCATGACTAGAGAGCTTGACTTTTTGCGAGAGGAGAACACAATAAAGCCAGACGCTAGACTAGATGGCAGATGTTAAACAAATAATAGATTTCAATTCGAGAAATAATGATTCTTAATCATATTGATCTCACATCCGACTGTATATAGAGTATGTGTATGTGCAAGCGCACGCATGTGTGTGCATGTGTGTCAAGAGGGAGAGAGAGAGAAAATGTGCAACAAACAATGAGGCAACATAGAACACTGCAAAATAGATTATTATGAGATGTGCTCATCTATATGAAAGCCCTCGTTATCCTACATGATTAAGGAGTGGCTACATTAAGTTGCAGAAGATTTAAATTATTTCCTATGTACTATCCTATCCAACTTCAACATCTTGACTCAAGTCACGGAAACTGCAAGGGTACGCCAAAAATTTATCAAAGTGCACTCTCAAAGAAAGAGCTAAGAAAGTCAATCTAACAAATTTGTGTAAAATGATTACATACCAAGGAAGTTTAAAGGTGTCCTTCCACTGTCCTTTGTCGCATTGTGCATCAAGTTTATCTAGACGCACAATTATTTCTGAAAACGAGGGCCTGATTAAAGGTTCTGGATCCCAACATTCTTCAATCAACCTGTGAAGTTAGATGTTAACCATATAATCAAAGAAAGCATACGATCTATTGATGTATTATGGTCTGTTATTTGCAGAAAGAAGTTATATTGAGCATGCTACAAGAACATGTATCAAAATAGAATATAAATAGATTAACAAGGACTTATAAATTTCTAGTGTTTCATTTCTTCAGGGAGAATTTTACAATATAGTTAAAAGTTCTCAATGCCAGCTAGAACATTAACAAGAATTAGAAATGTCAGGCAAGGGGACACATTAACACTTGAGAATGTAGGATGTGTGTTTTTAGTAAATTTTATAATTATAAAGTAACGTTTACAAATACTTGAAATCAACTTTTTTTTGAAAAATATCAAACAATAAATGAAATAAAATATCAATTATCAATTAAAATATCTATGTGGTATTGAAGTCAGGTTTGAGTAAGTCATTCTCTCTAGTTGATTGGCCTTATGAATTCTCTCACTGGTCTCTCTCATCATCTCGCTGATCGCAAATCATGCTTCTTTCACAAACGTCTTTTCAGTCACACATCTCTGGATTATTTGCTTTAGATCGTATCTCTAATTCAGATAGCTGCACCCCAATCTCTATACTTCTTGAATGCAGGTCGTCCCAAATGTCAAATTGGCCCTTCAATCAATCGGCAATTGATCCTAACGATTATCCACAGACGTAACACAGTCTTGTCGGTCTGTGTATAAGTAAACTTGCTTTGTCTCCTTAACGCTGCATAAACTGCATTGATCTTACAACAACTAGGTTCTCTGTAAGGGTTCAAAAGAGAGAGAGAGAGGAAGGAGGGAGAAATTAGAGGAGAAAAGAGGGAGGGAAAACAAGAAGTTCCAAATTCATTCAAACATGCAAAGAAAAAAAATAGTCCCTGGATTATATAGATGCCGGTCATAACATAAAGTAACGGTGCCGAAAAATAACACAACAATAATGTAGATGATAAAATAACGCTCCTTGCCCATGTCGGCTGGGCCGACAAGTTAGGCGCACCATGCTCGCGGCGTTGATACACTCGCCACACTGGCGGCCGCCCTTCGTCCTCGTCCGCTCCATCCAAATTCGTAGCAATACCGTCCTCTAGGAAATTTGTCTTGTCCTCAAGGCAGAAGTCCAGGAACTGGTGGCGCATATCCGCTTGATCCACCCATGTCGCCTCCGAGAGAGGACGATCCTGCCAAGTCCCCCAAGTATTGATCCACTGGTTGCTCCACGCGGACAACCGTGCGCGTGTCCGTAATGCTCCAAGGAAGGAACACCGCTGGGATGGTGTCGGGGACTGTTTGAGGAAAAGCTGCCTCGACTGGGTGATCACCGATCACCCGCTTAAGCTGCGAGACATGGAACAAAGGATGGATGCGGCTCTCCGGAGGTAGATGAAGGCGATATGCCTGAGTGCCCACCCGGGCTAGGATCTCAAAGGGCCCATAAAACATGGCTGCCAGCTTGGAGTGTGTCCGCGGAGTCGCCGTGACTTGTCGGTGCGCCCAGAGCTTGATGAACACTGAATCACCCTCAGTGAACTAGCTGTCGGGTCAGTGGCGCTTGGTTGAGGCCACCATCCTATCCTGGGCATGGTGGAGGTATTGGCGCAGCTGACGAAGCACGACATCACGGTCACAGAGGAGGCCGTCCATGGCGGCTACCACGCATTCTCCTGACACGGCCTGGGTGAGGGCGGGCGGAGGCCTCCCATAAACTGTCTCAAACGGTGTGGGGTAGGTGCTGGAGTAGGACATGTTGAAGTACTCTACCCAAGAGAGCCATTCGACCCAAGCCCGCGGATGATCACACACAAAACACGCAGATAGGTCTCCAAGAATCAATTCATAACTTCGGACTATCCGTCCGCCTGCGGGCGGCAGGTCGTGGTCATCCGAAATTGTGTACCTTGCATCTTGAACATTGCCTGCCAAAATAAACTCAGGAAGAGAGGGTCGGGGTCACTTACAATGGAGCGAGGGAACCCATGAAGGCGGACCCCTCCCCCCATCAACGAAGGAAACGGCCACTCTGAGAGCCGTGATTGGGTGCCGAAGCGGAATGATGTGAGCATACTTTGAGAGGCAGTCCACAATCACCAATATGCAGTCCCATGTCTTGGAGTGAGAAAGTTGGGAGATGAAGTCCATAAAAATGTCTTCCCAGATCCGTGTCAAAACGTGGAGCGGCTGGAGGAGGCCATCGGGAAAGGTAGCCTCGTACTTTGCGCTCTGGCATGGTAGGCAGGCCGTGACGAAGGTCTTTACCTGCTGAAACATTCCCGACCAATATAGGGAGGCGGCGAGGCGGTGGTAGGTCCTGAAAGCACCCGCGTGACCTGATGCTAAAGATCACGGCAGTGAACCGGTCGCACAAGTAATATAAAATGGGCGAGTTTTCCCAATTATCGATATCTCAAGAAACACAGTAAGGTGAAGTTAATTTTGAGGAGGACTTGATATTGAAGTCCTTAGGTCGGAGTTAACTAAGGGGGGTTTTGATATTTGCGGAAAAAGAAAGTAAAAATCTAACAACTACTCCTATGCAACGCCGCTATGCGATGCTTCGCCAGGCGGGATGGAAGACTAGTCGGGCCGCTATGCATCGAATCACTAGGCGGATGGGCGAGTAGGCTTGCGGATGAGGTGATGAGAATGGCGGAATGAGGGTCGTGAGCACCTCTTCGCTACGCACGCCACTAGCAATTGCTAGTGCGGCAAGGGCGGATGGATGGTGGATGGACAAATAGGCGCACCTCAAGTAAATAACGAAAACATACAATCACATAGACATGATTACACATAAACGTATATTACACTAAGCATAACTTCATCAAATACAAAGAGTTCAACTAAACCATCAACAACAAGAGAAGAAAAGTGTGCGAAATCGACCGAATCCGAAGTCTTGCTGAGGATTCACGGTTGGAATTGTCGGGTTGTCAATCCGCGTCCAAGCTCGGTCCTCAACTGCGTCCGGGGTAGAGAAGGGCTGTCACCACCTTCCAATGGCCCGTCTTCTTCGTGTCACAATCCGGTGGAGGATGGCACAACTTCTCCTAGCTTGATGGAGAAAGCTAGGTCAAGCTCTTCTTGAAGCTCAAAGGTGAAGGAGGAGGCCGAGAGGAAGCTCCGACTTGGATTTGGCGGTGAAAGCTTGCCCGGAGCACCTCCCTACGATGGAAGATGAAGGGGAACGGCGGAACCCTTCCTCAGAGACGAAAACGGCGGAGAAATGTCGAGCCCTCTGGAATTAGGGCGGAACCTGAATATTTATAGAAAGCAGAATTGAACAATGCGCACGATCACGGGCGCACGACCAGTGGTCGTGCGCAATATGTTCAGTGATCGTGCGCACTGGCATGGCAGATTAGGAAGAAGAACTGGGGTACTGCGCACGAGCAATGGCGCACGACCGGTGGTCGTGCGCACTATGTCCAATGGTCGTGCGATTACCCCAGACGGAACTCCAGGAAAAGAGGAATCAATGCACACGATCAGTGACGCACGACTGGTGGTCGTGCGCACTGTGTCCAATGGTCGTGCGATTACCCCGGGCAGATTCTGGAAATCAAGGTACATTGCGCACGATCATCGGCGCACGACCGGCGGTCTTGCGCACTATATCCGATGATCGTGCGCAGTATTCCTGCTTCCAAATGTCCCCGGAACAAGCACACGACCCCTAAACCCAACACTGATTTGTGCAGACATTCTAGACGAGCACAAAAAGGAGTACAAACATTAAAAGTACAAAAATACACAACCACGGGCCTAAGTGTGCACTTCCTATGAAAATAAAGATAAGATGAAATATATACGATAACGAACTAAAAGTGAAGTGCAAGCGAAGGAAAACAAGCCCAGATGAGTTCGAAAATAGGTATAAAAATGGACTCATCACACCCCCAGACTTAACTGTTTGCGCGTCCCGAGCAAACAAAATCTAAGCAGATAGGGAAAAGTACTAGCTAACAAAGAAATTGAAAAACAAAGTACCATGCGAAGTCGCATGCTCGCGTGCGTAAAAATACAATAGAGAAAATTTCTAAGTATGCATAATAGTTTATATTTTTCACAATGCGCATCAAAATTTTATTACTACTCAAAAATAGAATCACGGTGAATCAACCGGTCACGCATAGGAAGAAAGTAGGCAGGCCACTAAGGTGAGCTTTGCCAAAGATCGGGGCTCAGGATCATCTCCAAAGGAATCCACCAATGTCGGGGACCATACGCTTGCCCGTTCACATTCTCTCCACGGCACTAGTTAGACTCAAGCGCAAATCAGTAGAACTTTAGGATAATCACGGGGCTTGGGTTACGGTGAGGTAAACAATGATAAAAAGAAAGGCTATGCACTTAACCCAAATGAGCTAGCCTAAAAAGAATCCAACCACTAACCACAATATATGCAGGTACACCACACCTCCAGACTTACCTTTTAACATATGGGTGTGTGCACCGCCTACTCCAAATATAATCACATTTCCAAAAAGATTTTCAATTTAAACTTTTTCTTTTCACTTTTTTTTCTTTACAAATATTTTTTTTTCTTTTTCTTCATTTTATTTTCACAATTCAGCAAATATAAACTTGGGAGCACTTCCACATTTTCACAAATAATAACACCACATCACATCCCAACATGAAAATATAAAACACTAAACTCGACTTGGGTGTGCGACTAGGATTGGCTATGAGGCTTTGGTGAATGAAGGTGGAGCTGAATCAAAAGAAGGGTAGGCACAACGAGGCTAGCGAGGATATGACGTTAGGAACGGTACAAAACTCAACCGGTCCAAAATGATGGCCTACATCACGCTTACGCTAGACTAACCAAGAACCCATGCTTCGAGAGTAGCTTGGGGCAAGTTCTTAGCCACCGAGAAAGACGATCCTTCCTCCCGACTCGAGCAAAATGAGTCTAATGACGGCTACACACATTCCTATACTACCGTTTGATTCACATCGGATTCACCAACTTTTGAGTAGAATAAAAAGATCTTTACGCAAATAGAAAAGTATAAAACCATAAGCATACAGAAAAATTAAATCTACTCGAATTTCTACATGAGACGAGAGCAGTTGACTAGAAACACAACAATGTCAACATTTTACTCTGTCTCACAATCGTAAGTCAGCACCATAATTTTCCCAAATCTAACGAAGAAATGAGTTTAACTCGCGACACACTAACAGCTAAGCACACGCTCAAGTGGCTGCATTGGTGTGTGATGCAATGAACTAATCATAATAAATCAATAAAAGCTTCTACTATGCACATGAAATGTGCGCGTGCAAAAGGTAACAAAACTGGTTCTCCCTCAGACTTAAACTAAACTACACAGCATATGATAGAAAAATTAAAATCATAAAGAGCTAAGGGAAGAGGTTACCCAATGCTCAGCCAGTGAGCATACCAGAAGACGTGGGGAAACCTGAAGCAGGCCCGTCATACGAAGAATCACAACCCCGCCAACACGAAGTTGTCAAGAATACCTGCAGGGGTGAGCTCCGCAAAAACAAAAGAAAAATATACAAAAAGAAATGCTAAAACTAAAATAGACATGAAAAATAAAAATGCAGGAAATATAAGATAAGTACTGGGGTTATTGTCATCCCAGCACGACTTATTCGGCTACGAAAAGGTTCTAGCTAATGAGCCTATGAAAAGAAAAATGCACAGGTAACTGTTCCATTATCCGTTGCGGTAACGGGTACCGATACGGTGATAAAACAGTTACCCCTCTACCTAAATAGTAATACCTGTCCAACACAGGTAGAGGAAATAGGAAGTAAGAAGAGAAGGAGCGCTGATCCTCACTCTTCCCACCACAAAACAAATTCTTGCCTAGCAAAGTATTGTTTACTACAGGGAGAAGGCAGAAGGAGAAAGCAATCAATGGAGCTTCCTCAACAGAGGATGAATCAACCTCCTCATGAGAGAGGATGCTATCATCGATGACTCGAGCTGAAAGCTCCAAGTCCTCCTGAAGCTCCTGCGGAGACTCAACCCGCCCAGGCTCAGATAAAGAAGGGGGATCAAGAAATAAAAGAGACGAAGAACATAAAGAAATAATCGGGGGAGTGATCCCGGTTTCACTCCCCAAAGGCTGAGGTAGAAAAATATCGTCAGCAATGTCGACAATGCTGCAAGGCTCGGCCGGATCCATAGAGGCCTCCACCAAGACTTGGACTTCCTCCTTTGGTATCGAGGGAGAAACCTCGACACCAGGAAGGTTGTCCTCCTCCATGGGAGTGGAAACAATCCATGTATCACAAGCCTCAACCTGTGTTGCATCGTCAAAAATGTCGTCAGAGACGACTGAAGTAGAATGCACAAAAGGCGGAAGAATTTTGCTTGGATAAAAGTCAAGTGCATGTTCCTCACAAAGAATCGGCTCCACGCTTGGAGATGTATGCACATGAGAGATGGGCTCAGCCACGTCGAAGCCTAGATCAACCACACATCTGTTGGTTGTGTCAACATCATTCCCTTCAACAAATGAAGGTAACAGGGACACATAACCAGATGATGAAGGTGTGCCACCGAGGGTAGGAGTCAGGATGATCCGGATGTCCGACTCATCATCCTCTTCCATAACACGGAGGTACTCGACACAATCCTTCAGGACATGATCTGTTCTACGACAATACAAATACTTTCTCCCATTACTCTGCGGTCCTTGTGGGGCCGGAGAGGAATAAGAGAACGGTGTATGTGGCGAGTACCATTGACCATAAGCTCGGGGCACAATGTGTTAGTTTAGTTACTATTTATTGCTGATTTCAACTACTGCTAACTATTAAGAGTTATTTTCAGGTCCTGATCTTGTGTTGGTTGAGAAATTATGGTTTACTTTGGATCATTACTGTTTTACTGGCTTTATCATTGAAGAGATTACTAGAAGCCTTTTCAAATCTTTATAGCACAATTGATTACCTTATACTCTAGAAAGTATGAAGTCCATACGCTTCCTTCTGCGTAGAGGAAGATATTTTGTTTGCATGAAATACAGTCAGGTGAGCTGCCGGAAAATGTTTCGAAGATCATTGAATCTCAATTTGCTGATAAGGTGGATATGTCTGAAGTTCAGTTGCTTTCTTATTTTTTAATCAATCAAATTGAACTATGTTGTAATCAGTTTATTCATGGAATCATGTTAATATATAATTACTTCTCTTTAGGATGAATTTTCAGCAATTATTACAAAAGTTTTGTTGATAAGGTGGATGATTTTTGGTTCATGCCGGTTTTGATGGTACCTAGAAGCCTTCATGACATGGAACTATTGAATGGCGAATTGGTGAATCACTGGTCCAAAAACAATCATAACAATAAAGGCAAGTTGCTTTCTTCAATATTGACAATTATTAAAATGCAAAATTGTGTTTATTGTGTTTTAAACTTCATTACTTAATTATAATCATATTATTACATGTTTAATGCATAGTTTATAAACATATATTGGTTGTAGCCACTGTACATTTTTACTTATTTGCAAAAAAATGTGTCTATAAGTACTATTATCTTTATTTAAATATTAAAATCCGATATTATAAAATATCTATGATATATCCCCCGCAATCCGACATACGACATTTTAAACCCAAACCGACATGAACCCGACATCCGAAATCTACAACCTTGGACGCTGCCATTGCAAACGGTCGATCACTTCACAGTCTGCTTAGGATATGGTAGATAGCGGGCGATGGGTGGCCTGTACGCGGCCTTAACTCTCACTCTAGGCCACAAATCATTTCACAAAGACTTCTACGCCTTCTCTCTAGGAGGGGTGAATGTTATTCTTGGTGTGGCTTGGTTTCGCACACTTGGCGACGTCAGTGTCAACTGGGACCGCATGATGATGCGCTTCCTCCGTGGGGGAACTCCTTGCTTGCTGGAGGGCGACTTGGCTCTACTTCATCAGCCTGTCTCCTTGCGGTCCCTCAAGAAATCCACCAATGTGGATTGGGCGGCCTCCTTATGACACGTGGAGGAGCAATCCGCCTAATGCTCTCCGACCGACCCGGCGCTGCAAGACATTTTGAACCTCTTTTCGGACGTCTTCACCGACACGACCTGCTTTCCCCTAGCAAGACCGACGGATCACCGCATTCCCCTGCAAGGGGGGTGTCTTCCATCTCAATCTGACCATACCGTTACGGTCACTCTCATAAGGGCGAGATCGAGACGCTTGTGGGTGACATGCTCGCAGCTGGCATCATTCGCCCCAGTGCAAGCCCCTTCTCGAGTCATGTCCTCCTGGTCCACAAAAAAGACGACAGCTGACGCTTTTGCGTAGATTACCGGGAACTCAACAAGGTCACTATCCCGAACAAATATTTGATCCCGATCATTAAGGAGCTCTTGGACGAGCTACGAGTAGCAGTCTATTTCTCAAAGTTGGACCTACGTGTC
Source organism: Platanthera guangdongensis (assembly GCA_039583875.1). Classification (NCBI taxonomy): domain Eukaryota; kingdom Viridiplantae; phylum Streptophyta; class Magnoliopsida; order Asparagales; family Orchidaceae; genus Platanthera; species Platanthera guangdongensis. The sequence continues at coordinate 85,547,715 of CM077154.1, read as the reverse complement.
GACTACCATCAAATACGGGTCCGAGAGAAGGATGTGCCCAAGACGGCGTTCCACACACATAATGGTCATTATGAGTTCCTGGTCATGCATTTTGGCCTGACGAATGTTCCTTCCACCTTTCAGGCCACAATGAATGATTTGTTCCGTTCAGTCCTGCGCAGGTATATATTTGTTTTCTTCGATGATATTCTAATTTACAACTCATCCTGCAGGACCACATGGAACATATTCTGGCTACTCTTTCAACTCTCTGGGAGCACTCTTTCTATGTAAACACCAAGAAATGCGCCTTCGGCTAGACAAAAATTAGTTACTTGGGACACACCATCTTCAAAAACGGCATAGCTATGGATTTAGACAAGGTTCAAGTCGTCCTTCAGTTGCCCACTCCCCAATCACTCTGTGACGTCCGTGGATTCTTGGGTCTCACAAGGTACTACAGGTGATTCATCTGATACAGTGGCAAGATTGCCAAACCTCTCTCTCCAACTTGTTGAAGAAGTCAGAGATCGGTAGTTTTCAGTGTCCACCGGCAGGAGCCGCGACATTCCGGACCCTTCACCAAACACTGAGCATCCCCCTAGTGTTAACTATGCCAGATATTTCACAGTCATTCGTGGTTGAGTGTGATGCATCAGACTCGGGTGTCGGTGTTGTTTTAATGCACAATCCAGGCAACCCATCTCCTACTACAACCATACGTTCGCTGCCACCGTGCGGCCCCATTCTGCATATGAGTCCGAGCTGATGACGTTGGTTCTAGCAGTACAACATTGGCGGCCCTACCTGCTGGGCCGCCACTTCACATTTTGGACAGATCATCACAACTTGCGCTACCTCCTCCACCAGAAGATTGCGACCTCGACACAGCAGGATTGGATGGACAAACTCTTGGGATGACTTTGACATCGAGTTTTGAGCGGGTTCGACCCACCGAGCGGCTGATGCCCTCTCCGGCCAATTGCAGACAATGAATCTGACTGCCATTTCCCGATCGGTCTGGGATGACGCCTCCATTCGTCAGCGCGAAGTCACAGCTGACCCCGAGCTCCAATCAGTTGTAAGGGCCCTATGGGCGGACGCCACTGCACGTCTGCCCTATCGCCTGGTGGGCAACCACCTCTACTATCATGATCGTCAGGTACTTTCCGCATCATCTCAGCTGATTCTCCGCCTGCTCCACGAGTTTCATGCGACTCCGAAAAGGGGCCATGCGGGCGCCTACAGGACGTACCTCCGCCTCACTGCTTCGTCATATTGGCCAGGCATGTTCAAGCGGGTCAAGACCTTCGTGGAGGCCTATCTACTATGCTAGTGCGTCAAGTACGAGGCTACTTTTCCTGGGGGCCTCCTCCGACCGCTTCCCGTTCCGACTCAGATCTAGTAGGACATTTCTACGGATTTCATCTCTCGGCTTCCCAGCTCCAAGACCTGGGACAGCATATTGGTAGTCGTGGACCGCCTGTCCAGGTATGCTCATTTTATTCCGCTTGTCATCCGTTCACGGCTCTCGGAGTGGTTGCTGCCTTCGTTGACGGGGTGGTCCGTCTCCATGGGTTCACTTGCTCCATTGTGAGTGACTGTGACCCCTCTTCATGAGTTCCTTTGGGCAGGCGTTGTTCAAGATGCAAGGTACACAACTTCGAATGAGTACAACCTACCCCCCGCAAACGAACAGATAGTCAAAGGTCATGAATCGGGTTCTGGAGACCTATCTGTGTTGTTTCGTTTGTGAATACCCGCGAGCAAAGGCCGAATGGCTCTCCTGGGCCGAGTACTTCTTCAACACGATGTTCTACTCCAACACCGACACCACACCGTTCGAGGCAGTTTATGGTAGGCCGCCGCCCGTCAATACACAGGCCGTGTCGGGCGAATGCACAGTTGTCGCCATAGACAGCCTTCTCCGCGACCGTGACACCATGCTCCACCAACTGCACCAGCACCTCCAGCAAGCCCAGGATAGGATGGTGGCTTCAACTAACCACCATCAACGCGACGACCAGTTCACCGAGGGTGATTCAGTGTTTCTTAAGCTTCGACCACATCGGCAGGTGACTCTGATCTCACGGACCCACTCCAAGTTGGCAGCCAAGTTCTACAGCCCCTTCGAGATCCTAGCCCGGGTGGGCACCCGGGCGTATCGCCTTGGTCTACACCCGGAGAGCCGCATTCATCCGGTGTTCCATGTCTCGCAGCTCAAGCGGGTGATCAGAGACCACCAAGTTAGGGAGACACTTCCCATGCGGGCACCTGACGCCATCCCAGCGGAGTTCCTTCCCCAGCGTATTACGGACACGCGCACGATCCTAAGCGTAGGCCAGCCTGTTGATCAGGTCTTAGTGGTTTTGCGGGAGCGCCCACTCTCGGAGGCGATAAGGGTAGATCGAGAGGATATGCTCCACCAGTTCCCAGACTTCTGCCTTGAGGACAAGGCGAATTTCCAAGAGGGCGGAATTGTTACGAACCCTGACGAAGCGAACAAAGGTGAGGGGCGACCGCCAGTGTGGCGGGTATACCGACGTAGCGAGCGCAACACACATGATATGTCATCCTAGTCGATAAGTGTCGAGAGGAGTTATGGTGTCCGTTACATTTGGATTCTCATTTATATTTCTATTTCGTTTATTATCATTTATGTTTTCGTTTCGTTATGTGACCCCGACAAGTATATAAGTCGGAGACCCACTGTATTTTGCATGCTTGAAAGTATTTGGAATTTCTGGTTTTTGTCTTCCCTCTCTTCTCTTTTATCTCCTTCCCCTCCTTCTCCTCCTTTATTTACCCCTAACATAACTACATAGGTAGTCCACGCAGAAGCGCCAGATACCGTCCTTCTTGCGGACCAGGAGGACCGGGCTTGAGAAGGGGCTAGAGCCAAGGAGAATGATGCCGGCCGCGAGCATGTCGTCCACCAACATCTCGATCTCGCCCTTTTGAGCATGACCATAGCAGTATGGTTGGACTGAGATGAATGACACACCCCCTTGCAGGGGAATGTGGTGATCCATCGGCTTGCCGGGGGAAATGGGTCTTGTCAGTGAAGACGTCCAGAAAGAGGTCCAAGATAGCCTGCAACGCCGGAGCGGTCAGAGAGCATTGGGAGGATTGCCCCTCCACGTGCCAGAAGGAGACCGCCCAATCCACGTCGGTGGATTTCTGGAGGGACCGTAAGGAGACAGTCTGACGAAGTAAAATCAAATCGCCCTTCAGCAAGCAAGGCGTGCCCCCGTGGAGAAGCGCATAGTCATGTGGTTCCAAGTGATGTTGACGTCCCCAAGGGTACGAAGCCAAACCACGCCGAGAATAACATCCACCCCGACCAAAGAGAAGGCGTAGAAGTCTGCCTAAAATGGGTTGTTGTCAATGGTGAGAGTGAGGATCGTACACAGGCCACCTGCAGTCGTCGCCTCCCATCTCCTAAGCAAAACGAGACACGCACGGCGGCCTGCACTGGCAGTGCCAGACGATCCACCAAATACTAAAAGGTGAAATTGTGGCTTTCCCCGCTATCCATCATCACCACAACAGAGGCCCCGTGCAATGTCCCCTGAAGCTTCAGCGTCTGCGGGCCGAGAATCCGCCAACGTTAAATAGTAAAAGGTTCATGCAGTGAAAAGTATCTGCTGGGGGATCCTCGGTCGCCACATCCAACTCGAGGGTCTCGAAATCCGCGAGTGTCACCTCGGATTCCTCCTCGCCAATGAGGATCCGGAGGTCATTCAGCGGGCACACATGCGTAGGAAAGTAGGGTTGCTTGCAGCGGAAGCACAACCCCTTGGTGCCCAGATCATGGAATTTTTGATTGGAGAGTCGGGGTGGGACATAGGCCGAGGAGGGCGTGGCGAGGGTGCGGCGCAGCTGGGGGCCGGGGGTACTTCAAGCTGGGGGCATGGTAGGGTGTTGTTGGCCGGTTGACCCTGCGCACCCTATGCCTCGGGGCGGTTCGCCTATGTCCGGAGGCCGAGTTTCGAATTCCTCTTCAATCAAACTGGCGAGATCCATGTCGTACACAATCGACGATGAATGGTGGGTGCAGATACGAGCACAGAAGTGAGGGAGGAGCCCATGCAGGAAAAACCTGAAGTAGTGGTCTGGCGGAAGGCCCGGCACATGCGTTGCGAGAGCGATGAACTCATCTATATACTCATGTAGAGAGCCTGTCTGGCGGACGCGGCAGAGCCTCTCCACCGCCGAGCCTAAGTAGCGGATGTCATAACGGCGAATGAGCTCCTGCTGAAGGTCCAACCAAGACATGGTCGTTTTAGATTGTCGGAGCTAGCGCATCCAGTGGAGGGCGGAGCCCTCCATGCCGATCAATGTCGTGCAGACCTTCTGTGGCTCTGAGATCTGTTGTATCTCAAATAAGTGTTCAGCCTGGGCAATCCAATCCAACCCATGGGATTGGTGTCCTTAAAAAAGGGGATATCAAAAGGAACGAGGGCCCGGTGAGCACACCCAAGGTAGGGGGGTTGTTGCATGGAAGAGTTCTGGGGCAGCCCGAGGAGGGAAGATGAATACGTCGCGGACATTGAGGATGTGGTAGGGAGGCCGGCCAGGAGGGAGTCGATCTTAGCATCCACGTGTAGCATAAGGGCCCACAGCGACGCGATCGAATTGTCGTGTTCATCCAAATGATGAAGGATGGCGGGATCGCGGTTGTGGGCCGCAATGATGCGACAGTGTTGACCATTGATCGCAGTCGAGGGGGCATACACTTAGCCGGATTGAGGAAGATGGAAACGAAACCGCTGGAAGTGCTAGGCGGGAGGGCCGAACCTATTGGAACAGCGGCTAGGGTCGGCGAGACCGTCAGGTTGTAGATCTAGAGGGGATTCGAACGCCAGATGTCGTAGGCAGATACAGGGCATTGTTGTAGCCTCTTCCAGAGCCGACGCATTGACGGTGGAAGCGGATGAGCTACGCGAGGGCTTGTCAATGCGTACAATGCGGGAAGGTGTCAGATCGGCGGATCGGGCACATGACGGAAAAAACGGACAGAACGTGAAGCACGACTGCTTAGGTGCGGTACTTCTGGCGGTGGAGACCGTGAATGGAAGGCGGCAGGTCGGACCAAATATTCGGGTCCAAAAAAGAGAGCAGAAGGGGGTGAAATTGGTGGAGAAGAGTGGGTGGGAAAAACAGAAGTTCCAAATTCATTCAAGCATGCAAAGAAAACAATAGTCCTCGACTAATATAGCCTCCGGTCATAACATAAAGTAATAGTACCGAAAAATAAGAAAACAATCAAGGAATGATAAAATAACACCCCTCGTCCATGTCAGCTAGGCTGGCAAGTAACACATGTCGCGCTCGCGGCGTTGATACACCCGCCACACTGGGGATCACCCTTCGCCCTTGTCCGCTCCATCGGGATCCGTAACATTTTCCTTTTCGATGGCTCAACTCTAAAATGAATTCTCCTGGCGAGAAAATCTACCATGACCCCTCCTTCTCATGATGACTTCAAGAAATATCTAAGTTTCACCAACGTATTCTTACTGAAGCCACCAATCACTTTCTTTGGTCTACTATTATAGAGAAGGTCCTAAATAGTAAGGGCATTCAACGTCAGAGTCACCTTTTGGCAACGAGATGTCTCATGCAAAATATCATTCAAGGACGACTATAAGGTAATTGTCTTGTTGTCTAACTCTATCAACTCCGGTGGTACACCTTTATTATGTCTGATATGAATAAAACACTCTGGTTCCACGACCGCCTCACAAGCGCCGCTACCATAGTCTAGTATTCTCAATGTATCCCTAATAACATTTTTGTAATTTAATGTAAGCCCACTCCCACCTATATAAGGGAGTGGAGTTTTTTATTTCTTCATGGATCAATGTCTTGTTAGGCTCTGATGGAAGAGATAGGCTCTTAGAGGGATCTTTTCTCAAGAGATCAGGTATCAAGCTTGCCTCGATATATTGTATTTGTTTACAAATCAAACATTTCAATTTGTGTTCGACGATAGTGATTAGTTATAAATTGATTTGATTGTCGGATTCCGCCACCACCGACATCACATTCTCTTAGGATTTTGTACATAACCCTAAATTGCTCTCCCGTTCATCCCAATGCCTGGTCGAAGACTGCTCACTAGTGTCCTCGCTCGGTAACTCCACAACAGTTGTCGCATCTATGTTTCGTTCCCGACTCTTAATCCATGCTCCGCTCATTCCCTGCACAACTCCGACGTCGGACTAGTTGTTGACCACAACTTCGTCGACCTCCGTCCGTCAGTTAACAATCACTGTGGCACACATATCTCATGCACTCCTACGTTGCAGAGCAGATCACGTGTCAATCCAACCCACACGTCTTGCCTCGGGTGGCCTCACGCAATATCATGCCTTTCCTTCAATAGCAATAACCCACACGTATCATAACAGGAAATAACTTAAGTACAAAACAATAAAAGATTGGAGCTAGAGTTAAGGTAATACCTCAAATTTTGATTCACAGAGCTAACTAAAAATGCAAAGTACAACAAGGCTGAATAATTGGAAATTTATATAATGTATGATACATTTAAGTCCACACATAAGTGACCCATCAGACTTAAACTAAATTAAATAAAACCCTCAGAAGCTCCAAATATGATGTATAATGTATAAAACCCTCGGGGACATGCCTCCACTTCCCTCCAATCACAACAAGCATCCTCCTTGTTGAAGATGACCTTCCATAACCCTTTCGATGAAGACCCATTCCCTAGCAGCCACAGTTTTTCACGCGCCTGGATGCAAAGATCAAGGAATACAGTCTTCTGGAAAACGTAATCCCTTCTCACATTGTGTAAAGGCTAGGAAGTATCGCATAACTCCTAATGAATTTATGGCTAGCATCATTTTTCTTCCTTCAGCCTTTTTGGATCATTAGTTATAGGTAATCAACATGTCAATCTTATTACTAATCAATTTGTCTATACAACCACTGTCAACTAGGCCGACCGCCTCAAAAATCTTCCCAAAATCGTTATTTTCACTAACCTACTGCTGCTAGGGTAAGGTGGGATTGTTTCCCTTGCCTCTCTCTCTTGTGTTCTTAAAATGATGATCTCTGTTTACCTAAGGAACTAGTTTTGCTTTTTAGAATAACACCAAATGAAAAAGGTCTTTTATGACAAAGATCAGACAAGGAATTTTACAAATAATACATTATAGAATCATCATCTTATGACGAATTATGCCAATGCATCATGTCTATGAATGTCGCAACACTGAGACAAGAAATTATCTTCCTGATGCAGGACAGACGTCACACCTTCATGTTACTGTGGCATCACCACCAGGAGGCCCACCTTGGCGTCTCACCAAGGCGGATTTATCTGGAACGAGGGCTATACACCCCAACCCGTCTCCTGTCCCACCACTGGAAGTCGAAAGGCCGTCACACCTTCCTGCCGCCCTGGCATCACCACTAGGGGGCCCACCATGGCGTTGCACCATGACAGCTTTATCAGGCCCGCATGCCATACACCCCAACCCGTCTCCAGTCCCACCACAGAAAGCCGAAAGATTGTTAAGGCCGAGATTTGATATCGAGACCTCCTTGATAAGGAGCTCTCAGACGAGCTCTCATCACCAACTGATCTGTGATGAGAGCTCGTCTGAGAGCTCTTTATCAAGGAGATCTCGAGATCGAATCTAGGCCTCAACAATCTTTTGGCTTCTTGTGGTGGGACCGGAGACGCGTTGTGGTGTATGACCCACGAGTCTGATAAAGCCGCACACTTTTATGATGCAGGGCAGGCGTCACACCTTCCTTGCCACCCTGGAATCACCACCAGGGGGCCCACCTTGGAGTCTCAACAAGGCGGCTTAGTCAGGCCCGCGGGCCATACACCCCAACCCGTCTTCGGTCCCACCACAGGAAGCCAAAAGGCTGTTGAGGCCAAGATTTGATCTCGAGACCTCCTTGATAAAGAGCTCTCAGGCGATCTCTCATCATTTGGTAATGAGAGCTCTCCTGAGAGCTCTTTATCAAGGAGGTCTCGAGATCAAATCTTGGCCTCAACAGCCTTTCGACTTCCTGAGGTGGGACCAGAGACAGGTTAGGGTGTATGGCTCGCGGGCCTGATAAAGCCGCCTTGGTGCGACGCCAAGGTGGGCCCCCTGGTGGTGATGCCAGGGGGGCAAGAAAGGCGTGACGACTGTCCTACACCACTTCTTCTTGGCTAGACATATCACCTATTATAGATTCATTGCCTAGGTCGCATAAGAATGCAAGTGAAATCAAATTACACGTAGATTTTATTGCATATTAACGGTCAAATAAATTATTATGATGCCCCACATAAATCAACATAAGAAAATTTACATCTTATTGTAAAAATAAAATTGACTAAAGATGATGGATGGAATTAGAAGAAGAATAAAAAATTAAAATACATAATAAGCCTCAAACTAGTGGCATCATGCAGATGACACGTAGCATGAGAGGTTTCCCTCATGATTGATCAATGCACGCCATCATTCTCATAGGGCCCAACATGTCATATAAGCCTAAAACATGAGGTCGACAACCCACACTTCCACACTTGGATATTGCCAGATGTGAGTATGTATTCCGCACAAAAGACACATCAAGCCAGGGCATATTTGTTTGTCATCAAGGACTCAATAATCAAAATGTATTCAGTAAGTCATGAAATATAAATCGAATAAACGAAATATGAAATTGATTTGCCTCAACTGTAGAAAACAATTTCATAATACAGTGTCAGAACATGTGCTGGCGGTCTGCTCTGTCGGTCTGGTACTGGCGGTCTGCTCTAGCGGTCTAGCCCTGGTGATTTGGCAGAGTGCTCCGACAGTCTGGTGCAGACTGGCTGTCTTGAGGATGACCAGAGTAACCGCACCTTTGTTAGAGCAAGAGAAGCCTTGTGATGGTTTACTGTTGTTGCGGTCTGGCGGTCAGAAGACTAAAGTTGTTGCGATCTGGCGGTTAGAGACTAACAACCTCTGATGCTCCTAGTGGTCAACTGTGATCTGTGGATTAGAAACCAGCAGATACTTTGTTGAGGCGGTTAGTCTGTATGTTGTTCTGCGGTTAGCTAGTCTAACCGCACAGCTCGTTGCGGTCTGTAAATAACAGTATATCTCCGCTGACGTCACTTTCTTTAAAGATACTCCTTACTTTGCTCAAGCTTTTGTTCTCTCCACAACTAGTGATACTCTTTCTCTACCTGTTGTGCCTGCACCTCTACTTGAGCTTCCCCTTCCTCTTTCCACACCAATTTTTGTTTCTCCTTATCTTTCTCCTGATACTGCTTCTACACCTTTGGAGTCGTCGCTGACAGTTCCCGGGCCAACACTCTCTCCAACGGATGGATCTGATACAAAGGATAGGTCGGACCATGATCTTCCCATTGCTCTTCGTAAGGAAGTTCGGACATGCACTCGACATTCCATTCATGTTGCTATCCCATATGCTTGTCTTTCCCCCCGCTTGCAAGAGTTTTGCTCTCGCTCTTTCGGCCACTATCACCCCGGCTACCTATCAAGAAGCTCTTGTTATTTCTCATTGAAAAACTGTTATGGATGAAGAAATGGAGACCTTGGCCAGGGGTACTTGGACTCTTGTCCCTACCCCTCTAGGGGCGGATGTGCTTGGTTGTCGATAGTTTTTGTAATAAAGTTTCATCCTGATGGTACTATAGACCGCTATAAGGCCAGACTGGTGGCCAAATGATTTACTCATACGTATGGTGTGCACTTCTTTGACACCATCTCCCCGGTTGCTCGCATTAGCACAATCCGTGTTCTCTTTTTTATGGTCGTTAACAAAAATTGGGAGATGTCTCAGTTAGATGTCAAGAATGTCTTCTTTTATGGCGATCTACAAGAAGTGGTATACATGGAGCAACCTCCTGGGTATGTTGCTCAGGGGGAGTCTCAGTTGTGCAACTTGCAGAAGGCAATATATGGCTTGAATCAAAGCTCACTGGCTTGGTTCGACAAGTTCAACAAAGTTATCTCGGTTATTGGCTTTGCTCAAAGTTCTGCAGATCATACTCTTTTCATACGCAAGATTCCTAACGGGCTAGTCGTTCTTGCTGTCTATGTGGATGACATTCTCCTTACATGTGATGATAACGAAGGAATTGATCTAACAAAGAAACATCTTCTGCAACATTTTGTTACAAAAGATATGAGAACTCCGAAGTATTTTCAGGGAATAAAAATCTCATGAAAACACAACTCAGTAGTGCTCTCACAACAAAAATATGCATTGGACCTTTTGAAAGAGACTAGTCTTCTTGGGGCAAGACCCTTTCGATGTCCGATGTCCGTTGGTGATGACAAGTGTTGGAGTGAAGATTCACCTCTTACTTCAGATAGCATCAGGTACAGACGTCTAGTGGGTAAACTCATCTATCTGACTATCACAAGACCAGATATCTGCTATGCAGTAGACAAGGTTAGTCAATTTATGCAGGCTCTCAGGGAGTGTCATCTTCATTCAGTACTGAAAAACCTGGAATATGTGAAAAAGGATCTCCAATGAAGGGATTGTTTTTTCAGAAGAATAACAATTTGAGGATTGAAGTCTACTCTGATGTCAGCTATGTTGATGATAAAGAAGATGAAAAGTTTATGTCTGGTTTCTGCACTTTTGTGGGAGGGAATCTGGTTCGCTGAAAATGCAAAAAATAATCTATTGTGTCCAGATCAAGTGATGAAGGTGAATACAGGAGCATGACTTCGATAACGTGCGAGTTGAAATGGTTACAGACACTTATGCTTGACTTAGAGAAATTTTATGATCATCATCTGCCAATGTTCTGTGACAACAAAGCCGCTATATACAAGTCAAAAAATTCAATTTTTCATGAGAGGACAAAGCACATTGAATTTGACTATCAATTTATCAGAGAAGAAATATTGAACAATCAAATCTGCACTTCGTTTGTCACTTCCAACAAGGAACTATGTGATATTTTTACCAAACCAGTATCCACTTCTTTTTCAAACAACTGTGACAAGCTGGACATTATTGACATATATGCTCCAACTTAATGGAGAATGTTAGAACATGTGCTGGCGGTCTGCTCTGGCGGTCAGGTACTGGCGGTCTAGTGGTATGTTCTAGCCTTCTAGCCCTTGTGATTTGGTAGAATGCTTTGGCGGTCTGGTGCGGACTGGCTGTCTTGAGGATGACCAGTATAACCGCACCTTTGTTAGAGCAAGAGAAGCTTGGTGATGGTTTACTGATGTTGCGGTCTGGCGGTTAGAAGACTAAAGTTGTTGCGGCCTGGCGGTTAGAGTCTGTCTAACCTCCTTTGTTGCTCCTAGTGGTCAACTGTGATCTATGCATTAGAGACCGGCGGATACTTTGTTGATACAATCAGTCTGTATGTTGTTCTGCGGTTAGCTTGTCTAATCGCACAGATCGTCGCGGTCTGTATATAGTGGTTTGCCCGATGTAAATAGTCTCTTGTATTCTCTCTCTCTCTCTCCTCTCCCCTATAAATAGGGGATCATACCTGTGTAATATTAAGTTTTTGGAGCAATAAAATTCAATTATTTACAAAGTTCTCACACACAGAAACATCCATACTTCAAGAAATTGAAACAATGAATGTTCTACCTATAACCGAATTTATATATAACAGTTCTGTCAATAAGACCACAGATTTGAGTTCATTTTATATCAAGTTGGGTATGAGCCTAAGAAACCTATTGACATGATGGATATTCCTCTCGAGTCCAGACCCAGTGACTCAGCAGAGGCTTTTATCCAGCATATGCAGGCAGTTCATGAGTCGATCCGTAAAAAAATTGCATATAATAATGATTATTATAAAGATCGAGCAGACCAGCATAGGCGGGAACAAATTTATGAGGTAGGAGAGAAAGTGTTGATTTGCATTCGGCCTAAGAGGGTCGTGCAAGGACCTGTAAAAAAATTAAGCGTTCGTTGAATGGACCCTATACAATCATGCGACAGATTGGTACGAACGCATATGAAATTGACATCCCTCCCGGTATATGCATCACAGAGTATTCAACGTAGAAGATTTGACTTCTTACTACGAGGAGCGCGTGTATGTAGACCCTTTCTCCACGCCCCAATCTAAGCATTTGCCTCCTTTTGCCCCTACCAGTCCCTCCCTGTTTCCACCAAAGAAGTCGCTCCATGAGGATCGCATTGTACCAACGACGACCCCACCAATCCAACAGGTAGACGAAAATGCATTACAGTCAGAGCCGCTCATGTTTGCCGACAACATACTTCAAATCATCGATCATGACTTCTACGCCGTGGACGGGCGAGACATTGTGCATTATCTTATCTGTTGGAGCGGTTGTCCGCTTCATGACGCTACATAGATTTCTTCAAATGAGCTCGAGAGACTCGCCCCATAGCTACATAGGGAGTACGATCATCTTCAATCACCGTAGATGAGTGCTTTCAAGCCAGGAGAAGTTCATGGCGTGTGACGCCCTACATAGGTCTATTCTTGCAGGAGGCGGTGAACCGCTACCCGTTCGGGCGATCCGAGTCCACAGTTGCGCCCGAATGATCGTTTGAGTCAGTTTGAAATATCATTTTATTTATTTTGAGTTGTATTTGATACCCGATCAGACCAAATAATATGAGCCATCTGATTCGGGTGCCCTATAATGTTTACGTATATAAATAGGCGTGTGTTTCACGGATGTCGGGGATCGAATGTTCAGTTATTGTTTTCTATACCGTCGATCGTGCGCTCGCTGCGATTCCGAGAGCTTCTTCTCGCTGGTGCGATGCTGGGATAGCCCAGCTCCCTCTTCCGCCTCCTCCACCAACGGACCATCGTAAGCCCACCTCCTTTACTCCCGAGTCCTCCCTTATCCTCTTCAACAACCAACACCTCTATTTCCTCCCCCACAGCCAACTTCTCGTTGGTGCGATGCCAGGATAGCCCTGCCCCTAATCCGCTGCCTCCTCGCCCACAGCCAAGTCCCGTTAGTCTACTATTTCTCCCTTTCCCGATGCAGTCCTCTCTCCATTCGCTCCATATGCCATCCGTCTCCTCTTTCCCATCAGCCATCAGGTTAACCACAGCCCACCCCCCGTCACCAAGTCTTCCCAGCCATCTTCCCATGCCATAGAATCCATACCTCACCCCTAGTCCTACAACCACGCACCCCTTACATTTTTGCTACCGTCAACCTCCCTGTTAACTTATGTCGTGGTCTCCACCACAAAACATTCATTCCCCTCCTCCCCACAACCCTACCCAAGCCATACTCGTCCAGGTCCCCTATTCCTACACCACCCGACGTTGCAGCGACCTTGGATGCCCACAACCGACCATTATTGTCCACCACCTGCATGCATAAGTTGTTGTTTTAGTTATTATTTTCTATTGTTGTATATTTGACACTATACCTGTAGTGAATGTTTATTTTACTTGTTATTAGTATTTACGACCGTATGATTTGTATGGTTTATACTATGTGTCTTAAAAATAATTGCGCCTCTATTTGATGAATTAAAACTCATTTTCCTTAATTATTGCTTATGATCGTTTGTGCCTCTGTTAATTTTTAATTATAATTAATTAAAGTTGTAATTTTGAGCGGGCCACTTTCTACATTGGCATTACACCTCATCGCACATAGGATTGCATTTAGTGAGTCCACCTCGAGTCGACCTACCACTACATCATGTAGACTCCCCTGAAGTGAGGTACATAATACGGCTCAAATTCACAAAATGTAATATTCCTTATGACAAAGATCCACTTTAGAGAATGGTGATAACATTTATACTCTTTCAAAGTAAGAGAGTAGCCAAGGAACACAAACTTGAGAGAACAAGGATCAAGTTTAGAATGACTCGGAGAATGTATGTGAGCAAAGCACACACAACTAAGTATTTTTGGTTGTGTAGTTGGGGTTACACCTAAGGAGATAAGAGAGGTTGGTTCCCCAAAGCCAGAGAGAGCATGTGGTTGATGAGATAGGTAGCCGTGAGAATGACAACACCTTAATAGAATTTAAGAAGGTTCATAGTAAATAGCAAAAACTGAGTAACTTCTATGAGATGATGGTTTTTCCACTCAGCTACACCATTCTGAGGAGTGACCACATGAACTTTGATGGATAATGTCATTATCGGTAAGGTAGTGTTCAAATGGGAATTTGATATTCTCCGGACCATTATCACTGAGTAAAATTTTGATGGTAGCAGAAAACTGGGAAGAAACACATTATGAAAATTTTTTTCACTCTTATTTTTTATCAAAGATAACCAGGTAGTGCAATAAAAAACATAAAAGAAAAGTATTAAATCAACGACATCCAAAAATTAAGGCAATAGGGAAGGGCCCCAAACATCAGTGTGAATGGTATGAGAGGGAGCAGTACTGGGTAACAATACATGGTTAACAAAAAATATGATGTTTGACAACAATACATACCTCACAAACACGATTTTTAAAAACAGTGAAAAAATGAAATAAATATTGCATGGTAGAAACAGAGGGACGGTCAAGACGACAATGCTTGGTGAGGAAGGTGGAGGTCTGCATAATGTGGAGAGCTTGTGAAGATGGAGACCTGCTAGAGGAGTAAAACATGTGCAGGCAAATCAAACAATATAGAAACAACAATGTTAAGTTTCAATCTCCATAAAAATCGGTTTTAATCTATATGGTAATCAGTTCCGTTCTCTATGGAGCAATTTAAATCTTCATCGTGAACGAAAATGATGTATGAAAATCAGACTTGATCTTTAAAAAGATCGCAGAAAGCTCTGAAGATTCATCAAACTAAAGGTTTCCGACCAATTTGTCCATGGAAGAATCATCTTTGATAACAGTCCACACAATTTTTAAATCAAACCCTAGAAATTACTTCATGACGCAAGGAACTTACCAAAAAACAATGCGGAGACAAATGAATGTTAGTATGCTCCCGTAGCCGTTTTGACAATAATGTTGTTTGAAATCTCCCCTCAGGTGTTCGCCGACGCTTCTTCTACATCTACCGCTCTGCTAATCGGGCGAAGAAAAATCGAGAGGTAATTTAGTTAAGCAGGAGAATAGGAACGTAAACAATTTTTCCACTTGACATTTATATTTCAGGCTCCGCATTTCAATTTTTTGGTATGCCATGTGTCGCAATCGTTACTCCCGGATCGAGATCTCGGTCTTGGACATGGATCCACAAATTTCCCAACATGAGGGGGAGCCTAGTGTACGAAATATCATATTATGGAAGTACTTTACATTGTGTGTTGTATGTTTATTTGGTCGTAGCTTAGAACAATGTACTACTTCCTCTATTATAACTAAATGAACTCACTAGTAGTGAGTAATCCATACTCTTAACACGTAACATGCACCCCAAATAGAGGTCATGATAGTAGCTCAGAAGTTATAATTATCTAGTACAGATTTTCAATTTAATGGAAGAGGTCTCTACATAATAAAAACATAATAACATTCTACAGTAATTTTATGAACGCTCGTTAGAATCAAATAAAGTTTGTTCTTCACATATACAACTAACTTTCCACAATTTTTAACCTGCAGGAAATATTAACAATATCCAAAATAAACTGTAAAATTAACCTACAAATAGAAATTACAGAACAATAAAGTTAACTTACTGTGAAAGTAGTTTCCATCACAAAGCATTTCAACCTATTAACCGAAGAATCTGGAAAAAAATACTTACTCCTTAAGTTCTGAAGGATATCCTTTTGATTTGTATTTTAACTGTGGCCTTTTTCCCTCCAAGCAAATTAATCTGACTGCATCTTCCCTGGTCTTGTTATGGAATGGCTGTGCTCCTTCAATCATCTGAAGTCAGAAAATGGATGAGTCAAGCATTAGGACATTTAAAAATTTTCAACTTTATCCCCAGGTTCAAAAGGGCGGCCTCTTGCAAAAAAGAAGGGTAAGGTTTGCCTACATTTCACCTTGTGGTGGGACCCTTCCTCGGACCATCGTTGTACGGTGATGCTTTGTGCATCGGGCTGCCATCTTTTATCCCCAGGTTCAAAATTCGCATTGTTGTGACAATTATTCGCAAGTTGTGGTGAGGGAGGCCACAAGCAATCTGAAAGAGGGTGATCACATCTACCGAATAATAGGAAGTGTTGCATGAGAATGGCACCTAAGGAATCCAGGGGGACCAGTGATAGAGACGACGAGGGAATAGAAGAGGCATGAGGACGAAGAGAAGAATTATGGTTAGGATTTGAGAGAAAGAGAGGGAAATACCTGAATAGTTCTTTGCTTGTCCTTGCCAGACCATCCCTAGAGGTATTTATACCTCTGGTCCAAGAGGGGGTCGATCGGTCCCCCCATGTGGGCTGAACCCGCAGGTTTAGCCCCAAGCCACCGTGGTTTAATTGGGGAGGGCTGAACCAGTAGGTTCAACCCTATTTTGTGTCGTCTCCTTCCTCCGCTGCGCGTATTGCTGGCCCGTGAATCGGTCGTTATGCGGGGTCATAATATTCGCTCCCTCATTAGCATCCAGCTTGTCCTCAAGATGAAAGTCTGGATAAAGTTCTCGGAACTCGAGCAAATCAACCCATGTGTAGTGCGCAGATGATAAGTTCTTCCATTTGACGAGAATCTCCTGGCGGTAAGCAGAACCACGCTTCTTCCATTTGGTAAGCAGTACCTCCTCTGAAGGCGGTCGTAGTTCCCCATTGTGGGTTGCTTCAGGTAGGGTATGGCACACCTGTATCGTGTCCCCGATTTCTTTTTCAACAAGGATACATGGAATATTGGGTGAGTACGTGATCCTTCTGGCAGAGCCAATGTATAGGCAACCGGTCCCACTCTCTGGATGATTCTGAAGGGCCCGTAATAGTGCGGTGCGAACTTTTGATTTGTTCTCCGAGACACTGAGGTTTGTCTGTATGGTTGAAGCCTAAGGAAGACCTCATCTCCGACTGCGAACTCTCGTTCCGTCTTGTGTTTATCTGCTCGAACTTTCATTCTGTTTTGAGTGGCCGGGAGGTTTTCACGCATAAGGGAAAGAGTACGATCCCGATCACGCAACTCCCGATCAACAGCCGGTAGTGTCGTTCCTCCTGGTTCATATGTCCCCAAGGTCGGGGCGAACCGCCTGCACACAACTTCAAACAGAGTGAGTTTACTTGCAGTGTGGTAGGTGTTGTAGCAGTATTCGCCCCAATGGATCCAACGGGTCCAAGTGCTGGGTGCATCACAAAACATCGTAAGTACATCTCGAACCCTGATTAAGCACCTTCGTTTGGCCGTCCGTCTGGGGTGGTGGGAAGTGCTCATACATAGCCGAGTGTCCTGTAACCGGGATATCTCCCTCCAGAAATTGTCCACAAACACCAAATCCCAGTCAGACATGATGGCCCGAAGAATGTCGTGAAGCCGAACTATCTCCAATACAAATAAGTCAACTACTGATTCCCCTGTATAGGGATGGTGTAAGGCCAAGAAATGACCGTATTTGGACAGTTTATCCACTACAAACAGGATGACTGTCTGCCCCTGAGATCTTGGTAGTCGTCGATAAAGTCCATAGAAACTGTGTACAAAATTTGTTGTGGAATCTCCAGAGTAAGCAGACCCGCGGGCGACATTGTCTCGTATTTCTGTCATTGGCATATCTCGCACTGTTGCACAAATTGTTGAACACCCTTCCGTTGGCCCTTCCATAACACATTGCCCCATACCCGCTGAAGAGTACGGAGAATGCCGCATGACCCCCTATCGGCGATGAATGAAATTCGTGCAACATGGTGATCTTCAATGCTGATGAAGCCGGTATGACGACCTTGTCGTGGTAGTATGTGTCCATTCTGTAAGTGAGACCCTGGTGTAGTAGCATGCTCTTGTTGAAGTGACTCCACAATTGGACGTAAATCTGTATCCTGCAGAATCTCTGCCCGTATGTCATCTAAATCCCAGATCAGCGGCCCGAAGATGTGGTGACGCGTCCCCTCTGGTATGTGGCACAGTGTGTCTGCCACCACATTCTCTTTCTCTTGTTTGTACATGATCTCGTAGTCATAGCCCATCAACCTTGTCACCCACTTCTACTGCAGAGGAGAGGTCACTCGTTGTTCCAAAAAAGTGTTTCAGGCTCTGGTGATCGTACTTTGAAGTGTCTCCCCAGAAGATACGGTCGTCATAGGGCCACGACGTGTATAATGGCTAACATTTCCTTCTTGTAGGTAGATAAGCCTAGTGTCCAAGGTGTCAAAGCAAGAGCCACGACATGTATAATGGCTAACATTTCCTTCTTGTAGGTAGATAAGCCTAGTGTCCAAGGTGTCAAAGCCTTGCTGAAGAAAGCTATCGGTCGGCCCTCTTGCACGAGGACAACCCCTATCCCGACACCTCATGCAACGGTCTCCAGGATAGACTCCTTAATGAAATCGGGTAGGTCTAGCACCGGCGTGGTAGTCATCGCTATCTTCAGAGCCTGGAACGTCGTTTCCGCCACCTCTTGCCAACAAAACACATCCTTATGTAACAACCGTGTGAGTTGCGGTGTTATCTTTCCATAATCTTTCACGAACCGTCGGTAGTAGCCCGTCAGCCCGAGGAAGCCGCGAAGGGCACGGACCGTGCGTAGTCGGGGCACGTTTGCATGCTCTCAATCTTTTTTGGATCGGCATGTACCCCTTGTTCCGAGACTATATGACCCAAGTATTCGAACACTGCTTGTCCAAAGGAGCATTGGGATAGCTTGGCGTAGAGCTGGTGCTGCCGGAGAATCACCAAAACTTGCTCCACATCCTTGAGGTATTCCTGCCAACTAGCGTTGTAGATCAAAATATCATCAAAAAATATCAATACGGACCTGCGGAGGAGGGGTTGGAAGATCTCATTCATCACCAGTTGGAAGGTAGATGGTGTGTTGGAGAGCCCGAAGGGCATCACGAGGAACTCGTAGTGGCTGTCGTGGGTCCGGAAGGCTGTCTCTTTGTCCTTCATTCTGATTTGATGGTAACCCGAGCGTAGATCCAACTTCGTGAACAGGCGTGCTCCAGGTAACTCGTATAGCAGTTCCTCTATCATGGGGATGGAGAACTTGTCCTTGATGGTAGAGTTGTTCAGGTCGCGGTAGTCAACACAAAGCCTCCATGAACCATCCTTCTTCTTCACTAGAATGATGGGTGAAGAAAAAGAACTGGTGATGGGCCTAATAATCCTCGCTGCTAGCATCTCCTTAACACTTTGTCATATCTCTGCTTTTTGAATGTGCGGGTGGAGGTAAGGCCAAATATTTGTTGATCAGATCCTTCCTTGAGGATGATCTGGTGGTCTCTAAATCTCTGTGATGGAAGTGAATGTGGTTCCTGGAAGATGTTGGAGTACTGCACTAGCAAGGATTCCAGCCACTCTGGCACTTCATGTGGAGAAGTGGGTAATGACACCAGCCCCATGATCACCGCCGTGGGGACTTCTTGGTCCCACAACCTCTCCAAGCAACGAAGGGTGACCTCCTTCATGGGTGAGGTCTTGAGACTATTCAGGCAGTCGCACTTTCCATCCTGGATAAATTCCATCG
Organism: Platanthera guangdongensis; assembly: GCA_039583875.1. Lineage (NCBI taxonomy): Eukaryota > Viridiplantae > Streptophyta > Magnoliopsida > Asparagales > Orchidaceae > Platanthera > Platanthera guangdongensis. The sequence goes on along the minus strand of CM077154.1, from coordinate 85,528,201 downwards.
TCATGTGGTCCTAGTCTAGGGTGACCTTCCCTAACTGTTGTAACCATTTGACTCCCAAGACCATGTTGGACCCCTTGATGGCCAACAAGTAAACCTCCAATCGGCACACGTACCCTTGCACCTGAAGTTCCACCCCTCTGCTGACTCCTTCACACTACAACTTGTTTTTGTCGGCTACCATAACCTGAAAGGCATCATCACGTTTGATCTCAAGGCCCAACCTTTGTGCAACGACGGGGTTGATGAAGTTGTGGGTGCTCCCACTGTCAATCAAAATGGTCACTTTCTGTTGGAAGATCCTTCTGGTGATTCACATAGTCAAGGGTGTGGTGCCACCCGCTATAGCCAGGACGGATACGCCGAACTCAGTCAGGTCAGGTCTTCTTCTGGTTCATCTCTCTCGCCTTCCGCTCCCCTGTCTTCTTCTTCTTCCCTCGGCATGTATACTTGGATCATCTGACATTTATGTCTGGGCCATATTTCTCATTGCAGTTGAAACATATCCCTTTCTCCAGTCTTGCTTGTAGCTCAAGCCATGTTAGCATCTTCACTGTCGCTTTTCCTGCCGCAGTTTGTTCCCGTCTGACCTTTGGCGGGGTCGTCATGTTCCTCCCATTAGCCATCCTTGCTCTCTGTCGATTGAAGCGCTCCTCCTGAATTCGGGTCAAACTGATGGTGTGGTTCAAGCTGCGTGAGATGTACATGTGTAACTCACCCTAAATGTGCTCCTTCAGTCTAGAAACAAAACAACTCATTAGTGTCGTCTCCCCCCACTGCACCTTGTTCCCCAGCCTTTGAACTTTGTGTGGAACTCAAGAGGATAAAAATCTTCATACTCGAGAGGCCCGAATCTGGCTGTGAAACCGTCGACGAAATCGGCCCACGGGACATAGTCACGTCCTCGGAGGAACCACTGAGTCCACTAGAATGCATCATCTTATAGGTGAAAAGACGCCAATCACTGCTCTTCTGGAATCTCCTAGTAGTTGCAAAATAACTCTGTTTTTTGCACTAATTCCACTGCGTCGCCTCCTTTGAAGGTTGAATAATTAATGTAGGTCATTTTTGATTGCATGTAAGCTCTCGGGTTTTGTTGTCCGTGTGCTCCATATTCCTGGCTGAAGCCAAGAGGCCGTCGACGCTCTGTCGGCCAATTAGGGTATCATTCTTCCTCTCTGTGTTGATATCTCGACCTTGTACCCGTCGGTGTTGGCTTGTACTCCCAACCGCCATCTGTCCTTCTGCTGCCGGCTTGTCCCAATCCCATAGGGTTAGGCAGAAGCCCATCTTGAGGAGGGAAACCCATCTCCTTAGGTCGCTGATCAATCAGGTCCTCTCGTCCCCTGCCGGGGCATCCTGGAAATTGGATCGATCCTTGATGAGTGCTTGCTTCCTCGTTCACCATTGCCTTGCCCTTAACACTTTGGGATAACAGATTCTTGATTTCCTCCATGCGAGCGTCCACTCGCTCTTACAGACGTCTCTCTGACGCTCTTAATTTTTCTTCGATGGTTGTCACCATATCTGACAGCTCTATGTAATTCTCCTCTAGGGTTGCTTGCCTCGAGGACTCTTCCTATGAACGAGTCACCATTGTAGACTCTAGGATTTCAAAGAGGGCCGCGGTTGGTTTGGACGTAGAGTAGTCGATGCACGTGGCCGGTGTCAGTTATACTGGAGATAGTCGCAGCAATCCGACGCAAAAGGCCCGCTGGAAACTGCCGCCAAAAATTGCAGGAAACTCCCGAAGCGGCGTTATGGAGGTCTTGGCGGAACACGCAAAAACTGCCATTCGGCGGATTAGGCTTGATCGGCGGAACACATGCGATCTGGATCGGGCGTCGGGATTCGCTGTCGATCGGGCGGAACTCACTGTCGATCGGGCGAAAGGAGGCGATCTGGGTCGGGGCGTTGGGAATCGCTGTCGATCGGGCGGAACAAGCGACGATCTTGGCGGAAAATGGGTTGATGCCAACGCGGAAGACAGGATGGTCGCTGGGCTAGGGGGAATGTGTCCTCTGATACCAAATGATAGAGACGACGAGGAAATAGAAGAGACTTGAGGAGGAAGAGAAGAGGTCGGCCCCCATGTGAGCTGAACCCACAGGTTCAGCCTCAAGCCCCCGTGGTTTAATTGGGGAGGGATGAACCGGTAGGTTCAGCCCTATTTTGTGTTGCCTCCTTCCGCCGCAGCGCATATTACTGACCCGTGAATTGGTCGTTATGCGGGGACATAACAACCAGTGGCGGGGTTGATCAGATGCAAAAAAACGCAAGTATGCCTCAAGGAAGCAGTTGAGGACCTCTAACTAGTCATATGTCTAGGGGCAGCGCATAGCTCATGATACTATGAATCTTGCCAAGCTCCCGACAAAATTATAGGGTCATAGTCGTGGTCGTGGTCATGATCGCGGTCATTGACGAAAGACCAATGAAGCCCGTGCAAACGAACAATCTCCAGAAGAAAGAAGCTAGCCATGGACAAGGCTACGTGTGTAACAAAGGGTGACAATGTGAGTGTACTTCAATAGGCAATCTATCACCATGAAAATCCAATCAAAGACGTGAGACTTTGGCAGTCATGGGCTAAACTGCATAGCAATATCTTTACAAGGACTCTTGTATTACGATCTTGAAAATAATAATACTTGGAAACCCTCTCCCTTGCCCGTGGTTTTATCTCTCCATGGATTTGGAAAAACTCAACTACTCATCATCTTGTCGTTAGAAAATCTGCATTCAGCAATTACACACTTAGGAGATCTCATGCCTACTTTGATGGTGTCAAAGCCACCATTTTTTTTGGTCATCCTTAAACCTCATTGGAGTTCAAAGAATACCTGGAAGCTTTGAGTTGAGGTTGCATTATCTATCTTGAATTTTAACCCCTAACACTTCATGTCTTATATATAAGTGAGGAAATCATATTGACTGAATCACAAAAAAACAAGAACCAGACTTAACATCCACCTTAAGTTGAACATGTTCATGCTTAATTTGTGTGTATTCTCAATGATGGATGTTTCACTCAATCCTTTTGTAAACAAGTCTTAAGTTGATTTTTGGGCTGAATGAACGGACCACATGGCTTCATCCTCAATTTTCACATTTATAATGTTCATGTCAATTTCAAAGTGTGTTATTTGACTATTTTGAAATCATGAGCAGTATTAATAGCATCCTTATTATCATTGTATAACTTAATGAGCACAGTTGCCAGGAGATCAAGATCTCTCATAAGAATCTTCAACCATAACCTACAAAAATGTCGTGGACATGGATCTAAAACCAGCCTTCACAAGCAATGACATTCTACGTCTTGCTCCGCTAAGATATAAGGTTTGCAACGTCCCAAATTTCCATTTAATTGTGACTCTAAGAAACTTATGAAGCTTAGAAAAGCCCTATGAAGGTTGGTGGAAGCTTGAGGAGAAATTGGGGGTCATTTAGAGGAGATCTTAGCTCTACACGGCCCAGCACAGTTGAAGAGCAATTTTCCCAAGTCATACACGGCTTGGTCAAGCCATGTAAAGAGGTCGTGTTATTGTACGCGGCCAAGAACACGGCTTGACCAAGCAGTGTCTAGGGGCGTGCCCATGCCCAGGAAAGATGTCGTGTGAAGCAGTTTGTTGTGTAGCACAACACGGTCGTGGGGGAGGCCGTGCACGGGATCGTAAAGCTATTTCCAGCCCGATTTTAAGCCATCCAATCGTGGGTTTTAAGATCTAAAGAATATGATTGATTGATGGTATCCTTATGTCAGAAGTAGGGGAGGAAAAGCCCTCATTTGATTCATTTCTATCTCTCATTTTGGTTAGAAAAGTGGAGAGGAGAAAGAGTTGGAGGAAGAAGTGGAGGTCGTCAGAGCTCCGTGACTTCATACAAAGAGTTGTCGCCGCCAGCATATAGATTGGGCTTTCACGATCATTCTCCATCCATTCTTGCAAGGATTCCATGGCGGGAGAAAAACGACGAAGGTAACAACCCTCTCTTCCCGTTTTTATGTTGTGTTTTTGGATTCTTTGCTTCCTCTTATGCATTGTTTGTAATGGTGGCATCTAGTGACACTAATTAAAGGGCTTCGGGTAGCCACAGTTCCATGGGAATCACTGGGGCGTGGGATTACAACCCCGACATGCTTGCATTCGATTTCTCGGTTTCATTTTTGGGCTAGGAATTGTGGGTGGAGTCAATTCGCGGCCGGTGAGCAGATTCAGTGATGTTGCTTGACGTTGCATTTTGAGAATTTGATAGAGGTGAGAATGCGTACATATCACCATTATAAGGCCCATTTTTCGTGAGAACTTGCAGTGTTGGGTTTAGGGCATGTGGGGCAAGTGAAATCCTTATCTTTCAGATGTGACCACCTTACGATTGCTTGTGTTCTTGATTATACTCGTTGGAGAGGGCATCAACCTTGGGTCTACATATAATGTCACCTCCAAATTAGTTGTGAGTTTTTGTATGTTGGCAATATATTTGTCTTGAAAAACATATCGGTCTTTGGTCTTTATTTAAAATGCCGCCAAGAAGGCTATTTAACTTTATACATACTGTCGTCCTACTTGGTTAGAATTATGAAAAGGGGGCATCGATTGTTGAGACCATATTTATGTATATTGTCGTCATACCCAAGAGTGATTATGGAATCTTGGCACCCATAAGTCGTTGTCTTATGTGTTGGTTGATTCTATTTGATGATATGTTATATTCATAATTTTGAAATAGGGTGTCGTGGTGGATCTGTGAGTGATATCTGGTTGCATACATGATTGCATTGCAGGCCCCCTTCTTTTATTGCACAATATAGAGAATATGGTTGATACTTGATATCTAGACAGTAGCTTTAGATATGCTAGTTCGTGTTTATTTTGTTTGCATACTGTAAGAAGAGAGAAAACATGAGTAAGTGACATCAAGAAGATGACGATTCTTCCGCTCGGACACAGCATTCTGCTGGGGTGTGTATGCACACGAAGTTTGATGAAGTATCCCAAAGTCGGTGCATAAGTTGGAGAAGCTGCGACTAGTGTATTCACGAGTGTTGTCAGTGTGAAGCGTTCGCACGGTAGTAGAAAATTGCGTACGTATTTCAAGAAGGAACGCACGGAAAACAAAAGTGAGTTCAGTACGATCACGAAGTAAATAGAGCCATATGAGGCGTGAATAGTCATCAATGAAGGTTACAAAGTAGCGATAACCAAAAAGACTGGGTAGTTTATAAGGTCCATAGATATCGGAATGAAGTAAAGAAAACGAAGTACTACTCCGGTCACATACATGAGGGAAAAAAGTACGATGCTGCTTGTCAAAGATACAAGACTCAAAAGAAAATTCCTGTAAAGAGACATCAGGAAGTGCCTTCTTGAGAATCTGAAGAGGAGCATGGCCAAGACGACGATGCCAATTGACGGAGGTGACAGCAGAGAGTGAAGTGGGAAGAACGTCCAGGAGGTAAAGCCTGTTTGATAGCCGTCCTCTACCAATGATAGTCTGTGTTCGACGATCCGGCATGACAAAAGAAGAGGGAGAAAAGATCAGACAGCAATCAAGATCTTGAGCAAGTTTACTAACATACAATAGTTTAAAGGGAGATCCCGGAACATGAAGGACCGAGGTTAAGGAGAGAGTAGGAGTAAGTTGCAGATCCGCAGCTCCAGACACAGGAGTAGTATCGCCATTAGCCATAGTGATAAACTTGGGATACTCAATGTGCATGTACTGAGGAAGTTTCTGAGAGGTAATATGATGGGTGGCCCAAGAGTCCAGGATCCACTGAGAGTTGTCGGAGAGACAGGAGATACCTTCAGTAGAGAATGGAGCAACCGAGCTAGAGGAACGGTTGACCATGCCTTGAAGATGCATTATCTGTAGGTGGAGGTCATTGATATCCTTCTGAGCAGGAGAAGAGGGGTCGGTGGGAGAGGGACCCGCAGGAGAAGGAGCAGGAGCAAGAGCAGCAGCAGGAGTGGAAAGATGAGGAGGCAAACCATGCTTGCGATAGCAGGTAGCTTCAAGATGGCCATCACGACCGCAGTAAGTACACTTGAGAGTAGAGCGACTGACACGTCCCCGACCACGAGACGTGAAGCGGCCTCCCTGAGTAGAAGAGCCCCGGCCAGACAGAACAGGAGTAGGGAGCAAGGGCTGCTGGAGCAAAGGCGGAGAAAAGGTTGCTGGAGCCTCGGGAGGAGGTGTGACCTTAAGCACCATGGAGCAAACATCAGACAAAGAGGGTGTTGCAGGAGAGGAGAGAATCTGGGCCCGGATGCTGTGAAGATGACTAGGAACACGAGCCATCATCATAGCGATCCCAACAACCTCCTTCTGTGCCCGTTGAGTAGCAAGGTCGGCAGAGGGAGGTTGGTGTTGTATCCAGGCCTTCACTATGGTCTGGGTCTTGGCAACAAAGGAAGTTAAGTCACCAGTGGAGCCAGGGTGCAGAGACTGAAGAGCAGAGATGATGTCTAAGAGGTGTTGTAAGCTATCCCGGCCAGAGTAGAGGGAGTGCAGCTCATCCCACATTTCCTTAGTGGTTTCGTAATACATTGTCATCCGGTAAGACTCTGTGTCCATAGAGTTGAGCAACCAAGATTGGACTCGGCCTTCATCGTGGAGCCAGTCATCAGAGGGATCAGCCGGTTTGGCCCGAGTAAGGTGATGGAGTAAACCCTTAGTTTGCAGAACACGTTGAACGGAATGAGCCCATTCGACATAGTTAGTCTTTCTGCTGAGAGAGATAGTGGTGATGCGAAGTTCATCACGGACCTCGGAAGGCAAGGTAGCAGCACGAGCAGGCAGAGAGGAGGTAGCTATAGTGGAGTCACTGGATGCCATGGCAGATAGCGGTAGCGGACTGAAGCAGCGGACTGAGGTAGCGGGCAGCGGACTGAAGCAGAGCCCGCAAGAAAGAGAAGCGAGCAAGGACCCGAATGCTTGGAGCAGGTTGCGGCGACTAGGGAGGGTCGCGGCGACTAGGGCGGGTCACGACGACTCGGGCGGGTCGCGGCGACTAGGGCAGGTCGCGGCGAGCAGATCGCAGTGACAAGGCAGAGGAGCTCGGCAAGGCACGAGATAAGATAGGTCATCGCGAACTGTAGCAATCCGTAAGAAGAAAAGGTTCGCAACGGATTGCAGGAGGAACATGCAACAAACGGAAGCAAGAGCTCGCAGCGAACTGGAGATCGAGAAGAAGAGAAGGGCCGCGGCGGACTAAGAAGAAGGTCCGCGAGAAGAGAGCTGCCAGCGAGTGGGGCAGTCCACGACAGGTGATATCAGGAGGTCGCGAGAGAGGAGAGAGCACGGACCGGACCGGAGTAGGCATCGGACTGCTACAAGAGCTGACAACGGACTGGGGAGAGGAAGTAGCGGGCAGCGGACTGGGGAGATGGAGCGAGAATGAGCTCGCAGCAGCAGACTAAAAGAAGAGTACGCGAGAAGGGAGCTCGCAGCGGACTGAAGAAGAAGAGTTAGTAGGCAGGGAATAAATGGACCCCACGGGACAGAGAAAGAAGGCTATAAGAAGCCCGAGGAGGGTGAACCACGGAGAGAAGAGAAAGCGGACCCAGAGAAGTCAGGCCGCAGGAGCCAGGCGACTTAGGGAGCGGAGAGACGCAGGCCGCGGGTGAGTATGGGTAGGCGGACAGAAGCCGGAGTCCGCAGGCCGCTGGCGATTAAGGTAGGCGGATAGAAGATTGGAGTCCGCAGGAGGGGACGAATTCCTCTGATACCATGTAAGAAGAGAGAAAACAGGAGAGAGAAAATCGCCCGTAATTGTATATATTATCAAAGTACATGACTACATCACTTATATAGAGGTAGATAATGAGAGAGATATCTACATTTACAATGTGGGACTAAAGAAACTATACATGGGCCAATACACATGGGCCTCCAAAATGGGCTAATTCTAGTTTATCTTTAACACATACAAAGTGTTGACTTGCAAGCGATGTAATTCACTGAGATTCGCTAGGACGGTCAAGACAAGTGGGGTTGTTACACGGTTTTTGATTAGCTAATAGCTGACCCGTGTTTACTCTCTCATGTTGTTCGGTTAGTGGGCACAAATCAGAAGCATACGCGCACTAGCCCGCTGAAAAAGCTAAAAAGAAAACAAGCCTCGTGAAGTGTTTTTTTTTCTTATCTCTTGTGCTATCTTTTGATGATGTTTCGTCCTACGTACCAAGGTAGGAAGCTATGAAGCACCGACACTTATAAATGCCCATCGTGTCAGTGTCAGACTCTCTAACACTCGTCCGACTCTCCGACAGTAGTGTCGGAAGTCCGACACTCTCGTCCGACTCTCTGACACTCGCGTATGAAGTCTAACCCTCGTGTCAGAAGTCCGACACTCGCGTCGGAAGTCCGACACTCGCGTCGGAAGTCCGACACGCTTGGCTCACGCAGGACTTGCGTGTTCCTCTCAATCGAACACGCGTGTCTCCAAGCTAGCTACTCATGGCGAGGCGGTAAGAAATTTGTCATGGAAGTGCAACTTTTGTGAAAAATAATTTATAAGCTCATATACAAGAGCGAGAACACATTTGTTAATGATTGGTGAAAAGGGAATTGTTGAACTTTCCCGGACCTTGGAATGAGCAAGGGTTATCTCAACTAGAAGGTTAGATCACAACCGGAGACACCATCAGCAACAAGAGTCTTTATTGATAACAACAGTCTTCTTACAAAACGAGACATACATGGCGAGACATGATTCGCCGAAATAACAAAAAGAAAAGCAGAAAAACTACAAAGCAAAACAAACCGGGCGGACTGAACAAGTAGCCGCCGGTTCTACTGCTGCACTATGGAGTCCGCACAGTCCGCCAGGTCGCCTGACTGCCAGCCAAGCCGTGCGGACTGCCCGTTATTCCATTAATTAGCTCAAGCCTCCGATCTACAAACCGCCTAACCGCGAGATCGCCTAGCCGCCAGACCGCACAAGCTGCTGATGCCGAACTGAACAGGTCGCCTGAAGCAGAAGACTTATTGAACCGAGAAACTAGTTGTCAAAGAGAAAACTGTCTGGTCGCTGTCTGCGACCTGCAGTTTACCGTCTGCTGCTAACCGCAGAGCCCGCGCTGTCCCTGATCGCAATCAGAGCCAAGTACTGGCTTTCCAGCGCTATCCGCACAACCTGCACAACACAATCCGGTCAACTCCTTCAACCCGCACAGATACCGAATTCCAGTCCGCAGCAACTAACCGCGAGTTCACTTACTGTTCATTCGCGCATTAATCCTGAAGTGACAGGGGTCTTATTTATAGGCACGATGAGGAGTGTGGTCACCGCCCTAGCTGATAGGATCACCGCCTCATCCCGCAGCAAGAACAAGTGTATCCGCAAGCCGCGAACACTCTTCCAGTCCGCCGCGACCTGTGCAAGATGACCAGACCGCCTAAGCTTTACCAAGGTCGGACAATGACCCAGTCTGCCTTGTCGCCAAAGGCCAACCAGGACTTAGCAACCCGCAGACTCTACAGCAACACCTTGTCCGCTTAACCGCGGACACAGCTCTAGTCCGCATTCCCTGAGCCCGTAGCCACACCACCAAGACAACTGCCGGACTCAGCGGACACAGCATCAGTCCGCACGTCTTGCGGACGCAACTCCAATCCGCATTCCCCAAGCTCGCAACCAAGGCACATGACACTGCTTTCGAGCCAAACCTGGACTTGGTTCAGAACCAACCAAGTCCACTCCACCGGCCACAAGGGCCAGTCCGCACTTACTGGCAGACACTGCATCCAGTCCGCCTGCCTCGGCGAACTCCAGCACCTGTCCGCACTAACTGGCGACCTCCGCAGCTTCCGCTTGCCGCTCCACCAGAGCTAGACCAAGGCATCTGCCAAGCCGGTCTGCCGAGCTCCAGTCCAGTCCGCTCCTTGCCAGACCCCACGAATAGAGTCGCTATCCGCCCGGTTACCTTCTGGCATCCAACTGACTGCTGAGCATAAGCCGGCTTGGCTTGCCGCCGCCTCTGTTCGCATAGTCCGTGCAAACAGACTGCCCAGACCGCCAAAGAACAAGCCGTCTGCAACAACTCTGCCGACCTGGTTATCTGCCAGTCCTGTCCGCATAGTCCGCGCGGACAGGTCTTCCAGTTTGCCTTGGTTGCCCAATCACCCACTTTCACTTCACCATTTTCAACACTCCCTCTTAAGGTGAGAAGTGGTGAACAACCCCAGCAGTTCCCGTAACCTTGCACCTGGTCCCTCTGATAGCGTCATCGAGAAGATGTCTGAGGAATGGTCCTCGCCCCGCCTATCCTGGACCATAAGGGATCCCTCCAGCATCTCCCAAAAGGAGTCATGCTTCCCTCTGCCTTCTTCTTCAGCTTCGACCTCCACTTGTGCGTCACAGGAGTATCACCAACGATCTTGGGCACAAGGCCCCAAGCCTCGTTTCCTCTGAGGGTAGTCACCTCCTCAACCTTAGCGTCATCCACCTCCTTGACTCTAGTGGTGTCATCACAGCTAGAAGGTACTCGCTCGACCTGAGGGCCTGCAAGGAAACATGAGACCAAGCTCACAGAGTTTCCTCCGCAATATCGAGTTGGTGGGTTGATGATCCTCTTCGACCTCCGAAGACCCTGATCACGGCTAACCACCTCTGCTGCTCCTTCCGAACCAGCTCCGTTCCCGGGCAAATCCGGAACAATGCTCCCTTTGCTTCCTGAACAAGAAGCCACCGCACTGGAACCAGAAGCGCCTGGAGCAACGCTCCCCCTCCTACCTGAACCAGAAGCCTTCGCTCTTGAACAAGAACTGTCTGGAACATCGCTCCCCTTGCTACCTGAACAAGAAGCACCTGGAGCAACACTCCCCCTGCTTCCTGAACCAAACGCCTTTGCCCCGGAGCTAGAACATCCTGGAGCTCCTGCCGACACAGGCAGCTCCAACTGAAGCTTAGCAGTAGCATCCTTCAGCCCACCATCTAACCTGTTCTCCTCTAGCTCCACACACGAGCTACCCCAGTACAACGTCAGCTCATCGAAGACAACGTCTCTCGACACAATGAACCTATTCGTCGCAGGATCCATACACCTTCATCTTCTCTTCCACTCATCATACCCAACAAAGACTAGCTTTGTCTTGAGAGCATCCGGAGCGTGTACGTAGCAAGTAAAACCAAACACCCATAGGTGCTTCACACTGGGCTTCACCCCAAACATCAACTTAACTGAAGTCTTCGCATTGATCGGACTAAGAGGCATCTGATTGATGACGTGTGCCGCACATGCCATCCCTTCCGTCCAAAAGGACTTAGGAATGACTTTGCACCGAACCCAACACTTGCAGGTCTTCGTCAACAGACGGATCATCCGAACTCCAACACCACCTTGTTGTGAAGTATGTCCACGAGAGAGCTCCATTCGGATCTCATGCTTCCTGCAAAAGTTCGAGAACATGGTTGAGTCAAACTATCCTCTGTTGCCCGTCCTCAACTTCTTAATCCGCAGGACAAACTTACCCTCCACAAGCTTCTTGAACTCCACAAACAAGCGGAACATGTTCTACTTCTCCTTTATGAAGTATACCCAAGTATACCTCGTATAGTCATCAACCAAAATCAGCATGTACCTGCTGCCTCCAAGACTGGCAGTGACGGTCGGCCCTACCAGATCACAATGAACAACCTCCAAAGGTGCTTTGCATCTGGACTACGCCTTATCAACCGTAAAGCGATAAGCTTCAACGTGCTGACATCCAGCTCATGCTTGACCGTCGCCGTAGGATTACAATCTAGGCAAGCCTCTCACGAGCCTCCTTACCGACATTGCTTTTAGCTTGTCCATCACTACATGTCACAGTCTTTCATGTCAGATAGCAGCACTATCACTGACCTTCATCAGATCAGCATGAGAACTTGTTGATGACCCAACCAAGTTCTTATCCTTACTCCCAGTATGAGCAACGTTCCCCGAGTGCAAGACAACATTACACTCCTTCCTGAGGTGACCATGCTGCTTGTATCTGTAACACCTTGGTCCTTCCTTCTTCTTCTCATCACGCCTAGGAGAACCACTCATCTCTTGCTGATATGAAGTAGAAGGACCAACCTCAGCAGCCACCCTCACCTCCTCCTTGAACAACCGAACAAGGGAAGTCCAAATCTCTGCAGCTGATCGACATCCGCTGATGTGGTCCAAGAGCTCCGATGAGATAGTCTGCTTGAGAATAGACTCCGCTCTCGCATTTGTCTCCTTCCAAGCTCTCATCCCTTCAGCATTGCAACAATAATCTCTTGCCTTTCTGTTCCGCACACCACCTCCCAAAGGTCCTCGCAAAGAAGATAGCTCTCCATACAAGACTTCCACTTCTTAAAGTTAGTCTGAGTTAGGAGATCAATACCAAGACCTCTTGCAAATCCTGCTTCCATGGCTCTAACACTGGTTACCTCTTCACAAGAGCAACAACTTCTAGTTGAACACTGCTTATCCACTCCAACCTCCACCCTCTGATACTATGTTGAACTTTCCCGAACCTTGCAATGAGCAGGGGTTATCTCAACTAGAAGGTTAGATCACAACCACAGACACCATCAACAATAAGAGTCTTTATTGATAACAGCAGTCTTCTTACAAAATGAGACATACATGACGAGACATGATTCGCCGAAATAACCAAAAGGAAAGCAGAACAACTACAAAGCAAAACAAACCGCGCGGACTGAACAAGCAGCCGCCAGTTCTACTGCTGCACTATGGAGTTCGCACAGTCCGCCAGGTCGCCTGATTGCCAACCAAGTCGTGTGGACTGCCCATTATTCCAATGCTTAGCTCAAGCCGCCGATCTGCAAGTCGCCTAACCGGGAGGTCGCCTAGCCGCCAGACCGCACAAGCTGCTCATGCCGAACTGAACAGGTCGCCTGAAGCAGACAGCTTATTGAACCGGGAAACTACTTGTCAAAGAGAAGACCGTCTGGTCGCTGTCCACGACTTGATGTTTACCGCCTGTTGCTAACCGTAGAGTGCGCACGGTCGCTAACCGCAATCAGAGCCAAGTCCCGACTTTCCAGCGCTATCCGCACAACCTGCACAGCACAACCCGGTCAACTCCTTCAACTCGCGCAGATACCGAATTGCAGTCCGCAGCATCTAATCGCGAGTTCACTTACTGTTCATTTGCGCATTAATCCTGAAGTGATGGGGGTCCTATTAATAGGCACGATGAGGAGTGTGGTCACCGCCCTAGCTGATAAGATCACCGTCTCATCCCGCAGCAAGAACAAGTGTATCCGCAAGCCGCGAACACTCTTTCAGTCCGCCGCGACCTGTGCAAGATGACCAGACCGCCTAAGCTTTACCAAGGTCGGACAATGACCCAGTCCGCCTTGTCGCCAAAGGCCAACCAGGACTTAGCAACCCGCAGACTCTGCAGCAACACCTTGTCCACTTAACCGCGGACACAGCTCCAGTCCACATTCCCTGAGCCCGCAGCCACACCACCAAGACAGCTGCCGGACTCAGCGGACACAGCATCAGTCTGCACGCCTTGCGGACGCAACTCTAGTCCGCATTCCCCAAGCTCGCAACCAAGGCACATGGCACTGCTTCCGAGCTAGGCGGACTGAAAAGCAGTCTGCGCTTAACTGCGCGATCTTCCCGCACTGAGCCAAACCTGGACTTGGTTCCGAACCAACCAAGTCCACTCCACCAGCCACAAGGGCCAGTCCGCACTTACTGGCGGACACTGGATCCAGTCCGCCTGCCTCGGCGAACTCCAGCACCTGTCCGCACTAACTGGCGACTTCTGCGGCTTCCGCTTGCCGCTCCACCAGAGCTAGAACAAGACATCTGTCAAGCCGGTCTGCTGAGCTCCAGTCCGGTCCGCTTCTTGCCGGACTCCGCGGATTGAATCGCTATCCGCCTGGTTACCTTCTGGGATCCAACTGTCTGCTGAGCATAAGCCGGCCTGCCTTGCCGCCGCCTCTGTTCGCATAGTCTGCGCGAACAGACTGCCCAGGCCGCCAAAGAACAAGCCTACTGCAACAGCTCTGCCTACCTGGCTATCCGCTAGTCCTGTCCGCATAGTCCGCGCAGACAGGTCGCCCAGTTTGCCCTGATTGCCCAATCACGCACTTTCACATCACCATTTTCAACAGAAATTAGAAAGTGTGTAAAAGTCTCAATGGGTGATCTATTTGAGGTGAAAAAAACTAGAAAAAGTTAATGCTAGAATAGCGAGTCTTGCTCCTAAAAATGTGCATTTTCCACATTCTAGGATTTTAAGTAGTGAAAGTGGATCTACTACTGAGGTGAATATTTTCTCTAGAAAAAAGAAGATTGAAAGTGACGGAAAAAGTTTGCTTGAGAATCCATTATGTTTGGTAATGTGTTAATATTTTATTAATTTTTGACCTTTTGTTAAGTTTTGCATTTGAATATTTGATAAGTAATATTTAAATATGACTCAGTTTATTTGAAAATTTGTTAGTTATTCTTTTTTTATTAAATGTTTTAGGATTTTTATAATATAAAAAATAAATATTTAATATATGTGTCCTAGCGTGTCGGAATATTAGTATATTTTGAGAATTGACGAGTCGTGTGTTGTGTCGTGTGTCACGTGTCGGTGTCGGTGCAACATAGGTAGGAAGTAAGCTTGTTTCTTTTATGGACACGTGATGTATAGACCTTAGGGACAAGAACTTGTTAAAGTATATAAGTTTTGTGGACTCTATTATTTAGAATTTTTACTTTCGTTGTGTTATTTAAGAGAATGACTTTGTATACCTTTTTATAATACTCTATTTGTGATAAGTGTATGTTGTGGGTGCCCGGCTAGACACATAGTATAAAGTTATCGCGGGTTGGGTATTATAATTTATTATCAGAGCAAGTTTTAGAAGTTCTTGACCGATAGGAAGACATTTAGTGATTCTAGACCATTAAGAAGAGTTGTACATAAAGGGTTGTTCGTTGGAACCATGTGTGTTCCTATGCTTGACCTTTGTTTATTACTTATGATCTAACGTGTGATGTTCTTTGCACTAGGGTTCTAGTGGCGAAGCGGGGACTTCAAGGGCTCGAGAGGACCCTACGGACAATAACAACACTACCTCGAGCCTTCTGAATATGAACATGTCTCCCACAGACTTTTGTAAGATGCTAGCAGAAGTTGTAGTGGCGGCGAAGGCCACAAGAGTAATTGCTAATATGGTTTCTATCACACAAGAAAGGGTAGTAGAGCGAGCAGAGACAATTGTGGAGCAAGCGGGTTATCAGGGGGACCATCAGCTAGTACTTTTTGGGCTTTCATCCTCCGACTTTCAAGGGGGTCTACACTCCAACTAATGCCAAGAATTGGTTGGCCCGTATCGAGGAGATGTTAAAGGATGCAAAGACTACCGAGGAGCAGAAGATGTCGCTTGCCACGTTTATGCTAGAGGGGGATGCCAAGCATTAGAGGAGCATTGTAGGCGCTTCCTGGGTGTCTTCCATCCCCAATCACAATGGGCGAATTTGCGACCGCTTTCCTGAAGCGCTATCTCCTGACAACGACGAGGCTAGCCCTTCAAGGGAAATTTTTTCAGCCTACTACAGAGGGACATGACTTTGGGTGCATACTTGCAGGACTTCACCCGCTTGAGCTGTTCTGCAGGGAATACTATAGTTGATGATGAGGAGAAATTGCATTGCTTCTATAAGGGGTTGCGGGACAGCCTGCGGCAACCACTAATTGCATTGAAAAATGGCGGGTGTCGGAACCTAAGTCCAGGAGGTCTGGTGGACAAATATGGCAGACAAGTTTGGTGGTCTGGCGGATAGCAGTGGCGGACAGCCTTGGCGGTCTGCCTTGGCGGTCTGCCTTTCTACTGATCTTAGTAGTGGTTCCTCTCTGGCGGTTAAGCCGTAGTTGAGGCGGTCTGGCGACCTGGCTTAGCGGTCTCACAGTAATCCGTTGTAATCCACACCAGTTAACTGCAGTGTGGTTTGGTTATCAGGGGTTGTGGCTGTGCGGACTGCTGAGGTCAGATCCAGTTGTTGGTCAGGCGTTTAGCTCCCTCCTAACCACATGAGATGCTTCTTTATTCTTCCCACAGTTGTGCTCTTTGTTGATCAGCAGAGGCTTGACCAAAGTTGGTGTTAGCAGTTCTCAAGCACAAATCTGGTGCGACATGCAGTTAGACTTCGTCTAACTGTAACTTTCTCTCCTAAAGTTATTCGTTGGACAATGTCGGATAGAGACCAGAGCAATCTTGTTGGTGCCTTTTCTCGCTCTTTATAGTCGTGCGCTTAGCTCTTCTAACCGCACAGCCCTAGCGGCTAGGTTTTTATCTATCCGCCTAGTAGCTTGTGATAGACATTATATATTCTCTCTCTTGTATTTTTTCTCGCCTCCCCCTTTTCTATAAATAGGGGCATATTCATGTATTATGTAACTTTTTGATGCAATAAAGTTTTGTTATTTAGCACTTTTCACACATGGTATCAGAGTTAATCGGTCATTTGCTCCATTTTCTGGTTTCTCAGTCGTGACACAGTGCAAGCGGTCTCTATGTTTTTAACCGCCTGGTCTTCTCTTCTCATCTCTTGCCGCAGTTATATTTCTTATTCGCGCCTTTCAGCTATTTCTTCTGATCCACAATCCTCTCTTATTTAGCAGTGGTTTCTTCTTTCCACTGCTTCTTGCCACCCTCCCACCCTCCCTTTGCTATTCGCTCTTCCTACAAATAGCTTTCTCCTCTCTGACTCTTGCTTAGTTCGTGCGGCCTCTTGGTCTGTTCGCACGACTTCTTCTTTGTTCGTTTTCTGCGACAAGTTCTTTTTCGGTCTCTTCCTCTAATCATGCGGTTAGTCTCTGTGTCGGTCTTCTTTTTCTACCCGTTGCGTGTAGACTTCTCCGTACGGATAGATCTCTCTTCTCGCTGCGGATAGATCTCTACCCATTTTCTATTCTTTCTATGGAGATGTTTGATTTCTCTTCTTCTACTCTATCTGCGCCCACATGTTCTGTCCGCTTCGGGCAATTTGAGTACTTCTTCGAAGCTCACTGGGCCAAATTATCCTGATTGGAGTGTTTCCTTTGTCTTTTTTCTACGCTCTCAGCGTAAGCGTCATCACCTCACTGATGACCCTCCTGCATATGAATATGCAGCTTTTGATGACTCGGATGTCATTGATGCTCTGGTGAGAACATGACTTGATAATAGTCTATCTAATGAGTGAATTCTCATCATTAGACATGTTGTGACGGTTAAGGCTGTCTGGAATCATCTTGCTGTTCTGTACTCCAAGAGAGCTCAAACTTCCCACATATATAACTTGTATGCGGATCTTTTTGCCCGACCTGTCATGACACCTACTGCTACTTATCAGGAGGTGCAGAATCTTGGTGTTGAACTTCTTCAGCATCGGCCCTTTTCTGCTGATCTCGCTAAGCAACATAAACACTTTCAGGAACTTTTAGTTGTGTGTTATTTGCTTCGTTTGCCCGAATCTTATGATATGATTCGGCAACAAATTCTTGGAGAGACTGCTACTCCTACTTTGGATGTTACTGCCACGCGCATTTCAGCCGATACTACTCTTCTTCAGCGTCCTTTGCTTGTCTCTCCGCCTCCTCCTGACATTGTTGCTCATCAGGCCCGTCGTGATATTCTCAGTGGTCGTGGAGGCCGCTCCGGTGGTCGCGACCCCTCTAGATATCTCTGCACTCACTGTGGCAAGACCGGTCACCTTGTTAACCGCTGCTGGGTCAAGCATCCTCATCTTTGCCCTGCTACGACTGATACTAACTCGAAGAAGTCTACTTCACTTGCTACCTCTACGGATAGTGCAAATATGGCAACTACGGGTAGGTAACATTGATTCTGGTGCTACTAATCATATGACGGGAAATTCTCATCTTTTCTCTCATCTGGACAAACACAACCGGTCACCTCTAGTTTTTATTGTAGATGGTTCTCTATCCCCTGTATGCGGATCTGGCACAGTGCATGTCACTCCATCTCTTCAACTTGGGGACACTCTCTACGTCCTAACTTTTCTGTGCAACCTACTTTCTGTTACTTCTCTATGCAAACAACTTAATTGCACGACTATTTTTACTGTGACTACTTGTTCTTTCCAGGATCATCGGTCCAAGAAGACGATTGCTACTTGAACTGAAAGTGATGACTTGTTCTATCTTGACAATGTGATGTAGGGTAGGTTATGGGACGTACAAAACCTAGGCTTCTAGGGCGGGATGTCGATACGACACAAATTCTAGCCTAAATGCAATGCAATTGTCGGTGACGGCGATGAATAAATCAAAGCAATGAAAACTTTAATACCACACAAATTAATAAAAGAGCAGAGAACGAGCATTTAATTTTAACAATTTTGTAATGGTCTTCCTCCGCTCGGAGGGCCTAGGCCAAACGCGCGGCAAATAAATCACACCTGCAATTATTAACGTATCGCAACAAAGGTCTACAAGCCCAAATTCAAGCAAAACACAATAACAATCCAATAATAATGAAGAATCAAATGTTCCAATATAATAAGAGACTCACAAAAGTAGCGGACTGACCGAGGCACTGAAGATTCCGGAGCCGGATGTGTAGAATGGCGATTTAATGTGGAACCGGTGGCGGAACGACGGTGGCGGTGGCTGCCCTCGGCGGAAAGTGGGGAGATCGGGCTGGAAATGGGTAGATTCAACCACGAGGAGGGAGATCCGGGCGGGGAAAGGTAGATCCGATATTTTGGGGATCAAATCAGGGCTAGGGGATGATGCACGGGAGTGGAAATAACGGATCGGGGTGCAAAAACTCTAGATCTGGACTGATCTAGAAGCTTAGGGTTGTTTGGGAGGTGGATCCACAGAGGGGAGTTGGCGGTTTGGAGAGGAAGGGATTTGGAGGTTGCTGGACTGTTTGGACAGGCAAAAGGGGAGTGGTCGGAGGTGGTAAATGGCGAGGAGGGTTCGACTGGAGGTGGGGATGGCGTGGGGAGGTCCGGTGGCTTGGAGAGGGGCCGGCGGGTGGGCGGTTGAAGGCGGGGAGGCTGTGGGGGCTGGCGGCTGCTATAAACAGCAGACCGGCTGTTGGTGGTGACGAAAAGGGGGGCTGCAGCGGAGGAAAATGATGTTTGAAGGGCAGAAAATGATGGCAAGAGTTAGGGGAAGGATAGGGGAGGGGAAAACCAACCTACGAATCGTCATATAGGTCTCCACGAAGTCGTCACTGTGGTGGGATCGCGGGATTCCGGGAAGAAGCTCTCCAAAAATCTGCAATGCCTTGGATCAGCCCCTAACACCTCTATTTATAACAACATAAAGATTAGGGCATCCCCATTCAACGACTATGATGGGCCGGGGGAAAAACCACATAAATATATTAATAATAAAACAAAATATATAAATTAATATATGATCTCGACTCGCGATGCGGATCCGGACACATCTGCAATGTCGGATCGGCGATCCGGTCAAGTCCTCCTGCGCGAATACACGAACATGGGTCACGCCTTACGAGGAACCCCTTCTGGTGCACGATCTGATGGATCCCCATCAACTCTCGCCGATTGAAAATCCTACATCTCCGATGAATGGAGATGATCGTACTGAAGTCGAAGTCCAGGGGCGAGTCCATCGAGCTCTGCTAGTAGTATCTGAGCGTCGTCTACGTCTGGACGACCCTGCCAATGTACCAAGTAGCGACATCGCGACCGTCTGTGGTGGGAACGAACTCGTGAGATCTGACCTCTTTGATGCTCTCATCTCTCAACTCTCGAGTGGTGGAACCCGGTGCGATCGGCGGTGTCATCAGTAAAACCAGAGAAAACAAATCCCCAGGTGGGTGGTTGTTAGCAGCGGGTGGACTGTAGTGGCTATCATACGTAGGTGACGTATGGGAGTGGTAAAGCAACGAAAGTGGGGGTGGGGACGACATGGTATCTCCACTGCTCGAGTCCACATACTCGCGAGGCTCGTAGTACAGCTTTAGATCCTCGACATTAAATATTGGATGGATTCTCATACTTGCCAGTATATCGAGCCGGTAGGCGTTTGTCCCAATACAACTTATAATGGAGTAGGGGCTCATTCGCTTGTCACTTAACTTTTTGGCAAGCCCCGAGGGAGCCTCTCAGGGTGGATTCGCACCATTACCTTATCGCCTTCATTAAACATTTGTCCTCGCCTTCGCTTATCTGCATGGATTTTATAATTTCCATTGCTCGTTATTATCCATCGGCGAACCGACTCATGCAAATATTGTGCAAATGACTCGACAGACTCACTAGAGCGCGACTCTAAGGGACTCAGGATGAGATCAATGGGCTTCCTAGGGTCGTATCCAGATACTATATGAAATGAACTCAACCCGATGGAACTATTGACTGAGCTGTTATAAGCAAACTCCGCTACTAGAAGATCAAAGTCCCAACTACTTACATGCTCTCCTACAAGACAGCTCAAAAGATTAACTAAGCTATGATTCACTACTTCGGCCTGTCCGTCCGTTTGTGCATGATATGCCGAGTAGAACCTAAGAATGATGTCAGTCTTATGACACAGAGTTTTCCAAAAGTAACTCATGAATCTCACATCGCGGTCTGACACGATCGACTTGGGTAGGCCATGCAATCTAAAAACATCCCTCATAAAGATAGATGTTACGTGAGTCGCATCCGCCGTTTTACGGCAAATAATAAAGTGTGTCATCTTAGAAAACCAATCCACCACCACGAAGATGGAGTCATGCTTCCGCAGGGTGCGAGGGAGTCCGAGAACAAAGTCCATGTTGATGTCCTCCCAAGGGCAGTGTGGAACAAATAAAGGTGTGTACAGACCTGTGTTCTGCTTGGTACCCTTTGTCTTATGGCAGATACGGCAGTAGCGGACAACGCAAGTCTCATCCTTCTTAAGACTGGGCCGGTAGAGACGGTCCTCAACATTGGTTATGGACTTATCTCTCCCAAAGTATCTTGCGGCCCCGCCCGCATGCAACTCCCAAATCAAGTAATCACGGTATGAAGTCTGGAGAATGCACAGGCAGGAGCCCCGGTATAGGTATCCCTCAAAGATCTGATAGCCCTCAACAGGGTCTTGTGGGTCTCGGTACAAGACGGTGTAAATCTCGCCAAATTCGGGGCATGTCGGGTAATCTAGAATCACTCTCTCAAGCCTGTCTACATGTGCGGTCATCGTTTGCAGCAGGGAGAGACAGCAACTCAACGCATTAGCCGGTTTGTTCTCAACACCAGCTCGGTGCTTAAGAACATAATGAAAGTCCTGAAGGTACTCGACCCACTTAGCATGCCGCTGTCCTAGCTTGCGCTCCGAGTCGAGATAACGTAAGGTCTGGTGGTCGGAATACAACACAAACTCCTAGGGAAGGAGGTAGTGCCTCCAGTAGCGCAGAGACTGGACAATAGCATAATACTCTCGATCATAGTTCGAGTATTTCTGTTTGGCCTCGTTCAGTTTCTCACTAAAGTAAGAAACCGGGTGTCCCTCCTGTCTCAATACGCCACCGATACCAACACCAAACACATCACATGCGAACTCAAAAGCACGGCTAGAATCCGGCAATCTCAGAACAGGAGTCGTCGTCAGACTCTCTTTAATTTCCTCAAAATCCCTAGTGGTCGCGGCGGTCCACTGAAACTCGCCCTTCCAAAGGTAGCTCATGAATGGAGCAATGATCATACTGAACCCCTGGACAAACCTACAAACCTCTTATAGAATGTAGCAAATCCGTAGAAGCTGCGAGCCTCGTGGATGGTCGCAGGCACAGACCAATATCGAATGTACTTGACCTTCTCAGGGTCGACAGATACTCCTATAGAAGACACGATGAATCCTAAGAAGTGAACAAACTCCTACAGGAATGAGCACTTCTTCAAGTTCACATACATTTTCTCCGGGTGAAGGGTGCCGAAGAGAAGTCTCAGATGATCTAGCTGTTCGGCCTGAGTCTGGCTATAGATCATTATATCATCAAAATAAACCACCAAAAACTTACCCAAGTCTGGCCGTTTGCATGCTCCATAGTGGTAGGATTTTTAGAGCAAGCATGTTAGATCCATTAATCACTGACGATCGGGCGGCTAGCTCGAATTCGGGTGCTGCTCTTGCTAACTTTCAACTTCAGATCCTAGATCGTCTAGATGCCTTAGGTACCCAGTTCGACGATGTGCGTCATGATCAGAGCAATGAAAACTTTAACATCACGCAAATTAATAAAAGAGCAGAGAACGAGCATTTAATTTTAGCAATTTTGTAATGGTCTTCCTCCGCTCGGAGGGCCAAGACCAAACGTGCGGCGAATAAATCCCATCTCCAACTATTAGTGTATTGCAACAAAGGTTTACAAGCACAAATCCACGTAAAGCACAATAACAATCCAATAATAATGAAGAATCAAATGTTCCAATACAACAAGAGACTCACCAAAGCAGCGGGTTGACGAGGCACTGAAGATTCCGGAGTAGGATGTGTAGAATGGCGATCTAATGTGGAACTGGTTGCGGAACGATGGTAGCAGTGGATGCCTTTGGCGGAAAGTGGGAAGATCGGGCCAAAATGGGTAGATTCGGCCACGAGGAGGGAGATCCGGGCGGGGAAAGGTAGATCCGATATTTTGTTGATCCGATCCGAGCTAGGGGATGATGCACGGGGGTGGAAATAACGTATCGGGTGCTAAAACTCTAAATCTGGACTGATCTAGAATCTTAGGGCTGTTTGGGAGGTGGATCCACGGAGGGGAGTTGGTGGTTTGGAGAGGAGAGGATTTGGAGGTTGGTGAACTGTTTGGACAGCCAAAGGGGGGGTGGTCGGCGGTGGTAAATGGGGAGGAGGGCTCAACTGGAGGTGGGGATGGAGTGGGGAGGTCTGACGGCTTGAAGAGGGACCGGCGGGTGGGGTGGCTGAAGGTGGGGAGGCTGTGGGGGCTGGCAGCTGCTGTAAGCAACAGGCCGGCTGTTGGTGCTGATGGAAAGGGGGGCTGCAGCGGAGGAAAATGAAGTTTGAAGGGCGGAAAATGAAGTTTGAAGGGCGGAAAATGATGGCAAGGGTTAGGGGAAGGATAGGGGAGGGGAAAACCAACCTACGAATCGTCATCTAGGGCTCCACGGAGTCGTCACCGTGGTGGGATCGCGGGATTCCGGGAAGAAGCTCTCCAAAAATCTGCAATGCCTTGGATCAGCCCCTAACACCATTATTTATAATAACATGAAGATTAGGACATCCCCAATCAACAACTATGATTGGCTGGGAGAAAACCACTTAAATATACTAATAATAAACCAAAATATATAAAGTAATATACGATCTCAACTCGCGACGCGGATCCGGACACATTCGCGGGGTCGGATCGGCGATCCGGTCAAGTTCTCCTGCGCGAATACACGAACGTGGGTCCCGCCTTGCGGCGAACCCCTCCTGGTGCATGATCTGATGGATTCACATCATAATGTCTGCTTTTTCTGCTTCTACTTCTCTTCTCCAGTGTCATCTTCGCCTTGGGCATCCCCCTACTCGTCTTCTTCACCAACTCTTCCCTGATCTACCTCAGGGAGACTCTTCTCTGAATTGTGAAGCTTGTCAACTTGGAAAACACCAGCATTTGTCTTTTCCAGGGAAGCAGAGACGTAGTTCTTCTCGTCCTTTTAAGCTTGTTCATTCTGACATGGGGTCCTGCTCCTATAAAATTTGTTGGTAGGGGTTGTCTGTATTTTGTCACAGTTATTGATGATTTTTCTCGATATACTGGATTGTACTTGTTAATAGAATGTTCTGAACTTTTTTTTGCTGCATTCTGTAATGAGATTCATGCTTAGTTTGATGCTCCTATTAAAGTGTTATGCACTGATACTGAAAAAAGAATACCTTAGTCATCAATTCTCACTATTTTGTATGCATCGTGACATTATACATCAAACTAGTTCCCCTTACACCTCTCAACAGAATGAGGTTGTTGAACGCAAAAATCGTCATCTTCTTGATGTGGCGCGCACTACTCACTCAAATGAGTGCTCTTCGATCTTCACCTCTCAACAGAATGAGGTTGTTGAACGCAAAAATCATCATCTTCTTGATGTGGAGCGCACTCCTCACTCAAATGAGTGCTCTTCGATCTTATTGGGAACATGTCGTTCTTCTCTCTTGTTACCTCATCAACCAAATTCCTTAATCGGTTCTCAATGGCAAAACTCATCTCTCCATTCTGTATCCTAGTGCGACACCGTTTCATTTACCTCCACGTGTGTTTGGATGTACAGCGTTTGTTCACTCTCCTTCTCCTGGACGTGACAAACTTTCTCCTCGCTCAGTTAAGTACATTTTTTCTGGATTAGTATACGACACAAAAATGATATCGGTGGTATGATGCTCTTCAACGGAAACAGTATTTTTTTCGCGAATGTTACTTTCTTTGAGGATGCTCCTTATTTTTCTTGCACCTCTACTCTCTCACCTGCTGATGACTCTTCTTCTCTACTTATTATCTCCACACTTCTACCTGCTCCTGTGTTTCTTCCTTCTCCACTATCCTCTAATTCTCCTTCTCCTGATTTTGCCTCTCTTCCTGACTCGCTGTTGACAATTCCCAGGCCAGCAGTCTCTCCAACGGACGAATCTAATACTACAGACAAGTCAGACCTTGATCTTCTGCTTGCACTTCAGAAGGGAGGTCGCACATTCACTCAACATCCTCTTCGTGACATTGTTTCTTATGTCTGGCTGTCTCCTTCCTGCAAGAGCTTTTCTTTATCTCTCTCGACTAATGTCATCCCGGCTACTTATCATGAGACTCTTATTATTCCTCATTGGAAAGCCGACATGGATGAAGAGATGATAACTCTAACAGAACGGGGTACTTGGACTCTTGTCCCTACTCCAGGAGCTGATGTGGTAGGCTGTCGCTGGGTCTTTGTGATCAAGTTTCTTCTTGATGATACTATCTGCTGATATAAGGCCGGCTTGCAGCTAAAGGCTTTACCTAGACCTATGGTGTGGACTTCTTTGACACCTTCTCTCCAGTTGCTTGGATTACAACGATCTGTGTTCTCTTTTCTGTGGTTGTTAACAGAGACTAGAAAATGTCTCAGTTGGATGTCAAAAATTTCTTCCTTTATGTAGATCTACAGGAGACATTCTATATAGAGCAATCTTCTGGGTATGTTGCTCAAGGGGAGTCTCAGGTATGTAGACTGAGGAATGCAATCTATGGACTTAAGCAAAGCCCGCGGTCCTCGTTTGAGAAGTTCAGTGAGGTTATCTCTGTTATTGGATTTGATCGAAGTGTTGCAGACTTGCAGATCACTCTTTGTTCATACACAAGACTTCTACATGGCTAGTTGTTCTTGTTGTTTATGTGGATGATATTTTTCTTACAGTGGATGATAAGAAGGGAATTAGCATAACGAAAAAGCATCTCAGCAACATTTTGTTACAAAAGATAGGGGGTCTCCCAAGTATTTTTTGGGAATTGAGATCTCTCGGAAGCCCAGTTATGTAGTTCTCTCACAACGGAAGTATATTTTATATTTTTTTAAAAAGACAGGTCTTCTGGGAGCTAAACCTGCTTGGTGTCCAACGGTCATTGTTGATGACAAATGTTGGAATGAAGATTCAGCTCCCCTTGCAGATGTCTCCAGATACCGACAGCTTGTGAGAAAACTCATTTATCTGACAATCACAAGACCAGGTATCTGTTATGCAGAAGTAAAGGTGAGTCAGTTTACGCAAAATCCCAAAGAGTGTCATCTATGATCAACTCTAAAGATCTTGGAGTATGTGAAAGGATCTCGGGAAAAAGGACTTCTGTTTCAAAAGAATAATCATTTGAGAGTTGAAGTCAATTCTGATGTCAGCTATGCAGATGACAAGGAGGATATGAAGTCTACGTCTGGGTTTTGTACCTTTGTAGGAGGAAATCTAGTAAGCTGAAAGTGCAAGAAACAGTTTGTTGTATCCAGGACAAGTGCTAAAGCTCAGTACATGAGCATAAACTTGACCACCTGTGAGCTAAAATGGTTACAAGCACTGATGCTTGATTTGGGAGAAGTTTATGATTATCCCCTACCAATATTCTGTGACAACAAGACAACTATATATATTTCGAAAAATCCAGTGTTTCATGAGAGGACAAAGCATATTGAAGTAGATTGTCACTTTATCAGAGAAGAAGTGTTGAAGAATCAAATTTGCACTTTGTTTGTCACATCTGATAAAGAGCTTGTTGATATCTTTACCAAACTAGTATTCTTTTTTTCAGAGGTCTGTGACAAGCTTGGCATGATTGATATATATGCTCTATTTTGAGGAAGAGTGTTGGAACCTAAGTCCGCGCAGTTTGGCAGACAGACATGGAGGACAGGTTTGGTGATCTGGCAGATAGCAGTGGAGGTCTGCCTTTCTAATGATCTTAGCAATGGTTCCTCTCTGGCGGTTAAGTCGTAGTTGAGGCGGTCTGGCGACCTGGCTTAACGGTCTAGCAGTACTCCATTGTAATCCACACCGATTAACTATAGTGCAGTTTGTTATCAGGGGTTGTGGCTATGCGGACTACTGAGGTCAGATCCAGTTGTTGGTCAGGCGGTTAGCTCCTGCCTAACCGCATGAGATGCTTCTTTATTCTTCCTGTAGTTGTGCTCCTTGTTGATCAGCAAAGGCATGACCGAAGTTGGTGTTTGTAGTTCTCAAGTACAAATCTGGTGCGACCTGGCGGTTAGACTTTGTCTAACCGCAGCTTTCTCTCATAGAGCTATTCGCTGGATGCTGTGGGATAGAGACCAGAGCAATCTTGTTGGTGCCTTTTCTCGCGATGAATAGTCGTGTGGTTAGCTCTTCTAACCGCACAGCGATAGCGGCTAGGTTTTTATCAATCCGCCTAGTCGCTTGTGACAGGCGTTATATTCTCTCTCTTGTATTTTCTCTCTCCTTCCGCTTCTCTATAAATAAGGGGCATACTAATGTATTATGTAACTTTTTGGAGCAATAAAGTCTTGTTATTTAGCTCTTTTCGCACATCGGGTTTTATTATTTTGGTTAAAGCTGTCAAGGCAATAGAGATAGGCATCAAGCGAACCCAGTGCCGCAAGGATTTTGCGACAAAGTAGTGGGAAAGTAAGGCTTCGCAATCTCATGAGAGATCATACGAAGGAAAATGAAGAATGAGATTCCTCCTCCAGAAAATGGGCGAAGGAAATAGAGTAGTGACTAGTGGATTCCAATTGAGGGGACCCCTTATATGTTTCGGATGTCGAATGGTAGGCCATGCGGCTCGTAAGTGTTATAAGGTTGTGCTTGAGGGAGAACAGAGACAGAAGCCCACTGCACCAACATGGCCTAATTATGCAGAAAAGGGCAAGGCAATGTAGTCGAGCGCTTCACGATTCACATCGGTGCAGCTCAGAGCCTACAATATCGGGCAACTGGAGGCCAACCGCCGAATGAGGTGACATGTATTGGGATTTTAGAATGTGTCTTGTGATTAAGCTTGCCTATTATATGTTTTAGATTGCGACCACCTGTTTGTGCTATGTACGTATTCTTGGGCATCGTCCTAGTATTCAACATACCTGTGAAGGTCTTGTTCGATACGGGGGAATTCACATTCATTCCTTGCAAATAGTTTTATCTGAAGCATTGGTGTGAATCCTTTCTAATAGGGAGTAGAGTTGAGTGTATGGATGTCGAATGTGTCTTTTATAAACCCTAAACCCTAAACAAGCAGGAGGGGCCACATTATCTTGAGAATTGATCAACATGACTTTGATTTAGAAGCTGTGATATAACCTTTAGTGGAGTTCGATATGAACTTGGGAATGAATTGGCTCACGGAGCAATGAGATAACATCGACTGCAAGTTGAACGTGGAGACCTTGAGGAGTAGGGTACAGGATGAAGTCCAGTTCAGAGGTTTGACAAACATTGTATGTTCTCTAATTTCTGTCATGCAAGTGATGCGAGTGGTGAACAAGGAGGCAAGGCGTTTGTGGCCATATTCGAGACTCACTC
Organism: Platanthera guangdongensis; assembly: GCA_039583875.1. Classification (NCBI taxonomy): domain Eukaryota; kingdom Viridiplantae; phylum Streptophyta; class Magnoliopsida; order Asparagales; family Orchidaceae; genus Platanthera; species Platanthera guangdongensis. The sequence goes on along the minus strand of CM077154.1, from coordinate 85,500,238 downwards.
CCCGAAGTTATCCATTGATGACATTCTGACGGTGGCAGAGTTTGAGGATGTGTTCCCTGATGAGCTTCCTGAGCACCATTCCAAAGGTAGATCGATTTCACGATAGAGATGGTGTCAGGGGCGTGGACGATATCACATGTTCAGTATCGGATGTCACCAAAAGAGTTTGTTGAACTAAAAGTTTAGTTGCAGGAGCTATTGGAGTAAGGATACATCCGACCGGAATCTTCTCCGTGGAGTGCTCCAGTGTTATTTGTGAAGAAGGATGGCAGTATGCGGCTATGCATAGACTACTTTGAACTAACAAGCTAATTGTGAAGAACAAAAACCTGATTAGTTAGTTGGGTAGGCAAACTCTTCGAAAAGTTAGTTGGGTAGGCAAACTCTTCGAAAAGTTAGTGGGGTAGACAGTGTATAATTAGAGAAATTCGCCATTCAATTCATTATAAGCTTTGATTTCCTCTATATATGGAGGCGAATAATACAATATGAGAAATAATATATATTGTAACACTCTCCCTCAAGTTGAACAAAAGATGTTAATCATGTTCAACTTGTCAACAATCATTCCACAGATACTTTCACTCAATCCTTTTGTGAGTATGTCAGCAAATAGTCTGTCAGAGGGAACAAAAAGTGTACACACAACTCCTTTTTTAATGTTCTCTTTGATGAAATTTCAATCTACCACAATGTTTTTAGTGTGGTCATGATGGACAGGGTTACAAGCAATGCTGATAAAAGCCTTTTTGTCTCAATATAGTCGGATGGGTTCGGTTTCAATAAAGCCTAGGTCACTCATCAAGAAACGTAACCATGGGCTTTTGAAAGTTCTTGTTTACAAGGTAGTTAGCAACCTGGAGGGGGGTGAATAGGTTTGTCTAGATCTTTTGTTTTCTCTTTTTATTTCTTTTTGAGTTACTATGTGATTTGGAGCGTTTTATGAACCTGCAAATAAAAAAAACACACAGAAAAACACACAAGTATTTTATAGTGGTTTCTCAAAATTATGGGTACATTCACTCTCCTCCCAACTTACTAACTTCTTGTTAGTCAAGACACTTCTCCAAATCAATGCTACAGGGAGCTTACACCTCAAATCCCTCAGGATCTCCTAGTCTCCTCCAAGACTAACACCTCAGCCACAAATGCCTACACTCAGTGATACAAGTATCACCTATCTCAGGCAATTAAGTCATACCACTCAAGCTATGGAGGATAGTCCTACCTCAGAGCAAACTTGGTCCTACAACTCAGAGAGATACACTCTCCTACAGCTCAGGCAAGTTTGTCCTACCTCAGGCCCAAGGTCCTACAGCTCAGATCCAAAACGATCCTACAACAATAAATAATTTAATTAACTTTGACACAGAGAAATTTCAGTGTGTCAACAACTAGAGCTGAGAATTTCTGTTCTATCTCTCCCCACAGCAGAGAAAACTTTGTTGGAGGAACTCAGAAGCTTACTCCTGAACTTGTTGTAGAAGACTAAAGATCTGTTGATCTTGAGTTTTCAAGCAGCTAACTGAACCTGCCTCAAGCTGAAGGTTCTTCTTTCTTCAGAACTATATATGATCCTGCTGTGCCAGATGGAGACGGCACAGCTATCTGAACATTTCTTTCTGGAGTGCTTCAAGCTTTTTACATGCAGCAATGACGAGAAAGATGAAGTCGGTTGCTAACTATTTTTGTTGATGAAGCCCTAAATAGTTATCTTGTGTCTTGGCTCATCTCCTGCTTTTGTAGTCCGCTGATCCACGGCTCTTAGAGAGCAGTGGGCCTCACCTGCAGCTTCCAGCTGCATCTTGGTTTAACGCCTATCTGTCGTACAGTAGGCTTGCGGCGCCTTTTATCGTATATTGTGGCTTTTGCCGCTAACAATTTGAATATGGTTGACTTTTTGACATGCTGACATCAGCACCTGAAAACTTAGTCAAAATTCAAACATCAGTAGTATAGGCGTTGAGTGAATGAGATTCACTCAACGCCAAATCACTTACACAGATTTACTGTCTCTTGGCGTTGAGTGAGTTACCTTCTCTCAACGCCAATCTACTTAGATTATAAATCTATTTCTAGGCGTTGAGTGATTCAGCTTCACTCAATGTCAACTTACCTTCTCAGCTTTCTGCTATTTGGCGTTGAGTGAGTGAGCATCACTCAACGGAAAACACCTTAGACAAAATTCTCTCTTTACTAGGCGTTGAGAGCGTTGAGAGCGTTGAGAGCGTTGAGTGTGTCTTCATCACTCAATACTTTTTACCTTAACCCTTTCTGCAGCCTATTTTGCATGTAAGGCGTTGAGAGCGTTGAGTGAGCATGCCTCACTCAACGCTTTCTGTCTTAGCCATTTCTGCTTGTTCAACATCTTAAGCGTTGACAGCGTTGAGTGAGCATGCCTCACTCAACGCTTTTTACTTTAACAAATTATGTGTTATGCCGTTGAGAGCGTTGAGTGACCAGGCCTCACTCAACGCTTTTTGTCTTAGTCAAATTTCTGTATTCTTTAAAAATACTGGCTTTGACTGACTGAGTGTTACTTAACACTTAAGAGTCTATGGCGTAGAGTGAATGACCTTCACTCAATGCCAGTGGACTTGGCCACTTTTCTGCCTCTTAAACCTTAGGCATTGACTGTCTCGGCCAGCCTCACTCAGCTCTGAACTGTGTTCGACGAATGCTGAACTGAGTTCGACGAACAGTGAGCTCAGCTCGACGAATTCTGAACTCAGTTCGATGAATTTAGACTTGGCCAAATTTCACAAACTCTGAGCTTAGTTTGACGAACGATTGGCTCAGCTCGACGAACTCTGAGCTTAGTTCGACGAATTTGGACTTAGCCAAATTTTTCAAACCACCTGACTTAGCCACTTAGGCTACCTGTCCCATCACAGTTAAAAAAATTGACTTTCTCAAATCTAGGATATTGTGGGCCCCAACAATCTCCCCGTATTTGAGGAAGTCAAAACTCTTAAGCAAGTGAGTCGATGACATACACAGAATCATGCAGCAATAAACATAAAAATTATGTAATTGAGAAGTGATCTATAGTTACCCCACTTCCCAGCCAGCAGAGTGGAACATTACTGCACCTGCTTCCCCTGAATTGCTGTTAGCATACTAGAACATTAATCTGATCATGTGATCATCTTTTCCTCTCCCCTTTTTGACTTCAGCAAATAGCTGCTAGGATTCATCTGATCATCTTATCATCTGCTTCCCCTCAATTAGAACCAAGGAATTGTTGGAGTTGTGCTGGACATGCTCCCCCTCAATTGGAGAACCTTCATTTCTTTAAAGAACAACTACATCTGCATAATACCGAATAGTTTGCAAACAAATGAGGAGCAACTGAAGCTATAGTAAGTTTAACATACCCAACTCAAATTTGAAGGTGTTAAACTTAGCTTCATCTAATGGCTTAGTGAATATGTCAGCCACTTACTTGTCTGTTGGAACAAACTCAAGAGTGATGTCTTCACATTCCACATGCTCCCTAATGAAATGATATCTAATCTTTATGTGCTTAGTCCTGCTATGTGAGACAGGATTCCTAGCAATTGAGATTGCACTAGTAGAATCACAGAATAGAGGAGTTCTACTTATATGGAGGTTGTAGTCTTGAAGCTGTTGCTGGATCCATAGCAACTAAGCACAACAGCTACATGCTGAGATATACTCTGACTCTGCAGTTGATATTGCAACACTGGTTTGTTTCTTATAGCTCCAAGATACCAGTCTCCCTTCCAAAAACTGACAGGTGTCAGATGTGCTCTTCATGTCCTCTTTGCAACCTGCACAATCTACATCTGAATAGTCTGTTAGCTCAAACTCCTCATTCCTAGGTTACCATAGGCCAAGATCTGCAGTGCCCTTAAAATACCTCAAGATTCTCTTAGCAGTAGAGTAGTGAGATTATTTAGGGCAAGTCTGATACTTAGCACAAACATATGTAATATACATGATGTCTGACCTACTTGCAGTCAGATATAGAAGGGAGTCAATTATCTCTTTATACAAAGTTTCATCAACAGGTTTCCCTGCATTATCTTTGCTTACAGGCATACTAGACCTCATGGGAGTTATCATGGTGGGGGAGTTCTCCATGCCAAATTTCTTTATTAACTCCCTAGTGAACTTAGACTAGGATATGGACAAGTCATCATCAGTCTGTCTTACTTGGAGGCCCAAGAAAAACTTAAATTCACTCATGCTGCTCATCTCAAACTTCCCCTGCATAAGTTTAGCAAACTTTTTGCAGAGGTTGTCATCAGTAGATTCAAAGATGATGTCATCTACATAGATCTGAACTAGAATGATCTTACCTTTAAATTTCCTTAGGAATAGGGTCTTGTCTATTTTTCCCTTGAGAATTTGCTCTCAGTGAGGAAACTAGACAAAATCTTATATCATGCTCTAAGGGCTTGCTTCAGCCCATATAAAACTTTCCTAAGTCTATAAACATAATCATGTGAGTTAGGAACTACAAAACCTGGAGGCTGCTCAACATAGACTTCCTCTTTTAAGTCACCATTCAGGAAGGCTGACTTCACATCCATCTGGTAGACCTTGAATCTCTTGTGTGCAACATATGTAAGCAACAGTCTGATGGTCTCCAATCTTGCTAGAGGGGCAAAAGTTTGATCAAAGTCAATGTCTTCTTTTTGCATGTAGCCCTTAGCCACTAGTCTGGCTTTGTTCTTTATTATAATATCATTTTCATCAATCTTATTTCTGTAGATCCACTTGACTCCAATGACACTATATCCTTGTGGTCTGCGAACCAGCTTCCAGACCTTACACCTCTTGAACAGGTTCAGTTCCTCCTGCATAGCTCCAATCCAATGCTGGTCTATGTTGGCTTCTTCAAACTTCTTGTGCTCCACTTGGGATAGAAAGCTTGAATACATGGCAGTATTCGGACTTCTGCTCCTTTTTGTTACTCCTTGGCTTGCCTCACCAATTATCTGGTGTGCTGGATGATCTCTTATGTGTCTAACTGCTGGTGTCAGTCTTCTTTCAGCAACAGGTTCAGCTTCAGGTGCAGCCTCTTGTTGATATTCATCCAATCCCAGTGTACCTGGAAGACTTTTTGGAGTATCGACTTCATCTTGTATAACTGGTGATGCTTCCTTGATGGTAAGTTTGTCCATCAACTGTTTTGTACATTCAGTACTATAAGAGGAGATTGGTAGCTCTCTGTTAATCATAGTAAAATCATCAAAGACTACATGAACTGATTCTTCAACAACTTGGCTCTTCAAGTTGTAGATTTTATAGGCTTTCTTATGATTGTTGTACCCAACAAATATTCCATCAAAGGATTTGACAACAAACTTAGTCACATAGGACTTTTCATTATGAAGCACATAGCACTTACTACCAAAGATTCTGAGATAGCTCAGGTCTGGTTTTCTGCCTTTCAAGATCTCATAGGGAGTCTTCTTGTGCTTTTTGGTAATAGAAGCCCTATTGAGGACATGACATGTAGTATTTACTGCCTCAGCCCAGAAATATTCTGGAAGAGATGTGTCAATCAATAGAGTTCTACTAGGCTCTATGAGAGTCCTATTTTTCCGCTCAACAATCTCATTTTGTTGGGGTGTCCTTGGTGAAGAGAATTCTTGCTGAATCTCATATTCTTCACAGAATATTGTCATGCTACCAGATTAGAATTCAGTCTCATGATCACTTCTGATTTTGACCACAGAGCTGTTTAACTCATACTGAATTTGCTTGACAAACTTAGTGAAGATATCAAGGGTTTCATTTTTTCTCTTTAGGAAGATTACTCAAGCAAACCTGGAAAAGTCATTAACCACCACAAGGGTGTACACCTTTCAACCAAAACTATGAACTGGCATAAGACCAAACAAGTTCATATGCAAGAGATATAGACACCTCACAGAATCTTTGGTCTCAATGCTCTTGAAGGAGGCTTTTGTCTGTTTGCCCTTTTGGCAAGCTGAGCAAATGCCATCTTTGGAGCACTTCATATTGAGACCATTCCTAACTAGCTTTTGACTAAAGAGCTTACCAATAGTCTTGTAATTCAAATGAGCTACCCTCTTGTGTCACTGGATATAGTATAAAACTTTCTCATTTGCCACTGGATAGATAGGAGAATCTGTATCTAGACATAGAAAGTTAAAGCAATAAACATTCTCACTTCTATAGTCTGTCAAGATGATCTCTTGGTCACTTGACCTCCTTATTAGGCACTCATCCTTGTGAAAGACAATAACATAGCCAAGATCAGAAACCTGACTTATGCTTATAAGGTTGTGTTGCAACCCTTCAACATAAGCCACCTTGGTGATGGTAAATATGTCATTGGTGATCTTATCATATTCCTTGGTTACACCTCTATCTGATCTACCAAAGATGACTTTGGGTCCATCTTTTACTGGAGTAAACTCCTTTAAGTTTCTCCTTGTTCCAGTCATGTATCTGAAACAACCACTGTCCAAGTACCATATAGGGGTATGACAACTTGGACTAACCTGCAATACACAATTTACTTTACCTTAGAACCCCAATATCTATTGGGTCCTAGGTGCACATTAGTATCAAACTGAACATCTCTACCAACAGAATTTCTGACTGGTGGACTGACCCTAGCTCTGGTCACATTGGGATTGTACCAGCAATCAATGGTAAAATGTCTTATCTTACCACAGCACCAACAATCATGTATGTTATATCTTCTCTTCTATGTAGGTCATGCAGCTTGGTTAGCACCAGTCCTAACAGGGGGAAAATGTGCTGCAGCTTTTTTCTGATTTCTTTCAGCAAGAATTTGACTGAAAGCAAGTCTTCTAGCTGGCTTGTTTGGTCTGCTCTGAGTGCTATCAACAACAAGCTTCTTTTCAGAGAGCATACTTTTGATGGCATCAGAAATGCCCAATTCAGCCTAACTGTTAGACTTGCCCTTAGTCTGACCCTTAGTTGTTAGATCCAGTGTCTTGTCTGCAGCAACATTCTTAATTGTAGGTGTTGAAGCACCAAAAATAAATGGTCCTGGTTGGGCCATCTGAAATTTCTCAAGGGTAGCCTCAAAGGCACTCACACGGCTAGAGCTTTCATCATATGGCAGTGAGCATATTTATTCACCCCTGATGAACAACCCTTCTCCCAGTGACCGCAGGAGCTTTCCTGGTCATACCTGTTAGAAGGTGACAGAACTTTTCTAAAAAGAATGGGAGGCTTGGAAGCAATAGGCTGATGTGGAGCTGGAGTTTTGCCCTTCCTTTTGGAAGGAGCAACTCTTGTGCTTCCCTTGAATCTCAACCTCCTCTTACCCTTTTTAGAGGAGGTGTCTATCAAGGGTAGTACTGTACTTGGCTTAGAATAGCTAGTCATTAATCTTTTCTCCTTCTCAAGCTTATCTTCAAGCCCCCTGATGAGACAGTTCTTGCTCTTGATGGAGGTTATCTGGATGTCCAAGAGGGAATTCAGTTGGCTTATTTCCCTAGCTTTCTGGTCCAGCAGATTAGTTGTTACAGTCTGCTGGGCAACTGTAAGCTTAAGAGATGAGATCTCTTTAGCTTGCTTCTTAGACAACTTCTTGAGCTTCTTGAAGACATTCAGAAGTTCTCCATACTTGTCAATCAACCTTCAGATCCAAAATCTTATTCACCGCTGGGTGAAGAGGCTTCTGAGCAAGGACTGGTCTCATACTTAGACATAGAAGCAGAATTAGGTAAAGAATGTACCTTGCTTTGACCAGGCTGATCCTGGCTGCCCTCTTCATCTGTCATTGCCATCAGCCCTCTGTAGCTGTGGGCATCTTCATCCTCCTCTGAGTAAATATCTGATAGTGTCAGAGGGGCCCTGATTTCTATCCTCACTGGAGGATTAACTTCTTCTGATGCAACAACTTTATCATTAGCAGCAGCAGTTACTAGCCCAATGTAGGCTTTCTCTTCTTCAGACTCGGATGATGATGAGTCTGTCCAGCTCTTTTCCTTCTTGGCAATGAAGGACTTCTCCTTCTTTCCTTTGTGCTGGTGCTGCTTCTTCTCCTCAGCCTCCTTCCTCTTCACTGGGCAGTCAGCTATCATATGGCCAGGCTTGCTGCAGCAGTAGCAAACTACTTTAAAAGAGTTATATTTATTAGGTTTGGAACCATACCTATCAGTCTTGGACTGATTCTTCCTGTGATGAGTGGAGTTGCCTGGAGAATGTTGCAAAATCTTCATCAGACAAGCTGTTGTCTGATGCCTCTGAGTCTAAGCTATCTGACTCAGGTGGTCTTCTTGTTGGAGAGGGAATCCTCTCCTTGCCCTTCCTTGTGCTTTCTACTCTGAAGGCCAAGGATTTTTCCTTGGCCAGGGATTTGTTGGTGGCCTCCTCCTCCTTCCTGGCAGCTAGCAGCATCTCATAGGAGAGCATTTTTCCAAACAATATTTGGGGAGGAGTATCAGCAAGCTTAGCCACCTCTCTTATGACACAGATCTTGATATCCTGGTCTCTAGTGAGAGATCTGAGAAACTTGTCATTTATTTCATAATTATTGAAGACCCTCCCACAGGTCTTCAACTCATTTATGATCCAGAAGAATATTTCATAACAAACAGTTATGTTCTCCTTCAGGTTTTGCCTGAAAGCCTTATACTCTTGGTTGAGCAGAGACTTCCTATCATCTCTTACCTTTCAGTCCCCGCCATATAGACCACAAGAGTGTTTCACATCTCTTTGGAAGTCTTGCAGTGAATTAGATTAAGAAAGGTTGAGTCATCAACAACACTGGCAAGAATATTATGTGCTCTCTTGTCTAGTCCAGCAAGGATGATTTCATCTTTGGTCATCTCAGAGTATGTCTTGGAAGTCTGGTCATTAGCATTCAGAACAGAGACTTTCATAGGGATAAAAGGACCCTCCTTGACTGTTACAAAAATCCTTGGATCATAGGCTTCCATGAATAGCCTCACTCTCTCTTTCCATATTCCAAAATTTCTTCCTGCAGATGGGAAGTTTCATGGAACTCAGCTCTCTCTGACTCTCTCCAGAGCCCATGACCACTTAACTGTAGCTACCTTTGGAGATCACTCAGATTGTTAAACCATTTTTGAGCAACCTCCCTCTCATACCACTTGAAAGTTCTTGTTTATAAGATAGCTAGCAACCTAGAGTGGAGTAAATACGTTTGTCTAGGTCTTTTGTTTTCTCTTTTTATGTCTTCTTGAGTTAATATATGATTTAGAGCTTTTTATGAACTTGCAAACAGAAAACACACACAGAAAAGCACACAAGTATTTTATAGTGGTTCCCCAAAATTATGGGTACATCCACTCTCCTCTCACCTTGCTAACTTCATGTTAGTCAATGCACTTCTCCAAATCAATGCTCCAAGGAACTTACACCTCAAATCGCTCAGAATCTTCCAGTCTCCTCCAAGACTAACACCTCAGCAACAAAGACATATACTCAGTGATACAAGTATCACCTACCTCATACAATTAAGCCTTACCACTCAGGCTATGGAGGATATCCCTACCTCAGAGCAAACTTGCTTTTACAACTCAGAGAGATACACTCTCCTACAGGTCCGACAAATTTGCCCTACCACAGGCCCAAGGTCCTACAGCTCAGATCCAGAAGGATCGTACAACAAGAAATAATTTAATTAACTTTGACACAGAAAAATTTCAGTGTGACAACAACTAGAGCTGAGAATTTCTGCTGCTTGGCGTTGAGTGAGTGAGCATCACTCAACGCCAAACACCTTAGACAAAATTCTGTCTTTACTAGCCGTTGAGAGCGTTGAGTGTGTCTTCATCACTCAACGTTTTTTGCCTTAACCCTTTCTGCATCCTATTCTGCATGTAAGGCGTTGAGAGCATTGAGTGAGCATGGCTCACTCAACGCTTTCTGCCTTAGCCATTTTTGCTTCTTCAGCATCTTAAGTGTTGACAACGTTGAGTGAGCATGCCTCACTGAACGCTCTTTGCTTTAACAAATTCTGCGTTATGGCGTTGAGAGCTTTGAGTGATCACGTCTCACTCAACGCTTTCTGCCTTAGCCAAATTTCTGTATTCTTTAAAAATACTGGCTTTGACTGGCTGAGTGTTACTCAACACTTAAGAGCCTATGACGTAGAGTGAATGACCTTCACTCAACGCCTGTGGACTTAACCACTTTCTGCCTCTTAAACCTTAGGCATTGACTGTCTCAGCCAGCCTCACTCAGCTCTAAACTGTGTTCGACGAATGCTGAACTAAGTTCGACGAACAGTGAGCTCAGCTTGACGAATTCTGAACTCAGTTCGACGAATTTAGATTTTGCCAAATTTCACAAACTCTCAGCTTAGTTCGACGAACGATTGGCTCAGCTCGACGAACTCTGAGCTTAGTTCGACGAATTTGGGCTTAGCCAAATTTCTCAAACCACCTAACTTAATCACTTAGGCTACCTGACTCATCACAGTTGACAAAATTGACTTCCTCAAATCTAGGACATTGTGTGCAATGGACCCAACAGCCTTCACAGACCCCATGAGAATTGGCCCTAAACCAGACTTCTACGCTTAATCTTTCCACTGCTTGTTATTTTTTACTCCTCCAAGTAACGAGGTTTTCTCCTAATAGGTAACAATATACAGAGGTAGATCGTTGATCTTCAATTGATCCAACCCAATTAGCATCAATGTAAACTTCAATTTTCAGACATTAATTTGGACCAAACAAGATCTATGGGTAGGATCCACATGGCAAGTCTTCGGTGCATGCATGGATTGGTTGATAACACTGATTGCATAAGTGATCCGGTAGTGTATGAGACAGGTAGATCATCCTTCCAACCAGCATCTGATATTCAGAGATGTCTTCAATCGCCTCACTGTCATCTCGTTCTGTGGTTTGCTTCAATTCGGGTGTCAATCGATCAACATCCAGTCATTCATGTCTTCTTAAGAAGGTTCATTGTGTACTTCCTCTAGGAATGAAGATCTCATGCTTGGATCTTGCAACTTCGATACCCAAGAAATATATAAGTTTTCTCAGATCCTTTACCTCAGACTCACTAGCCATTTTTTGTTTTAGAAACTTGATTTCTTCCACATCATTACATATTATATTATTATAATAATGTCATCAACATAGAAAATGAGGAAACAAAGTTTACTTGTCTTATATTTGATGAACAATGTATGATCAACATTGCTCTAGTGATATCCAAATGATACCATAGCTTCGTGAAATCTCCCGATGCAAGAAAGCAGCTGCCAGGATCTAGAGAGAGATTCGTCGATGGGATCAGCAGAGGAAAAGCTCGATGGGATCAACAGCCACAAGCAGTGATCGGAACGACGGGTTCAACCAATGACGGGCTCGACGGGATCAGAAGTCAATGAGACAGAGACCGTCGATGGCAATACTAATGTGGGAGATAGACAGAGCCAGCAGAAGAAAGAAGAGGTTGCTCGATCTCTCGAAGTTGGGAGACGGTAGAGGCGAGAGCCACGATCGACAGGGCCGTCAATGATAATGCAGACAGGAGTCCCCTGCGACACTATCATCGTCGGGATCAAAAGTCACTCCGGTCGACAAAACCAGAGGTCGGTCGTCGGCGGGAGCAGAAGCAGGATTCATCAACGAGAACACTAATAGGAGAAAGAGACATGATCTAGAGAGGAAGCCACCAAGAAATTTAGGTTGCCAATATTTTTAAGGCGCCAAAATTTCAGAGATGAATCAATTCCATAATGGGGGTAATTTATAGGAGTACAATGGACACAGTAAAATTTACAATGTGAGACTAAACATAGGACATACAACAAGAATTATATGGACTAAAATATTAATATAAACGCAAACTCCAACAATGACCTCTACGTGTTCGAGTTCAACTCAGTGCCATCTCCTCGGGCCTTTCATTCCACTTCTCCTCCCCCTTTATATTCTTGGAAGTGTCACTCATCTAACCTTATTATGAGACGATTATTTCATATTGTGTCTGCAACTATTTTGATTTATTTGTATGTGATGTTTGTACTCTTAACAATCATTAATGTGTTGCGTTTAAACATGCTTTTATTACTTCTCCTTTTAATATAATTGTTTAAACATGCTTTTATTACTTCTCCTTTTAATATAATTGTTATTCACATTTATGTGTGGGAACTTTGTCATGTGTATTCTATTTTTGATTGTGCTTGGTTAGTTACTTTTATTGATTATTTCTCACATATTACTTCGATATAGTTGCTGGAAAAAAAATGATGGTTTCTCTATTTTTCAAAAATTCTTTAAAATGATCACAACTCAGATTAATACTAGCATTAAAATTTTGCACAGTGGCAATGGATGCGAGTATATTGATTTTCAGGTTGGGAAATACCTTGGCGATCATGACATTATTCAAAAAACCTCATTTGTCTACTATCCCGCTAAGAATGGAGTTGTTAAGCATAAAAATCATCATCTCTAGCAGGGTGGTAAATGTCTATAGTTGCCACTGCATCTTCCCAAATTCTACTGGGATAATGTTGTTCTCATTGCTTCCTATCTTATCAACTGTATGTCTTATCGTGTTCTTGGGAACAATACCTCACTCGGCACTCTCCACGTATCCCCAATGCAACTTCCCCTTCAGGTGTTTGGATGTGTATGTTTTGTCCATACTCAGTACCCTCATCGTACTAAACTTGGTCACCACGCTCTCATGGGTGTCTTCATAGGTTACCCACACAAAAAGGTACAAATATTTCCGTCTGCATCCAAAGAAGCTCTGTGTTACTAAACCTCATATTCATCGCCCACTACCTGTTCATCCACCATAACCTCTCCTGTTTCATTATATTTCCCCTCCTATTCTGATTACTTCTACTACTCCTACCTCACGGGTTTATACTTGGTGAAATAAGTGGACCAATACACAAGATCATTCAATGATGCCAGAACAACCACCAGATCCTAGTTCAGGACCTACTGATCAATCCATTGCTCACATGAAATATATTAAATCGTGTACCCAACATCCTCCATCTCATTATGTTTATTATGACTCTTTCACTACTTCCCATAAGACATTTGTGTTTTCCCTGGCTTCCATTTTCATAGACTCTTGGCACGATGGCCTTGGAATTCCAAAGTGGCAAAAACAATGCTTTAAGAGATGAAGACACTTGAAAAGAACTACACTGGCATCTGGTGCATCATCCCAAGTTAAAATACTATTGGGAGTAAGTAGGTATTCTTTGTCAAACATAATTATCAAGGGGTTGTCAAAAGGTATAAAGCAAGACTAGTGGCAAATGGTTATACTCAAACCCATGAGATTGACTATCAGGAAACCTTTGCCCATGTGTAAAAGATGTACTTTACAAGGGTTTCACTATCTTCTGTTGTGTTACGGATCCTTCGCCAGTTATCTAGTAGTTATATCGATAGGCTAGTTTATGTTATCGAGTCGAGTCTTTATGTATTGAGACGAGTCGTTATTATCGAGTTGAGTTGTAGTCTTAGCGTCGTAATATTTTTTAATCACGCGTCTATTGCTATATTTATGATTATGCCTTTATGAGTTCTATTTAAAGGGACTCATGGGGTCTGTAGAATCATTGAATTTATGCAGGAAATTAATCAAAGTTCTCCTCTCTTAAGTTTCCCTCTCTCTCTAGTTCTTCTCTTCTCACCTCTCCCTTTTAGGGTTTTTATCTTCTCTCCTCTCCTCCATCATTTCTAGGGATTCAACCCCTTGTATCCTCCACTTGCCGCTCACCGACAACACATCAAAAATAGGCATATAACAACTTGGTATCAGAGCCTCTCTGTCTTCTTTCGCGGTCGCACATCTACGCCCTCTGTGTCAGCCCTCCAGCAGTCGTGCGGGCCTCCTCCCTCGCCCAGAATCCTTGTATCACAGCCTCTTCCGCCGTTGACGCAGCCGAACGGGGAGCCGGCGGCCGGCTGCTTCTTCCTAGGTCCACCGATTCAGAGCAGCGTTCCCCACTCTCCGCTGGAGGCCCGTGTTTCTTCTTCAAAATCTACTTAGCTCCTCCACGCCAACACTTACGCACACAACTCTCCCACCGTTCTTCGTGGCACAGCACTGTCCTTCCTTGTCATCGACGGCCGCACAGTCCTCGAAAACAGGTCTCCACGCCTTTTCAGCGACCCATCTGTTACCGCCTTCCCTTCTCCATCCCACCCCTTTGTTTTATTATTACTTTCTTCTTAAAAGTTCCGCCCCATCCATCTCAACCTGTCTTTTTGTCGTCCTTTTATTTTAATTATTTTTATCATTCCTCCAAACCCCATCACCTGTCATTTTCCCATCCCTTCTATTTCTTTAAAATTTCATTCCTCTTACTCTCTTAGCACTAGCTGTCCCACACCAATCTCCCCATTTCTATTTTTTATTATTTTAGTTTTCTTTTCCTACAGTCCCGCCTCATTCGCCCATTTCTTTTATTTTTTTATTTCTCATTCCAACTGCCCCTCCTACTTAATTAATCCCCTTGATTAATTAAGGATCCAATCCTTCTCTTAATTATTAACTAATTATTTAATTAGTTATTTAATTAACTCACTTTTTATCATGCCGCTTTGCGTTGCCGACCGCATTGAGCTTCTTGCCACCCTCGCCAAGCTGGACTGTCGTTTTGCTAATCGGGAGGCACGACTCGCCACGTCGATGCTCAGTTCGACCTCACGCTCAACGCCCTCCGCAAATATCACGACTCTTTGGTGGTTTTTCTGTCACCACCGGAACTGGACTCCTCGCCTCCCCCTCCAATGATGGTGCCACCACCGTCCTCCATTGTTTATGACGCACCGCCGCCACCATCGTCGTCGCCACCGCCGTCGCTGGCGTCGCCGTCGCCGACTCCTCTACCGGCTCTTACTCCACCATGGCATTGCCTCCCCCTCCGGCCACATCACCGCTGTCACTGTCGTCGTCACCGCCTCCTCTCCTGCTTCTTGCTCTGTCGGCCCATACCTTGTCGCTCACGCTGGCCACATCGCCGCCTCTTCCGCTGGTCCGTGTACCGGTGACCCCGACGGATCCATTCCTGCTGCTGTTCGTCGGCCCTCCGACCTCCGTGTGGTTGCGGCTCACAACCCCTCCAGCGGCCCCGCCGAAGCCATTCCATATGCCGCCCATTTTACAGATGACGCCGCAGCTCCTCACCAACGCCACTGCCATGGATACGCGTTACCGCGCGTTGTTCTGGATGGAGGTCAAGGTACCAGATGATCTGGTGACTCGCATGGTGCACGAGCATGAGGGCAAGCTCGTTTTGAAGGACGGATGGATTGTTACGGATGCTCCGCCAATTATCTAGTATTTATATCGATAGGCTTGTTTATGTTATCGAATCGAGTCTTTATGTATTGAGACGAGTCGTTATTATCGAGTCGAGTCGTAGTCTTAACGTAGTAGTATTTTTATTCACGTGTCTATTGTTGTTTTTACGATTATGTCGTTATGAGTTCTATTTAATGGGGCTCATGGGGTCATTGTAGTTATGCAAGAAATTAATTAAAGTTCTCCTCTCTCAAGTTTATCTCCCTCTCTAGTTCTCTTCTCACATCTCACTCTTTTAGGATTTTCATCTTCTCTCCTCTCCTCCACCATTTCTAGGGATTCAACCTCTTGTATCCTCCACCCGCCACTCTCCAATAACCCGTCAAAAATAGGCACATAACATATTGCTCGCAAAGGATGGGTCCTCAACCGGCTAGATGTAAGAAATATGTTTTCCTACGGGAGCTTAGAAGAGGTCTACATGGCTCTTCTGCATCGCCATGACCCTAAAGGATTTGAGGGAAAGTTTGCAAGTTAAATAAAGCCATATACACAAGTTAAAATAGTCACCTAGAGATTTGTTTGAAAGATTCCACAAGATGTCCTTCAAATATAACTCGAGCAATGCAAATTATACATTGTTCATCAAGTACAAACATGTAAACTTATTGTCGTTATAGTCTATGTTGATGACATTGTTATAACATGGAATGATCCGAAAGAGATAAGGATACTGCAACAAAAAATTGGTGGATGAGTTTGGGATAAAAGACATGGGAAAACTCAGACACTTCTTGCTCATTGAAGTTGAGAGATCAAAGCATAAAATGTTTATTTCTCAAAGAAAATACATAATGAACCTTCTTGAGAATACAAAGATGACTGAGCGTAGACCTGTTGATACCTTGATTGTGTAACATCTAAATTTCCAGATACGGAGTGAGGATGATAAATGTAATTGCTTTAAGGAAAGCCTTTGTGACTCTCAGGCAGCCCTTGTTGACGATGAATGTCGTTGATTACAGAAGATTGGTGGACGCCACTAGAAAGTTAGAGGCGGATCAGAATAAGGTGCAGAGGCACAACAATTAAAGGAACAAGCAATAGCAAAGCGCGCCGCAACATCCTCGTAGCAATAGTCATTAAGGACAACATCAGAATAATACACAGAAGATGGGCGATAAGCAAGGAAATCAGTCTGGGGCTAAGATCAAGGACATTTGGCTTTGCCCTAAGTGTAATCATCACCATCAGGGTGAATGCTTAGCTTCTTTAGGTGTATATAACAAATGTCAGCAAGCATGGCTTATAGCTTGCTTCTGCTCAGGATTGCCCAATAATCATGTAATTTAGTTTAAGCTCGTGTTTTATATAGATTTATCGTGTCTTTGTAGTCTGATATTTTGTATCGTGACCAATTTGTAGCAGAAGCTTGAGGCGATAAAGGGAAAGCAGTGATGGATTCCAATGCGAACCCAACAATAGGTCGAGGTCTGATTCAATCCAGAGCATATGGACACACAAAGCAGGAATCCAAAGAGCAAGAGGACGTTGTCGCTGTCAGAACCTGTGTAGTTCTGGAGGTCTGGCGAACAGGACTGGCAGACAGGTTAGGCGGTCTGGAGGATAGCAGTGGCGAACAGGTTTGGCGATCTGGCGGTTTACTCCTGGCGGTCTGCCTATCTGGGATATCTGGTTGTGGTAACACACGGGTAATGGAGTTTGTCAAAACATATGGAGCCCGAGCGGCATGGCGGTCTGAATAGGCGGACGGATCTGGCGGACTGGGAACTAAGTCATAGCGGTCTGGTAGATCCGGTCATGGTAGTTTGGCGGACTGGCGACTTGGACTGGCGATCTGGTGTCTTTTTAAGGTTGACCGTTGGAAGTTGTTAGGCCAAGGCGTGGCTGTCGGCAAAGACGGCCCAGTTGCAAACTGACGGTTAGTATTTGCCTAGCTGCTACAGGAGGACTTATGTTCTTACCGCGACTGAGTTTGGCGATCACCTGGTGCTAGTAATTGCGGTCTGGTGGTTAGACTCTATCTTAACCATCACTGTTACCCTGGAGCGAGCTGCCTCATTGAAGACGGATAAAGACCAGAGCAAGCTTGTTCGTGTCTCAAGGTGTAATCGTGCAGTTAGATTTGTCTAACCACAGCTCGCATGGACTGCTTTTATGTATCCGGCTAGTCGCATGTGACAGACATTATGTATTTTCTCTCTTGTTTTCTCTCTCTTCCCCCTATTTTCTATAAATGGGGGCATACCCTTGTATTATTAACCTTTTGGGGCAAATTTCCCTATATTTAGCCGTTTTTCACAGTCGCGGATAACACTATGTTAGATTAAACTATTACCTCTCCATCCTAGTAGCAAATATGTCGCATTTGTAAAGCCTGGGTTTATTTAAAAAATATTGTGCTTAAAAGATAAATTTAAATAAGAAAATAAATAAGTCCCTCTAATGATGATACGATTTAAGGGTTGAGTACCAAGCGTGTCTTTACTTCTGATACTTTTCAATTTCTAATTTTTCTGTCTAATCTTAATTATCTCGTTTAGCTTTATGATGCTAGTTAGAGGATGAATTTAATGTTTGGGCTTTTGATTAATGAATGTTGACAATTCCTAATTAGTTGGGTCATGTTCACTTAACAGTTGGGCATTATCCTCTTGAAATTTCATTTACTCCTACATTTCACCCTTGTGGTGGGACTCTTCCCCGGACCATCGTTGTGCGGGGATGCTTTGTATACCGGGCTTCCTTTTCTATACTTATATCGGCTACAAGGCTTGGTTGTTGAATTACTGGGCCTTGAGCTATTTTTTTTACTAAAGGCCAGCTGTAATTGACTCATTTGGATGAATTGGAGAGCCACTAGAATAAAAAAATGAAAAAACAAATTGACCCATATGCTAACATTACCTTGGAAGTTGTATTATGGTGGTAAGTCATTTTATACAAGCATAAGAGTTTATCATTACGAGGTTGTTTTGAAGGTAGTGAAATCCTTCAAAGCATAGCCAGAGAAGAAAATTCTGTAAAAAAAATCAATGGCATTTGATTATATTTGGGTACTGCAAAGCTAACAAGGTTGGGTCATTCAACGATAGGAAATCCACTAGTCAATATCGTATGTTTTGGGAGGGAATCTCATTTCTTAGAAAAGCAAGAAACAAAAAGTTGTGCAACAATCTATAGATGAAATTGAATATAAAGTTATGCTCCCTGGCACACGTGAACTAATGTGGCTTAAATCCATAACTAAAATTGGGGTTTGAGGTCCAGGGAACTATGCCTTTACATTGTGACAGTCAATCTATAATTTATATTGCTAATAATCTTGTTTCCATGAAAGAAACAAATATATTGAGGTGGATTGTCATTTCTTGATAGATAAAATTCAGGCCAATATCATATATGATTCCTTTGTTAATTATAAAAATCAACTTGCCGACATGTTTACTAAAGTTAGTTCTATCTGGAAGAGGGTTACACGACAATGATACTAAGTTGAGTCTTCATGATTTCTACAAAATTAGCTTGTGATGGGGAGTTGAAGATAATATTCAAGCTAAATAGACCCACATTAGTGTGCTATCTATTCATGGGGGCTTTTTAGGTTAAAAGGTGGACATATATAAAAGGCCAATAAATAGAGGGATATGCAGGGTGTGAGAGTTTACAAGTGTGATCCCTACTAAAACTCGGATCGGCTAGGTATTTTTTCTCCTCTCTTCTGCAATAAGAACAACTATTAAAGAACAACTATTTATCCACACGGATTTATGTTGCAAAAATTTTCTTCTTTAGTTTGTTTATAGCATTGATTCAGATTTTGACAGCTCTCTACTTTTAAAAAGAGTTTTAATCTACATTACATAATGTTATTCTTTTAGGCTGTCATCTAGCGCATGCTTAATTTCAAAATATTGTAGCTTCAGATAGAAAAAAGATGATTTATGTTGAAAAGTAACATGAGCAACAAACCTCATAGAGTATGACTCCGAAAGAGTACGTGTCAACACTTGCATCAAATATTTCATTCCTGCAAATCTCAGGTGCCGAGTATATACCTACATGATCAAGAAGAAAACATTCGGATCAAAAAGTTACGAAACATTACTCTTAAATTGTTTTTATGCAAATGAACTATTAGGAGAATTAAGAGCTCAACACTTCCAAATCACTTGGTATATTCCTATTTATCACAAAAATAAGATTTCACAACAATTCAGAGACGTCACCAGAAATATCAGGCTAATAGGTTTTGTTTGCAACCATTGTGTTACTGTTATGCTTTCATTATGAGTATAAATTAAAATAATTATAGTCCCACGCAGAAATAAAAGCTGCTCCATAAGCTCAGAAAATCATGAAGGTGTCTGTAAAGAATGGGGGAATATATCGACATATATGTTATGATCCATAGATTATAACAGTACAAGGGAATCTTGCTACAGCTGCCGGAGGCAGGGAGCTCAAGGGAGAGCTGTCAAATACCTGGCCATAACTAAAGAGAGAACTACGAGAGGAGATAGATCTAATTACTTGCTTCCATTCAGAGGGATTGTAACAACTCATTTTATAAAATAATAATAATAATAATAACAATAATATATATATATAACCCTAATTTCTCCTCTTTAAACCCGAGCCGCCCCCAATTTCTTTAATTCCCGCATCCCGCAAACCCGTCGACTGAGGGTTTCTCCCGATCCCGCCTTCTGTTCCTACTGTCGGCTCCGTCTCGCCGCTCCCGCACCCCGTCGACCCCCCCGGACGCCTTCTCCTCCTCCCGTGGTGACCGTTTCTGCCTCCGCTTGACTTCATCGCCTCCTTCTGCACCCTCCATTGCTCTGGCCGACGGGAGATCAGACTCCTTTGGCGTCCCCTAGGGCCGACTGTCCTCTTCATCAAGGCAAGTACCATCTCTTTCTCCTCCAAGGGGTTGACAACCACTGTCTCTCCCTCCGACGACCTCTCGTGCTCCATTTGGGTCGGTGCTTGCGAGAGGGACGACTCGGGTTTCCTCCCCTCTCCTCCTTGGGCCGGGATTTGGCTTCTCTTGGGTATGAAAACTCATCCTGTCTCCTAGGTTCAGTTTTCTCTTAATTTTTTTTGCTAATTTTCGCGCCCCAATCGATGTAATCACGTCGATCCAGCGTGTGATCGTCGTATATTCAACTAATCAAGTCTTATTTGTGTTTACGGTGCCTCTCTTCAGGTCTAGTGGTGGAATCGCTACAAGCTCTCTCCGAATTAGGGCTTTTCGCATCCAAACGCCGCATAAATCCCCGATCCCTCACGGTAGCCTCTTCTCCCCTCACTCTCGAGGGAGGTAAATTTCTAACTTCTCTCATGATGTGTAAGTGCGATTATCAAACGCTTGTTCAAGTATAGAAATCTTGTTAATTCAAATTTGATATATATATTGTTGATCTTGAACAGGTTTAGCTAGAGCTTTTAACCTCGCTTGCGTCATTTAGCTATCGCTAGTGCTTTCGACGTCACCTTAAGGCAAGTGGAGAACCCCCTCTCACTTGCAAACTTTGGAATTTAACCTTATTATCTGCTTCCTATGTTATTTACTAATGTTATTTTATTTTCGTAAAAATCTCTGAACTCTCGTAATATTGTCATAAATTAATATGATAAATAATCAACTAAGTTTGAAAGTCGAAGATAATTCCGTAGTTGTAAGCAAATCTTTGAACGGTAACGTCTAACTGGGCATCTGTCTGCCGTCATGGTCACGGCACGCAGGATTACTTACTTTTCTGTCAAGACTTGCACGCAGATCCGATCGTGAGTCATATGCGCCCGCTATAGCACCTACACACTTCATCGATCACGACTTACAACATATTACATGAATAATTTTAGGCTTTATCCCGGGATAGACTATCATTTCAGAACTGTCTGTTTGACTTAGAAGTTGGCATGTTTACTAATTCTGTTTAAGGTATATCAATGTTCGATCATGGCTGTCTGTTTTACTCACAAATTAATTAATTAATTTGCTCATGTTTTTATTCTTATGTTCTGAGGCATTTTCTCTATGTTTTGGATTTGCCTTAGGGTTCATGACTGCGCCGTCTGCTCCTTGAGTTACTTCTCATTCAGCTACAACTTTGCTTGGAGGTTTTTCTTTAGTATTTGCTTACATCAGGGTCTATGTATTTGTTTTCCTTACTGTCTGTGCGATTTATCATGTACTAGTTATTGTAAGTCATTTTCTCTTGTATTGTGGACAACTCGTAGGATGTTTCTGATGTACTATCTCATTTTATTTATGACATTTATTACTGATGCTTATTGCATTCACTTCTATTTCAACACTGTGTGTAGCATTAAACTTTTTAAAGAAATGTGTGTGCATTGAATTCTCACTGTTTTAAAATATTAAGCGCTTCCGCATACTTATAAACCATAAATTGCTCTACAAAGTAACTATTTCTAAAGCTATCCTTTTTTGTAATCTCTACAACTGCCTTAGCGGACATGATTTTCTTTCCGTCCATGCTCGTGGTATATCAATGTTCGATCATGTCTGTCTGTTTTGCTCTCAAATTAATTAATTAATTTGCTCATGTTTTTATTCTTATGTTCTGAGGCATTTTCTCTCTGTTTTGGATTTACCTTATGGTTCATGACTGCGTCGTCTGCTCCTTGAGTTACTTCTCATGCAGCTACAGTTTTGCTTGGAGGTTTTTCTTTAGTAGTTGCTTACATCAGGCTCTATGTATTTGTTTTCCTTACTGTTTGTGCGATTTATCATGTACTAGTTATTGTAAGTCATTTTCTCTTGTATTGTGGACAACTCGTAGGATGTTTCTGATGTAATAGCTCATTTTATTTATGACATATTTATTACTGATGTTTATTACATTCACTTCTATTTCAGCATTGTGTGTAGCATTAAACTTTTTAAAGAAATGTGTGTGCATTGAATTCTCACTATTTTAAAATCTTAAGTGCTTCTGCATACTTATAAACCATAAATTGCTATACAAAGTAACTATTTCTAAAGCTATCCTTTTTTGTAATCTCTGCAACCGCCTTAGCGGGCATGATTTTCTTTCCGCCCATGCTCGTGTCATCACGGCCTGCCTGAAGCGCACTCTGACTTTCGTCGTGACGGGTCGTGACAGTTGGTATCAGAGGGAGGTTTGCTCTAAAAAAGGTATTTTGACATTATTAAATATTTTGAACTTTGTTATATAAATAAGAGTACATGCATCATTACTTCACTCACCTTGTCATTATATGTTATTCGCGGCTGAAACACGCACACACTCACTCATAAGCATGAGTAGTATGCACACGAATGTTAAGGGGTTAT
Organism: Platanthera guangdongensis; assembly: GCA_039583875.1. Taxonomy (NCBI): domain Eukaryota; kingdom Viridiplantae; phylum Streptophyta; class Magnoliopsida; order Asparagales; family Orchidaceae; genus Platanthera; species Platanthera guangdongensis. Next base: position 85,477,638 of record CM077154.1, on the reverse strand, counting down.
GAGCAAACTTAACATTTTTGTGCATATGAATTCCTGCTAGAATATACACCGTTTGCGAATATTAAATTGTGTGGCAATTTAATATTCTCAAGTGCGTTGGCATTAGAATCATAATATGTATAACATGTTAAGTGATATGAGCGTTTAACATGACATGTATATTCATTCATGCACATACTTAGGAATGCATTTTAGACATAATTGCATTGCATGCATAACTCATTTCACAAGTGTTAAGTCAAGAACAACATATGATGATTGTACACGCATGAATTTACAAATTGGTTGACATTGCATGTGATTCACTGTCATTTTAACATAAGCATTACCTAGAGTTGTCCAAAGAAAATGTTGTTACTAATATATGGTTTATGTATTCGACAGTATTAAAATGATAGAACCTTTTGTTTCTTAATCTTCTATGATTAGCTTGACTGTGTCTCTTACTTGTTTCCTTTGTGTTCCTCCTTAGATGGCCCCTAAGCGATCGCAGCGTAAGAAGGTTACCCCTCTTGCCGGAGCAACTTCTGGAGACGCTACTGCCCAGCTGTTGAGGCAGATTCTTGAGTGTCTCACTCGCTTGGAAGAAGATCGACAAACTCCTGGTACAGCTCTTGATTCCGGCAGTGCTGGGACAGCTAGAGCTGCTACTACCTCCGCTCTTGGAGCCACCCCTCATGCACCTGGTTCGGGAACTGGCTCGCTTGCTGACGCCCTGGTGGTCCCGCTCGTGTCAAGCCCGGTTGCCCCTCCTGTGGCGATGGCAGATACGTTGGCGTTCAAGAGGCTGAACCCGCCGTCCTTCAATGGCAGTCGTGATTTCTTCGTCATTTTAGAGTGACTCTCCCAGATGGAGAAGCACTTCGAGTATGCCGGTGTTCCTGATGCACAAAAAGTTCTTCTTGCGGCCTACCAGCTGACCGAGGATGCATACACCTGGTGGCTTCAACGCCGCAATCTCCCCAACTTTTTCGCTATGACCTGGAAGTAGTTCAAGAATGCGCTCATGGAGAAGTATCTCTCATTTGTGGAGCGCGACAAGTTAGCTGAGAGATTCATGTCCCTTCAGCACACCGGCAGGACCGTGACTGAATATGAGATAGAGTTATCTCGCCTATCTCTCCTTGTCGCAGAATTCGTGCCTGATGAGTCTAAGAAGATCACCTGCTTCGTGAAGGGCCTCCGACATGACTTCCGCCAGCATGTGGTAGCCCATGGTGCCACCACCTACGCCGAGACGTTGGAGCCGCCTTGCGGGTTGAAGCTATAGAGCTGGATCGTACTGCCAAGAAACTTCAGCATGGTACAAGCAATGTTGCTGCATCTGACCACAAGCGAAAGGGTGCTCCACCTCAGGAACAGGGTCCCAAGTCCCAGGAAGTGTGTGCCTACAGCCACAAGGTTGGCCACATCACCCAAGTCTGTCGTTCCCTCCTGAATAAGCAGAAGATGGTTGTGCCTGCACAGCAGCCCCAGGTGACGCTTGCCACTGCCTCCTCCGTCTGTGTATTTTGCAAGAAATCGGGCCAATTAGTGAGAGACTGTCTCCGCAAGCTGAATACCTACTTCAGATGTGGGCAGGTTGGACATCAGATCAAAGATTGCCCCGCGAAGGAAAGCCCGGTCCCCGCTCAGCCTCTGCAGGCTATTTCTGGAGCCCAAGAGAAGGGCAAGGCTGTGCTGAACGTCACCACTCAAGGCGAGGCGCTCGCATCTATCTCTATCATCTCTGGTATGTTTTAAGTAAAGTTTTAAATTTTTTGCATCCTTTAATTATCTGCCTTTAGTATTGACAATCTTGAAATGTGTTTATGATGTTTAATTTTAGGGAGTTTTAGGGTCAAGAATAAGTGAATGCAGATCCTTTTCGATTCCGGGAAATCTCACTCTTTTATAGCCCGCCATATCGTGAATCTCCATGGTTGGACTACTTCGCCACTCGAAGTCACTTTCGAGATTTCTGTGCCCGGTCACCTGCACCTGTCAACTAGGGGCATTCTCAATTGCCCGATACTGCTGGGTGAACTGCAAGTCGTTGCTGATCTCATAGTCCTGGATATGATAGAATTCGACGTAATCTTGGGTATGAACTGGCTGGTCGCGTATCGAGCAAAGCTAGACTGTGTGGCAAAGAGGGTCAATCTCAGTATCGATGGGAAGGACTTCAGCGTGTATGTTCAGACCACCCGCAGCCACCTGAAGGTAATTTCTGCTGTGCGCGCCACTCGGCTTCTTAGCCAGGGATGTTTTACTAGCTTTGTTTATGCTTCGCACTCGGATGTTGTCATACCTCAACTTGAGTCTATCCCGATTGCTTCCGAGTTCCCTGACGTGTTCCCCGTCGAGTTGCCTGGAATGCCTCCCGATCGTGATGTTGAGTTCTCCATTGATGTAGAGTCTGGAATGCGGCCCATATCTGAAGCTACATACCGTATGGCACCGCGAGAACTGGATGAGCTTAGATCGCAATTGGATGAGTTGCTTGAGCGTGGGTACATTCGTCCCAGCTCTTCTCCTTGGGGAGTTCCCGTTCTATTCGTTAAAAAGAAAGACGGATCTATGAGATTGTGTATCGACTATCGGATCTGAACAAGGTAACCATCAAGAATAAGTAATCTCCCCCCCGGCGGATGACTTATTGATCAGCTCAAGGGCAGTACCGTTTTCTCCAAGATTGATCTCAGGTCAGGCTACCATCAGTTGAAGATCAAGGAATCCGACATCCCTAGGACAGCCTTTCGGAATCGGTATGGACACTTTGAATTCTTGGTGATGTCTTTTGGGTTGACTAACGACCCTTCTGCATTTATGGATATGATGAATCGTGCCTTTCGCGAGTACCTAAATAAGTTCATCATCGTTTTCATTGACGATATCTTAGTCTACTCCAAGACTCATGAGGAGCATACAACCCACCTTAGACTCACTCTCTCCACGCTTCGTCAGCACCAACTCTATGTCAAGTTGGCAAAATGTGAGTTTTGGCTGGATCGTGTTGACTTTCTGGGGCATGTCATTTCGGGTGATGAACTTTTCGTTGACCCTGCCAAGATCTCCGCAGTTATGGACTGGAAGCAGTCTTCTACCCCTACTGAAATACGCAATTTTCTTGGTTTGGCTGGCTATTACCTGCATTTCGTCAAGGATTTCTCCTCTCTTGCTGCTCCTTTAACTAAGCTAACTTAAAAGCATGCCCGGTTTGAGTGGTCATATCAGTGTGAGCAGGCTTTTCTAAATTGAAGCAACGTTTATGTTCAGCGCCAGTTTTAGCTCTTCCGTCAAAGGGGTTAGACTTTTCAGTTTATACCGATGCTTCCGAAGTTGGTTTGGGTTGTGTCCTGATGCAAGAAGATCGTGTTATCGCTTATGGGTCGAGGAAGTTGAAGATTCATGAACGCAACTACCCCACTCATGATCTGGAGTTCGCTGCAGTAGTGTTTGCTTTGAAACTTTGACGTCATTATCTCTATGGCGTGAAGGGTCACTTCTTCACCGACCATCAGAGTTTGAAGTAAATTTTTGTCCAGAAGGATCTCAATCTTCGTCAAAGGCGTTGGCTTGAATTCATAGTAGATTATGACTTACAGCTCACGTATGTGCCCGGTAAAGCAAATTCAGTGGTGGATGCTTTGAGTCGTCAGGCTTCTGTTGCAGCAAGTGCACCTATGTCAGCTTCTCTCGCGGCCCTGATTGATGACCTCGAGCGGATGGACATATCCTTCTCACCTGGAGGTCAAGGGGAAGTCTCTGGCCTGTTATGGGTAGAACAGGTAAAGGACCTGCAGCCGTCTGATCCCGCACTCCAGCGCATTAGCCAACAGGTTGAACTCGGTACCCTTCCAGATTTCTCAATCTCTGACTATGTTCTGCGTTTCCGAGGTCGCCTATGTATTCCCGATGTTCCCGAGTTGCTGGATAGTATTTGTCGAGAAGCCCCCGAGTCCCGCACATCTGGCCATCCTGGCAACAACAAGATGTATTATGACCTGAAGCAGATCGTTTGGTGGCCTGGTATGAAGAATTATATAGCACGCTTCATCTCTCGATGTCTGACATGCCAGAAAGTGAAAGCTCAACGTCAGTGTCCCGGTGGTGTTTTACAATCTCTGCCTATCCCCGAATGGAAGTGGGAAGATATCTTTATGGACTTCATCACTGGTTTGCCCCGCACTCCGAGAGGACATGATGCGATTTGGGTCATAGTGGATCGCATGACTAAGTGACTCACTTCATCCCGTACAAGAAAGGTCATTCCACCGAGAAGATGGCCCGGATTTATGTTTCTGAGATTGTTAGGCTTCATGAGATTCCTCTGCAGATTGTTTCTGATCGTGACTCGAGATTTGTATCGCACTTCTGGAAGGGATTTCAGCAAACTTTGGGCAGTGATCTCAACCTGAGTACCGCTTACCATCCGACGACCGATGGACAGACCGAGAGAGTTAATCAGATTCTTAAAGATATGCTACGGTGTTACATTCTGGACTACAAGGGAGCTTGGGATGAGCACCTACCCTTGGTCGAATTCGCCTACAACAACAACTATCAAGAGAGCCTCAAGATGACCCCCCCTTTGAAGCACTGTACGGCGTTGTTCAGCAGGACCCGCTCTATTTTGGTCAAAGTTGGTGAAAAGGTGATTTTGGGGCCTGAGCTGCTCCAGGATATGGAAGAAGCCACAAAGAAGACTCGTCTTCAGCTCAGTCGTGCCATCGAGAGGCAGAGGAAATATGCTAATCAGCGTCGTTGTCCGTTAGAATTTGTCGTGGGCGATCAAGTGTTCCTGAAGGTTTCTCCTACTCCTGGGGTGAAATGGTTCGGTCTCCATCATAAGCTCAGCCTGAGGTTCGTGGGACCGTACGCCATCTCAGAACGTATGTGAGGATCTGCCTACCGTCTGGAGCTACCTGCTTCTTTGGCTGGTGTCCATGATGTCTTCCATGTCAGATAGCTTCGGAAATACATCCACGATCCTAATCATGTTCTTGAAAAAGTTCCAGTGGTTTCTGAAGCCAATCTGTCCTATCATGTCGAGCCCGCGAAGATCGTCAAATATCAAGAACGCAAGCTTCGCAAGAGAACCATTCCTATGGTGAAGGTACTTTGGGTGCATGGCAAGTATGAGGAGCAAGTATCCACAACTCTTCTCTTAATCTTGATACGTCTCTGAGTCTAACTTCCTTGTTATTTCAGAATCTTTCATAGTTAGCTTCTATGTCTTATGTTGCAGATTGTTGTTGAAGTATATATCGTCTGAATCTTCGTTATTTTGGTCTCATTCAGAGAATCTTCAGAAAGTTTCGGGACGAAACTTCTAAGTAGGGGAGAATGTAACAACTCATTTTATACAATAATAATAATAATAACAATAATATATATAAAAAAATCCCCTAATTTATTTCACCTCTTTAAACCAGAGCCCCCCCCCCCCCCCCCCCCCCCCCCCCCCCCCCCCCGGGTCTTTATTCCAGCCTTCCCGCAAACCCGTCGACCGAGGGTTTCTCCCGATCCCGCCTTCTGTCGGCTCCGTCTCGCTGCTCCCGCACCCCGTCGACCCCCCGGACGCCTTCTCCTCCTCCTGTGGTGACCGTTTCTGCCTCCGCTTGACTTCATCGCCTCCTTCTGCACCCTCCATTGCTCTGCCCGACGGGAGATCAGCCTCATTTGGCGTCCCCTAGGGCCGACTGTCCTCTTCATCAAGGCAGCTACCATCTCTTTCTCCTCCAAGGGGTTGACAACCCCTGTCTCTCCCTCCGACGACCTCTCCCGCTCTGTTTGGGTTGGTGCTTGCGAGAGGGACGACTAGGGTTTCCTCCCCTCTTCTCCTTGGGCCGGGATTTGGCTTCTCTTGGGTAAGAAAACTTATCTTGCCTCCTAGGTTCAGTTTTCTCTCAATTGTTTTGCTACTTTTTGCGCCCCAATCGATGTAATCACGTCGATCCAACGTGTGATCGTCGTATATTCGACTAATCCAGTCTTATTTGTGTTTACGGTGCCGCTCTTCAGGTCTAGTGGTGGAATCGCTACAAGCCCTCTCCGAATTAGGGCTTTTCGCATCCAAACGCCGCCTAAATCCTCGATCCCTCATGGTAGCTGTTGGGTTTCTCTATGAGGATGGCACAACGCTTGTGCACGCAGCGGAAAAATAAACATCAAGAAAAACCCAAAGAGATGTGGATCGGGTCATGAACGTTGAATCAAGAAGTTAGCAAAAATAGGCAAAAATTACCTCAGTGGCGTTGAGTCACAACTCAACAAAGATGCTCCAAATTTCTGCTTCCTGCTAGCGGCGAGTTCTACGTGGAATAATGTCCACGTTTCTGCAGAAGTCCACAAGAGCGGGAGAACGCCGATTTATCCGTCGCACGGATTATCAGGAAGGAGAAGACCGCACCTCAGCTAATCCACGGACTGCTAGGTCCGCGCCAGGAAGAGCAGCACCAGCGACAGTCGCCGGAGAAGAGGAGGTCGACGGAGCGAACACGGCGGCGGAACTCTTCCGGCGGCGGGAATCGGGATCGGCGGAGCGAACGAGCGGAACTCTTCCGTCGGGTTCGATTCGCTACAGGAGAAAATCCAGCAAGTACCCGAAAACCCTAAGTGTCCTATTTATACCAAAGGTATAAATAAACCCAGGAAAATCGCTATCCGCAGACCACCCCGAAATAGGGTTCAGAATCGGCGAGTATCAATCGGCGAGAGTCGGCGAGAATCGGCGAGAATCGATCAGCGAGCATCACCATGGATCGGCGAGAATCAGAGTACAATACTCGACGATTCTCGCCGATCGTCGAGCATCACTTGACGATACACGTCGAATCTCGTCGACCGTCGAGCCGCGGTCGACGATACTTGTCGAAGTAGTCGATCGTCGAGAATCAACATATTGATTCTCGACGATTCTCGTCGATCGGCGAGAATCAAAGAGATGATTCTCGTCGATCGGCGGGAATCAGAAAGACGATTCTCGACGAATGCTATCGACCCTCGGACGACAATCTAACCAGCCCTCCAAGGCAACATTTGCCCAACCCGACGATCCTTTTAAGGCAACACTTTGCCTACAACCCTATTCAGGTCGGTGATTGGTAACCTTTACCAACACAGTCAATCATCCAACTTCTCCACATCTCTTATGTGCGACCCTGCAGGCTCATATCGCGTTGGCAGTGAGATTACATGTTTGATCACTTTCAGATCACAATGGTAACTCCAACAGACTCTCACTTGATCTCGAAAGTATCAAAGCAAAAACCTCACAAACAATGAGCGGCATCTAGCAATGCATCATTGCTCCCCAAGCAATAAGAGTTCATAACTCATAAGCCTTTATGACTAATGTATCAGCGTTGTCTTTGTCCCTTTGTCCCTTACATCCGGAAAGAACTAGAGGCATGGATCGTGTCACCCTCGTAATAGCTCAATCCAAGTTTCTTGATCCAGGACGGACTTTCAGAGAATGGTGAGTCCAATATCACATATTGACTCAACCAAGCATGGTCATGCATTTCTCAGTCCAGTTCCATCAAGGGGCCCATGGATGCAACTCCTGTCATACAGGAGGACAAATCCCATATCTGCTCACACACAAACACCCAAGTGATTCGTAACATGCCCAACAACCACCCTTATCATCAACCTTTCTCAAGGAAGACTTTAGATGCCATCAAAGCACGCTCTTCCTCACTTGATGAATGCTGTGACTTCAGGTTAAAGGACTACAACACCATTGTCAATTGAGACCTACTCGTGACACGATTGGATGACAATCCACAGAGCAGTCTCAGGTTGGGTCTGTCCAGTACAACTTGTTCACTAACAAGTACCCACGTGATGACTTGATATCACAATATCATGACCTGTGAGAACCGGTCATCAGTCAACGCACGTGCTAGCCTTCATGTATCATCATCACCCTTAGCTTCTATGATGATACTCGACCAGGGACCTTTAAGAATGAAGCTTCAAATAAATCATGGGCTCTCACATTCAAGTCACGTACTTGATGTCCCATGGAAGCGAACATTCTAAGGGTATCTATTATGTTAACATTTAACTATCATATAGAAAAACATAATAAAAGAATTTGTCATTAATTGTAAGAGAAAAATTAGGTACACAGTTCATCATATGAACAAACAACCAACAAAATATAAGATTACATGCAACCCACAAGATTCTCGCTAGAGTTGATCATTTAGGTATCGTATACACATCGATCTAGTATGACCATCATGCTTTCTCTGCGCGAGAGGCTTTGTCAGCGGATCCGCAATATTTTCCTCAGTCGGCACTCTGCAAATGTTTACATCTCCTCGTTCGACAATCTCACGAATAAGATGAAACCGCCGGAGTATGTGCTTGGAGCGCTGATGAGATCTAGGTTCCTTAGATTGTGCAATTGCACCATTGTTATCACAGTAGAGAACTACGGGACCAACAATGCTAGGAACTACATCAAGCTCGCCGATGAATTTCCTAATCCATACAGCCTCCTTCGCCGCATTAGCTGCTGCGATATACTCGGCCTCTGTTGTAGAATCAGCAACTGTCTCTTGCTTGGAACTCTTCCAGCTCACAGCTCCTCCATTCAGGCAAAACACAAAACCTGACTGAGACTTGGAGTCGTCTCGATCAGTTTGGAAGCTAGCATCCGTGTAACCACTTACAACGAGCTCTTCCTCTCCACCATACATCAAGAACACATCCTTAGTCCTTCTTAAGTACTTCAGGATATTCTTGACTGCAATCCAGTGACACTCACCGGGGTCTGACTGATACCTTCTAGTCATGCTCAAAGCAAAGGAGACATCGGGTCGAGTACATAACATCGCGTACATGATTGATCCAATCGCCGAAACATATGGAATCAACTTCATGCGGTCCTTATCTTTACAAGATTTTGGACACTGGTCCTTAAAGAGATTCACACCATGAGACATGGGCAAAAATCCTTTCTTGGACTCAAGCATGTTGAACCGCTTCAACACCTTTTCGATGTACGTACTCCGGGTCAAACCCAGCAACTTCTTCGATCTATCTCTATAGATCTTAATACCGAGTATATAAGTCGCTTCACCCAAATCCTTCATTGAAAAGCAGTTCCCTAGGTTGTTCTTAACAACTTTCAGGTAGGAATGTCATTCCCAATCAACAGTATGTCATCTACATACAATATCAGGAAGACAACAATGCTCCCACTGATTCGCTTGTAAACACAAGGCTCATCTTCATTCTTGATGAAACCAAACTCTTTGATTTTCTCATCAAAACGAAGATTCCAACTTCGAGAGGCCTGTTTCAGTCCATAAATGAACTTATTCAGCTTGCATATTTTAGTGGCTTCATCTGGGGATACAAAACCCTCGGGTTGTGTCATATACACTTCCTCAAGGAGGTTTCCATTAAGGAAAGCCATTTTGACATACATGTGCCAGATCTCGTAGTCATAATACGCAGCAATAGCAAGCAATATCCTAATGGACTTTACCATGACAACAGGGGAAAAGGTCTCAGCATAGTCAATACCATGAATTTGCTTGAAACCCTTAGCCATCAGTCTCCCTTTCAATGTCTGTACATTCTCATCCATGTCGGTCTTCTTCTTGAAGACCCATTTGCACTCTATGGGTCGTACCCCTTCAGGTGGTTCCACCAAGTTCCAAACTTGGTTTGCATACATGGAGTCCATTTCGGATTTCATAGCCTCAAGCCATTTGTCGGAGTCCGGTCCATTCATAGCCTCTTGGTAGGTTGCTGGTTCATCATCATGATCCATAAGCAACACATTACCTATTTGAGACACGAGAAATCCATATCTCTCAGGCTCAAACCTCGGTCTACCAGATCTACGTAGGACTTGTGTTCCCTGAGCAGGTTCTCTAGCTACAACATCTTGTAGTCCTGTCTCAGAATCCAATTCCGGTTCATTCACTACATGTGGTTCTTGAACTTCTTCAAGCTCTACCTTTTCAGTCTTTCTTGATAAGAACTCTTTCTCCAAAAAGACACCAGTTCTTGCGACAAACACTTTGCCCTCAGACGGTAGGTAAAAGTAATACCCTTTCGTTTCCTTAGGATATCCCACCAGATAACATTTATCCGATTTGGGTTCCAGCTTATCAGACATTTGACGTCTCACGTATGCCTCACAGCCCCAAATTTTAATGAACGACATACTAGGACGCTTCCCAGTCCATATCTCATATGGTGTCTTCAGAACCGTTTTAGTTGGAGCGCGATTCAATGTCATTGCAGCAGTCTCTAAAGCAAAACCCCAAAAGGAAACAGGCAAGTCTGCATGACTCATCATCGAACGTACCATGTCTAACAGAGTACGATTTCTCCTCTCAGACACACCATTATGTTGTGGTGTTCTAGGTGGAGTGAGTTGTGATACAATACCACACTCTTTCAGATGATCACGGAACTCATGACTCAGGTATTCGCCACCTCGATCAGATCGGAGTGTTTTAACCCTCTTACCCAACTGGTTTTCTACTTCATTCTTGAACACTTTGAACTTTTCAAAGGTCTCGGATTTGCACTTCATAAGATACACATATCCGTATCTACTGAAATCATCAGTAAATGTAACAAAGTAGAAATACCCACCTCTAGCCATGGAACTCATGGGTCCGCATACATCACTATGTACAACACCCAAGAGATCCTCAGCCCTCTCAGTATAACCAGTGAAAGGAGCTTTAGTCATCTTGCCTAACAAACAAGATTCGCATCGCTCAAATGATTCATAATCAAATGAGTCCAAAAGTCCATCTCTATGGAGCTTGGATATGCGCTTCTCGTTGATATGGCCCAAACGACAATGTCAGAGAAAAGTAGGGTTCGAGTCATTTGTTCTTAGTCTTTTATTATTATCTACATTACAGATCAGATGATCCAAGTTCAAAACATAAAGACCATTAAACAATTGGGCTACAGCATAACAAACATCATTCTTAAATATAGAACAACAGTTGTTCTTAATTATAAAAGAAAATTCAATCATGTCCAAACATGAAATAGATATAATGTTTCTAGTTATGGCCGGAACGAAATAACAATTATCAAGTTCTATTACAAGCCCACTGGGCAAAGAAAGACGATAAACCCCTACTGTTGGGTACATTGGTCAAATGTACCTGATTTGAAGAAGCCTCACCTAACTCAATGATATACATCAGAATGTATTTGATGTTTGTTTGAGTTACTTGTGCAGGTTAGGAATACACTGGACTGAAGCTAAAAATTCTAAGTCCATGTGTCGACACCCAGAGGGCAAGTGTCGACACTTGAGAAAGCTTGTGTCGACACCCAGACATGCAGTGTCGACACTTGGAGTCATTGTGTCGACACCTGGGAAGAAGAGTCGACACCAGTCAGAAAGTGTCGACACTTGGAGCTGTGTCGACACTCAGTGCAGAAGGATGCAGAAAAGCTGTGACGACACTTAGCAGAAGTGTCGACACCTAGAAGAGCTGAGTCAACATCAGAAAGTGTCGACACTTGGAGTTGTGTCGACACCCAGCAAAATTCTGCAGAGACTAAGTACAAGTGTCGACACTCAACACAATGTGTCGACACTCAATCAGCAGAGTCAACATATGAAGAATGTGTCGACACTCAGCACAATGTGTCGACACACACTCAAAGAAGTCAACACTTGAAGAATGTGTCGACACTCAGCACAATGTGTCGACACATAACCAGAAGACTCAACACTTAGAAGGAAGTGTCGACACAAGGAGCTGTGTCGACACTTAGCAAAGAACAGAAAAGTTGTAAAATATTCTAAGTATAAGTGTCGACACTAAGGGAATGTGTCGACACTCAGCTGAAGAATCAAGAATGAAGACTTGTGTCGACACCAAGAATCAGTGTCGACACTTGACAGTTTCAACACATGAAGATGTGTCGACACAAAGGAGATGTGTCGACACTTAGAAGAATACAGATAAAGAATGAAGTACAAGTACTTGTGTCGACACTCAATTTCAGTGTCGACACATGCAGAAGAAACTGTGTCGAGACATACAAGGAATTGTGTCGACACCTTGTAGACTTGTGTCGACACTTACACAACATGTGTCGACACTTGGTCTATAAGTGTCGACACTTAAGAACAGAAAGTCTCGACACTAACTGACAGTTAGAGAATTTCAAGAAGTGACTGGTTGACATGACAGCTGCCAATCCAGCCGGTCTACAGCAACTGTCAGAGAAGTCAAAAGTCTGTTATAAACCGGATCAGCCGGTTACCATGAAGGAAGCCTATAAATAGGCACCCACAGTTTACAGAATAAGCAGTTAAGTTGTTAAGTGGTCAAGTTGTTCACAATCATTACTTGTTGTGAGAATAATTGAAGTAGTTGATCAGATTAAATCAAGAAGTGATACATAGAGGATCAACACAAGAAGATCAGGCAGTCCAACTGCAGATCTAAGTAGTTGGAGAGAGAGAGCTCCAACTAAGGATTCAGTCTTTGGAACTAAGGCTGAGAAGAACAATTCAGAGTCATCTGGATTTCAAGAAGCAGAGATCAAGGATCAACTGCAGAAGATTCAGACTAATTCAGTTCTACTCAAGAAGCTTTGAAGAAAGCTAAGTCAGTTTGGATCAAGCTGAGTTCTTCCAAGAACTCTTCAAGAAACTCTCAACTCCTCTCATCCTTTCTGAGTTGTAGAGTTAGCATTTGTAATTTCTATTTTAAACTTGTAAGATCCATTGGATCTGAGTGATTGTAAGCCTATTTTATAAAGGCTGAGGGTAGGGCTTGGTGCCTGAGTGTAGGAGTTGAAGAACTCTGAGTGTAGGCCTTTAATTGGCTGAGTGTAAGCCTTGATTGGCTGAGTGTAGGCCTGGGTGGCTGAGTGTAGGCCTTTTGGCTGAGTGTAAGGCTTTGGGCCTGAGGTAGGAACCTTGTTGGGTTCTGAGCTAGTGGAGAAGTTTGGCCGAATCTAGTACACTGCTAGATAGGCGAAGGGGGAAAGTGGATGTACCCAAAGATTGGGGAACCACTATAAAATCTTGTGTATTCTGTGCTGTGATTGTACTGTGTTGAGAATTGCTGTGTGCTGTGATTACTTATTCAGAAATCTGTGTTATAAACTGTTGACTGCCAACAAAGAATTAAGAAAAGGATTAGGTCACCTATTCACCCCCCCCCCCCTCTAGGTGTTTAGGTACCATATCTTTCAAGTGGTATCAGAGGGAGGTTCCTCAAAATCAGGACTAACTGTCTGAGGAGATCCAGTTTGGCAGATTCAGTATAAGTCAGGAAACAGGAAACAGTTTCAAGAAAATCAAGAACATGGGTTCTTCAGAGAATCATAAGGAGTTGGGTTCAATGAAACTACCTATATGCAGAAAAGAGATCTTTGGGATCTGGAAAGAGAGGGTTAGGCTTTTTATGGAAGCCTCTGACCCTAGGATATACATCACAGTCAAAGAAGGGCCATATGTGCCCATGAAGATTTCAGTATTGGATGCAAATCAGAGGACTCCAAAGGATTTCTCTGAAATGACCAAGGATGAGATTGTCCTAGCAACCATGGACAAAAGAGCACAGAATATAATAGTTAGTGCAATTGATGATGCCACCTTCCAGAACCTTATTCACTGTAAAACTGCAAAAGAAATGTGGGACACCCTCATTGTCTATATGGAAGGTTCTGAAGAAGTAAGGCAAGATAGGAAGTCCTTGCTTAATCAAGAATATGAAAGCTTTAGGCAAGGAAGAGGGGATAGCATCACTGAATGCTACAAGAAATTTTATAGAATTGTAAATGAACTCATGTCATATGGAAGAGAGTTCACAAACTATGAGTTGAATGATAAATTCTTGAGGTCCCTCACCAAAGACTGGGACACCAAGATCTGTGCCATCAGAGAAATGGCAAAGTTGGGAGAAATTCCTCCTCCCACACTTTTTGGCAAGTTGTTATCTTATGAGATGCAATTGTCAGTGAGAAAAGAAGAAGAAAAGTCAACAAGGACTGAATACAGAGAAAAGACTGTTGCCTTTAAGTCAGATGTACCCAGAAAGAGCAGGACCAAGTCATCAACTCCTCCTCCTGAGGTAGTTGAATCAGAATCTGAAGAGTCAGAAAGTACAAAATCTACAAGCAGTGAAAGTGATGAAGACTTTGCTGCATTCACCAGACATTTTCAGAAGTTCCTTAAGAAGAAACAGTGGAGGTCTAGACCTTCATCTTCCAAAGGGAAAGAGGTTCAGTATCAGGAAAAGAAGCCTTCAAAGAAGGACAAGAAAAGGACCAAGACTAGTAAGGCAACTGGATCCAAGATAATTTGTTACTGCTGCAATAGACAGGGCCATGTTATTGCAGACTGTCCTGAAAGAAGGAAAGAATCCAGTGACAAAAAGAAAACACACTTCAAAGGAAAGAAGGAGAAGTCCTTTGTTGCAAAGAATGAGAAGACTCTTTCAGATATGTCTTCTTCAGACACTGAGACAGATGCTGAAGCCTATATTGGGCTATTTGCTGAAGAAGAAGAAGAGTTTATGCAGATCATGGAATCTATCTATGAGCAAGAAGACTGTCAAAGCCAAGGACTGATGGCTTTGACTGAAAGTACCAAAAACCTGGAGCAGCCAGGACCCAGTCAGGTACAAGGTTTAACTCAAAGTTCTGATTCCAGTTCTAGTTCAGAGTCAGATTATTCTTCATCAAGTGATGAGAATATATCTGAGTCTGAGGGAGATATTCATCAACTCCTAGATGAATATCAAGTACTATTGCAAGCCTATAAGAAAAGCAAGACCCTAGCCAAAAATTTGGCCAAGGAAATTGCTGATCTCAAGGCAGCTGCAATAGATTATGAGAAGAATTATGATCAAAAACTGAATGAAGTGGCCAGGCTGAAACACATTACTGTGATTCAGATGGGTACTATTACATTTAAGAATGATCAAATTAAGAAACTGGAGATTAATCTTCAGAAGGAGAAAGAGCTAGCAGCTAGGTATTCAAAACCTAAATCAGTGCTACCCTTGATTGATGATTTTGTTCATCATAAAGGAAAGACTGGACTGGGTTTTGTTAATCCAGCTAGGACTGTTCAGGATCAGTCCAAGTCCAAGGGCAAAGCCCCAACATTCAACAAGACTGCTGTAGTTAAGACAGCTAAGTCAGAACCTAAGCAAAGGTACAACAAATTTGAATGTTGGTGCTGTGGCAAGGTTGGCCACTTTGCTTTGGATTGTTGGCACAATGCCAGTGCCAAGTTGTGTAGCAAGTTACCTGTTGGAAAGACAGCAGGTAGCTATGTCAAATTGCAAACTAACAATCACCAAGGACCCAAGTTTACTTTGGGTTCTAAGGTTCATTAATTTGTTTTGCAGGAAAATCCAAGTGGCCATACCCCTACATGGTACTTGGATAGTGGATGTTCCAGACACATGACTGGAACTAGGGGACTACTGAAGGACTACATCCCAATCAAAAATGGTCCAAAGGTGACCTTTGGTGGTTCTGAAAAAGGAATCATCAAAGGGTTTGGTAACATTTCTTCTAACCTTGTTACCATTACTCAAGTGGCTTATGTTAAAGGTTTGAAACATAACCTCATTAGTATAAGTCAATTAAGTGATGTAGGGTATGACATCTCATTTGTTAAAAATGGTTGTCATATCAAGAGGTCAAGTGATCAAAAGATCATTTTGACAGGTTATAGGAAGAGAAATGTCTATTGTTTAGACATTATGGTTGAGAACAATAGTTCTCCAGTTTGTCTTGTAGCTGATGAGACAGTCTCTCAATGTGTCAAGTGGCACAAGAGGCTTGCTCATCTTAATTACAAGACTATTGGCAAACTCTTTAGTAAAGAGTTAGTGAGGAATGGTCCTCAAGTTAAGTGTGTCAAAGATGGCATTTGCTCAGCTTGTCAAAAGGGCAAGCAGACTAAATCCACCTTTAGAAGCATTGACAACAAGGATGCTGTGAGGTGTTTATACCTCTTGCATATGGATCTATTTGGTCCAATGCCAGTTCACAGCTTAGGTAGGAAGGTCTACACCTTTGTAGTTGTTGATGACTACTCAAGGTTTTCCTGGGTGTTCTTCTTAAAGCAGAAATCTGAAACACCTAGTGTCTTCCACAGTTTTGTTAAGCAAATTCAGAATGAATTGAACTGTACAGTGGTCAAAATTAGAAGTGACCATGGTACAGAGTTTCAATCTGAAAGCATGACAAAACTATGTGAAGACTATGGGATATTTCAAGAATTCTCTTCACCTAGAACACCTCAGCAAAATGGCATTGCTGAAAGGAAAAATAGAACCTTGATAGAGGCTGGTAGAACCTATTAAGTGATTCATCACTGCCAGAATATTTCTGGGCTGAAGCAGTAAACACTGCATGCCATGTGATAAATAGGGCTACCATCACTAAAAGGTTAAACAAGACCCCCTATGAAGTAGTGAAAGGCAGGAAACCAAATCTATCCTATTTCAGGATTTTTGGTTGTAAATGCTTCATACTTAACAATGGGAAGTCTTACTTAACTAAGTTTGCTGCCAAATCCCAAGAGGGAGTGTTTGTTGGGTACAGCAGTAATAGTAAGGCTTATAGAGTCTACAACTTGACTACACAAGTTGTAGAGGAGTCTGTGCATGTAGTTTTTGATGAGACACTTCTTATTAACAATGAGTTGTCTAGTAGTGTGTGCAGCCCCACAGGTCTTTCTAAGAAGATGGACAAGCTAACCATGGAAGATGTACCTGCTGCAAGACAGCAAGTAGAAGAAGATGGCTTATGTCCAGGGGGAGAACTACATGTACCAGGAGCTGAAGAAGTTCAAGGAACTCAGCATGATGAAGATGCTGAAGAAGTACAACCAGAAGTAAGGATGCCTCCAGCCAACAGGCATCTAAGAGATCATCCAGTGGAGCTGATCATTGGAGATCCAAGACAAGGTGTTCAGACAAGGAGCAGAAATCAGAATGCTGCAGTATATTCAAGTTTTCTGTCTCAAATAGAACCAAAGAAATTTGAAGAAGCAATACAAGATCCACAGTGGACTGAAGCTATGCAGGAAGAGCTAAACCAGTTCAAGAGGTGCAAGGTTTGGGACTTAGTTCCTAAGCCTAAAGATCACAATGTGATAGGAACAAAGTGGATCTACAGAAACAAGTTAGATGAACAAGGAGTCATCATTAAGAATAAGGCAAGACTGGTTGCAAAAGGATATAGGCAAGAAGAAGGTATTGATTTTGATCAAACCTTTGCTCCAGTAGCCAGACTGGAAGCCATCAGGATGTTCTTGGCCTATGCAACCTACCAAGGATTCAAAGTATACCAAATGGATGTGAAGTCAGCATTCCTTAATGGTAATTTAAAAGAAGAAGTATATGTGGAGCAGCCTTCAGGTTTTGTTGATCCTACTCTTCCACATTATGTCTATAGACTTAGGAAAGCATTGTATGGGTTAAAGCAAGCTCCTAGAGCTTGGTATGAAACCCTATCTAGTTTCCTCATTGAGAACAAGTTCACAAGGGGGAAAATAGATAAGACTCTATTCCTTAGGGAATCTAGAGGCAAAGTAATACTTGTCCAAATATATGTAGATGACATTATATTTGGGTCTACTGAAAGTAGCCTTTGCAAAAAGTTTGCAAAGCTTATGCAAAGTCAATTTGAAATGAGTAGTATGGGAGAACTGAAGTTTTTCTTGGGTCTCCAAGTTAAACAGACTGAAAGTGGCTTGTCCATATGTCAGTCAAAGTTCACCCTAGAACTCATAAGGAAATATGGTATGGATTCCTCCAGTACCATGAAGACTCCTATGGGGTCAAGTATGTCTCTAAGCAAGGATGATGCAGGGAAACCTGTGGATGAAACCTTGTATAGAGGGATAGTTGGCTCCCTACTTTACTTGACTGCAAGTAGGACCTGACATTATGTATGCTACATGTGTTTGTGCCAGGTATCAAGCCTGCCCTAAAGAGTCTCACTTGACTGCAGTCAAGAGAATCTTGAGATATCTAAAGGGCACACCTTATCTAGGCCTCTGGTACCCTAGGAATGGAGATTTTGATCTAACAGGCTATTCAGATGCAGACTTTGCAGGATGCAAAGAAGATAGAAAGAGCACTACTGGATCCTGTCAATTCCTAGGTGGAAGACTCATTTCATGGAGTAGTAAGAAGCAAACCAGTGTGGCCATCTCCACAGCTGAGTCAGAATATGTAGCTGCAGGAAGTTGCTGTGCTCAACTTCTGTGGATTCAACATCAGCTAGAAGACTATGGATGTCAGGTAAGTAGAACTCCACTTTATTGTGATTCTACTAGTGCTATTTCCATAGCTAATAATCCTGTATCACATAGTAGAACTAAACATATTGAGATTAAATATCACTTTCTTAGGGAGCATGTAGAAAGAAATGATATTGCACTTGAATATGTTAAAACAGATAATCAGATAGCTGATATGTTTACTAAGCCCTTAGAAGAAGCTAAGTTTAATAGGTTCAAAATTGAACTAGGTATGATAAATTTAGACTAAGTATACAGAACAAAAATTGGCTAAGTAAAAAGGTGTCGACACATAGACAAGTCTATGTCGACACAGAATAGTAAGTGTCGACACTTCAGGAAAATGGTGTCGACACATCTAGGAAGTTAGTGTCGACACTTCAGAATGTTAGTGTCGACACATGTCGAGTAGGTGTCGACACATCCAATAAAGTGTCGACACTTAAGTTTTACTCAGAATTTTTCTAAGTAAAGTCTCGACACATGTCGAGTATAGTGGTGTCGACACTTAACCAAGTGTCGACACATAAAATCTGTTGACTAAATTTGTGTCGACACATGAGTGTCGAGACATTATAAGTCAGTGTCGACACTTATTGACAGTGTCGACACATCATTAGAAATTCATCCCGCCTGTTCGTCTTCAAACAAGAAAGGTATAAATAGGGTTCTGTCTTTGATTGTCGACACGCTTTCAAAGTTTCGAGACCTAAACTCTTGTGTCGACATTTCTCTCATCTCAAGACTAATTCTCAAAACCCTAATGGCTCCCAAGCTGGAAGAGAACGTAAACGAAGGCTATGAGCTTGTGCGAGGCGCATTTGACGACAGCGATCAAGAAATCAAATCAGTGCTAACCCTAATTGTCAATTCAGGATTGGAATTCTTGGTTTCAGAACCAACGAAAATATGGAAGAAGGAAGTCATTGAATTCCTTTCTGGCGCGTCTATAGATGACTCAGGCTTCAGGATTAAGTCCAGGGTGCATGGCACCAAGGTCAAAATTTCACCCAAGTCTTTAAGAAAGGTACTTCAGCTACCTAAAGTACAAGATGAAGAGGACGTAACTGCTTCTAAGACCAGGGAAGCTCTTACTTGGTGTGGACTGGATCCAAAGATGAAGGTGGGATCAGTCTTTAACAGGAAAGGTATGAATAATCAAGGCAAGTTCTTGTCTGAAGTAGTGGGCAAGGTAATACTGAGCAAGCCAGGAGGGCATGACAGGGTGTCTGCCTCCATGTTTGAAGTCATGACCAGAATCATCTTCAATCTGAAAACAGATTGGTCAATGGTGGTTTATGAGAAAGTAAAGAAAGCCTGAAGAAGCCCAATCTGGGCAGGATACTAAGTCTCTACCTGGCTGGATCAATTCCAGAGGTAATGAGCACTGCTGCAGGATCTAAGATCAATCATATGAGGAGAATGGACTCCAGGATATTCTCTAGATGGGAAAGGGTGCTGGTATCAAAGGAATTGACCACCCCTGAGAAACAAGCTACTAAGAGAGACTCTCCTCCCAGGAAGAAGAGGAAGACTGCTGCTGTGCCTCAAGAGTCCTCCAGCAGCTCAGGCAGTGAAGAACATGTGGTCTTCACTCCTGAAAGTCCAGTTGATGTGCCTGCAGAGAAGACACCTGCTCCTCAGGAGGCAGCTGACATCCAGGGGGAGCTTCCAGGTGTAGCAGAACCATCTACACTGGAGAGTGAACAAGCCACCCTCCTCATTCAAGAGGTACTTACTGACCTTAATACATTAGATTTCTCTATAATAAATTCTGATTTGTCTGATGACCATCAGCAAAATCAGCCAGCAACTCAAGAACCAGATGTTGTTCACCAAGACACATCTGTTATAGCTGATGAAACCCAGAACATCTCCTGCACAGTCTCCAGCAGAATATACAATGGAAGATCTCTTTTTGAACTTAGATCAAGAAGATTTTGATATGGAAAAGAATGATGCTGATACAGTAAAGATGCTGCTGCTGAGGGGGAGAACATTGAAGTTGTGGAAGAGCCTATAAGGCTAGATACTGAGCAGGCACAAGATGTGCATACTGAAAAACAATCCAGCCCTAAGGATAGGGTGGATATAGCCAGTACATCAGACTCTGAAGATGATGAAGCTGAGCAAGCTCAGAAAAAGAAGTTCTTTGTTTTCAAAGAAGAAGCCAGAGCTATAAGAAGGCTCTTCAAACAGTTGCTCAACATTCCTTAGTTCAACAAGCTCCATCCACTGATTACAGTGCTCTATTGCTTGCCATGCAAATCAAGATGGATGAACAAAGGAAAGCTTTAGAAACTTATGTTGATGAAGGGCACAAAGCACTACAATCAGATCTGGGCCAGGAAATCAAGTCAATAAGGTTTGAAATGAACCTTAATAAAACAGAGATGACTGATTGTTTTACAAAGGGTGCTCATGCAGTGGTCTATTTGGCAAACATCAAGAGAAAATAAAGACTCAAGTTGATGATATAGCACTAAAGCAAGGCTATGTGCTGGAGAATCAACTCAGGATGAATGATAATTTGACTGCATCTCACAATGCCATAGTCACTGAACTCAAGAAAAAGTCTGATGAACCATCAACCTCCACTGCTGCTGCCAAGGCTGATTTTGATAAGCTATTTCAAGCAGAGATTGCTGCTGTACAGACTGCAATAAAGACTCACAGAAGGTCATTTCAGAACAGCTTACAAAGCTTAGACCTTTCTTTAAAGAGGGCATAAGGTATTTGGATAGCCAAATCCGATTCCAGAAAGATGATGTGAGATCATGTGGCCCAAGAAGTCATAAAGGGGAGAGAGTGTTAGTCAAGGCCAGTTCTGAGCATGCAAAATGGATTTCCAATTCTATCAGGGCTACACTTGGATATCCTCCCCTGTGTGATGACAATGAAGTGGCTGAATCTGGTATTCAAAATGCATATCTTGGAGGTGAGCAACAAGCAGTGGCTGATGTAATCTATCCACCTCCAGACTTTGAAATGATTCATGCAGATATAAGCACAATGTATAGTCCACCTGCTGGCAAGCCTAATATTATTCTGGAAAAGGTTGTTCAACCTATCACAGCTGCAATGCAAGAGGCTTTGGACAAGGAAGAAGAAACTAGGCTGTCAAAGAAGAAGTTTAGGGAAATTGCTGAGCAAAAGCCAGATTTTGAACAATGGAGCCCTACTTCTAGAAACATAATTCTCACAGCCTGGAAAGCTGCCAAGGACAATGCCCATGAGAGGAACAAGTGGTTCTCAGAGGCTGAATGGAGAAAGCATGAGAGTAGGCAGGAAGCAATTGTCCAATTTAGAAGGAAGGCTAAGTTAGGAAAGCTACCTCCAACAGCTGTGGAGCCTAGCAAGTACTTTCCTAAGCCCTATCATTATTTTGAAAGACAAAAGATCAAGGCTGAAGAACAGAAGAAGAAGGACTCTAAAGGGAAGAAGACTGCTGAAGCTGAGCCTGCTGCTGCTGCTGCTGTGAAAGCTCAAGTTAAAGCTGGAAAAGGCATTGTTATTAAAGAACCTGATCAGCACTAGATTAGGAATTAACTTGATGCTTGTTGTAATCTGTTAAGTGAAAACATTGTAATACTTCATTGAAAATGTATAAGGAACATTATTGGGACAGTATATGATAAATATAGTATGAATGTTCTGAAATATGTGTGTTTCTTAATTGTTCTGCAATGTTTAATAAGTATACATGTGTGCTTTATTACATGTTCAAGTTTACCCTGTTGTCATTTATATGCTTTACATCATTTTGTAATTTTTAATTATGAGTGGTGTATATCATTGACTAAGGGTTATGACTTCTCCAAATAGGGGGAGATTGTTGGGTACATTGGTCAAATGTACCTGATTTGAAGAAGCCTCACCTAACTCAATGATATACATCAGAATGTATTTGATGTTTGTTTGAGTTACTTGTGCAGGTTAGGAATACACTGGACTGAAGCTAAAAATTCTAAGTCCATGTGTCGACACCCAGAGGGCAAAGTGTCGACACTTGAGAAAGCTTGTGTCGACACCCAGACATGCAGTGTCGACACTTGGAGTCATTGTGTCGACACCTGGGAAGAAGAGTCGACACCAGTCAGAAAGTGTCGACACTTGGAGCTGTGTCGACACTCAGTGTAGAAGATGCAGAAAAGCTGTGACGACACTTAGCAGAAGTGTCGACACCTAGAAGAGCTGAGTCAACATCAGAAAGTGTCGACACTTGGAGTTGTGTCGACACCCAGCAAAATTCTGCAGAGACTAAGTACAAGTGTCGACACTCAACACAATGTGTCGACACTCAATCAGCAGAGTCAACATATGAAGAATGTGTCGACACTCAGCACAATGTGTCGACACACACTCAAAGAAGTCAACACTTGAAGAATGTGTCGACACTCAGCACAATGTGTCGACACATAACCAGAAGACTCAACACTTGAAGGAAGTGTCGACACAAGGAGATGTGTCGACACTTAGCAAAGAACAGAAAAGCTGTAAAATATTCTAAGTATAAGTGTCGACACTAAGGGAATGTGTCGACACTCAGCTGAAGAATCAAGAATGAAGACTTGTGTCGACACCAAGAATCAGTGTCGACACTTGACAGTTTCAACACATGAAGATGTGTCGACACAAAGGAGATGTGTCGACACTTAGAAGAATACAGATAAAGAATGAAGTATAAGTACTTGTGTCGACACTCAATTTCAGTGTCGACACATGCAGAAGAAACTGTGTCGAGACATACAAGGAATTGTGTCGACACCTTGTAGACTTGTGTCGACACTTACACAACATGTGTCGACACTTGGTCTATAAGTGTCGACACTTAAGAACAGAAAGTCTCGACACTAACTGACAGTTAGAGAATTTCAAGAAGTGACTGGTTGACATGACAGCTGCCAATCCAGCCGGTCTACAGCAACTGTCAGAGAAGTCAAAAGTCTGTTATAAACTGGATCAGCCGGTTACCATGAAGGAAGCCTATAAATAGGCACCCACAGTTTACAGAATAAGAGTTAAGTTGTTAAGTGGTCAAGTTGTTCACAATCATTACTTGTTGTGAGAATAATTGAAGTGGTTGATCAGATTAAATCAAGAAGTGATACATAGAGGATCAACACAAGAAGATCAGGCAGTCCAACTGCAGATCTAAGTAGTTGGAGAGAGAGAGCTCCAACAAGGATTCAGTCTTTGGAACTAAGGCTGAGAAGAACAATTCAGAGTCATCTGGATTTCAAGAAGCAGAGATCAAGGATCAACTGCAGAAGATTCAGACTAATTCAGTTCTACTCAAGAAGCTTTGAAGAAAGCTAAGTCAGTTTGGATCAAGCTGAGTTCTTCCAAGAACTCTTCAAGAAACTCTCAACTCCTCTCATCCTTTCTGAGTTGTAGAGTTAGCATTTGTAATTTCTATTTTAAACTTGTAAGATCCATAGGATCTGAGTGATTGTAAGCCTATTTTATAAAGGCTGAGGGTAGGGCTTGGTGCCTGAGTGTAGGAGTTGAAGAACTCTGAGTGTAGGCCTTTAATTGGCTGAGTGTAGGCCTTGATTGGCTGAGTGTAGGCCTGGGTGGCTGAGTGTAGGCCTTTTGGCTGAGTGTAAGGCTTTGGGCCTGAGGTAGGAACCTTGTTGGGTTCTGAGCTAGTGGAGAAGTTTGGCCGAATCTAGTACACTGCTAGATAGGCGAAGGGGGAAAGTGGATGTACCCAAAGATTGGGGAACCACTATAAAATCTTGTGTATTCTGTGCTGTGATTGTACTGTGTTGAGAATTGCTGTGTGCTGTGATTACTTATTCAGAAATCTGTGTTATAAACTGTTGACTGCCAACAAAGAATTAAGAAAAGGATTAGGTCACCTATTCACCCCCCCCCCCTCTAGGTGTTTAGGTACCATATCTTTCACCTACGGCTACAGCAGCAACTCTTGCTCCATTGCCGACGCGGAGGTCCACCTCCCATTTACTCAGCAATCTTCTCCTTCCCAGTTCCTGCACATTTGTACAAATGTGAGAACCACATCCGGTATCCATACCAAGATGAAGAGCAGAAAGGTTTATCTCTATAACGTAAACATTTGAAGCGGAAGTCATACCTCCCCCAATTTCTGCAGACCCTCAATGTATGAAGGACAGTTCCTCCTCCAAATTACCAGCCTTGTCACAGTGGTGGCATTTCCCTTCCTTCACCGTGCTTTTCTTCTTCATCAATGCTGAAGACTTGGGCTCAAGATATGACTTAGGTCCCACCTTCGTCTTCCTTGGAACCCTTGGCTTTGCCCTTGCCCTTATGCACCATCAGTATGGGGCTGGCAGGCTTGGCCTTCTTCATGTTGATTTCGGAAGTTCTCAACATGCCTAAGGAGATTCGGGCAGTGTCTTGTCTAATCTCATTCATGTTGTAGTTCAAGACGAACTGCTCATAACTGTCCCGGCAACGATTTGCAGGATCAGATTCCGTGGTCAACTCTTGACAAGAGGGAAAACCCAGCGTTTCAAGGTTCTTGATATACCCAATCATCTTGAGTACGTGAGTCCCTGCTGAGTCTCGAACTCCCATCTTGCACTGAAAACAACGCTTTCGTGATGTCGAACCTCTCTTGACGAGCCTTGCCCTTGAAATATTTTCTTGAGATGCTCCGTCAATCTCCTTGCACCCCATGTTCTCATGTTGCTTCTTGAAGCTCAGAGTTCATGGTGGCAAGCATAAGGCATTCGACATCCAAATCATCGTCAGTATACTTCTTATAAGTATCCTTCTCAGCACGGGAAGAGTTCCCGTCGACACCTCGGGGGCTTCTTCTTCTTCCAAGACATAGAGCTTTCGCTCTTGCCTGAGAACAATTCTCAGGTTCCTGTACCAGTCCATGTAATTTGTCCCACTGAGCTTATCCTTCTCAGGATGGCTCTCAGAGACAACGTGGAGTGTGAAACATTTGCCATGTGAAATTCTACAAGAATTTATGCAGAATAAAATCAGCACCTAAATTTCAATTACAATTTAATTCTAATTTGGACTTCAATTAAAATTACTCCCCACTATTTTATTCGAAATGATAGCCCTCACTAACAATTCAGAGAGTTCATGCGAGCTACTCTCTTAGTGGACAAGATCCGTATTTCACCAACACTATGAGTCCGCTTTGGCGTTCCTCTCACGATGCGGTATATTTAGGTAGGCAACGCTTGCCAATTGCATCCTCATGCAATTCTTGTATGGTTGGTGAATAACTCCGTATTCGCATCCAACATATGTGCATGTCAACCCCTATGCCTCTAGGCACTCAACCTTTGAGGTCACCTAGTTAAGTATGACCCGATGTCGACAGTGGGAATATCACAATTATCCGCTCGCACCCTTACCAAGATAGATTAATGCACCTTGCTTTGGCAAGCCCACACAACATTCATCGATCGAGGCAGGAAGAGTGTCATCCATCGGAAGGCATCCGAACACTTAATATTAGATGAAGGGATTTTTCAATTATAGGTTAACAATAACCATGATCAACATTTGATCAATGTGCACATCCAAAGAAAAACAAAATTTCTAAAACCACATGCATCCCTTATGTGCACATCCTGACACCATCAACATTTGATAGAAGGAAGGGCTAAATCTGAACATCCGGAAACTTCCAAATCCTCAGATTTACATGCATTGGACAAAGGCAAAGACAACTCAACTTAAAGCAGTAGACAAGCTCATCTCTCTATGTTGGATTCACAATCCAAAACATACTCGAGGGATGGTTACTGATAAGGAGACAATAATTTCTAACACTTAGAAATTCCCACGAAATTCCAGACGTTCTTGGAGGAGACCAAAACTAAATCTAGACATTTAGAACACTTCTAAATCCCTAGGTTTACACGCACTGGAATAACAAACTTCCAAAACAACGATCATGGCCGAAACCTCCCTCTGATACCACTGTTGGGTTTCTCTATGAGGATGGCACAACGCTTGTGCACGCAGCGGAAAAATAAACATCAAGAAAAAACCAAAGAGATGTGGATCGGGCCATGAACGTTGAATCAAGAAGTTAGCAAAAATAGGCAAAAATTACCTCGATGACGTTAAGTCACAACTCAACAGAGATGCTCCAAATTTCTGCTTCCTGCTAGCGGCGAGTTCTACGTAGAATAATGTCCACGTTTCTGCAGAAGTCCACACGAGCGGGAGAACGCCGATCTATCCGTCGCACGGATTATCGGGAAGGAGAAGACCGCACCTCTGCTAATCCACGGACTGCTAGGTCCGCGCCAGGAAGAGCAGCACCAGCGACAGTCGCCGGAGAAGAGGAGGTCGACAGAGCGAACACGGCGGCGGAACTCTTCCGGCGGCGGGAATCGGGATCGGCGGAGCGAACGAGCGGAACTCTTCCGTCGGGTTCGATTCGCTACAGGAGAAAATCCAGCAAGTACCCGAAAACCCTAAGTGTCCTATTTATACCAAAGGTATAAATAAACCCAGGAAAATCGCTATCCGCAGACCACCCCGAAATAGGGTTCAGAATCGGCGAGTATCAATCGGCGAGAGTCGGCGAGAAATCGGCGAGAATCGATCAGCGAGCATCACCATGGATCGGCGAGAATCGAGTACAATACTCGACGATTCTCGCCGATCGTCGAGCATCACTTGACGATACACGTCGAATCTCTCGTCGACCGTCGAGCCGCGGTCGACGATACTTGTCGAAGTCGTCGATCGTCGAGAATCAACATATTGATTCTCGACGATTCTCGTCGATCGGCGAGAATCAAAGAGATGATTCTCGTCGATCGGCGGGAATCAGAAAGACGATTCTCGACGAATGTTATCGACCCTCGGACGACAATCTAACCAGCCATCCAAGGCAACATTTGCCCAACCCGACGATCCTTTTAAGGCAACACTTTGCCTACAACCCTATTTAGGTCGGTGATTGGTAACCTTTACCAACACAGTCAATCATCCAACTTCTCCACATCTCTTATGTGCGACCCTGCAGGCTCATATCGCGTTGGCAGTGAGATTACATGTTTGATCACTTCCAGATCACAATGGTAACTCCAACAGTAGCCTCTTCTCCCCTCACTCTCGAGGGAGGTAAATTTTTAACAACTCTCATGATGTGTAAGTGCAATTATCAAACGCTTGTGCAAGCGTAGAAATCTTGTTAATTCAAATTTGATATATATATTGTTGATCTTGAACAGATTTAGCTAGAGCTTTCAACCTCGCTTACGCCATTTACATATCGCTAGTACTTTCGACGTCACCTTAAGGTAAGTGGAGAACCCACTCTCACTTGCAAACTTTAGAATTTAAACTTGTTATCTACTCCCTATGTTATTTACTAATATTATTTTATTTTGGTAAAAAACTCTGAACTCTCGTAATATGGTCATAAATTAATATGATAAATAATCAGCTAAGTTTGAAACTCGAAAACAAATCCGTAGTTGTAAGCAAATTTTTGAACTGTAGCGTCTAACTGGGCATCTGTCTGCCGTCATGGTCACGGCAAGCAGGATTGCTTACTTTTTTGTGAAGACTTGCACGCAGATCCGATCGTGAGCTATGTGCGTCCGATATAGCCCCTACACCCTTCATCGATCACGGCTTACAACATATTACATGAATAATATTAGGTTTTATCCCGGGATAGACTATCATTTCAGAATTGTCTGTTTGACTTAGATGTTGGCATGTTTACTAGTTCTGTTCAAGATATATCAATGTTCGATCATGTCTGTCTGTTTTGCTTACAAATTAATTAATTAATTTGCTCATGTTTTTATTCCTATGTTCTGAGCTATTTTCTCTCTGTTTTGGATTTGTCATAGGGTTTGTGACCGCGTCGTCTGCTCCTTGAATTACTTCTCGTTCAACTATAGCTTTACTTGGAGGTTTTTCTTTAGTAGTTGCTTACATCAGGTTATATGTATTTATTTTCCTTACTGTCTGTGCGATTTATCATGTACTAGTAATTGTAAGTCATTTTCTCTTGTTTTGTGGACAACTCCTAGGATGTTTCTGATGTACTAGCTCATTTTATTTATGACATATTTATTACTGCTGCTTATTGCATTCACTTCTATTTCGGCACTGTGTGTAGCATTAAACTTTTTAAAGAAATGTGTGTGCATTGAATTCTTACTGTTTTAAAATCTTAAGCGCTTTCGCATACTTATAAACCATAAATTGCTCTACAAAGTAACTATTTCTAAAGCTATCCTTTTTTGTAATCTCTGCAACCGCCTTAGCGGGCATGATTTTCTTTCCGCCCATGCTCGTGGCATCACGGCCTGCCCGAAGCGCACTCTGACTTTCGTCGTGACGGGTCGTGACAGGGATCAAGGTGCATATAAATAAAACACATGATGACATTTGCAAAAAATTCAAAACAAATAAACAACTACAAAAATATCGAACATAAGGATAAAAGATGATTTTGGCTAGTTAATCATAATTAACCCATGATTAAAAGACGCATAAACAAGAAATTAACGAAGACACGACATAATGCTAGACCCATTAATGATATTTATCACTTCAGACGTCGTTCAACTTGAGCTTATTATGAAGCTCGGAAGGGAATTTGACGATTGAATCATTGGTTCCTTTATTTTCGGCCATAAATGAACCTTGTAAAAAGGCTCTAATGATTGGCATCACCACAAAATAGATAGTCTATTCGCCCTGGTGGGGTGGAAAAATCCACTACTGTGAGCTACTAGTCTCTTGTGTTAAGAGGGAAGTGACGAGAATGAAATTGATGTTACCAAGCTTGGCACTTTGATGATTGAAGTCAGGAAGATGGGACTAAAGTAAGGCCAATTGGTTGATAATAGTGGGTTTGATGAACGAGGGACCGCTGGTTGTTAACAGGGGTTTTCAGTGGTAGCGCCTAGGTCGAGGTACAAGGAACAATAGATGAAGAGTGGTGTTACGAAGATGGAAGAGGATCAGGGACGAGGACACAACGCATATATCAACGTCGGGACCAAGGAATAACAGACACAAATCTCAATTCGATGATAGACATAATCCAATAGTGTGAATGGGCACAACGCACCCGTTCTCGTTATCTTTAATTATCGCACATGTATCTAAAGTTATGGTTAATTACCGTTTGTTGTTGCATATATTGTATTTAGGCACTATATAAGTATAGGCTTGTCTTTTACTTGGGGCATTGAGGACTAAAAATTATTTTGAAGGAGCCCTAGGGGATAGATTATCGAGAGAGAGAGCAAGAGGAGAGCGCACCTTAGGTTTCACTTTCTTATAAGCAGATCCATCAGAGCAAATCCCCCATTTAAGCCAATCAGTCACTCTTTTGGATATAGTCATCACCCGGTGAGATAATGTTAGCTTGCATCTTACCCCCCCCCCCCCCCCCCCCCCCCCCCCCGCAAGCTAACATCATAAGCATCCAACATTCCTAGCCTGAGGGAGTATGAATGAAGAGATTTACCAGATACAGCTTTGGTGAATATGTAAGTAAATTGATCTTCAGATGGCATAAACACTGTAGTAACAATATGATCCTGAATTTTCACTCGCGCGAAGTGGTAATCAATTTCAATGTATTTTGACCTCTCATGAAAGACAGGATTGTTGACGATATGAATTGCAGCTTGATTATCACAGTGATGGTGCATGGTCTCAAGAACAGGGAAGTACATTTCTCACAAGATAGATTTAACTCATATGAGTTCACATGTAGTGAAAACAATGACACGATAGTCTGCTTCGGTGGAGGAGCGAGCAACCCCATTTTGTTTTATACTTCTCCATGAAATAAGATCGCTACCAACAAAGATAAAATATAAACTCGTAGATCTTTTGTCCAGGCAAGAACCCGCCCAATCAGCATCACAGTACTTGTGTACCTTAAGGTGCTCATGATTTTGATAGATAATGCCTTTTCCGGGATCTTTTTTAAGTATGTGAGAATCCGGAGATCAGCTTGATACTGATGAACTTTAGGAATGTGCATGAATTGACAAACCAAGCAAACATAAAAGGAGATATTGGGTCAGGTAATTGTCAGATAAATCAACTTTCCCACAATACGTTGAAATTCTAACTTCCTCTCAAGATCAAGAGAAGTCTCCTTATGAATGTCATAATTAGGGTCCACAGGACTATCCACGGGTTTGACTCCTAAATATGCAATGTCATTGAGAAGCATTAAGATGTATTTGTGCTGGGAGATCATAATCTTCCCGACAGATTGAGCGATCTCAATTCCGAGAAAGTACCGAAGAAGACTCAAATCCTTATTTCAAAGGCAGATGTCAATTCCCCTTTTACTTGAGTAATGTGGTGGTCATCTGATCCGGTAATAATGATATCATTAACATAAACTATGAGAATAGTGGTACATTCCTTATTTATGTAGACAAAGACCGAGTGATCAGAGGTACAACGAGTGAAATTTAGATGCAAGAGTTTGGCACTTAGCTTCGCACACCAGGCACGAGGTGCCTGTTTGAGACCATGCAAGACTTTCTTAAAGCGACACTCATGTCCTTTAGGAACATTCATGACAGGTGGAGTCATATAGATTTCTTCCTCCAATTCACCGTGGAGTAAGACATTTTTTACATCTAACTGGTGCAAAGTCCAAGACTTATGAGCCGTAATTGACAACAAGAGTCTTACTGAGTTCAATTTAGCAACAAGAGCAAATGTCTCTTAGAAGTCAACTTCATAGACCTGTGTGAAGCATTTAGCAATCAATCTCGCTTTATATCTATCAAGAGTTCCATCTTGAAAAAATTTAGTAGTATATATCCATTTGCATCTAACTGGGTGACGCTCAAGTGAGATATTGATAATTTCTCAAGTCTTTTGATGTTGGAGATCATCAATCTCCTCCTTCATAGCCTTTATCCAATGGGGATTCAAGCTACCTTCTGAAAAACTATTAGGAATAGAAATAGAGGAAACAGATGCAATATATGCTTTCAAAGAGTGAGAGATAGAGTGATACCCAACATACTTATCAATAGGATATCTAGTACGACCGCTATGAATTTTAAGCACAGAAGTGGTCTCCTAAGTGGTGTAGTTGCTTCGATCAGGCGGATTGGTGGTGGATGGTGGAGCATGAGTGCGACATTCTCGTACAATATTGTTGTTTTACCATCTCAGGTAGACTTGAATATCCTTCCTCCTTTTGTACACACCAAGGTCATTGGTTGGCGCTTCCTTTCTAACTGGAATATCCACACGGCCCGGAGCAAGCACATCCACTAGCACAGGTAGGAGTGGCATCGTATCACTCTCATCTTTGCTTTTCTCCTGAAATGTAATAGTTTTGCCCTCATCGGAGTAATAAGGAGTTTTTTTAAAAAAATGTAACATCTTTTGATATGAACCTACTCCGGAGAGCAGGAAAATAACATGTATCCCCCTTTTGGTTGATAGCATACCCAACAAAGATACAATTTATCGCTTGCGGGCCTAATTTATCCTTATGAGGCCCCACAATATGAACAGAAGTAACACATTCAAATATCTTAAGAGGAAGATTGAATAGAGGCATAGTTGGGCAAAGAAGCGCTAGTGGGCACTTTCCCTCCAATATACCAGCATCCATCTGATTAATTAGATAGACGGATGTGAGGACACCTTCATCCCATAGACCCATAGGGGCGTGCATCTCTTGCAACATGCAACGAGTTGTCTCCATGATATGACGATTCTTCCTTTCGCCTACCTCATTCTGTTGAGGAGTCCATGGACAGGATGTTTGGAAAATAATGTCATGTTCTCCAGGAACCTCTGAAGATCACTACATATGTATTCACCTCTGCTATCACTCCTGAAAATTTTAATTTCAGTTTCAAATTTAGTCTGCACATGGTGATAAAATAACTGAAAAATTTTTGAAACTTTATTTTTCCTTTTCATAAGGTACACCCAAGTAAAGCATGAGTGATCATCAATAAAAGAAACAAAATATTGAAAACTATACAGAGAGCAAATAGGAGATGTCCAGGCATCAGAATGTATCAAATCAAAACATTTCACACTTCGACTCCGGCTAGGAGCATAGTTGGTTCTAGCCAATTCACAAGACTGACAATCAAAGGTAGTTTTTATAACATTAAGAAAATGCGGAAAGACAGCCCTTAAGGTCTTCAAACTAGCATGCCCGGATCTCTTATTGTCGAATAATGGAAAACCCTCACTCCGAACCGGAGCCCCACCATGCATATATAATATATATATATATATATATATATATATATATATATATATATATATATATATATATATATATATATATATATATATAACCTCAAGAGTAAAAAATACAATATTATGGACAATATACACATGATAACTCCAATACTCCCCCTCAAGCTGAAGCAAAGATGTCAATCATGTCCAGCTTGGAAATGGTCGGATCTGAACGAGTAGGACCGACGGCTTTAGTGAAGGCGTCAGCGAGTTTGTCAGCAGAGGGGATGTAAGCTGGAAGGACAGTCCCAGTACGAACGTGGTCACACAGAAAATGAACAACCATCTCGATGTGTTTGGTGCGCTCATGTAGCACTGAATCTTGGGTAAGGAGAGTTGACTTATTATCACAGTAGAGCATCGAGCCATCCACAATAGATAGGCCAAGTTCAGTCAGCAGCGATCGAAGCCAAACCAACTCAGTAACGTCGTGTGTCATGGCGCGGTACTCTGACTCAACAGATGAACGAGATACGATGGGTTGTTTCTTACTCCACCACGAAACAAGATGATCGCCATGGAATACACAAAAACTTGGCATAGAGCATTGATCTGTCAATGATCCAGCAAAATCTGCATCCGTGAAGCAGGAGAGACTGGTAGCACTGTCAGCCCGATAGAACAGTCCAAGACCAGGAGAGCGCTTCAGATAGCGAAGGACACGTCGAGCAACCTCTAGGTGAGATGTCCTGGGAGAATGCATAAACTGGATCAAAACGCCCACTGAGAAGCAGATGTCAGGCCTGATACTGGTCAAGTATATCAAACAGACAACAAGTCGCTGTTACTGAGAGGGGTCTGAAAGAGGATCACCAGATTCAGCATGGAGGTGATGCTTGATGTCCATAGGAGAACTTGCAGGACAACACCCAAGAAGACTCGTGTCTCGAAGAAGATCTAAGGTGTACTTGCGTTGTGATATAGAGATGCTCTGTCGTGAGCGAGCTACTTCAATCCCAAGGAAGTAGCGGAGAGGTCCAAGGTCTTTCACCTCGAAGGCTGAGTGAATTGTAGCTTTCACCTCAGAGATGCCAGAGGGATCATCACTGGTGAGAATAATATCATCAACATAGACCAGGACAATGGTACGACGTCCCTCAAAAGTGACCCGAATGAAGCAAGTATGATTTGCACGGCACTGAGTGAAGCAAGACTGAAGGATGACCGAGTTGAACCGTTCGAACCAGTCATGTGGTGACTGCTTTAAGCCATACAGAGATTTGTGTAGTTGGCAAACTCTCCCAGAATACTCCCCCTTAAGGGCAAACCCCGGAGGAGAAGCCATATATACCTCATCCTGTAACTCGTCGTGCAGGAAGGCATTTTTGACGTCAAGCTGATGGAGAGGCCACACCCGAGAGGCCGCAAGCGAGAGAAAAAGGCGGACACTGGTCAACTTAGCCACGAGAGCAAACGTGGCACCAAACTCGTCTGGAGCTTGAGGAAAGCATTTGGCCACCAAACTGGCCTTGTAGCGATCAATAGTACCGTCAGCAGAGTACTTCACAGTATAAATCCATTTGCACCCAACTGTGTGTTTCCCAGGAGGAAGAGGAACCAGAGACCATGTCCCAGTACGACGGAGAGCAGACATCTCCTCCATGGCCCGAACCCACAGTGGGTCAAGAAGAGCCTCAGCAGTCGAGGTAGGTAGCTGGACAGAATCAGCAGCAGCCACAAAATCCTGATAAGAGGGTGAGAAACGCTGGTAGGAAACAACACTAGCCAACGGGTGCTCAGTAACCGAGGAGTGAACACAAGTACACTTTCCCTTGTGAAGGGAAATAGGTAAATCAATAGGAGAAATAGAGGAGAGAGGCTCAAGAGAGATACCTGTGACCGGAGGGAGCTGCGGATCCGGGACTGGAGGAGAAGGGAGTGCACCGGGTGGAGATGGCGGAGGGCGGCGAGAGTAAGTCCGCAGGACAGGCGGAGCAGCAGAAGAGGCAGCATCTGGTGGAGGAGAGATGATGGGAGGGGTTGTGCAATAGTGTGAAGCGCAGGAGGGGTTGAATGTGCAGAAAAGAAGGGAACCTCCTCATGAAGTTTCACATCCATAGAGTGAATGATACAGCGCAACTGGGGATCATAGCAGCGGTAACCCATAGTGGTAGTCGAGTAGCCAAGGAATAGACAGCGGATGGCCCTGTCGTCGAGTTTAGTGCGAGAAGGGCGCCTATTCTGAACAAAACACACACAACCAAAGACCCGAAGAGGGATGGGAATTGCGGAGATAGATGGATGGATGAGACTATAGGGGGTAACGCCACCGAGAGGACGAGAGGGAGTTCTATTAATAAGAAAAGTTGTTGTAAGAAGAGTAGCACTCCAATAGGACTTAGGGACATGCATTCCCCAAAGTAGGCAACGAACAGAGTGTAGGAGGTGCCGGTTTTTGTGTTCTGCCACACCATTCTGTTTGGGGTCCCTGAACAAGAAAATTGGTGTAGAGTGACCTCATCGCAGAGGAAGAGATCAAAGGGACGAGAAATGTTCTCACCGCCATTGTCGAAGCGGAGGATATGAACTGACGTATCAAGTTGGGTTTGTATTATATGTGAAAAATGGGAATAAACCGATAGAATCTCAGATTTATGTTTGAGGAGATAAACTCATAAGCAATGAAAATAGTCATCAATAAAAGTTACAAAATATGAGAAACCATCAAATGACACAACGGGGACAGGGCCCCACACATCAGAATGAACTAGCATAAAATAAGCAGCACGACTAACAGAGGGAACATACGTGCTGCGTGTGTTTTGACAGCTCACATACATCACAGCGAGAAGGAAAAACAAAAGATACATCTGGACAAACAAACACCATCCGCTGAGCACTGGCATAGTCGAGACGTGCGTGCCAAAGCGAGCTCGACGACAAGGCAGGAGAAGCAGTAGAAGAGGTAAGCGGGAAGGTAGCAGTGGTGGTGGTGGTAGCAGCGGTGGTAGGAGGTAGCTTCAGGTAGTACATCCCACTCTTCTCATATCCCGTACCAATAGTCCTCCCGGATCTCAGGTCCTGAAAAACACAATGATCAGAGAAGAAAGTTACTGAGCAGTTCAAAGTGCGAGTAATGCTACTAACATATACAAAGTTGAGAGCCAACTGAGGGACAAGAAGAACAGAGTCAAGGGAGAGAGAGGAAGAGAGAGGGACATTGCCCCAGCTAAGGACAGGAGTAACTGAGCCATCAGCACGACAGACGTCCCGGTGGGAGCAGGGAACAACCTGGAGCAAATGTGAGGACATATCAGTCATATGATCGGTTGCACCAGAGTCAATCACCCAGGGTGACCAATCGTGGTCAACCATGGTCACGGAGCAAGCAAATGGAGTACCTGACGAAGAAGAGACAGTGGAAGCAGTGAAGGTAGTGGAAGGCTGAGACTGTTGGAACTGCTGAAACTTCTGAAACTGGGGCATCATCTGACAGAAATCAGAGGAGTTGACACCCAAGGTGCGCTCGACGAGTTCGGAAGTCTCAGCAGAAGCGACAGTGTGTCTGGGGACACTACCAGGAGTAGGACGCTCAGAGCCCCGTAGGTGTGGGTATAGCTGATAGCACCGACTGCGATCATGGTAGAGACGACCACAATGAGAGCAAGGGCCAGGAGGATTCGTAGAGCCGCGACCACCAGAAGAGCCACGACCTCCAGGATGAGTAGAAGAACCCCGACCAGCGCGACTACGAGTGCCGGAGGTGGGAGGTCGGTAGGAAGTTGCAAGGGCCATCTACTCAGTAGGGAGAGAGGAGGTAGGACGAAGGCCGGGTAGCCTAGATTGCCTCTACATACGTTTCTCGTGCTTTGCAACAATGGAGTAGGCCTCAAGAAGATCTGGCAAAGGTGACATCCCCACAATCTGAGCACGAGTAGACTCATATTCGGGGCGAAGCCCCATCAAGAACTGGTATGTCTCCCGTCTCTGGCGTTGTTTCCGAATAAGGGTGATATCATTAGGAGACTCTAGGGCACTGAGAGGCTCAAAGTCGTTAAGCTCAAGAAAACGGTCTTGAAGGTAAGTGAAGTACTCCAGAGCAGAGCACTCCCCCTGTGTGGCGAAAGCGATGTCCTGAAAAATCCTGAAAATCTGGGCATCAACACGCGTGTGGCCAAAAGTGCGCTGGAGAGCGGACCAAAGCTCGGAGATATCCTCAAAACACATGAACTGACTGAAGATGCGAGGCTCCATCGAGCACTGAATCCAACCCAGAACCATGTACCTTTCAGTCGACCATTTGACTAACTCTTCTTTCTTGTCATCTTTGTCAGTCGGTTTTGGGATCAGAGGGCCGCCGGTCAGCCAGGAAAGCTTATTCCAGCCGGCAAGGGCCACTTTTATCGAAGTCGCCCATGAAGAATAATTTTTCTCATCGAGAAGGATGCTAGAAATTCGTCCTGTAGAGCCATAAGTCTCCTTGGAATCCATGAAACACAGAAATACCGAGAAACGAGATCCCTCCCGCAAAGGACGAAGAAGGGGACGACTCCGGCGGGAGAAACAGCAGGAGAAGAAAATCTCCCTGTAGAAACTGGCTGAGAAGAAACTGCAGGAGACGGAACCAGGCGAAGATAATGCGGCGACGGAATAGCAGAATCGGAGGGAAAGCTTGTTGCGGCGGCGGAAGGCGAGACGCGCGACAGAGTAAGAGGCGCGGCACTCAGCACCAGCTGCAGAAGGGGGCGAAGCAGCAGGAGGCAGGCGAGACGCGCGGAAGAACCAAAGAGGGAGGCGAGCAAGACGCGGCGAACCCTAGGACGCGCAGAAGTCGCGATAGGGAAGAATTCCCTCTGATACCATGTCGAATAATGGAAAACCCTCACTCCGAACCGGAGCCCCGCCATGTATATATATATATAAGTGCCCGACACGGGACTCCGCCCCTACGGCCAGGCGCGACAGTACCCGGCCGGCGACGGCGGGCTTTGCCCGCCCCGTCTCGATGCTCTCGGGCGGCCTTCGACCGCATCCAGGAAATGGATGGGGGCGAAACCCGGCCGGCGACGACGGGTTTCGCCAGCACATCAAAGCGGGTTTCGCTCGCAACATATACATATGAGTACTCAAAATGACCGTAAAAAATATACATAAATATTACAATTTTTATTTTGTAAAATAATATACGTTTTGACCTAAAAATATTAATTTTGACTTTAATAAATTTGGTTGATTTAATGTCATCATCTTGAAAATACCACTAATGTGCCTAATGACAACCTTCCTTGAATAGACCGCTGACATGTCTAATGACAACCTACCGTAGTAGGTGTAGGAGCTCTATTAAAAAACTTTTTGAATTTAAATGGATTTTCATCATTACTTCTAATTTTTTGATAGTGTAATTACTTGAATGGACATTGTATTTTAATTTCTTTGAAATAGATTATAATATATGGCAAGTCATTAAAATATAAAAATGAGGGCATAATTGGTATTTTTGAATGTTTCACCAAAGGCAACTTTTCCCTTATAATAGTGAAAGATATATATATATATATATAACCTCAAGAGTAAAAAATACAAATTATGGACAATATGCAAATGATAACTCCAATACTTATGTCACAGCATCAACTGATCAGGATTGGTAGAGTTCTGAGCACCAAGAGATTGACGGTTGTCCATGACATACACACCACCTGACTCATGTCCACCGCCAATCATCTTCTCACTCACCAGATCCTGGAAAACACAATGAGAAGAGAAAAATGTGAAAGAACAGTTAAGTTACTTAGTTAAATTGCTCACACATAACAGATTTGTGGGGAATGAGAGAACAATAACCATAGATTTGAGAGAAATAGAGGGAGAAAGATGAATAACCCCTTTACCAGTTACTGAAGCCGAGAATCCATCAGCGAGTTTCACACAGCCAAATGCAAGAGAAATAGAAACAACCCCCACAAATGTCTCAGTCATATAATCGGATGCCCCCGAATCAATTATCCAAGGAGCAGATGGTTCTTTAGAGGACACAGAAGTAGTACGAACATGAGCAGCCATACCCGCCAAGTCACCAGCAAAAGGTCTTCCAGCGGCATTGGCTTTCAAGGCCTTGAATTCTCTAGTCAAACTCTCGTTTTCCGCCAGAAGATACCCAGTGTTCTCTAGATTGTCATACATAGTTGTTTGGGATCTCACATATTTCTCATCAGAACCATAAATCCAACCTGAAGGAACCAAGTGAGGATGAAGATCCCAATATTTCTCTTTCTCAATGTCCTTTCTTCCCACAGTGAGGGCACTTTATTTTACTCTTATCCTCTTGTCTCATATTTCTTGAATGTCACTTATTTTGCTCAGCAACAAGGGCAGATTTCTCATTACCAATATGAACATCTAAACAAAGGGAGAGTATACACGGCTCATCTCCCCTCAAATATAGTGGGTTACTGTCTCCAGATCAGGCACAGAATCTCTTCACGATATATGAACTCTCTGAAATTCAAGTTCAAGAGGAAGACCAGAAAGCATTTCAAATACCCTCTGTTACATAAGTTAAGTTTTGTAGCCTTTTATAGTCTGGATAGCAGAATATTGATCAAATATTACCCACTTATGAGTCAGTTTGCTATAATATTTCTCGAAATCACTTATCCATGTGATGTGAATCTGCTCAGTCTGGAGTTGATATATTCTAGCCAAGTCTTTTTTTGAATAATTTCATTTGATTAGCTCCCACATTTCTTTCGCAGTTTGACATAATAGAAAGTAACTTGCAATCTTGGATTCCATAGAATTGACAAGTCAATTGATCACATTAAGATTCTCACCTTCCTATTCCTCATATAGAGGATCAGTCTTGCTTGGGTCCGGCTTGGATCCGGTGATAAACTCAATTCTTTGACGGCTCCCAATGAATATTTGCATAGACTGAGCTCATATGAGGTAATTTCTCTCATTGAGCTTGATGTCAGTAACACTTTGACTGAAGTCCATGTTAGAACTTCCTCCACTATAGTGTTTAGGTTGATCAACGACCCCTTCAGAGGCATTTACACCCTTCAATTTGTCCTCCATACGAGCACTCACTTGGATTTGCAGGAAGAAGGGCTCCCTTCAGGAAGCACAACCCACGGACAACAGGAAGAGGCACCACAAGCCACAGGCAGCAGACAACAAAACACAATTTATCTTGGACAAACCAAAAAAAAGCTGAAGATCCTATGCAGGAGAACCAGAAGATCGGAAACCAAGCAGCGCAGGACGCAAATCTGGGTTGTGGGAAGACAACCATGTTGTCAACGCAACAAGGAAACCACGGAATCATGCGGAAGGAGGATCCAAGATCACGGCAGGCATGAGCGACACGGATCCCAAGGCTACGGGAGGAAGGCGGTGGAAGGCGGACGATCCCACAACCGGAACGAAGACAATCGACGATACCTGGACAAAGAAGCCTGACCCAAACCGAGCCACAGACCGACCACGACAAACGAACGGGCACTGTTGCCGATTGAAAACAAGCCGAGCCTTCAGCTCGACCACGACGGGGAATCTGTCGCCTCTGATACCATGTCGAGAGAGGGGGGGGGGGGGCAAGAGGAGAGCGCACCTTAGGGTTCACTTTCTTATGCGCTCATCCATCCGAGCAAAACCCCCCTTTAAGCCAATCAGCCATTCTTTTGGATATAGTCACCACCCGGTAAGATTATGTTACCATGCATCTTAATATAGATTCATCTCTCTTCTTCTTCCTCTTTTGTCTCATCCCTTCCCTCTCCTCCTCTTCAACCATAGTATCAAACATTTGGTCCAACCTGTCATATTCTGGCCACAATCTCCAATGCCCGAAGCCGGTGAAAAGAGGAGTCTTCCAAGTAAGCAAAGAATTAGTCCAGGAAAACCAGATGAAACCAAGAAATATAGGCCTGCCTACCATCCACACAAGAATAGATAAGAGTTTTCTGACAAGTGGAGGAAGAACCCCTAAGGATAAGAGACATATGGCTGAAGAGAGAGCCAAAAAAGGATCTTACGTGTATAATCCTGCATAATCTCGAATGTTATCAGCTCTTGTGCTCGCGTCGAAGTTCCGTCACACAAATGACCCTCTGTTGCGCCTACGTCGACGCTCGTTTACGTTTTTTCTCCAACGGCGCCAACATCATCGACATCCCCCGACAATGGCATTGCCCTCAACTCGTCATCGACATCCCATGACATCACCCTCGTCCTCGACATCCCACGTGTGACGCACATATTTTCTGGTATGCATGATGAAAAGAGATTTAAGCAGTAGTGATTCGGCGTCGCCATGAGCTGTGATTCGGCGTCTTGCGAGTTATTACTATGAAAATATTTTGTGAGCTACTTAATATATTTGTATGTATGTTATAACATGTGCGAAACATTTTGATGATATAGATGTGGACGACGCATAATATTGTTGTATAATCGCATGACTTGTTTATATATATATATATGTTGTATGTTCAAGAGTATGGCTGGCTTGTTGGATTTGTTTGCTGATGATGTGGTTTAAACCTTTGTGCTAGTGGGTGCCAATGGGCTGGGGTGGCTGGTTTATATGCTTATTTGGGGGCTGGTTTGACCGGTTCAGTCCGCTTCTTTTCATTCTAGCCGGTTTCAGCGGTGGCTTTTGTTTTGCTTCTACAGGATAAATCCCGAGCTCCTGTTTTTTTCTGCACTTGCGCTTCTTTCTCTGCAGCATGGCAAAACCCGATAGCTAGGGTTTGGTGGTATTCTCCTTCCCGTCGCCTGGTATGGTGAAATTTGATACTCTTTTCTTCTCTTCTACTTGTACGAACCCTAAACGACTTTTCTTCAGCTGAATTTGGGGATTTTTTTAACGTCGTTGGCTTTGGTGGGAGAAATTTCGAGTTTCTTTGGAACTAGGTAATTGATCTCTTTCATGCTTTTCTTTTATTTGAGGCTGGATTTGAGTGTTTTATCCTTTTTAACCGGCTGTGCCCTCGTTGGCTGCTGTTTTTGGACTTGTAGCTGGACTGTTGGCCGGTTGTGCCCTAGTGTAGCCGGCTGTTTGGGTTTTCTTTGCTGTTTCTAGTTTCTATTTTGTATACTGTACTGTTGGTCGGCTGGTTTAGTTGATAATTTGGACTGTTTGGATTGTTGGCCGGCTGGTATAGCTAGGGTTTGGACTGTTTGGACTGTTGGCCGGCTGGTTTAGTGTTAGTATGGGTTGTTTGGTATACTATTTTTGGTTATGTTATGGTTTATTTGGCATGTTTGAGTGGTCATCTATATGAAAATTTGTATGCATTGGCTTGAATGCGTCGGGTCGCTGTGTGGGCTGCAATCTCGTGGAATAAAATGTTGTTGCCTTATAAATGCATTATATCTATACAGATATTTCGAATGATGGCATCTCCAGGTAGACGCGACGTCTATTCGACACGGGGCAAGGAAAAGGAACGAGTCACGGTGAGAATTTCTCTTTTTAATTTAGGTTTTACCTAAAACATTTCACTGCTATACTAAAATACCATATGTTGTAATTGTTATGAATGGCCTCATATAGAGGCAATCAAGCAATAAAATATTCTGAGCGGACTAATTAAAATAAAGAACTCATCAATAAATAACAAAATGTGTCGACACATGGAACTATTAAGGGTGATGTAAAATGAATAATACTGATAGTGTATTGAATTACCAAGTCAGTCGAGCCGAAAGGCATAAACGCGTGTTGTACGTACTGGTCTGGAGACTGATGACCCCAACGGGGTCGGGCCCAAAGACTGAAAAATGAAATACTGAGACTGATACAGAATTCATTTAATTACCCTTAATAGTGCCTTTATGAAAAGAAACAAAAAAAAGAATATTGTCTTATAGCCTATACTGTAGCAGATGTTTACTGTTTACTGTTTATGATTTCTTATAACCTATACTGAAACAATACTGTTAGTTAGTTATATTGATTTGACTGCAATACGGATTACAGAACATGGTGACATCTATTGAACATGGTATATGTTTGCTTATTTAATTGCAACAGTAATTGTTTCTTATAATGTTTATACAACTGTACAGTAGATTAAAAAGATAAATTTTCACTTAGTCTTTATGCAAGACTAACAGTTGTTTGCTCTAAATTTTTAGGAACCGGAAAGCCAGCGACCGGTCGTCATTAGAGCTCAGGTAAAACTTTACTGATTTTTTTTTTCTGTCCTTGCTGTATAGATAACTATAAAATGTTATGTAGCAGATGTTTATGTTACGTACTCGTTATGAAATGCATATGTATATTTCCTTTGTACCTGATTTTATATGCAAATAGTGATATTGTTAATTGTGGCGGACAAACGGGCCGTTACAATTTAGTGGTATCAGAGTCAGGTTTTCAATTGAACCCTGACCATAACGAGTATGTATTATTGTTAGTAAATCCATCTAAGTGTGCTTTAGATGGATGCACATATGTTTACATTGAATGAATTTGCACAGGAAGCCCGAGAGGCAATGTCTGAGGGCAGTGCATCGGGGCAGGCCCAGCAAGAGCTGCCACAAACGATACACTCACAGGCAGAGCAACAGACACCACTGCAGCTAATGGATCTGACACGGATGTTGGCAGAGGCTATTAAAATGGTTAGAGATGTGCCCCCTCCACCAGCACCGGAAGTGGCAGGACCGTCACAGCAGAGGCAATTGGATGTCGATTTAAAACAATTTCTAGAGTTGAAGCCACCAGTGTTTCGGGGAGGGTTATCGCCCTTGGAAACAGAGGATTGGATCTCACGCATTGAGACAATACTAGAAGTCATGCTTTGTCCAGATGAACGGAAAGTGAGTTTGGTAACGTTTTTACTGGAAGGAGAAGCGAAGCGGTGGTGGATGAATGTGCGTGGCAAACTGGCGGACCGCGCACAAGCAAGTATTCCGTAGGCCACTTTCATTCAAACATTTACCAATTGGTTCGTCCTAGAATCAGAAAAGAAGTTATTACATGATAAGTTTTTGCGGTTGGTACAAGGTCCTCGATCAGTCTTGGAATATGAAACAGAGTTCGCCAATTTAGCATTTTATGCAGAGGCATTCGTGCCTAATGAGAAAGAAAGATGCTGACGCTTCCAGGAAGGACTGCGAGATAGTATTCGTTCGATTCTGATACCGATGGAGATCACAGACTACGGGGCTTTGGTGAAGAAAGCCCGTTTGATTGAAATTGATGCGGAGAAAACGCAGAAGCGAAGGGACTTTGCGAAGAAAAGATCGACGTGGTCGTCTTCCAGTAAGGAGTCCTCGAGCAAGACGAGCACATCAGGGAAGTCAAGTGATTCAGGAAAGCGGTCTCGTCCCATTGAAAGTAGTGGCAGTGCACCAGCAGTTGAGCAACGATGTGGCAAGTGTGGCAAAAGCCGCAAGGGGCAGTGTCTAGTGGGGAGCAACGTTTGCTACTTGTGCCGGCAGCCTGGGCATCGACAGAGGGAGTGCCCTCGTAACCGAGAAGGACAAAGAGCAGCACAGTCGTTTCCAGTGCCACCGGGCCAGAGGTTGTATCTGATGGGTCGTGCTACGGGAGGTGAGTATGCAGCCTCAGCTGTTACTTCAGCGCCAGCAGGATCATATATAGAAGAACGTCAAGAACAAGAACGCCGAGTGCAGTCGCGGGTGTTCAATCTTAATCAGCAAAAGGCAAAGGCGGATGACACCGTTGTGACAGGTATTATCCCTATAGGCAACTATTTAGTTAAACTGTTATTTGATACGAGAGCAAGCCATTCTTTTATTTCTACAACAATATTGAATGCAATTGCGACAAAACCATACCGGGTACAAGAGGTTCTGCACGTTACGTTACCAAATAACCAGATACTCACTGCACAGCAACGAGTAATCATTACGTT
This sequence comes from Platanthera guangdongensis, assembly GCA_039583875.1. Taxonomy (NCBI): domain Eukaryota; kingdom Viridiplantae; phylum Streptophyta; class Magnoliopsida; order Asparagales; family Orchidaceae; genus Platanthera; species Platanthera guangdongensis. The sequence goes on along the minus strand of CM077154.1, from coordinate 85,433,274 downwards.
TGCCCTGAATGATAAGCCATTTACAACAGACTTAGTGGTTCTTCCACTGACCGAGTTCGATATTATTTTGGGCATGGACCGGTTAACCCAACAGGAGGCAGTGATTGACTGTAAGAGCAAAGAAGTATCGGTAAAGTGTGTAGATCAAAGCATAATTACGTACCGAGGATTAGGTGAAGTGTCGAAAATGCTAATTTCTGCAATGAAAGCGCTTTCACAAATTCGGAAGGGTGGTAAAGCTATTCTGGTAATGGTGAAAGGACCTCCAGAAGAAAAGAAAGACATTACGACGATTCCAGTCGTATGTGAATTTCAAGAGTTATTCCCGGAAGAGTTGGTTGGACTCCCTCCAAAGAGGGAAATTGAATTTGAAATCAACCTCGAGCAATGGGCTAGACCAGTGGCAAAGTCATCATATCGGATGGCGCCAAAGGAATTGGCAGAATTGAAAGTGCAGCTACAGGAATTGATTAAAAAAAAATTTCATTCGCCCGAGTTCTTCCCCGTGGGGTGCCCCCGTATTGTTTGTAAAGAAGAAAGAAGGAACGTTACGCCTGTGCGTAGATTATCGTGAACTCAATAAGTTGACTGTGAAGAATAAATATCCTCTCACTTGTATAGAGGATTTATTCGACCAACTTGTCAACGACAAAGTGTTCTCGAAGTTGGATTTGCGATCTGGTTACCACCAGTTAAGGATAAAAGAAGAAAATATTTTCAAAAATGCGTTCAGTACCAGATATGGTCATTATGAGTTTATGGTTATGCTGTTTGGGCTAACCAATGCACCAGCAGCATTTATGGATCTGATAAATCGGGTCTTTAAAATTATTTGGACCGATTCGTGATTGTGTTCATTGACGATATACTGATTTACTCCCCGTCAGAAGAAGAACATGTTTGGCATATGCGATTGGCCTTGCAAACATTGAAAGAACATCAATTGTATGTCAAATTTTCAAAATGTGAATTTTGGTTGAGAAAAGTGTCTTTCCTCGGACACGTGATAACGGAGCAGGGTTTGGCTGTAGACTCCGCAAAGATTGAGTCTACCCTCAGTTGGCCGCAACCGACAACAGTGACGGAAATACGGAGTTTCCTGGGTTTAGCAGGATACTATCGACGTTTTGTAAAGGATTTTTCAAAGATCTCCTTACCGTTGACCCAGCTAACCAGAAAAAATATGTCATTTCATTGGTTGGATGACTGTCAGATAACATTTGACATCTTAAAAAAAAACTGACTACAGCGCCGATTTTAACCATACTGTCAGGTATGGAAGGGTTTCAGATTTATAGTGATGCTTCGTACAAAGGATTGGGTTGTGTATTGATGCAGCACGGAAAAGTAATTGTGTATGCTTCCCGACAGTTGAAAGATGCCGAGAAGAATAACTCAGTCCATGATTTAGAACTGGCTGCAGTGATCTTTGCTCTGAAGATTTGGCGACATTATTTATACGGCGTACGCTGCGAGGTTTTACTGATCACAAAAATCTAAAATATATATATTCTCCGAAGGAATTGAACCTTCGACAGCGTCGTTAGTTAGAATTTATCAAGCATTACGATGTCGATATGCAGTACCACCCTGGCAAAGCGAATGTGGTTGTTGATGTCCTAAGCCGTAAGAATACAGTTGGATTATCTGTTTTGTCTAGTTATGAAGCGTAATTAGTGTACGAGTTGGAAAAGATGCAAATCACTCCACTTGTTACACCGGAAAATAAGCAAGCACAGTTATCTCAATTACAAATCAGATATACATTGAAGGATATAATTAAAGAAGCGTTGTCAAAGGATCCGTTTCTAGCTGAATTGCAAGAGAAAGTAAAGAAAAAAGACTGGCGAATTTATGGAACAGAATGGGCTATTACTTATGAACGGGCGATTGTGTGTCCCGAATGTGAACAACTTACGAAGAGATATATTATATAAGGCACATAACACCCCGTATTCAATTCACCCAGGACGAACAAAAATGCATCATGACCTGAAGGAGGATTTCTGGTGGCCTGGTATGAAAAAGGACGTAATAGCGTATATTGCATCCTGTCATACATGTCAACTAGTGAAAGCAGAACACCAGAAACCTGGAGGATATTTACATTCCCTACCAATACCAGAATGGAAGTGGGAAGACATTGCGATGGATTTTGTTTTCGGTCTCCCTCGTAGCAAATTGGGGCATGATGGTATTTGGGTAATTATTGATCGTTTAACGAAAAACGCACATTTTATTCCAGTGCGACAGGATGGACCGCCTGAAATGTTGAATGATCTGTACATAGATGTTATTGTCAAATTGCATGGGATTCCCCGATCCATTATTTCTGACCGCGACGGTCGATTTACGTCGGGAAACTGGAGATATATTCACAAACGTTTGGGGACAAAGTTATTGTTCAACACAGCATTCCATCCCCAAACAGATGGACAGTCGGAGCGAACAATCCAGTTCTTAGAAGATTTACTGCGTATGGTTGTATTGGATTTGTTGGAAAAGCCCACTTAAACTAGGCCCATTTGTATAGCATTTATTGTTTTTCTCTCCTCTCTTTAGTCCCACATTGTGTATAGGATTTTTCTCTCTCTTTCTCTCATCTATATATATGTACTCATTCTTTGTATTTATACCAAGTGGACATATATACAAAGTTGGCTTTCTCCATTTCTACATGGTATCAGAGGGAGGTTCCGGACTCCTGCGGACTCCCTTTCCTATCCGCCCTGCGGCCTGCGATCTCTGCGGACTGCGTGTGTGTGTCCGCACCTGCTAGTCGCATCACACCTGCGGCCTCCCTTGTCCAGTCCGCTTTCTCTCCTCCCGTGGAACCACTCCTCTTTCCTCCTCTTCCTTCCTCCTCCGGCCCCCTCTTTATAGCCCTCTCTCGGATCCTGTGGGGTCCACTGCTTCCCCTTGTCACTGCTTCCCCTTGTCCGCTGCGGCCTCTTCTTGTCCGGCGCGACCTCGGCGACCTCGATTCCACGGTCTCCTCCTGTCCGCTGCGAACTCGTTATTCGCCTCCTCTTCTTGGTCTCTTTCGTCCGCCGTAAGCCCAGCGGCCTCCTTCTGTCCGCACTTCTCCCCTGCTTGCGGCTGCTCTCCTTCCTCTTCAGGCGGCCAAGTTCTTTTCCCTGTCCGCCGCGTGCCCGCTTCTCTGCGTTCTTTCAGTCTTGCGGACTGGTCCAGCCCGCTGCGGTCGCTCTCTTGCTTCCCCGGCTTGTTGTCTCTTCTCAGCTCGCTACAGTCCGCCGCGGTCTGATCCAGTCCGCCTCGACCTCTTCAATCCGCCGCGGCCTCTCTTAGCCCGCTCCTTGCTGAGCGTCTGTGCCCACCGCGGCCTCCTCCAGTCCGCCGCTGCCTCCTCTAGTCCGCTCCTTGCTGAGCGTCTCTGTGCACAACGCGGCTTCCTCCAGTCCGCCGCAGCCTCCTCCAGTCCGCCGCGGTCTCCTCCAGCTCGCCGCGGTCTCCTCCAGCTCGCCGCGGCCTCCTCCAGCTCGCCGCGACCTCCTCCAGCACGCTGCGACCTCATCCAGTCCGCTGTCTTTCCGCTTCCTCTACTCCTCCAGGTCGCCCCTATGTCTACATCTGCGGACTCAGTCGGCACGGCAGTTCCTCCTCCTGAACGCCCGACCTCTCTCCAGGAAGTCCGCGACGAGCTTCGGATCACTACAATTTCGCTCACTGGCAAGAAGAACTTTGTGGAATGGGCACACTCGGTTCGCCGTGTCCTTCAGTCAAAGGGGTTCCTTCATCACTTGACTCAGACCGTTATCGGTATCCCTACTGAGGAATGGTTGCGCAATGATGGCGTGTGCAGACTTGGCTTCTCAACTCTCTTGATGGCGAATCTTATCGCCTAGCCATGTATCATGAGACGGCCAAAGGCATGTGGGACGAGCTCCACACCCTCTACTCTGGCAAGGATAGTCTCCACCATCTATATGATATCATCACTGCTCTCCAGGCCATTGATAGCAGTGGCGCAACCGACCTGACGTCCTTTGTTGCTCAGGCCCGGTCTCTGGTTGAGGCTTGGATCCACCATCAGCCTCCCACTTTAGATCTTGCTGCTCAACGTACCCAAAAGGAAGCTGTGGGTATCGTCATGATGATGGCCCGGGTACCACCTCATCTTCACAGTGTCCGGGCTCACATCCTCTCCTCTACCGTTACACCATCTTTTTCCGATGTGTGCTCCATGCTTCTCAAAGTCTCCCCGCCTCCGGATGTTCCCGGACTTCCTTCTCCGGCCCTTGTTCAACAGGCACCAGCTCCCTTATTGCCTCTTCCCTTTTCTGCCCGTGGTGGCCGCTCTGACTCTCGCGGCCGGGGTCGAGGTGGCCGGTCTAGGCCTAAGTGCTCGTTCTGCGGTAAAGATGGTCATCTTGAGGCCACATGCTATCGCAAACATGGCCGACCTTCTCGTCCGCAAGCCTCTGCTGCTACTACCGACTCTGCCTCCTCACGTACTGATCTCGACGAGGTTCGTCTTCAGCTCCAGCATCTTCATGGCTTGCTCAGCCGTCCGCCTGCCTCGGTTGCCTCTGCTGCCTCTATCTCCAATGAAGGTATCGCCTGCCTCTCCTCTGGCACGCGCTGGATCCTTGATTCTGGTGTCACTCATCATATCACCTCTGTTAGGCCACCTCAGTACTTGTCTTCACCTCACCCGCAGTACATTACTGTCGCTAATGGGGCATCGGTTCCAGTCTCTGGATGTGCTGATATTTCTCTCACCTCTTCTCTCCTCCTGCGCTCGGCTCTACATGTTCCGGGCTCTCCTTTCAATTTACTCTCTGTTGGTCGCCTTACTACTGATTCTAATTACTCCGTGACATTTACTTCTTTTTCTTTTCTCATACAGGATCAGCAGACGCGGACTATCATTGGTAGAGGACGGCTGCAGAATGGGCTCTATCTTCTTGACGACTCTCCCACTGTCCTCGCATCTATCTCCTCTTCGGATTGGCATCGTCGTCTGGGACATGCTCCTCTTCCAGTCCTCCGGAAGGCTCTTCCTGATGTTACTCTCCCTGCTTTTCGCTGCGACACATGTATTTTGGGCAAACAGCCCCGTTCATCGTTCCCTGCTCATTGTACTCGGAGCTCCGCTCCTTTTATTTTAGTACACTCCGATATATGGGGTCCGTACAAATTTACTAGTACTTCTGGCTATCGGTATTTTCTTACTTTTATTGATGATTACTCTCGCATGACGTAGTTATATCTCCTTCGGGATCGCTCTGAACTTCCCCGCGTATTCCGGGCCTTCATACTTGAGACTCGCACTCAGTTCTCTGCGTCTATTCGCACTATTCGTACTGACAATGCGCGGGAGTACACCAGCCATACCTTTGCCACTCTCTGCTCTGAGTTCGGCATTATTCACCAAACCTCGTGTCCGTACACTCCACAACAGAATGGTGTCGCCGAGCGCAAGAATCGTCACCTTCTTGATGTCGCTCGCTCACTTATGCTTCAAATGCAGGTTCTCAAACCATAGTGGAACTACGCACTCTCCACGGCTTGCTTCCTCATCAACCGTCTCCCGTCTTCCGTCCTCCAATATGCTACTCCCTTCAGCCTCCTCTTTCCCACAACTACGCATTTTCCCGTTCCTCCCCGGGTGTTTGGGTGTACCTGCTACGTTCACCACCTCGGTCCCTCCACAGACAAATTAGACCCTCGTGCCACCAAGCATATCTTTGTGGGGTACTCGCGCACTCAGAAGGGTTATGTCTGTTATTCGCCTGCTACCCGCAAGGTTACTGTCTCGGCTGACGTGACTTTTCGTGAAGATATTTCATTCTTCCCTGCTCTCGATGTCGCTCTGAGTCCAGCTCCCGTCGTTCGTCCTGTCATTCCTGCTCCTCACTCCTCATCCTCTCTGCCTTCCCTACCTCCTGTCCGTCCATCACCCCCGGTTATCCGGGTCTACTCTCGTCGCTCTTCTCATCCTGTTGCCCCTCTGCAGTCGGCTTCGCCCTCTGGTGCTCTGCTCACTGCTGCTCCGGCTCCCGTCTCTACCGCTCATCCAATGGCGAATTACGTCTCTCTCCATCGCCTCTCTCCCTCTCTTCTTCACTTTGTCACCTCATTATCCTCTGTTTCGGTCCCTAACTCTTTGCAGGAGGCGCTTCACCATCCTGGCTGGCGGGCTGCCATGGACGAAGAAATGACGGCCCTCTGGGCCAACCAGACCTGGGTCTTGGTTCCCTTACCTCCCGGTCAGCACCCTATTGGGTGTAAATGGGTGTTCGTCATCAAGCATGCTCCGGATGGCACTATTGCCCGACTGAAGGCCCGTCTTGTGGCCCGTGGCTTCACGCAACAGGAGGGCCTCGATTATGAGGAAACCTTCTCTCCGGTGGCCAAGCTCAACACTGTCCGCGTTCTTCTCTCCGTCGCGGTGCACCGCCACTGGCCCTTTCATCAGCTCGACATCAAGAACGCCTTTTTAAATGGTGACCTTCAGGAAACCGTCTACATGCGTCAACCGCCCGGGTTTGAGACCACGGGGGAGTCTCGTGTATGTCTTCTCAAAAAGTCAATTTATGGTCTCAAACAGTCCCCTCGGGCGTGGTTTGAAAAGTTTAGCAAGGTGGTTCGGGACATGGGGTTCACTCGGAGTTCTGCAGATTTCTCCCTTTTTACCCGACACCGGGCCACTGACACCGTCCTTCTGTTGGTTTATGTTGATGACATCCTTCTCACTGGGGATGACTCAAAGGGGATTCAAGACGTCAAACAACATCTGAGCACTGTGTTTCAGACTAAAGACCTGGGGAAACTTCGCTACCAGTGTTGTCCAAGCTGGGTGCATATGACCTATACGCTTCAGCTTGCGAGGGAGTGTTGGAAAAGCAAACTTAAACTAGGCCCATTTGTATAGCATTTATTGTTTTTCTCTCCTCTCTTTAGTCCCACATTGTGTATAGGACTTTTCTCTCTCTTTCTCTCATCTATATATATGTACTCATTCTTTGTATTTATACCAAGTGGACATATATACAAGGTTGGCTTTCTCCATTTCTACAGGATTTAAAAGGCTCCTGGGAAAAATATCTGACATTGGTAGAGTTTGCATACAATAACAGCTACCAATCGTTTATCCAGATGACAGCCTTTGAAGCATTGTATGGCCGACGTTGTCGAACACCATTAAGTTGGGCTGAATAAGGGGAGCGAACATTGTATAACCGGGAGAAAATTGATAAATGACATGAAAAAGTAAAGCTGATACAACAAAGAATGAAGATAGCTCAAGATCGGCAACAAAAATACTATAATGCCCGTCATCGCCTTGTGCAATTTCAAGTCGGTGACCAGGTATGTTTGAAAATCAAACAGTTCAAAGGAGTTACACGTTTCTGACGACTTGGAAAGTTGAGTCCGCGTTATGTCGGACCTTTTTCAGTCATTGAGCGGGTAGATGATGTTGCCTACCGCTTGGAGCTACCAGCAGAGTTGCAGAGATTGCATCATGTATTTCATGTATCAGCATTACGAAAGTATGTTCGTGACCCTGAAACGATTGTTTCAGCAAGAGATATACAAATTGAATCGGACCTCTCTAGCCCGGTGGAACCATATCAGATTATAGATCGACAAAGCAAACAGTTAAGAAATCGTGACGTGACGTTTGTGCTAGTTAGGTGGAAGGGTCACCCTAGGCACGAAGCGACGTGAGAACGTGAAGATGCAATGCGGAACCTGTTTCCTGTACTGTTCGATAATATGGAAGAATGATTTTCGGGGACGAAAATTGTTTAAGAAGGGGAGAATTGTGACGCACACATTTTCTGGTATGCATGATAAAAAGAGATTTAAGCAGTAGTGATTCGGCGTCGCCATGAGCTGTGATTCGGCGTCGTGCGAGTTATTACTATGAAAATGTTATGCTTTGTGGGCTACTTAATATATTTGTATGTATGTTATAACATGTGCGAAACATTTTGATGATATGGATGTGGACGACGCATAATATTGTTGTATGATCGCATGACTTGTTTATATATATATATATATATATATATATATATATATATATATATATATATATATATATATATATATATATATATATATATATGTTGTATGTTCAAGAGTATGGCTGGCTGGTTGGATTGGTTTGCTGATGATGTGATTTAAACATTTGTGCTAGTGGGTGTCTACGGGCTGGGCTGGCTGGTTTATATGCTTATTTGGGGGCTGGCGTGACCGGTTCAGTCCGCTTCTTTTCATTCTAGCTGGTTTCAGCGGTGGATTTTGTTTTGCTTCTACGGGATAAATCCCGAGCTCCTGTTTTTTTTTCTGCACTTGCGCTTCTTTCTCTGCAGCTTGGCGAAACCCAATAGCTAAGGTTTGGGGGTTTTCTCCTTCCCGTCGCCTGGTATGGTGAAATCTGATACTCTTTTCTTCTCTTCTACTTGTACGAACCTTAAACGACTCTTCTTCAGCTGAATTTGGGGATTTTTTTAATGTCGTTGGCTTTGGTGGGAGAAATTTCGAGTTTCTTTGGAACCAGGTAATTGATCTCTTTCATGCTTTTTTTTATTTGAGGCTGGATTTGAGTGTTTTATCTTTTTTAACCGGTTGTGCCCTCGTTGGCTGTTGTTTTTGGACTTGTAGCTGGACTGTTGGCCGGCTGTGGCCTAGTGTGGCCGGCTGTTTGGGTTTTCTTTGTTGTTTCTAGTTTCTATTTTGTATACTGGACTGTTGGCCGGCTGGTTTAGTTGATAATTTGGACTGTTTGGATTGTTGGCAGGCTGGTATAGCTAGGGTTTGGACTGTTTGGACTATTGGCCGGCTGGTTTAGTGTTGGTGTGGGCTGTTTGGTATACTATTTTTGGTTATGTTATGGTTTATTTGGCATGTTTGAGAAGCCAGCTATATGAAAATTTGCATGCATTGGCTTGAATGCATCGGGTCGCTGTGTGGGATGCAAGCTCGTGGAATAAAATGTTGTTGCCTTATAAATCCATTATATCTATACAGATATTTCGAATGATGGCATCTCCAGGTAGACGCGACGTCTATTCGAGACGGGGAAGGGAAAAGGAACGAGCCACGGTGAGAATTTCTCGTTTTAATTTATGCTTTACCTAAAACATTTCACTGCTATACTGAAATACCATATGTTGTAATTGCTATGAATGGCCTCATATAGAGACAATCAAGCAAGAAAATATTCTGATGGGACTATTTAAAATAAAGAACTCATCAATAAATAACAAAATGTGTCGACATATGGAACTATTAAGGGTGATGTAAAATGAATAATACTGATATTGTGTATTGAATTACCAAGCCAGTCGAGCCGAAAGGCATAAACGCGTGTTGTACGTACTGGTTTGGAGACTGATGACCCCAACGGGGTCGGGCCCAAAGACTGAAAAATGAAATACTGAGACTGATACAGAATTCATTTAATTACCCTTAATAGTGCCTTTTATGAAAAGAAACAAAAAAAGAATATTGTCTTATAGCCTATACTGTAGCAGATGTTTACTGTTTACTATTTATGATTTCTTATAGCCTATACTGAAACAATACTGTTAGTTACTTATATTGATTTGACTGCAATACGGATTACAGAACATGTTGACAACATCTATTGAACATGGTATATGTTTGCTTATTTAATTGCAACAGTAATTGTTTCTTATAATGTTTATACAACTGTACAGCAGATTTAAAAGGTAAATTTTCACTTAGTTTTTATGCAAGACTAACGGTTGTTTGCTCTAAATTTTTAGGAACCGGAAAGCCAGCGACCGGTCGTCATTAGAGCTCATGTAGAACTTTACTGATTTATTTCTTTTGTCCTTGTTGTATAGATAACTATAAAATGTTATGTAGCAGATGTTTATGTTACGTAATCGTTATGAAATGCATATGTATATTTTCGTTGTACCTGATTTTATATGCAAATACTGATATTGTTAATTGTGGCGGACAAACGGGTCGTTACACCACGACAATGACCTCACCGCTCCCGCACGTGTCGTCGACCTCGACATCGGCGTCTGCACTTCTTGTCGACCTTTCGACTACACTTCATGTGGATTCTTCCCTGCATGATTTTCTTTCCTCGGCGACATCGACGTCGCTCACCTTACCATTCATCCTTGCGGTTTTCCCCTGTGATAGTCTCGACTCATCAGTCCAACCCTTCCTCATTCTTGTTGCTACCTATCAACGTCGAGCCGTTAATAGTGTCGGCGTCCTGCTCTGCATTGCTTCCAGTCACGTTGTGTCGTGTGCATGGCCCCTCAACTATGTAGATGACAAAATTTTTGGGTCTACTGATGAGTGATGACAAGCTTTGCAGAAAGTTTGTCAAACTTATGCAAGAGAGTTTGAGATGAGCAGTATCAGTGAGCTTAAGTACTTCTTGGGCCTCCAAGGCAGACTGAAGATGGATTGTCCATCTCACAATCTAAGTTCACCGGGGAGTTGATCAAAAAGTTTGGTATGGAGAATGCCTTCAACATGAAAACTCTCATGGGGTCAAGTATGCTTATAGACAAAGATGAGGTAGGGAAACTTGTTGATGAAACTTTGTATAGGGGGATAATTGGCTCCCTTCTATATCTTACTGGCAGTAAGTCAGACATCATGTATACTACATGTGTTTGTGCTAGGCATCAGGCTAGCCTTAAAGAATCTCACTACTCAGCTGCAAAGAGGATCTTGAGGTATCTTAAGGACATACCAGATCTTGGCCTCTAGTACCCTAGAAATAGGAATTTTGAACAAACAGCCTATTCAGATGCAAACTTTGCAGGTTGCAATGAGGACAGGAAGAGCACATCAGACACTTGTCAGTTCTTGGGAGGAAGACTAATATCTTGGAGCAGCAAGAAGCAAACCATTGTTGCAATCTCAATAGCTGAGTCTGAGTATATCTCAGCAGGCAGTTGTTGTGCACAGTTGTTATGGATCCAGAATCAGCTCCAGGACTATAACCTTCGGATAAGTAAAACACTGATGTTCTGTGATTCTACTAGTGTAATCTCAATTGCTAGGAATCTTGTCTCTCATAGCAGGACTAAGCATATTGAGATTAGGTATCATTTTATTAAGGAGCATGTGGAAAAGGAAGACATCTGTTTTGAGATTGTCCCCACAGACAAGCAAGTGGCAGACATCTTTACTGAACCACTAGATTAAGTCAAGTTCAACACCTTCACGTTTGAGTTGGGTATGTTGAACTTGGTATAGCTTCAGTTGTTTCATGTAATATTTCTGCTGCAGAACTCACCCTTCTTGCAGGTAGATAAGTCTTTCAAATGGTATCAAGATCATCAAGTCTTTCTATTGATATCAAGACTAAGATGGACTCAAGTGTCCAGTAAAGAGAATGACAGCATATGCTTCAGTTGAGGGGGAGCAAGTCAAGATGCTCCTGTTGAGGGGGAGCAAATCCAGCAAGTTGCTGGAACAAGTTCAGTTTCCTGTTAAGTGGCAGCCAGCAGCTGCAACAGTGAATCAAAGATCATCACAGCTGATCAGCAGGTCCTCGGGACTATGCACAGTCTGAGGGAGAGATCAACCCTAGTGAATGTATGTTGCTGCTAAAAAGAAATACTGTTGCACGAGAAGAGGAAAAGCCAGCACCTCCCTGACTACAACTGCATTCTGCAGAAGTTTTCAGTAGTATGAGGAATGACATTAGCTCAAGTGGAAAACTGATAGCAGCCAGCTCAAGTGAATCAATGGACCACTCCAGAGTCAAGTAGCTGTGATGTGTTGAATCAGTGGTATCAACACAAGAGATATAATATTTAGTCAAGTAGTTTGATCACAAGGATAATCTCTTAAGTGGCATCAACACAAGATGCTGCAAGAATCAAGAGTTAATTTCTCGCTTGATCTTATCACATCCCTCATTAGGAAAAAAAATTTTAAGAAGTCAGAAAGGGGGAGATGTGGACAATACTCTAAACCCTAAAGTGGGAGGAGTACAGCATACTGAGTAGAATACTGAGTAGAGAAGTACTTGTCAGAAAAGGGGAGATGGTGGGCAATACATGCCCAGGGGGATGTGGAAGCAATACTTGACATGACCAGGTCATGTTAAGTAAGTGCATGTTACTTGGAAACATTCAAATAATATGAAGAGTGCAATGTTGAGTCATTGCATATTATGTTTCTACCCTCAAGTAGTTTGAGGAAAGTCCTCCACTTAAGTGTTAAGTAGTGAGGAGTGTTGTAAATTGCTTTGAATTGTCAAGTGGTATGAAAAAGCTTACAACTGCTTTTAAACTGATATGTTTTATGTGAATATGCTTCTTAGTATTGCTGTGTGTGACACATTCTGGCGCACTGGCGCCTTACTTGGAGGCCATACTATACTAGCATCACAAGTTAGATATTCAAGATGGTAAAAAAAATTCACAAATCTACTCCAGTCAACTAATAAACAAAACACGAAATACTCACAATGGAAGTACTAAACATAAGAAATGTCTATGTCCATAACTAAGTCCTTGCCCTTATGGTTATTACAATTTCAAATATTCTACAACAATACTCAAGTATCATTGGCTTGGAAGCACGTGCACCATGTATACAGGGCATGTAAAAATCGATAAAAAACACACTTCATGAAGCTATCATATTTTTTCATGCAAGCAAGCACTCGACTCTATGTCAAACCCTGCAACCAAATACACATCAGAGGAAAAACATGGGTCAGCTATATGAGTTGACAAAAAACCGCATAACGATTTCCCTCCTCCCAGATGTCCTAGGGGACACCGGGGAACTGCATCACCCTGCAAGCAAGCACTTTGTAAGAAAAGCAACATGATGAATTACAAGTAGGTATAATCTACCCATGTCTCAAGCACCCTACACATTCTCTATGTTGACCATATAAAGAAGGTGCCTAGATATGCAAACATGAATGCAATCGGATATTTCCAATGGATCCACCAAGACAGTTATCACATCGTGCATGAATCTAACACATCATCATATCAAAAATCAAGGTGTTAACCCAAATCCTAAGACGGGAGACATCATAAAACGACGACAGACAAAGCAATCGGGCAGTTACTCTGGGTGCCCATGGGTACTCTCCAGGTAGGGCACGCACACAGTAGTGCTCGCAGAAGACCGTGCAACCTCTCAGGGAATAGTTCGACAGTCCGTCGAAGGGCTCGCGGCGGGCACTACATCAGAGCCCGTGCTCATCAAGTTGGCATCGGCACAGCGGTTACGCAAGGTCTCTTCTCCCCCCCCCCCACCCATCGTCCGACTCTTCGTGTACCATGGGTGGCAGCGTATTTAATGTCATGTTTAATGAGGCATTGAATGTCTGGCTCTTCATGAACCGTTCGAGCAGTCTGCCTTCAAGTATAAATAGGGACCGGGTGTTCTCAAAAGGGGATAGCGGACTTAGCCCAGAATCTTCCCCGTTGTAGGTGCGGGCATTAAGTATATCAGCCCTCTTCTCTTTCACCACTCTTGTATTTGTGCATACCTCGCGGGTACTCGCACTTTCCATTGTAATCTTTCTTCGAGTAATATAAGTGTCCGCCGCAAGAGAGGCATTCATTGCGGCGGGTCAGTCTGGTGTTCGCCGCTGCCATCGGCGCCCTTTTTTGTTTCATTTTTGCTCGCCGAGCCGGGAGGGCAAAGTAGTCGGTCGGTTGCAATCTCTGATATCTTCCCCGAACTCCCAAATTGGTTGTAGAGGGTGAAAGAACTAAGTGAAAATTTTTGCACCAACAGTTCGAATACGCGATCTTTAGATACAGCCAACAGGTGAAACCATCCTATGGCAGGCGGGCAGTCACCGCAAGCCGCAGCTGTAAGACCGCGAGCAACAAACCATCACCCGCGCAGAGTTCGATCATCTACACGGCCTCATCAATCAGCTGGTCGCCCAGGGGCATAGCGCTCAGGTCTCCAAGCCCCCTCGAAAGCTCGTGACCCCTAACGAGTTGTCGTTGCCACCGCTAAATCCGCCCCCACTGCAGCCGCATGTTGAGGACGCACGGGCTTGCCAATAATTCTTGTGAGAAGTCGAGCGGGCATATCAGGGAGGGGCTTTAGCTTTCGAAGAGCGAGGGCCTAATAAGGGGACAGAAGTGTACTCGCCCTTCATCCCTGTCATCGCCGGGGAGACCGCCCCCTATGGCTTCAGAGAGTCGCGACTCCCTCGCTTCACGGGGAAAGAGGAACCCGCTTCTCATCTGCAGGCGTTTGACGCCACGGTATCCCTGCAACCTCTCCCTGAGGGCTTGTGCTGCAAGTTACTTTCTACCACCTTTCACAGGAGGGCGAGACTGGTTCCATAGTCTCTCCCATGGCTCAATTATTTCCTTCAGAAGTTAAGAAAGAGTTTTTCCAGAGGTTCGCCACGTCCAAGCGGCGAAGGGCGGGCGTCGATGCTTGTTCCTAATTCGACAAGGACCGAAGGAAACCTTGGGACAGTACGTGAATAGCTTCCAGAGCCTAATCATAGAAGTCCCGGAAGTAGACTCCCAGGTCTATCGGGTCACTTTCACAAATGCACTAAGACTCAAGTTGTTTTAGTTCCCAATTTTTGAAAGGAAACTGACGTCTTACAGCGAGCCCATCAAACAAGCCAGCTAGTTCATTAAGGGGGAGTTGAACAATAAAGGGTTCATCGTAGGTCTTTCAGACTTGGGAGCCAAGCGTTCGCAGAACTCTTTCAGCCATCCTCCTGCTCCCGCTAATCACTTTTGCCAAAAATACTGGCCCCCGAACCCACGGGGGAGAAATCTTCATCAACGAGGTCTGCGACATTTCCAACAAATGCGGCTAGGGCAGTTTCAATAACAACAGGGTGACGATAGTAACCCCCCTCTTCTGTTGGCATTCACGGCCGAGGAAATGAAGGGGTCCACAAGACCCTACAGCGCATTCGTGTGGAGATCTTTTGGAAGGGACCACATCGCAGGGTGCAAGACCCCAATGCACCATTCCATGTTTGCCAAAATAACAAGACATATCATCTCCTTCTAATAGGCTTATTATAGCTGTTGAAGGTTCCGACTCAGATCTGGGCAGACGTGTCCATGGATTTCATAGAGGGGATGCCCACCACTAAGGAATGACCGTGCTCATGGTCGTCGTTAATCACTTTTCCAAGGGGACACATTTCATTGTCTTGGCCCGACCCCTTGTTGCTAAGAATATCGCACGGATTTTCTTTGACGGATTGTTCTGTCTGCATAGGATGTCGAAGAGCACCGTATCTGACTACGATAATATTTTTACCAGCCGATTTTGGAAGAAGCTTTTCATTCTTAGCGGCATAAAATTGGCCTTCTCCACCACCTACCATCCGCAGTCTGATGGACGGACCAAGGTCGTAAATCGCACAATGAAAATGTACCTATGTTGCAACACAAGGGATCGTCCCATGAACTAGGTCAGGTGGTTACTTTGGATCGAATACTGCTACAACACCTCTTACCACACCTACACCATTCTGATTAATTTACAGGAGGGATCATCCCTGACTATTATCTTACGATGGGGGCACCGCCGTGCTTGAGATTGTCGACCAGGATCTCCTCGACCAGGATCAAATTTTTTCTGCAACGTGGGAGTGTCTCCTCAAAGCTCAACACAGCATGAAATTTGCATACAACCAGGGCCATCGAGAGCTTTCTTTCGTCATTGATGATTGGGTTTGGCTGAAACATCGGCCTTACCGCCTACTTCGTCCTCTGCCACTCCCTCCAATAAATTAGGCCTCAAATATTACAACTCCTTCCAGATCCTCCAACGCATAGGCGAGGTGTCCTACCAACTTCGGCTTCCACCAGAGGCTCGCATTCACAATGTCTTTTATATGTCTCAACTGAATCCATTTGTGGGTGGCACTCCAACTGAGTCCATGATTAGCTTGCCACCATAGCTTGAGGACAAGCTGACTATCGACGGGAAAGGAGATGTTATGGATCCACAATGAGAGCGAACATAACAGCGTCACGTTCCACCCGTTGGTGATAGATCGTACTTTTTATTAGCACGTTATTGTACGTTTTATGTTTTAAATTTTGTGTATGTTCTAATTTAACTTACTTGTGTTATGACCCAAGTGAGGGGCTCTTGAACCTACTTATGATGGTTTGGACTCACGAGAAAGATTAATAAGTAATTTTTCCAATCTTTCTCTACCTCCCCCCACCCCTACCGTATTGCATTTCCTCCAAAGAAACCTGCGATCGAAGCAGCCCTAGCAATTAGGATTGTCGCGCTTTCTGCTCGCAACTGTCGTTCCTCACCTCTTATTCTTCTGATCAACTTTGTAGGATCAAACACTCACCCAACTGTTCCAAAAGCCCAGACTTGTGGAAATGGCGCTACTTTTTTCCCTTAAGGAAGAAGCAAAATGTCACAGGTCAAATGCAGGAATGTTGGACACAACAATCCCCCCTAGCGTCTAGCATGACTCGCCAACTCAAAGGTGGGCCCCACATGGCTCAGAGGTGGCGCGCCATATGGCTCAGAGATAGTGTTGCCACATGGTCGCGGTCGCCTGACACGCCGGACCCACACAGGTAGAGAGCAATTTCGGGATTTATCAGCCCCCCTCCCCCGGTCTCAAACCTGTGACCTCCTTTGATACCACTTGTAGAATCAAGCACTTAACCAACTGTTCCAAAAGCCCGGACATGTGAAAAGGGTGCTACTCTTTTTTCCCTTAATGAAGTAGCAAAGCGTCACGGGTCAAGTGAAGGAACGCTGGATCCAAAAAACTCTACAGTCATAACTCCATTGGGATCCAAGAAGAGGACGAGAAATCCCTTGAGGGGCTCCTCCATCGTCCTCCCTATCACTCGATCTCAAAACGGAGCACACAACAATTGAGTGGGTGCTATGAAAACTCTAAACCTAACTAAAGATAGAACTATGAGAGTTGAGAGGAGAAAATAGGTCTAATTTCTTGCTTCCATTCCAAGGACCAAAGGGCATATAAACACAACATACTCAATGATATTTTTCAAAAAGTCCACAACAAATGGACAAGTGCAAAATTTCCCGACATAAAGATAAAAGAACTTTGTCTACTTAAGTAATAATTAACTCTAATTACAAGATATAAACAAAACACTATAAAAATGTACACCTAAAAAGAAACAATGTGAACTAAAAGAAAACAATGGGAAAGCAAATAATTTCTCTTTAATAGCAAAGGGTAAGTTACAACCGTGTGTGAGAAGGCGCTCAACTTAATTTAGAACATTGTATACTTGGAAAGAAATCTTTGGTAGTGAATCGAGGAAAGATTTTTTTATGCAAGGGCATCTGACGATGACTCGATCAACTATGAAGCAATCTAAATGCAGTGTGAATGTGATGAAGGTGAAAACAACCCGGGTTAAGATCTAACAACAGTAATAAGGTTAATAGGCTTTAATCCAATTTGAACATTTGAAAACAACTTAAATCGATCAAAGAGCAGTTTATGATTTACCGTCAAAATGAGGCGCAAATTTTAGTTAAGCGTGCACTGAATGGAACACGCAAATCAAGCAACGAATAATAATATTAAACGGACATGAAAGTTTGGATCCCACAAGAAATAATACAACCATTCATCATAAAGAGAAATAATCAACATTCATACCAAGATTTGCTCATGCATGCAACGACGTGATTTGGGGGAGATCTGTTAGTTGCAACAACTTTGGATTGACAGGTGGCTCCAAAGAGGGGCTGCGGATGGGGCAAGGTGCCAGCAGAGGGATGCAATGTTCAAGAAGGAGAATTGGGAGGGTTTTACGACAGTGGGCAGGTGGCAGTGGGTTGGAGGTGTCATTCGGGATTAGGAGAAGGAGAGGAGGTGGAGGTAGGGTTGGGGGTGTCGACTGGGGTTGGGGAAAGGAGAGGAGGAAGCGGTAGGGTTGGAGGTGTCGAACAGGGTTGAAGGGGGGAGGAGGCAGCAGTAGGGCTGGACTAGGCCAATCAGTGTAGAGAGGAATGCAGGGAAGGCGGCAATAGGGTTGAAGGAGGACCGGCGGGAAGGAGGAATGGCATTGAGAGTCTCAATCGAAGAGAGGTAGTGCTCGGAGTCCAACGAGAAACCGGCGGTTGCAGTTCACAATGTTACAATCCCCAAACTAGTGGAAACTGCATGTATAAATAGGTGAGAAGAAAACAAAGAGTTAGGACACCCGGATCGGAAGCCTAATAACTTTTGGGCCGATCTGATACCAAATACAACACAAAATAATATATGGAAAAGACTCGGAACGACCATCCGAGCGCATCCTCGGACTCAGATCGCCCATATGGGTCACAGATCACAACCTCCTATTGGAATAAATGTGTGTTTGTCGTTGATCACCATCATTTTCTTTGAGGAAGATTAAATCGAGACAAAGTACTATCGGGATATTCACCCTCTTACAAGGACTTCATATCCAAAGTTCAACACTTCATATGTGCACAAGGCCTTATAGCTATTCACTCAATTTTTATAATGGTTCCTTCTAATGGCTCCGTTTATGACGATTCAAAGTAGATTGTATATATTGGCTCAGAGAAGATGGGGCAAGGACGATGAATACCAGAGTAAATTTCCACTGTTTCATATCCTATTTCTCTTGGATTAGAAGTATATTTTTCATTTTTGCATGACTTGTTGCTTTCTTTAAAATAATGTGTCACGCAATGTACTATGGATCCAAGAAGCCTTTGCACTATGTTGCTTCATTTTCCATTGACAAGAACGGTAGAATGAGGATGCAGAAATCTAAGCCATCAAAATTGTTTCCCTTATGTGTTCATTGGATCACACATAAAACCAAGAAGACACTCCAGTCAAATTATATTGGTAATAAGAGGATATATACATGTACAAGTGTGTGTAGATATAGATATAGATACACACATACATGTGGGCGCTCTCAATCTAAAGTTCCTACGAGATCTCACCTCTCTGTTACTCCTACAAAATCCTTGTTATATATAAAACTCACTTGAGTACATGAACATATGTGAATGTGTGCCAATAGAGTCGCTATAAAATTTTAGCTATGTATATCTGAGATTGTAGTTTTGAGAAGAGCAAAAAGTACAGTGAACTGATGAATGGAAAGTTATACCCCCAAAACATGCAATATAGATGACTGCACATACTCTGAAACGGAAAGCAGATTAGGTTTCGTTTGATTAGGCGGTGGCGGGAGCAGCCGGCGGCTGAAAAGGGAGCAATGGGACTGGAAGGGGTGGAGGGGGGATCGAAACGGAGCGGTGGGGGATCATTTCAACTGTCCGGCGGGAGGAACCGGAGCCGGCGATCCGTTTGTTTTGCCACCATGCGGCAGCGTTTCCTCCAAACGCCGCCCCTAAACACCTAACCAAACGAAGCCATATATTTATGATAAATAACTTACTCAAATTGAAAATATCATCTCTGGGATGAGCTAGCCTGAATTTATCCGTAGATACTTTTGATAACTTGATCAAGCCAAAACCTGCTACCTTCAATTGGCCCACATTATCCAACAAGATATTTCTGGCACCTTGCCAAAACTTCAAATAGTAAAGTCCAGCACATAAAAAACTAGTGCTAGTAATTAAAACCTAAAGATGAACATTATTTAATAATTAGTTATATTAAGTAATCAACTTACTTTAGTTTCAAATTACAGTGAACAATAGGTTCGGGTTTGCACTGGTGAAGATAATTCATGCCCCTGAACAAAAGAAATTAGTAAATAGAAATGTATACAATTTCATCAATTTAAATAAAAATTATATTTTACATGATGAGAATAAACTATTTCATGTCCACGTATATTTTGTAAGTGATAAAAAAAGGGATGGAACTTTTAGTCACAAAAGTGTACGAGATATGCAGACACATAAATAAGATGATCTACAATTTTTTTTTATTTGAGAGACTGATACAGTCCATTAATCTCTTACAATTATCTGAAAAAGGCAGACGTTGGCGGAAAGCTAATGTTTAAACGGTGGTTAATTGTGGGGCATAAGTGTAATTTACTTGCTTTTAGATTGAACATATAAAAGGAGAGGAATGTGAGGGAAGGCCTGTCTTTTGAATTCATAATTGAATAGTTTTGATAGTTCTGTCTGTGGAAGGAGCTGAGCTCGAATCCCTAGCGGTTATAATCATCCATTCAGAGACTCGCGTCTCTTAGGATTGATCTTGTATGTTCTTACTTTTGTGAATGTGTTCGATGATTTGTTGAATGCGATGAACTGTGATTTGGAAGAAGAAATGACGGCTCTCTGGGCGAACCAGACCTGACACCTGGTACCTCTTCCCCCCGGTCAGCGACCTGTTGGGTGTAAGTGGGTCTTTGTGATCAAACATGCTCAGGATGGGACGATTGACCGTCTAAAGGCCCGCCTTGTGGCTCATGGCTTCACCGAGCAGCACGGTCTTGATTACGAGGAAACCTTCTCTCCAGTAGCAAAGCTTAACACCGTTCGTGGCGGTTCATCGCCGATGACCGTTACACCAACTGGACATCAAGAATGTTTTTCTAAATGACGACCTCCAGGAGACGATGTACATGCAACAACCTCCCGGGTTTGAAACTACAGGGGAGTCCCGAGTTTGTCATCTGAAGAAGTCAATCTATGATCTCAAACAATCTCCTCGAGAATGGTTTGACAAGTTCTGTAAGGTTGTACGGGAAGTCGGTTTTACTCGAAGTTCAACAGATTTCTCCCTTTTTACACGACACCGAGCAACGGGAACGGTGCTTCTGCTAGTATATGTTGATGACATTCTGATCACTGGAGATGATTCGAAGGGCATCCATGCGGTTAAACAGCACCTTAGCTCGGTCTTCCAAACAAAAGATCTGGGTCACCTTCGGTACTTCTTTTGCCTTGAGATCTCAAGACGACCAGATGGTCTTGTCCTGTCCCAGAGAAAGTGCTGTCTGGATCTCCTTCAAGATGTTGATTACTCTGGATGCAAGCCTACTACTACTCCAATGGATGCAAATCATAAACTGTGTGCTCACGCTTCCGACACAGATCTTCTTCTTCAAAATCCGGAATACTATCGATGACTTGTTGGGAAGTTGATCTACCTAATAGTTACAAGACCGGATATATCCTTTGCTGTTGGAGTGGTCAGCAGGTTTATGGAGGCCCCGTGAAATTCTCACCTTCAAGCCGTTGAGCGCAACCTCAGATATCTTAAAACAGCTCTGGGTCAAGGATTGGTCTACAAGACCTCATCTTCTACTCCAAGATTAGTTGCATACTCTGATGCTGATTATGCTGGTTTCTTGGATGATCGTCGATCAACCAGTGGGTTTTGTACCTACTTTGGAGGTCATCTCATTACCTGGTGAAGTAAGAAGCAAACAGTTGTGGCTCGATCCTCAGCAGAATCAGAATACCGATCAATGACGTTGGTTGTCTCTGAGCTAACGTGGCTTGAAAATCTTCTTGTCGACCTCGGGGTAAAACTTCCCTCACCGGCCCTCCTGCTATGTGACAGCCAAACTGCTATACACATCGCAAAGAATCCAGTCATCCATGAGAGAACGAAGCATATTGAAGTAGACTGTCATTTCATCAGGGAAAAGGTTCAAACGAAAAAGATAGAATTAAAGCATGTTCCGGGCACTGAACAAGTTGCTGGTATCCTCACAAAGGCTCTACCAAATACCCTATTCTATCAGTTTTTGTCCAAGCTTGGTGCATACGACTTGTACACTCCAGCTTGCGGGGGAGTGTTAGAAAAGCCCATGTAAAGGGGCCCATATAGCCCATGTATTTTGTTTATTCTTTCTCTTCTTTTAGTCCCACAACATGTATAAGACTCTCTTCTCTCTTTTTCCCTCCTATAAATATGTATTCATACTTTGTATTTGAATATAGAGAAAGTATTTACAAGTTTGAGTTTTTATCCATAGTTTGATTGAATGATGATTTGTTGAATGCAATGAACTGTGATTTGTTTGATTGAATTGGATCCAATTGCTTATGTATTGTTAAATTGGATCCAATTGCTTGCATTTCTAGTTGTGGATCTCCCTAGAATGGATCGTAATATTTGTATCAGAATGCATGATCCCGCACCACGCTGGAATGCCAATATAGCTAGCTCTTCACGCCCCCCAAAGGAAGGACTAATGAATAAACAGAGACAAATGGATCCCGCACCACGCAGAGAAATCTTTTTTCCTTGACTTGTAACTCTGGGGGTGATCCACAAAGATTTCAACAATCTTAAATTGGAATTTACAAGTCAAGGCAAAAACAATTTCTGTGGTTCGAAGAATCTGGCTGGCACATGGATGAAAAAAAGACAAATGAATAAACTGCTATCAAAGCAAGGCTAATTACAAATGATGGCGGTCTGCAATGTCCAGGAGATTGTTCCTCCAGAAGATATAGATGGTTCAGAACAATCTCAAACCTGCCAGTTAATGGGCAAATCATTGACAACCATGGAAGAAAGGCAATTACATGACCTTTTGCTTGAATTCAACGACTTGTTTGAAGAAACATGGGGTTTACCTCCCATGCGGGATCATGAACACCACATCATTTTAAAAGATGGCAATGCAAATGCAAATATACGCTCCTACCGATATACACCATTGCATAAGTCAGAAATAGACAAGCAGATTAAAGAAATGTTAAGGGCAGGAATTATAAGATTCAACAATTGTTCATATGCATCATTGGTGGTCTTGGTAAAGAAATTTAATGAGTCATGGAGGCTTTGCATCGATTACAAAAAATTGAATGGTCTTATGGTGAAAGACAAGTTTCATATATCGGTTATTGAAGAGTTGATTGATGAGTTGTAGGGAGCTATGTTCTTCTCCAAGCTTGATTTAAGAGTTGGCTATCATCAGGTTAGGATGGACATGGAGGACATCCACACGGCCTCATTCCGCATTCATCAAGGTCATTACGAATTTTTGGTAATGCCCTTTGGTTTGACGAATGCTTGACCAACTTTCCAGAGCCTAATAAATAGGTTGTTTGAGGACCAACGCGGAATGTTCATCTTGGTGTTCATCTACGACGTCTTAGTGTTTAGTCGACCATGAACTGATCATATTAAGCACCTACAGTTTACATTCCAGATCTTAAGATCCCACCAACTCTTCCTCAAACGAAGTACATGCAGTTTTGGAAGCCCACAAATGGACTACATGGGGCATTTGATTTCTCACCAGAAGCTGGCGACAGATCCTCTGAAAATCAAAGTCATGGAGTGGCGAGCCCTCACAACCTTGAAGAGATTGAGGGGTTTTTTGGGACTTACTGGATACTACCGAAGCTAAACACCTCACTAACCTCTTGAAGCTAAATAAATTTGAGGGGACAAAGAAGGCAGTTTTATCTTTTGAGCACTCGAAGCATGTTGTATCTGAATATTCAGTTTTACACCTACCTGACTTTAACAAAGTCTTTGCAATGAAGACTGATGCATCAGATAGAGGTGTGGGAGTTATAACGCCCAAAATTTTATCATCGCGATCAATTTTAATTTTAGGAACCGATTGCGAGTAAATTTTATCGAGTCGGCAACTTGTGAAGGTAATAATTTTATTGAGTATGACAACCAGATAATGTAGTGTCAACATGAAATGGCTAATAATTCGCAGTGGTTGCAATGATTAGGATTTCGCTCGAGTTTGTGTCGTAATAAAAAAAAGAAATGAAAAAACAGTTTCTTAAGTTGCCCTGCCGTTTCAATTATCCCGCAAGGTTAAAAAGGAATACATGCATGCTCTCTCCCGATAACTCCTCCTGTAACCTACTTTCTTTCCTGTGTCGAGCGGAACTATTTCCGCAACACAGCAATCGTCGCTCCTCTGTCTCCCATAACCACGTTGTGAGAAGTAGTTGCAGCCCTAGTCGACACTCTCCTCCTTCCACCGCAGGGCCTCTACAGCCTCCTCTCCCTCTCTCCAAGCACCGTTGGAGTTCGGCCTCAACCCTAGCAGACAGGAAAAATTTCCTGGAGTGCCGATTTGGTTCCGGTGAGTGTCGACTCTCTTCCTTTCCTTCTCTTTTGTGAAAAACGTCATGTTAGTTCTCAACTTTGATTACTCTACGTTCCTCTCGCTCCAAATTCAGGAATCAGATCTTGGTCTTCCCCAATCCGAAATGAGCCATGCATTTTGGATCTAACTATGGTTAGATCGAGGTAAAGCACCGTTTACGTTGTTCATAATTTGTTAAATTAGTTCCTTGTGACATTTTGAGTGATTCCGCCGAAAACCCAAAGGGGGGAAACACTTAAGTTGGAGTTATTGTTTGGAATTCAGATTTTTGGTAGTCGTTGGAGCAAAGAAATTGGAGAAGCTTCACATTTTACTCCGATCCAAGGTGAGGCATTTGTCTCCAAATTCCTTTTCAGTTATTTTTTTCGTCCAACGTATTATATTTTATTGGAAATCTCTCCTAATTATAAGTATTGTATGGATTTTATATTAACGTTTTCCCAGCATTCAGAAAGGGTGTTTTTCACCTCTAGCTGGAGCAATTCGTAGTGGCCAGAATTTTTGGAAGGAAAATCATGTCACCCCGCCGCATGTATGAGCGTTGAAACACCGTTGTAAGAAATTCGACTCCTTTTAGTCAAATAGTTCAGATTACTTTGAATTCATGTTTTATCTAAGTCAATATAAGCACTTGGAAAATAGAAGTTCCTACATTCAAAATCAAGTCAAAAGGGTAGGTACACTTAGGCTAAAATTATCAGACATTGTTGCATGAAAATCTTTAACTTAGTGCACTTAACTAGAACGCCACCCCATGTTCGTCTCACTAAACACTAGTCTAGAATAATTCAGATAATAGAGAGAGAGGTTCGCCCTCGTGTTTTGGTGGAGGCACACCACCATGTTCTCAGGGTCGGTATGTCACCACATGAATTCCAGGTTTAGGGTCGATGACCCCTATTACAGATATGGAACTCCTCAAATATGAGTCTATATTCCACTTGAGGGGCACTCAGTTCAGGGGGACCATCAGGTTTGCCACTCAGACTATAGATTTTAGTTTGTGCACAGTCGTCGTTTGTGACAAGATTTAATAAGCTAATAATGAAGGTTGCTGAAACTTTCATTAGACATATTTCTAAATCTTCAAAAAGCAATGACCCATACAACTAAGAGAAGTGTGTATCAGGACACACAGTAGGTCGATTCTATGCCAGAACATAAACTCAAGTGCTAAGTTTTTATGTTAGACAAATTATGCATATTTTAAATTAAAGTAATATTAGATTATACAATTATTATTTTTAAGTGTTGCTGGATGGAGTAGTTTTTCTTACTCTTAAGTGGGTCTGGTCCATTTGAAACTTTTTTTTACATGTGACTTAGGTCAGGGGATCCGCTTAGGATAGGAGGTGCAGTCATCACCATTGTTAGTCATTACAGTTGTACCTCTTGTGTTGTACCTTATTTACTTGTAGACATTATGTATTGTTGTACTCCATATTTTGTTGATGTAGCAGTTTATTACAAATTGTCAGTATTTCAGTCTCATAGTGTTATATTCAGTTCTAGTTGGCTCTGTGAATTAGACATTGCAAGGTATACTTTTACCATAGTTTTTTTACTCTACTACCATTGTAAGTTTCTTTTTAACAATTTCATTTTTACTCGCTTTATATCAGTTTATATACCGTTACATATTTTACTTTTTATCACAGGCCTGGCCGAACTGCTGATTTCCTGTTAAACTAGGTTGGTGTGTTTCAATTGGTATCAGAGCCAGGTTTAGGACCCATGTACCTAGAAAATTTACAGAGTCATAGAATTGTGTCAGAATTAAACTCTCGTCAACAGAGTCATCAAGTTAGTCTAACTTTTGATTGTGCGGGTGTATGAAAATACCTTCAGTAATAGACTTTTTCAGATATATCATTCGTAGTAATAATTCCTTTTTTATGTCCTTTAGACATCTCGAGCCAGTGAAGAGAGGGAACCCTCATGTCCGAACACTGCTCCTGATATCGCCATGAGTGATGTTAATGCGACACCTACGCCACCCGCACCAGCAGCATCAGAACCGGCAGATTTGGCAACCCAGATTGTCAAGGTAGTAGTTGTAGCTTTATTGGAGTTTCACGAAAGTCAGCCTGCAGGGATCCCAGCTTTAGTCCCAGCAGCAGTCCCTGCACCGATAGTCGTGGAGGTCGGTATGGATCGTTACTTAAGGGATTTTAGAGACCTTCACCCTTCCAACTACAGTGAATATGGGACCCCGAGGGATACAGATGATTGAATTGCAAACACCAGAGATTTGTTGAATGTTATAGTTTCCTGAAAATAAAAAGGTTCCACTAACAACTTTTCTTCTTCGGGGTGAGGCGAACATTTGGTGGACTAAGTATCTAACAGATGATCCTGTCAGTAAGATATCAAGTTAAAATCCCTCTTTTGTTGGAAATTATTATCTATTTAGTGTGCGTAATGTGACCCTTAACCTTGTCAGATCGTACAGCTGATATGTTTACTTGGGACGACTTTTCTAGGGCTCTTGCGAACTGGTTCGTGCCCCTGTTCCGCTCGTCAAGGTCTCTAAGAGAAGTATCTCAGACACTTCCAAGGGGATAAGACTGTTACCGAGTACGAGCGAGAACTTACTCACTTATCTCGCTATGCGGGCTCGATGCAAGGAGATGAAGCCGAGAAGTGCAACTGTTTTGTTGATGGCCTGCGAGACTCTTTGAGACAGTCGTTGATGACCACGGTCAACATCGATTAGAGAAGTTTGGTGGATACGACAAGAAGATTAGAGGTCGACCAGCAGCGAGTTCAAAGGCGTGATAGTTTTCGCCCCAAGCAGCCTCATGGTGGCCACTGTTTCAGCAGGACAATAATCAGACAAGGGACCACAGGAGTAAAAGCAGAAGTCAGATTATAAGCAGGGCAATCATTCTGGGGGCAAGCCTAGAGACTACCCCATTTGCCGTAAATCCAATCGTCATCATTATGGAGAATGTTCGGCTACATTAGGTGTCTATTACAAGTGTTAAAGAGTAGGATACATTGCGCGGAATTTTTCAGTCTGCGAGTAATCAGGTAATTTGACCTTATGCTTGGTGATTTTCTTTTAACCAGAACTTTTCCTTGTGGGTTTAACACTTGTACTATATCATGGCTTTCAGTAAAAATTCGAGCATGGCGGTTCGAGTGGGATCGATAAATGGAAGGCAGTGGTAGTCGTTGACTCGAAGCTAGTAACTCTAGAACGTGTTTTGGTTCAGCCTCGAGCTTATGGTCTTGGCCAGCAGGAGGCCAAGGAGCAGGAGGATGTCGTGATAGTTTTGGAACTTTAGTATTTGAAATGTTTATTTCTCCTTCTTCCAGCAACACTTAATTAAAAAAATATAAGTTTGCATATAGATATCCTCATAGTTTATGGCATAGCGTCTAAGGTCCTCTTTGATACGGGTGCATCACACTCGTTTATAGCGGAATCTTTTGCATGTTAGCTTGGCATATATGTCATCACCGACCCGATTTCATTAGATGTCATGATGCCTAACGGATCAGTAATGCAGACCAATTTTAAGTGCAAGACGCCAATATTATTTAGAGGAGCAAAAATTGTAGTGGGGGCGTCCCTTTTACCTATTGCAGAATTTGATCTGATTTTGGGCATGGATTGGCTGACCGACGTGAATGTAAAGATTGATTGCAGAAGTGAATAGATTCAGTTAGAAGGACCTGATCAGTCTCTCATTACCTTTCGAGCCTTAAAGGAGTTTCCAAGTTGATCATCTCTTCTGTAAAAGCTATGAGACATGTCAGTAAAGGGTGTCCTGTCTTCTTGGTACTGTTGCATGCGGAAGCGAAAGCCATTTTGTAGGAGATACCAGTAGTCTATGAGTTTCCAGATGTCTTTCTCGAGGAGCTACCTGGTGCCCCTCCCTCTAGGGAAATTGACTTTCAGATTGATCTTATTCCTGGATCTACCCTAGTGTTCAAGGCTCCTTATCGCATGGCTCCTAGAGAGTTGGCTGAGTTAAAGATCCAGTTGCAGGAGTTGTTTGATTTAGGATTCATCAGACGCAGTTCGTCGTCGTGGAAAGCTCTGGTCCTTTTTGTGAAGAAAAAGGACGGCAGTTTGAGTTTGTTTATTGACTACTGAGAGTTGAATAAACTTATTATTAAGACAAGTATCTTCTTCCAATGATAAATGATTTGTTTGAACAACTTGAGGGGTCTTGCACATACTCCAAGTTAGATTTGAGGTCGGGATACCATCAGTTGAGGATTCGTGATGAGGATATTCAGAAGATAATATTTAGTACCAGATACGGATATTTTGAGTTTGTGGTCATGCCATTTGGGTTGACCAATGCCCCATCTGTATTTATGGATCTTATGAACAGGGTGTTCAGAGAGTTCTTGGACCGATTTGTGATTGTTTGTATGCATGATATCCTGGTGTATTTCAGAAGCAAGGAGGAGCATATCGCACACCTCAGGACAATCTTGAGCACTCTTAGACAGAATCAGTTATATGTTAAATTTTCTAAGTGCGAGTTTTGGCTCTCGGATGTGGTATTCTCGGGTCACGTGGTTAGTAGAGACGGACTTGTCGTTGACCCAAAGAAAATTGAGGAGATCAGAGATTGGTCAAAGCCAAAGACAGTTGCAGAGGACCGTAGTTTTCTGGGTTTGGCAAGCTACTACATGAGATTTATTAAGGATTTTTTGAAGATATCCCTCCCGTTGACTTCACTTACCAGGAAGAGAAGAGCATTTAGTTGGACCTCAGAACGCGAGTTTACTTTTGAGGAGTTGAAGACCGGATTGTCTGAAGTATCGGTATTATGTCTTCCTTCAGGCGTGGATGGCTTTCAGATTTATATTGATACTTCAGGTCAGGGTCTGGGATGTGTTCTCATGCAGCATGGAAAAGTTATAGCTTTTGCGTCCAGACAACTGAAGAATCATGAGAGGAATTATTCTGTGCACGACTTGGAGTTGGCAGCTATCATCCACGCACTAAAGAAATGGAGACACTACCTCTATGGTATACGGTGTGAGGTATTCATAGATCACAAAAGTATCAAGTACATCTTTGATCAACAGGAGCTCAACATGAGGCAGTGTAGGTGGCTCGCGTTTTTAGCAGACTATGATGTGACTATTCAGTACTATCCGGGAAAAGCTAAAATAGTAGTGGATGCTCTCAGTAGGAGTTCTAGTTATTCTCTCATCACCCAACAGGAAGAGTTGGTGCGAGTCTTGGAAAGGCTAGAGATCGGCATGGTGCTGTGCACTAGTTTTTGGCCCTGTCTGTTTAAGTTGGATTGAGACTAAGTGCGACATCAAGGAGAGGATCATGATGCCTTGCCCTTAGATCCAAAGATGACAGAGATTTTTGATTTGACCCGGACAAGTTAGAGAGATAACTTCATGGTTCGTGATGGGTTCTTGTTATTTAAGGGCAGAGTGTGCATTCCTGATGTCGGACATCTTCGTGAGGACATTTTAGCTGAGGCTCATAACTTCGAATATTCCATACATTCGAGCAGCACAAAAATTTATGCAGACCTCAAGAAGTCGGTTTGGTGGCCAGGACTTAAGGGGGATGTCTCAGATTATGTAGAGAAGTGCGAGACTTGCAGGTTGGTTAAGGCAGAGTGACAGAGGCCCGGTGGTAAGCTGCAGTCTCTACCTATTCCTGAGTGAAACTTTGAAGACATCTCTATGGATTTTGTGTATGATCTCCCTAGATCCCAGAGGGGGAATGACTCGATTTGGGTGATTGTAGATCGATTGTCCAAGGTTGCACACTTTATTCCCTATAAGAAGACCGACCAAGGTCCAAGGTTGGCTCAGCTGTATGTGGATGAGATAATTCGACTTCATGGTGTGCCCAAGTCTATTGTGTCAGATAGATATGGCAAATTTACCGCCAAGGATTAGAAGTACGTTCAGGAGCGTTTGGACACTCAGTTGAAGTTTAGCACAACTTTTCACCCCCAGACTGATGGACAGACAGAGCGTACAAATAGAACCAGAGAAGACATGCTTCGCAAGTGTATCTTGGACTTTAGTGGCAAAATGGGAGAAGTATATCACTTTGGTGGAATTCTCCTATAATAATAGCTTTCAGGTGAGTATCGGCATGACACCATTTGAGGATTTATATGTCAAGCGTTGTCGGACACCTTTATATTGGGTAGAAAGTAAAGAGAGAGCTTCTAGCAAAGAATCATGGATAGATAAGACCACAGCCCGTATCAGACTCATTCAGTAGCGAATGAAGTTAGCACGCAAGAGACAAGCCAAGTATTACGATCAGAGGTATAGAGCAGTTGATTTCAAGGTTGGGGACCACGTTTATCTGAAGGTTAGACTAGTCAAGGGAATCTCTAGGATAAAGCGACTGAAGAAGTTGAGTCTTGGATTTGTTGGTCCATTTGAAGTACTTGAGCGTGTTGGTGAGGTTGTTTACAGGTTGGATTTACCTGAGGATATGAGTGGATTACATGACGTATTTTACGTCTCCTATCTGAGGAGAGCTGTCAGAGATCCTAATCAGGTGATCAGTATTAAGGATGCGCCAACTGAGTCAAATCTGAATATCAGTATTTTACCAGTCAGGATTTTGAACTCCTGAATTCAGAAGCTTGGGAACAGAGAGATCCATTTTGTTAAGGTCCTTTGGATGAATTGTGGTCGTCCAGAATATACTTGGGAAAAAGAACTCCGGAGCAACGAAGATTATTCTTTCCTCTTTGATCCAGGTATGATTGTAATTTTCAATGACGAAAATTTTATTAGGATGAAAGATTTGTAACGCCCAAAATTTTAACGTCGCGATCAATTTTAATTTTAGGGACCGATTGCGAGTAAATTTTATCGAGTCGGCGACTTGTGAAGGTAATGATTTATTCTTAATAATTTTATTGAGCATGATAACCAGATAATGTAGTGTCGACATGAAATGGTTAATAATTTTTAGTGGTTGCAACGATTAGGATTTCGCGGGAGTTTGTGTCCTAAAAAAAATGAAAATCAGTTTCTTAACCGGCCCTGCCGTTTCAATTATCCTGCAAGGTTAAAAAGGAAAACCCGCATGCTCTCTCTCGATAACTCCTCATGTAACCTACTTTGTTTCCTGTGCCGAGCGGAACTATCTCCGCACCACAGCAGTCGCCGTTCCTGTCTCCCATAATCGTGCGGTAAGAAGCAGTCGCAGCCCTAGTCGGCCCTCTCCTCCTTCCTCCCCAGGGCCTCTGCAACCTCCTCTCCCTCTCTCCAAAGTCCGTTGGAGTTCATCCTCAACCCGAGCCGATGGGAAAAAATTCCTAGAGTGTCAATTTGGTTCCGGTTAGTGTCGACTCTCTTCTATTCCTTATCTTTTGTCAAAAACGTCATGTTAGATGCCCAACTTTGATTACTTTACATTTCTCTCGCACAGAATTCAGGAATTAGAGATCTCGGTCTTCCCCAATCCGAAATCGGTCATGCATATTGGATCTAACTATGGTTAGATCGAGGTAATGCACCGTTTACGTTGTTCGTATTTTGTTAAATCAGTTCCTTGGCACATTTTGAGTGATTCCACCGAAAACCCAAAGGGGGAAAATGCTTAAATTAGAGTTATCGTTTGGAATTCAGATTTTTGGTAGTCGTTGGACAAAGAAATTGGAGAAACTTCACATTTTACTCTAATCCAAGGTGAGACATTTGTCTCTGAGTTCCTTTTTAGTTGTTTTTTTCCAGACAACGTATTATATTTTATTGGAAATCGCTCCTAATTATAAATATTGTATGGATTTTATATTAAGGTTTTCCCAGCATTCTGAAAGGGTGTTTTTCACCTCTAGCTGGAGCAGTTCATAGCAGTCAGACCTTTTCGAAGGAGAATCATGTCACCCCACTGCGTGTACCAGCGTCGAAACACCGCTGTAAGAAATTCGACTCTTTTTAGTCAAATAGTTCAGATTACTTTGAATTCATGTTTTATCTAAGTCAATATACGCACTTGGAAAATACAAGTTCCTATAGTCAGAATCAAGTCAAAGGAGTATCTACACTTAGGCTAAAAGTATCAGACGCAGTTGCATGAAAATCCATAACTAAGTGCACTTAACTAGAACGCAACCCCGTGTTCGTCTCACTGAACACTAATCTATAAATAATTCAGATAATAGTGAGTGAGATTCACCCTCGTGTTTTGGTAGAGGCACACCACCATTTTCTCAGGGTCGGTAGGCCGCCGCATGAATTCCAGGTTTAGGGTCGATGACCCCTATTACAAAAAAGGGAACCCCTCAGATATGAGTCTATGTTCCACTTGAGGGACACTTAGTTCACGAAACCAGCAGGTTTTCCACTCAGACTACAGATTTTAGTTTGTGCACACTCGCCGATATTGACAAGAATTAATAAGCTAATAATGAAGGTTGTTGAAACTTTCATCACTCATTTCTAAATCTTTAGAAAGCAACGACTTATACAACTAAGAATAATGTGTGTCGGGGCACACAGTAGGTCGATTCTATGCGAGAACATAAACTCAAGTGCTAAGTTTTAATGTGAGACAAATTATGCATATTTTAAATTCAAGTAATATTCACTTATATCATTATTTTTTAAAGTGTTGATGGAGGGAGTAGTTTTTCTTACTTTTTAGTGAGTCTGGCCCATTTGAAACATATTTTTACACTGGGCTCAGGTCAGGGGATCCGCTTAGGATAGGCGATGCAGTCATCAATGTTGTTAGTCATTACAGTTGTACCTCTTGTGTTGTACCTTATTTACTTGTAGACATTATGTATTGTTGTACTCCATATTTTGTTGATGTACCAGTTTATTACAGACTGTCAGTATTTCAGACTCATAGTGTTATATTCAGTTCTAGTTGGCTCTGTGAATTCAGCATTGCAAGGTACACTTTCACCATAGTTAGTATTTTTTACTCTACTACCGCTGTAAGTCTCCTTTTAGCACTTTCATTTTTACCTGATTGTACAGGTTTATATACCGTTACTTAATTTACTTTTTATTACAGACCCGGTCGGACTTTTGATTTCTTGTTAAACTAGGTTGGGGTGTTTCAGGAGTTGATGAGGAATTTTATATAGTTTTAAAAATAAATCCAAACTAAAATCCCAAATAGGCAAGTGCACCTATCAAAATATAGAATAGGAAATGTCGTATTAGACTCGGAGCCTGTTGAGTACTTCTACTCACGCAAATTAATATTATTTTATCTAAATATAAAAAAAGGTTAAATTAAACTTATAGGAAAAAAATAAACTAAAACTAGCACTTGATCTAGACTCCTTTTGAATAAACTTTTTACGAAACAGAAACACTAATTTACTCACTTCGACCGTGGAGGTTCCCAAGATACAAAAGCGTCTCTATCGAGCGTATGCTTTTGACTAACCTTAGGTTGATCGATTAAGACTCATCGGCAAGTCGAAACCCCTAAGCTTGCTTTAAGTGATGAACCTCTCTATTGGATTTGACTCCAATCTGGAAAAATTATGTCGTCCTCTCTCGAGAAGTGCAATCAACTCATTTTATCTTTGAGCGATCTACTCTTATCCGCAACCTCTCGGTCATTTAAGATACGTATTTAGGATCGAAGAACATATCCGCGACATATGAATTCGACAAAATATAATTCAAAGATAAATCGATAGCGGTAAAAGGGTTAGACAAAAAGAGTTTTATTCAAACATTATCATGATCAAGAGCTAACGAAATTAGCTACATGACATGAAATAAAAGATAAAAAGAAAGAAGAAAAGGAAGAACATGATTGTTAAGAGAAAGTACTTGAATTGAAATTGCAAAAGTAAAACTAAATTATGAAATGAAAATTACAAGAAAGAAATGCTGAAAAAAAATAAACTAAGCTACAAAATACTCCTAAAATTAGCTCCTAATCTTCCCCTGTTTCTGGCTTTCTCTGGAATTTATAGTAAAATTTTCTGGAAGGTCACGCCCTAGGTCACGCCCGTGACCTAGGGCGTGTAAGGTTCGGAAACTGCTGTCTTGAAAGCCCGGGAACGTTGAAGAAAAACCGCCAAAAGTGTCGTTCTTCGGGTCACGCCACTAGGTCACGCCCGTGACCTAGGGCGTGTCGAGTCTGTTACTGGAAACGACGGGAAGGAGAAACGGCGGGAAATAAATCTGGCTGTTACTGAAGGGTCACGCCCTTGGTCATGCCCGTGACCAAGGGCGTGTAGGCCGAAAACTGACTGGATATGAAAACTGGTGACATTAAGCGCGGCACGCATGGATGTCACGCATGAAGGCCACGCCCGTGACCTGATGGTCACGCCCGTGACTCGGGGCGTTGGTGGGTTTCTCTATGAGGATGGCACAACACTTGTGCACGCAGCGGAAGAATAAAAACATCAAGAAAACCCAAAAGAGATGGGATCGGGTCATGGTAGTTGAATCAAGAAGTTAACATACAGCTAGGCAAAAATTACCTCGGTGGCGTTGAGTCACAACTCAACGGAGATGCTCCAAACTTCCTGTTTTTGCTGGTGGCGAGTTATACGTAGAATGATATCCACGTCTCTGCAGAAATCCACACGAGCGGGAGAACACCGACCGTTCCGTCGCACGGATGATCGGGAAGGAGAGTGACCGCACCTTGCTCTTCCACGGACTGCTAGGTCCGCGCCAGGAATAGCAACACCAGCGACGATCGCCGGAGAGGAGGAGGTCGACGGAGCGAGCACGGCGGCGGAACCCTTCCGTCGGCGGGATTCGGGATCGGCGGAACGAACGAACGAAGAGCGGAACCCTTCCGTCGCGACAAATTCGATCAGCGAGTGCGTGTTTCCCGAAAACCCTAAGTATCCATTTATACCAAAGGCATAAATAGACTTAGGAATATCGTTATCCGCAGACCACCCAGAAAATTAGGGTTCCAGAATCGGCGAGAATCACCTAGCAGTTTCGGCGAGAATCACCTAGGATCGGCGAGAATCACCTAGCAGATTCGGCGAGAATCACCTAGCAGATTCGGCGAGAATCACCTAGGATCGGCGAGAATCAGTCGGCGAGTATCACCTACGATCGGCGAGAATCAGAGTACAATACTCGACGATTCACGTCGATCGTGGGTTGACGATACTCGTCGACCGTCGACCGTGGGTTGACGATACTCGTCGATTCACGTCGAACGTGGGTCGACGATACTCGTCGATCGGCGGAATCAGAGTACCAATCCTCGACGATTCTCGTCGACCCTCGGTCGACTATTCTTACCAATCCTTCAAGGCAACATTTGCCCAACCCGACGATCCTCTAAGACAACACTTTGCCCATAACCCCATTCAGGTCGGTGCTTGGTAACCTTTACCAACACATTCAATCATCCAACTTCTCCACATCTCTTATGTGCGACCCTGCATGCTCATTTCGCGTTGGCAGTGAGATTACATGTTTGACCACTTCTAGATCACCATGGTAACTCCAACAGACTCTCACTTGATCTTGAAAGTATCAAACCAAAAACCTCACAAACAATGAGCGGCATCTAGCAATGCATCATTGCTCCCCAAGCAATAAGAGTTTATAACTCATAAGCCTTTATGACCAATGTATCAGCGTTGTCTTTGTCCCTTTGTCCCTTACATCCGGAAGGAACTAGAGACATGGACCGTGTCACCCTCGTAATAGCTCAATCCAAGTTTCTCGATCCAGGACGGACTTCCAGAGAATGGTGAGTCCAATATCACATATTGACTCAACCAAGCATGGTCATGCATTTCTCAGTCCAGTTCCATCAAGGGGCCCATGGATGCAACTCCTGTCATACAGGAGGACAAATCACATATCTGCTCACACACAAACACCCAAACGATTCGTAACATGTCCAACAACCACCCTTATCATCAATCTTTCTCAAGGAAGACTTTAGATGGCATCAAAGCACGCTCTTCCTCACTTGATGAATGCTGTGACTTCAGGTCAAAGGACCACAACACCATTGTCAATTGAGACCTACTCGTGACACGATTGGATGACAATCCACAGAGTAGTCTCAGGTTGGGTCTGTTCAGTACAACTTGTTCACTAACAAGTACTCACGTGATGACTTGATATCACAATATCATGACCTGTGAGAACCGGTCATCAGTCAACGCACGTGCTAGTCTTCATGTACCATCATCACCCTTAGCTTCTATGATGATACTCGATCAGGGACCTTTTAAGAATGAAGCTTCAAATAAATCATAGACTCTCACATTCAAGTCACGTACTTGATGTCCCATGGAAGCGAACATTCTAAGGGTATCTATTATGTTAACATTTAACTATCATATAGAAAAACTCATAATAAAAAAACTTGTCATTAATTGTAAGAGAAAAACTAGATACACTGTTTATCATATGAACAAATGGCCAACAAAATACATGTTTACATGCAATCCACAAGATTCTCACTAGAGTTGATCATTTAGGTATCGTATACCCATCGATCTAGTATGACCATCATGTTTTCTCTGTGCGAGAGGCTTTGTCAGTGGATCCGCAATATTCTCCTCAGTCGGCACTCTGCAAATGTTCACATCTCCTCGTTCGACAATCTCACGAATAAGATGAAACCGCCGAAGTATGTGCTTGGAGCGCTGATGGGATCTAGGTTCCTTAGATTGTGCAATTGCATCATTGTTATCACAGTAGAGAACTACGGGACCAACAATGCTAGGAACTACATCAAGCTCGCCGATGAATTTCCTAATCCATACAGCCTCCTTCGCCGCATTAGCTGCGGCGATATACTCGGCCTCTGTTGTAAAATCAGCAACTGTCTCTTGCTTGGAACTCTTCCAGCTCACAGCTCCTCCATTCAGGCAAAACACAAAACCTGACTGAGACTTGGAGTC
The DNA here is from genome assembly GCA_039583875.1 of Platanthera guangdongensis. Taxonomy (NCBI): domain Eukaryota; kingdom Viridiplantae; phylum Streptophyta; class Magnoliopsida; order Asparagales; family Orchidaceae; genus Platanthera; species Platanthera guangdongensis. The sequence continues at coordinate 85,396,412 of CM077154.1, read as the reverse complement.
GTCTCTATCAGTTTGGAAGCTAGCATCCGTGTAACCACTTACAACGAGCTCTTCCTCTCCACCATACACCAAGAACACATCCTTAGTCCTTCTCAAGTACTTCAGGACATTCTTGACTGCAATCCAGTGACACTCACCGGGGTCTGACTGATACCTGCTAGTCATGCTCAAAGCAAAGAAGACATCGGGTCGAGTACATAACATCGCGTACATGATTGATCCAATTGCCGAAGCATATGGAATCAATTTCATGCGGTCCTTATCTTCACAAGACTTTGGACAATGGTCCTTAGAGAGATTCACACCATGAGACATGGGCAAAAATCCTTTCTTGGACTCAAGCATGTTGAACCGCTTCAACACCTTTTAGATGTACGTACTCTGTGTCAAACCCAGCAACTTCTTCGATCTATCTCTATAGATCTTAATACCGAGTATATAAGTCGCTTCACCCAAATCCTTCATTGAAAAGCAGTTCCCTAGGTTGTTCTTAACAACTTTCAGGGTAGGAATGTCATTCTCAATCAACAGTATGTCATCTACATACAATATCAGGAAGACAACAATGCTTCCACTGATTCGCTTGTAAACACAAGCCTCATCTTCATTCTTGATGAAACCAAACTCTTTGATTTTCTCATCAAAACGAAGATTCCAACTTCGAGAGGCCTGTTTCAGTCCATAGATGAACTTATTCAGCTTGCATATTTTAGTGGCTTCATCTGGGGATATAAAACCCTCGGGTTGTGTCATATACACTTCCTCAAGGAGGTTTCCATTAAGGAAAGCCGTTTTGACATCCATCTGCCAGATCTCGTAGTCATAATACGCAGCAACAACAAGCAATATCCTTATGGACTTTACCATGGCAACAGGGGAAAAAGACTCATCATAGTCAATATCATGAATTTGCTTGAAACTCTTAGCCACTAGTCGCCATTTGAATGTCTGTACATTCTCATCCATGTCGGTCTTCTTCTTGAAGACCCACTTGCACCCTATGGGTCGTACCCCTTCAGGTGGTTCCACCAAGTTCCAAACTTGGTTTGCATACATGGAGTCCATTTCGGATTTCATAGCCTCAAGGCATTTGTCGGAGTCCGGTCCATTCATAGCCTCTTGGTAGGTTGTTGGTTCATCATCATGATCCATAAGCAACACATTACCTATTTGAGACACGAGAAATCCATATCTCTCAGGCTCAAACCTCGGTCTACCAGATCTACGTAGGACTTATGTTCCTTGAGCAGGTTCTCTAGCTACAACATCTTGTAGTCCTGTCTCAGAATCCAATTCCGGTTCTTTCACTACATGTGGTTCTTGAACTTCTTCAAGCTCTACCTTTTCAGTCTTTCTTGATAAGAACTCTTTCTCCAAGAAAACATCAGTCCTTGCGACAAACACTTTGCCCTCAGACGGTAGGTAAAAGTAATAGCCTTTCGTTTCCTTAGGATATCCCACCAGATAACATTTATCCGATTTGGGTTCCAGCTTGTCAGCATTTGACGTCTCACGTATGCCTCACAGCCCCAAATTTTAATGAACGACATACTAGGACGCTTCCCAGTCCATATTTCATATGGTGTCTTCAGAACCGTTTTCGTTGCAGCGCGATTCAACGTCATTGCAGCAGTCTCTAAAGCAAAACCCCAAAAGGAAATAGGCAAGTCTGCATGACTCATCATCGAACGTACCATGTCTAACAGAGTGCGATTTCTCCTCTCAGACACACCATTATGTTGTGGTGTTCTAGGTGGAGCTGTGATACAATACCACACTCTTTCAGATGATCACGGAACTCATGACTCAGGTATTCGCCACCTCGATCAGATCGGAGTGTTTTAACCCTTTTACCCAACTGGTTTTCTACTTCATTCTTGAACTCTTTGAACTTTTCAAAGTTCTCAGATTTGCACTTCATAAGATACACATATCCGTATCTACTGAAATCATCAGTAAATGTAACAAAGTAGAAATACCCACCTCTAGCCATAGAACTCATAGGTCCGCATACATCACTATGTACAACACTCAAGAGATAGTCAGCCCTCTCAGTATAACCAGTGAAAGAAGCTTTAGTCATCTTGCCTAACAAACAAGATTCGCATCGCTCAAATGATTCATAATCAAATGAGTCCAAAAGTCCATCTCTATGGAGTTTGGATATGCGCTTCTCGTTGATATGACCCAAACGACAATGCCAGAGAAATGTAGGGTTCGAGTCATTTGTTCTTAATCTTTTATTACTTTCTACATTACAGATCAGATGGTGCAAGTTCAAAACATAAAGACCATTAAACAATTTGGCTACAACATAACAAACATCATTCTTAAATATAGAACAACAGTTGTTCTTAATTATAAAAGAAAATCCAATCATGTCCAAACATGAAATAGATATAATGTTTCTAGTTATGGCCGGAACAAAATAACAATTATCTAGTTCTATTACAAGCTCACTGGGCAAAGAAAGACGGTAAACCCATACGGCTACAGCAGCAACTCTTGCTTCATTGTCGACGCGGAGGTCCACCTCCCCTTTACTCAGCAATTTTCTCCTTCCCAGTTTCTACACATTTGTACAAATATGAGAACAGCATCTGGTATCCAATACCCAAGATGAAGGAGCAGAAATGTTTATCTCTATAACGTGAACATTTGAAGCGGAAGTCATACCTCCATTCATTTTCTGCAGACCTTCAATGTACGAAGGACAGTTCCTCCTCCAATGACCAGCTTTGCCACAGTGGTGGCATTTCCCTTCCTTCACCGTGCTTTTCTTTTTCATCAGTGCAGAAGACTTGGGCTCAAGATATGACTTAGGTCCCACCTTCGTCTTCTTAGAGCCCTTGGCCTTGCCCTTGCCCTTATGCACCATCAGTATGGGGCTGGCAGACTTGGCCTTCTTCATATTGATTTCGGCAGTTCTCAACATGCCTAGGAGTTCGGGCAGTGTCTTGTCTATTTCATTCATGTTGTAGTTCAAGACGAACTGCTCATAACTGTCCGGCAACGATTGCAGGATCAGATCTGTGGCCAACTCTTGACCAAGAGGAAAACTCAGCCTTTCAAGGTTCTCTATATACCCAATCATCTTGAGTACGTGAGTCCCTACTGAGTCTCGAACTCCCATCTTGCACTGAAACAACTCTTTTGTGACGTCGAACCTCTCTTGACGAGCCTGCCCTTGAAACATTTTCTTGAGATGCTCGTCAATCTCCTTGCACCCCATGTTCTCATGTTGCTTTTGAAGCTCAGAGTTCATAGTGGCAAGCATAAGACATTCGACATCTAAATCATCATCAGTATACTTCTTATAAGTATCCTTCTCAGCACGGGAAGAGTTCTCGGTCGGCACCTCGGAGGCTTCTTCTTCCAAGACATAGAGCTTTCGCTCTTGCCTGAGAACAATTCTCAGGTTCCTGTACCAGTCCATGTAATTAGTCCCACTGAGCTTATCCTTCTCAAGGATGGCTCTCAGAGACAACGTGGAGTGTGAAACACTTGTCATGGAATTCTACAAGAATTTATGCAGAATAAAATCAGTACCTAAATTTCAAATACAATTTATTTTAATTTGCACTTCAATTAAAACACTCCCACTATTTTATTCGAAATGATAGCCCTCACTAACAATTCGGAGAGTTCATGCGAGCTACTCTCTTAGTGGACAAGATCCGTATTTCACCAACACAATGAGTCAGCTTTGGCTTTCCTCTCACGATGCGGTTATTTAGGTAGGCAACGCTTGCCAATTGCATGCTCATGCAATTTTTGTATGGTTGGTGAATAACTCCTTACTCACATCCATCATATAGTGCATGCCAACCCTATGCCTCTAGGCACTCAACCTTTGAGGTCACCTAGTTAATCTGGACCCGATGTCGACAGTGGGATATCACAATTATCCGCTCGCACCCTTACCAAGATAGATTAATGCACCTTGCTTTGGCAAGCCCACACTTCATCGATCGAGGCAAGAAGAGTGTCATCCATCAGAAGGCATCCGAACACTTAATATTTGATGAAGGGATTTTGATTATAGGTTAACAGTTAACCATGATCAACATTTGATCAATATGCACATCCAAAGAAAAATAATTTTTCTAAAACCACATGCATCCCTTATGTGCACAACCTGACACCATCAACATTTGATAGAAGAAAGGGCTAAATCTGAACATCTGGAAACTTCCAAATCCTCATATTTACATGCATTGGACAAAAGCAAAGACAACTCAACTTAAAGCAGTAGACAAGCTCATCTCTCTATGTTGGATTCAAAATCCAAAACAATCTCGAGGGATGGTTACTGCTAAGGAGACTACAATTTCTAACAATTAGAAATTTCCACGAAATCCCAGACGTTCTTGGCGGGGTACCAAGACTAAATCTAGACATTTAGAACACTTCTAAATCCCTAGGTTTACACGCACTAGAATAACAAAACTTCCAATACAACAATCATGGCTGAAACCTCCCTCTGATACCACTGTTGGGTTTCTCTATGAGGATGGCACAACACTTGTGCACGCAACGGAAGAATAAAACACATCAAGAAAACCCAAAAGAGATGGGATCGGGCCATGGTAGTTGAATCAAGAAGTTAACATACAACTAGGCAAAAATTATCTCGGTGGCGTTGAGTCACAACTCAACGGAGATGCTCCAAGCTTCGTGTTCTTGCTGGTGGCGAGTTCTACATGGAATGATGTCCACGTCTCTACAGAAATCCACACGAGCGGGAGAACGCCGACCTTTCCGTCACACGGATAATCGGGAAGGAGAATGACCACACATTGCTTTCCCACGGACTGCTAGGTCTGCGCCAGGGATAGCAACACCAGCGACGATCGCCGGAGAGGAGGAGGTCGACGGAGCGAGCACGGCGGCGGAACCCTTCTGTCGGCGGGAATCGGGATCGGCGGAACGAGCGAAGAACGGCGGAACGCTTCCGTCGATTCGATCAGCTAGTGCACAGTCCCGAAAACCCTAAGTATCCATTTATACCAAAGGCATAAACAGACTTAGGAATATCGCTATCCGCAGACCACCCAGAAAATTAAGATTCCAGAATCGGCGAGAATCACCTAGCAGATTCGGTGAGAATCAATCGACGAGAATCACCTAGGATCAGCGAGAATCACCTAGGATCAGCGAGAATCACCTAGGAGATTCGGTGAGAATCAATCGGCGAGAATCACATAGGATCGGCGAGAATCACCTAGGATCGGCGAGAATCACCTAGGATCGGCGAGTATCAGTCGGCGAGAATCAGAGTACAATACTCGACGATTCACGTCGAACGTGGGTCGACGATACTCATCGACCCTCGGTCGACTATTCTTACCAATCCTTCAAGACAACATTTGTCCAACCCGACGATCCTCTAAGGCAACACTTTGCCCATAACCCCATTCAGGTCGGTGCTTGGTAACCTTTACCAACACATTCAATCATCCAACTTCTCCACATCTCTTAGGTGCGACCCTGCAGGCTCATATCGCGTTAGCAGTGAGATTACATGTTTGACCACTTCTAGATCACCATGGTAACTCCAACAGGCGTGTGGCTCGAAAACTGCCTGAAATCGAAACTGTCGCCCGTCTGCTGGACACGCCTGCTGGTCACGCCCGTGACCTGGGCGTGTAACTTTAATCTGACGTGGTAGGTACTCTGGAGCTCCTTTATGGGTCACTGTCACATGTCACGCCCGTGACCTGAAGGTCACGCCCGTGACAGGGGCGTGTAAACGTGATTTTTCCAGTAATCTTCAGTTTCATCTCCCGATCAGTCTTGTAAGCTCCAATTTGCTATTAGTAGCCCAAATTGTCCTAAAATATGAAAACAAATGATTTTAATAACAATATTAAAATAAACTAACAAAAATATTATTATTTATTAAATAAAAAACTATATAGAAATAACTATAAATAGAGATTTATCAAATACCCTCATACTTAAGTTTTTGCTATTCCAGAGCAAAACTATGAGAGTACTTATAAGAAATTAATATAATTTTTTAATTAAACTAAAAATTTATTAGATCAAAAGAAAGTTAAAAATTAACTTAAGAGATTCAAATTTTTAAGTCCTAAAATATGAAAGTAAAATGAGAAGAGATAAATATTTAGCAAAGTTTTCTCTAATAAAATAATTAGAACTCAAAATTAAGTATTTAACAAATAAAGTTAGATTAAATATTATAAACACTTTTTTCACTAAAAAGACACTTTAAGGAAAATTAAAACTACTTATGATATCTTACAATTTTAATTTAAATCTAAAGCAATTATATTGGATTTTAGGCTTTGGGAACAAGAAAATTGAAGAGATTTTAGATTGGGGGTGATGAATTTTATCCTCTCAGCCCACACAATTTTTTCTTTTTGATGTTTTTTTTTCTCTTCAAACAAAATTGCTTATGAGTAATGAATTTTATCCTCTTACACTTTTTTTTTTGGGGGGGTGCATATGTGTAACAAGGAATACTTGATTCTCATGACATATGATATAACCAAAAATAAAAATAATGCATATGTGTACCAGGGGATAATGAGTTTTATACTCTTATCCCCGTGACATATGATCTAACAAGAAAGTTAAAAAAAATAAGGGAAATGCTAGCAAAAATTTAGATTAAACTAAAATTGTTGGAGAGCAACTATAGTATATTAAAATTTTCTATGAATCTTAAAACTTAAGTGAATATAATTAAAATCTAAGAATTGTTAAAATAAGCACTATGAAATTGAAACTAATTTGAATTTGAGAGAAAAAGACTAAATAAGTTTCTCTAAACAAATTTATTTCATAAATTTATTTCTTAAAATCAAATCACCTATAAATTAAATATAAGTAATTTTGATGAAATAAAAGATTAGAAAATCAAAAATTATAAAAAAATCTTATAAATAAACTCAAAATAAATTTCTAAAAATCATAAAAATTAAAGCATTGGTTTATTATATTTTTCCTTGATTTTTCTTTTTTCTATTTTTTGTATTTTTTTGGTTAAAATAAAATAAAAAAACAAGAAGAAAAAAATGTTAAAGATTTTTTTCTTTTAATATATTTTTTTGAAATTTGCAATAAAAAAATAATAAAGAAGACTTCACCCCATACTTAAAAATAAACATCGTCTCCAATGTTTATACGCCAAGTAAGGGGGAGAGAAGAAAAAAAAAGTAATAATTTTATATATTGTTTAAAAAATAAAGTAAAATGCAAGGATAAACAAGGTGTGTCTCCCATGAGCGCTTTTCTTTTTCCCGTCTTTAAGCTAGATGGTTCGGGTTAGGAGAAAGAAAAATAAAAATTGAGGTGAACGGGGAACTCCCTTAATTCGCGCTTTGGCGAAGATGCCAAAGTCGCTCGCCCGACTACTCCTCCGTTTTGTTCTTGTTTTTTCTTCTTTGAACATGCGACTTGAAAATGTGGATTCAAATCACCTCTTCATACCTGAGGTGATTTGAATCTCTGTAGATGAGCGGCAAAGGGATCGGGGACAACGTTGTATTGCAACGGCTCATCTTCTTCCTGAAACTCGTTAGTTAAAGAAAAATTAAGAATAAGCGCGTCAGAAAAATTTTCACAAGGAGGAGGTTCTTGCGAAGTTATATGATTAGGTATATGTTGTTTATTTTCTAAAATTAATTTTTCTTCCGAAATTGTATTTAAAATAAAATCATCGGACGCATCATGTTCGTAAATTTTCGCCCCTAAAAAGTCATAAATTGTGCATGGAGATTCATTAATAGAAGAAAAATTGAGAGTAGTAGAAGGAGAAACATGTTCTTTTTTCAATCCTCCCAGTGCAACCATACACATAACAAACTCTTGAAATAAAAGTTTTTCTTCTTATTCGGAATAAATAACTATTGGGGTACATGAACAGTCATGTTCCTTATAAGTGACATTATCCGAAGAAGGAGAAAAATCACTACAAGTAAGAAAATTCTCATCCAAATTTTGGTGTGAAGAATCAAATTGAAATTGAGAAGATACCCCAAAATTAAGAGAGAAACCATGCGGCGCGGAAGAAAAAGAACAAAAATTTAGATCCAAATAATTATTCTCATAATTCGGGAAACCTTCCGGTTGATCTTGCGACCAAGAGAAGTATTCATCCAAGTTGGAAGAATAATTATTTACATCAAAATAATTATTCGCATTACAACTTGAAAAATTATTTTCATGAACATAGGAAAAATTAGAAAAATTATTTTCATAAAAATTTGAATTATCATAAAAGTGAGAAGAATTATTATCATAATTACTATCAAAATTATTTTCATAAGAAAGATGTTTATAATAATTATAATGATAACAATACTCACTTCGATGAGAACCGCCACAATAATAACAAATAATTTGGCACTTTTTTGCGACTTCCAAAATATCTAGTTGATTTTGATGCTTGGCAATTTTGGCGGCCAAATTAGATAATATTTTTTTTAATAAAAGAAAATAAACACAACTTTTTCCTAATACAAATGAATTTGAAAAAGAAAATTAAAAAGAGAATTGGGGATAAAGAAAGAGAGTGATAAAAGTATACAATTTTCGCTTTTAAAATATCAACAAAAATATCTCCGACAACGGCGCCAAAAACTTGATGAGAAATTTTATATAGTTTTAAAAATAAATTCAAACTAAAATCTCAAATAGGCAAGTGCACCTATCGAAATATAGTATAGAAAATGTCGTACTAGACTCGGGGCCTGTTGAGTACTTCTACTCACGCAAATTAATATTATTTTATCTAAATATAAAAAGGTTAAATTAAACTTATAGGAAGAAAATAAACTAAAACTAGCACGTGATCTAGACTTCTTTTAAATAAACTTTTTTATGAAACACAAACTCTAATTTACTCACTTCGACCGTGGAGGTTCCCAAGATACAAAAGCGTCTCTCTCGAGCTCATGCTTTTGATTAACCTTAGGTTGATCGATTAAGACCCCTCGGCCAGTCGAAACCACTAAGCTTGTTTTAAGTGGTGAACCCCTCTATTGGATTTGACTCCAATCTGGAAAATTTATGTCGTCCTCTCTCGAGGAGTGCAATCAACTCTTTTTATCTTTGAGCGATCTACTCGTATCTGCAACCTCTCGGTCATTTAAAATACGGATCTAGGATCGAAGAACATATCCGCGACATATGAATTCGACAAAATATAATTCAAAAATAAATCGATAGCGGTAAAAGGGTTTGACAAAAAGAGTTTTATTCAAATATCATGATCAAGTGCTAAAAAAATAGTTATATGACATGAAATAAAAGATACAAGGAAATAAGAAAAGGAAGAACATAATTGCTAAGAGAAAGTATTTGAATTGAAATTGCAAAAGTAAAACTAAATTATGAAATGTAAATTACAAGAAAGAAATGCTGAAAAAAAGTAAACTAAGCTACAAAATACTCCTAAAATTGGCTCCTAATCTTCCTCAGTTTCTTGCTTTCTCTGTAATTTATAGTAAAATTTTCTGAAAGGTCACGCCCTAGTTCGGAAACTGTCGTCTTGAAAGCCCGGGAACGTTGGAGAAAAATCGCCAAAAGTGTCGTTCTTCGGGTCACGCCCCTAGGTCACGCCCGTGACCTAGGGCGTGTCGAGTCAGTTACTGGAAACGGCGGGAAGGAGAAACGGCGGGAAATAAATCTGGCTGTTACTGAAGGGTCACGCCCTTGGTCACGCCCGTGACCAAGGGCGTGTAGGCCGAAAACTGACTGGATTTGAAAACTGGCGACATTAAGTGCGGCACGCCTGGATGTCACGCCTGAAGGCCACGCCCGTGACTCGGGGCGTGTGGCTCGAAAACTGCCTGAAATCAAAACTACCGCTCGTCTACTGGACACACCTGCTCGTCACGCTCGTGACCAATAGGTCACGCCCATGACCTGAGCGTGTAACTTTAATCTGACGTGACAGGTACTCTGGAGCTCCTTTATGGGTCACTGCCACATGTCACGCCCGTGACTTGAAGGTCACGCGCGTGACAGGGGCGTGTAAACGTGATTTTTCCAGTAATTTTCAGTTTCATCTCCTGATCAGTCTTGTAAGCTCCAATTTGCTATTAACAGTCCAGATTGTCCTGAAATAAGAAAACAAATGATTTTAATAACAATATTAATATAAACTAACTAAAATATTATTATTTATTAAATAAAAACTATATAGAAATAACTATAAATAGAGACTTATCAGGAGTTCTGTTGTTACAGGAGGGGCAACCAATAGCTCATTACAGCAAGGTGTTGAGAACAAAGAATGCCTTTTATGTACGTGAAGGAACTATTTGCAATGGTTGTGCACCTTTGGCGACATTACTTGGTGGGGTGCCCCTTTATAATAAGAAAGGGGCCAACACTTGGCCAAGCTGATAAGGTATGACTTCCAGATTCAGTACAAGCAGGGGAAGGAAAATGTTTATGCCGATGCGTTATCCTGCTGCCATGAGGTTGCGGCTACAAAACTAAATGTGTTGGTGACATTATCCTCGAACATTCTATAACAAATCAAAGACTCTTTGATCCAAGATGTCCATCTCCAGGTCGCCATCTAAGAGAAAGATCGGAATGACATAAGCAAACCCAAATATATCTAGAGATAGGGTTTACTGAAGAGGAAATGCCAAAACTGGTGTTGGGGCAAGATGAAATTGTATAGACTGCACTTCTTCAACTATATCGCAATGGCGTCGTGGGGAGGCCATTCCGACATCAATGTGACATACCATAGGTTGAAGATGTTTTTTGGAAGAAAATGAAGCTTGAAATCTATGTCTATTCAGAAGTGTGATGTCTGCCATCATTGCAAGGTTGATCATCAAAAGCCAATGAGTTTATTTCAACCTCTTTCAGTGGCTGAATGAATATGGCAGGATGATTCCTCGGACTTCATTGATGGGTTGTCAGTGAGCCGCAGGAAAAGTACAATTTTATTGGTGGTTGATCGACTGAGAAAGTAGCCCAGACATTCCTAGATTTAGTCGTAAGGTTGCATGGCCTACCTAAATCGATGGTTAGTGATAAGGTTGTTGTGTTTATCAGTCAATTTTAGAAAGAGTTACTCAGAGTTCTGTAGATTCAACTCAAGATGTTGACGACGTACCATCCTCAAACAGATGGTCAAACGGGGGTGGTGAGTCAATTTGTCGAGAGTTATTTGTCGTGTATGTGCTTTGAGAGACCTAAGGCATGGAAAAGGTGGCTACGCCTTGAGGAGTGGTGATACAACACCACCGTCCAAAGTGCTATATGGATGACTCCCTACGAAGTTGTGTATGGTCATGAGCAACTTTGCATTCCCCCTACATTGAAGGTGCATCTCTCTGGATATCTACACCAAGGCTTACGTACGGATACAGCCCTATAAGCAAGTTAGCATGCGTTCTCACAGATTTCACAAGCTCTCCCTAAAGTTTTTTGGGCATTTTAGGTGGTGGAGAGGATTGGCGTAGTGGCATATTGCTCGGACTCGGAGGATGCAAAGATACACCACACATTCCATTTCTCTCAGCTCAAAGAGCATAGTGGCGACCCCCCAGAACAAATAATTTTTCTCCCTACCATCGTAATCATGGAAGGCAATTAGCTAGTTGAACCGTTGGCAGTCCTCAACAGACGCGTTGTCCAAGGAAATGGTGTGATTACAACTCAGCTCTTGGTGTAATGGGTCAACGGCACGGAGGCGGAAGCGACATGGTAATATTTGGGGTTGTTAAGGCAGCGTTATCCACATTTTGTTCCTTGAGGACAAGAAACGGGTGATGAGAGAGGCAATGATATTGTTCAATAATCTCTTACAGTTAGCTAAAGGAGGACATTGGCGAGGAAGCTAATGTTTAAACGGCGGTTAGCTGTAGGGCAAAATTGTAATTCCCTTGCTTTTAGATTGAACGTATAAAAGGGCGGGAAGTGAGCGAGGGAAGGCATGTATCTTTTGAATTCATAATTGACTAGTTTTGCTAGTTCTAGTTGTGGAGAGGAGCTAGCACGAACTCCCTAGTGGTTGAAATCATCCATTCAGAGACTCACAACTCTTAGTATTGATCTCGTTTATGCTCTTAATTTTGTGAAAATGTTTGATGATTTGTTGAATGCAATGAAATTTAATTTGTGTGCTTGAATTGGATCCAATTGCTTAAGTTTTGTTGAATTGGTTTCAATCTCTTGTATTCCTTGTTGTGGATCTCCTTCCCCCTAGGAAGGATCATAACAGAATTAGATTATGTTGCATGAAGCTAGAAATGAAGACAACAAAAGGATATTATTGCCACGTATGGCTTCTGTGTAAATAGCAATAGTCACTTCCTATTACCTATTAAAATAGATTTACCAGTCAATCGCAATAAAAAAATGATTGATTTAGACAGATCCATCAAATTCAAATTAGAATAGAGCATGCCTTGCAATATCAAGGGAAAACCGAAGAGATTTGTGAAGCTGCAAACGTCCTCTTTTTTGAAGATAACCACGTAGATCACCCTGATAAAGTAATCATAATTATACAAGTTAATGAACAAGCATAAATTATTTAGCTAAATTGAAAATAGATTCATATATTTTGCCAAAAATGCTTTCATGTTATACATAGTCATGAATCCCACAATTTTTCACAAGTTATGTAACCTTCGCTACCCCACTATAGTGGGATAAAGGCTTGAGTGTTGTTATTGTTGTTTATGTAACCTTCACTCCCCGACAAATATGTTGGCAGATTACACCTATCATTCACTTTTAATGAATGTCGCCCTATTTCACGTCTCAAAGGGGTGGATCATAGTAGACACTTGCAAGAATGAGGGATAAAAGAATAACATCTATATAAAAAAATTAGGACCGAATTGTAGTTTCAAATATTTAGTAAAAAAAACTAGAAACAGCGACATTTTTTGTACCTTGGATGGAAGTTTGTATGTAGACGCAATATATGTGCACGATATTTTTTTTTTTGAAGTAAGAAAGGGGAGTATATACTAGAAAGGCTTGAGAGAGAAATAATTGCTAAAAATAAAAAATCTGTGAAGAAAAGAAGTTGAAAGAATGTATGCATGGACCGGGAATTCGTATTATAAAAAAAATGGAACTTACTTTTGGATGGTACTCTGAAACAATCATCATGGGTATATTTTGAGTAACCGCTCCAACAAACTGAACTACATTAGGATGTCGAACCTTCTCTAGTAAAGTCAACTCATGTTTGAAAGCATTTCTGCAGGAACACAAAATATTGCAAGAGCTACAATACATACATTAAAATTAAATAAGCAAAACCCTAAAAACCACCAATGTGTAGGAGCTTGTGTTTTATTGGTTCAGCGACCACTAGTTTCAAAAACCTTAGTTGTAGTAAAAAAAAGCCATAAGTGAACTACAGGAAAAGCGATCATTGTGCAAGTTAAATTTTGTGTGAAGTAAATTCTAATGTCCGTTCAGATTGATGGAATTGGGGTTTTGGAATTAAAACTGGAGATCCAATTCCAATGAAGGACCTTCAAGTCTAATTATGGACCCCAGTTCAATCCAAACGAGCAAATCCTAAAGGATTTTTGCAGCATTCATCTTCTTTTGAATCTGTTAGAATTAAAAAGAATTATTGTAATTGTCTCATTACTTTATCACAAATTACCATCTCAATATTTCATTTTTAGGTCACTAAATGGTATATTTATTATATATAGAGGATTTTATATTGAATTAAGTATCTATTGTTTTGCTCAACATATTACCAATGCAGAAACACGAAAATCGACGCCTCCAAAAATAACGACTCCACCCTCAATTCCAACTATGACTGCACTCCTCATCTGACCCCACCCTTTCCTCCACCAACAGGTTCGATCCTTAGTCCAACCCCACAACTATGCCAGTGCAAAACTGCTAGAAAATCCTTGTAGATTTGATGGTACAAAACCTTGATAATATTACTTAAAAAAGAAGGAAGACGCTCGGCTGAAGTATGATCTCCAATAGAAGCTCAGCGCAGAAAGTTTGATGACCGACATTCGTTGACTAACATTCGTTGACCATTGACTGATATTCGTTGACCGACGTTCGTTGAACCGCTAACCAGAACCATCACAGTTCGTAGATTTAGAGAAATGATCTACAATGACAGCTCGTAGACCATCGGCCGCTGACCAGCAACCAAGAAGCTAACAGATTAAAGACTCGAAGAGCTAACTCAACAATTAGCGATAGCTGACCACAGTTCAATGACCGGTGACCAAGACGCTCACCGATAGAGACCCAAGGATATGGCACAATGATCATCGATTGTTGACCGGCGTCCGCCGATCTCGCTCAGCGAGCATCGACCGCTAACTTAAAATTAAAATAATGTCTTTCTCAAGAGTAAGAAGGCCGATCAAAAATTGTTGACCAAAAATTTGTGATCATTAACTGCACTGCCATCCCAGCGAAGACCTCCACTCAATGATCGTTGACTGAAGCGCTCATTGGTCGTTCATCGAGTTCAAAGTATTTTCAAATTTAAATATAGTCGCTGCCATTTCCAAGAAAGGAAGGCGCCTGCTTTTCTGCCTCCGAGACTTTGGGGGACTTGGTCTAACTTGGAAAGTTGGATTATGCATATTCTCTCAAAGAAGGAAGAAAATTTTCTCTCTCTCTGTAACTTATCTAAGGACGTTTTGTCTCTCTTCTCTCTTCAGACAGCTAGAACTCACAACCTTGTGATTGTAACAACCCGTGTTTTTAACAAAAAAGGAACTGTTAATTAAATAAGAATGGCATAATCGTAAATGTGATTTTAGGTTTTTCCCCCTCTTTATCTATCCAGCCAGCCCCCTCTCCCAATTAAAAACATCCGGCCCAATCTCCAAATCCCGCAAGCCGCAAGCCGCGACTCCCGATCCCGCTTCGTCTCCCGTCTCCTGACTTCCCGTTAGCCAACGCCGACATCGCCTCTCTCGCAAGCTGCGTCTCCCGTTTCTGCCGCCTCCTCTTGCTTTTGTCACCTTCTCCTACTCTCCCTCCTCCTCTGGTCGGCAACCCCTATTTCTCCTTGGTTGCTCCTCCAAGGAGCCGACTGCTCACTCAGAGGCAGCAACCCTTCTTCTTCCTTCTTCTCCAAAGGGCCGGCAACATCTGTTCGTCCCCCTCCTCTTCTTCCTCAAGCAACAAGGACAACTTCTCCTCTTCCTCTGGCAGCCCGAATTTTGCTTCTTCTTCTTCTTGGTCGGGTTTTGCGAGAGGGATGTCTAGGGTTTCCTTCTCTCTCCTCATTGAGACCGGATTTGACTTCCTTTGGGTAAGATTCTTCCTTCTGCACCCTTAATCAGAATTTCCTTCATTTCAAAATATTTTTTTTGCTCCAAATTTGCATGTATTTTGTGATTCAAGATTTTTGCTATGTAATAATCGCCTAACCCCCATTGTGTTTGTGATTTCTAGCACCGCTCACGACCTAATTGACGGGATCACTCAATTTTCTCTCCATTTTAGGGTTTTTGTAACCTAAGCGCCGTAAGTCTCCATCTGTGCGTGGTGTCTCCTCTCCCCTCACTTTTGAGGGAGGTAAATCGCTAACTCTCTCGTGCTTTTGGGCTTGTAAAATAATTGTTCGTGTTACCATTGTGTTTCTTATTAGGTCATTGTCAATTTCATTGTGCTTAAACAGGTTCAAATGGGGTTCCTGTTTTCTCTCTTGTCGCTTAGCCGCCACCGCCAATTTCAGTCTCGTGTTAAGGCAAGTAGAGATTCCTCTCTTACAAGCATTGAGTTTAATTTAATGTCTATGTTCTTTGATTGCGTGACTGCATTCTTATATATAGATCTGTCAAATAAATTGGTATCTTAATTGATTTGTCTGTTCTTGATTTATATGAATCCACCCTTACATGTTTGTCTTGTCACGTGAACTTAAATTTTGGATGTCTAGTCTGACAAAATGGTAATTTATAGTTTAACATGTTTGGAATGTCATGAGTCTTTAGATCATGAATGTTATATATATAGGAGTTTTCACTTAGATGGATGATGTTTATGTGAATATTCACATAGATGAAAGAATTTCTCATTTAATGAATAATTTGGAGAATGGTATAATATTGAGCACAAGCAGCAATGTCATGATAATAATTGTAACGAATTCTGATTAGCAAATATTGATTGATGTTTTTATATTATGCTCGTAACGTACATATTTTACTTGAAAGATGTTTGTGTCAAAAGAATGTTTTAAATCTAGATGAGTACTTGATATCTCAGAACTGATTCATGTCAAACTTACCTCTGCAATGTGCTTGAAAAGTCTTCTTGTTATTATGACCTTAACCTCTCGAGCCCGCAAGGTTCAAAACTCTCTGTTTAGCTTCTTTTGTATCATCGAATCTGGTTTCTTATGTCTGTTTGGTGACAAGACCTGAGTAGAATTGTTTTTGATTTGACTCTTCTCTTTAAGTAAATCTGTTCTTGCTAGGGATCTCTAAATCATGAATCTTTTAATCCATCAATGTCATGAACAATCATTAAAAGGTAGTGTTGAATTGATTTGACGTTTTGAATCGAGTTTTCGCTTAAGTTAGAAACGGGAACAAATAAATGGCCATAGCAAGTAATTTTTCTGATAAGCCTTGCATTTAGACTCATATTAGAATCGCGTGCATCAAATAGAATACTTTTACCTTTCACCGATTACAGCTAATGACATTACATGATCGAATATATATTGTACTCCGGATTAGTCTAATATTTTAATGTGTTTATATTTAACTCATTTACTTATTTGTCTCGATTAGTTTTGCTACATGAAAACTGGTACACAAACATTTTTGTTTTCTTTACTAGTCTTGTACTTTACCTTACTTATGTTATCAATGTTCTGAGGCTTTTCCTTATTATTTTAGATTTACTTTAGTGTTCGTGTCTGCGTCGTCTGCTTCCTGAGCCCGATTTGCGCTAATCTTCAGGTTCTGTGTTGACATTTCATTTCTTTTGTTTTCAGACATTTATTTTATAGAATAATTATAATTATAAATCACAAACAACTGCTACCATATATTATATGTACTAGAATTTGATATTATTTGCATGTTGATTTATCTGAGATGGTCATTGCCTGAAAAATTATATCAATACCTTGAATCATGAATTTATTAAAATACATGTGCATTAAATTTTTTCTGTCATATTTCAAAAACTTCCGCATAAAAACAAACTAATTTTCTCCTAATTAACTTTTTTAAAACTATTTATCAGTCTCTCTGCTTCCACCTTACATGCATGGATTTTCTTTCCGCTCATGCTTGTGACATCACGACCTGCCCGAGCGTACTCTGACTTTCGTTGAGCCGGGTCGTGACAGTGATAATCTCACACTAAACTATCACATTCACCTGTTATAAAGGGCTACAAGTCTCTCCCTTCAAAAGAGTTGTGCAGTGGTTGGAATCTCTAGAGGAAAAGAATCGTCGGGTTGGAGTCTCCAATGGAAAAAACCTGTTGTCTTGGAAGAGGCAGTGCAAGCCCACATCCGTGGATGAGGGAACGCACATTTTGAGAAACCTCTATAAAAAGCCTTGTGTCATCTAGGCATTTTTTGCATTCTTGTTACTTTTGTTTTACTCTACACAAACCATTATAATTGATAGATTACTACTTAAATTGCCTAGATATAAATCTGTGAAGACATCATAAATCTGTAAAGTTTTTGATCAAACTTTAATTTTTGTGGCTTCTCTATTCACCTCACCCTTTAGAGAAGTATTCCGAGAGTTTACTCTTCTATTGGTATCAGAGTGAGGTTCACCTTTAAGGATTAAAACCTTGGTGAATCAAGATTTTGATCTTTGAATAACTCGTCTAACATGTAAAATCTCTTGTAATGTCTTCACAAAAAGATTATGGCTCTACCTCCAGATCACCCATGTGCAACCTTGATAGGTTTGTCATATGAAAGTGATGCAGGGCGAATCTATAGGCGGCGGGAAATCTGCGACCTAACCCTATATGTTATGCAAATCTGACGGTTATATCACAAATTAGATAATAAATACTGACATCCTACGCAATTAATTCACGGCAAGGCAAAATAATTCACTAAGGCAAAGCAAACTTATACTTTCCTCCGCGTAGAGGGTCAAAGCAAGAGCACGCGGCGAATAAATCCTGCAATTCACAATAATAACCCAGAGCAAACCACAACAATACAATATATGCAAGCAAGTATGGAAAGTAAAGCCCAATATAAAAGTGCTTAATAAATAAATACAACAAAATCTCACAAAATAGTGGGTTGATCAAGGCACTAAAGAATCCGGAGCCAGAGATGCGTGTACGATGATCCGAGGTGGAACCGACACCGTGAAAATAACAGAGGTGGCTGTCCTTGGCGGCGAAAGATGAAATCGGATTGGAAATGGACGGATCCGGCCACGTGGGTATAGATCCGGGTTGTAAGGGTAGATCTGATAATAAAAGGTCAGATCCGGGCTGAAAATCCCAGACCTGGGATGATTCAGAAAGGGGAGGGTTGTGGGAAGGTGGTTCCACGAAAGGAGGGGCTGGGGGTGGACATAATGGTTGAGAGGGAGGCTCAGGTACTGTAGGTGAAGTGGGATGGCTGGCGGTGTTGTTGGGGGCCAGATGTGAAGCGACTGGGAGAGGGAGGCAAGGGGACTTGGTGGTGGTGCTGCAGGGAGACAGATGTGAGGCGGTTGGGAGAGGGAGGCAAGGGAAGGTTTGGCGGCGGACTGGGAGGCCTGCTAAGAAGAAATTGGCGGTGGATTTTCTGGAGGCATTCGGTATTTAAAACTATAGAAAATGAATAGTTGATTTCATTAAACAGTAAAAATGAAGATAAACAGGGGTAATTACGGGCAGCAAGGTTGGGCTTGGTTTGGGGGCTGTGGAGGCTGAGAGAGGGGACGTGGGTGGGAGAAGAAGGGGCCTAGGGCTAGGGGTACCTTGGGGAGGAAGAAGACCACTCAAGAGTCATCACCTAAGGTTCCACGGAGTCGGCACCGTGGCTTGATCGCTGGAATCCGGGATTTCTTTTCACCAAATTCTGCAATACCTTAGATCAGCCCCTAGCACCTCTATTTATAATAAAGCAAGGATTAGGGCATCCCCCATCAATGGCTATGATTGGCCGGAGGTGAGGCTGTCCAAATACATCAAAATAAATGCAAACATAGTAAAATAATATATCGAATCTATTCGCAACGCGAATCCGGACACATCTGCGGAGTCCGATCGTCGATCCGGGCACGACATATATGGTAAGTCGCCAAATCAGTCCCGAACGGGCCTAAAACGCGTTCTCATCTCTGCTCTACATCAGAAAGTCTAGGATAAGGCTCTATATGAATTTCGTTGATGATGAGATGTATGAATCTATTCTTGCAGGTCCACTTTTTCTTAAGAAGATGAAAATTGTAAATGGAGTTAAGACTTTGAAGCCAAGAGAACAATGGTCGAAGGAGGACAAGAAGATGAGATACTACAATGAAAAGGCTATGTACATCCTGGGATCCACACTCTCTAATGACCTATATGAGAATGTGATAAACTGCTCTTCTGCTAAGGAAATTTTGGAAGCACAATCATGGATAAAGGAAATGAGGATGTCAGAAAATATAATAAGACATATCTCACAAGACAGTATGAGAACTTTAAGATGAAATAAGGGGAAGTTGTCATAGACTGGTATAAGAGATGCATTACCATCAAAAATGGTCTCAAGACCTATGGTAGAGAAATCTTTGATGAAGAGCAAAATGACAAACTACTCAAGAGTTTGACCAAGAAGTATCTTCCATACTCCTAGACAATCAAAGAAACCAGGAAACCTCAGATGCACTCTTCGAAAGGTTTAAATTCTTTGAACAAGCAGCATCCGAAAATAAAGGAGAAGAAGAAGAAACACCCGCCACTAAGCCCACAAAAATTAGTGGCCCTTGCTGCCACAAAAGAAAGAAGACTTATGGCTTCCTGCACTGATGAGGAAATTATCTTCTTAGCCAAGAGGCTCCATTACTGGAAGAAGAAGCACTCCTCCTCAAGATTCAAGAACAAGGAGAGAGATCCAAACATGGCAGGTATGAACAACCTGCTGAAATTGTTTGTTATTATTGCAGGAAGAGTGAACATATATCCACTAAATGCAAAAATAAGGAGCACGACTTAAAGCAGTCCAAGGGAATGGTTGAAGACAGAAGATCCAGCAAGAAGAAGGGTATGATTGCATAGAGCTGTACTGAGACATCTTCCTCAAGTGAGGGTTCAGATTTTGAGAATTAGGAGAAGATAGAAGCCAGATGCCTAGTTTCCTTACATAAAGAGGAAGAAAGCTGCAGAACCAAAGAAAATGAAGGATCCAGTAGATCTCAAGCTGGAGATGAAGAATATAGTTTTTCTGAAGAAGAAAATGAAGAATGTTGTAGCCCTCACCAAGAAGGGGAAACCTCAAACTCTAATGAGGTAATACACTTCAATTCTTTTGATTTCACTGCCCCTGACATAAGGAATATTTTTGAAGGCATGTGCCTTGTCAACATTGTTTCTAAAAGGAGAATGAAAACACGCATTCAAGTGAATCAGAAACTCTCCCAGTGCAATTCTGAATTGCATATAAGCTTAATTTTCAAGATTTCAAAGAAGTCATTGACTGTGAAGAGGAGAATAAGGCTCTTGAAGAATTGCTAAGAAAATTTCTTGAGGATAACAAAATATTAGTTACATAGCTCTCAAAACCTCTGGAAGAGCTTGACAACATGAATTGTAGGAGCAACAAGATTCAGGACCTCACTAAAAAACTTCATGAAAGGTCTGAAAAGTGGGGAGTTTAAGTTGATTCCTCTGTTATGCTAAGCAAGCATCTGCCCCTACCAGAAAGAATCCTAATATCTTTTTGTCTGGGTGGACTAAGAATAAGAAGAGTAGTGCTTGTTCTTCTGAAACGTCTAAGGGAAAGAGAAACCTCTAAAACTACAAGAAAAAATATGCAGCATGCTTCTCACTGTAACAACTCATATTTCAAATATATATATAAGTGGGGGGTTTAATTTAGTGGCATATTTGTAAAAAACAAAAAAAAAGAAACATATTAATCAATGGCATACTTGTAAATATAAATTAGGTTTTCTCCTAATACCTAAACCAAGCATCCTCCTTTTTTTCCTGTAAACCCTTCGGCCCAGGATATCCCGCAAGCCGCATCCCGCCTCTGTCGATCCCACGCCCTTCTTCCACTCCCGCTGGACTCCAGCGCGTCCTCTTCTTCAGCTGATGCCCCCCTCCTGCTCCAGGCGCCGACGGCTCTACTCCTCCTTCCTTTGGTCGGTGACCCCATCTCCTCCAGGCGCCGACAACAGTTGTTCTCCTCGTCTCCTTCTTCGATCAGCAAGGCATCCCTTCCTTCTCCTCCAAAAGTCCAGCAGCATCAGCAGCCTCCTCCCTCTCCTCCAACGCCCCGCAACCCTAATTTTTCCGATCCTTCTTCGTTTTGGCCGGAATTACGAGAGAGACGACTAGGGTTTCCTCTTCACTCCTCTTTGGGTTCGTATTTGGTTCCTATTGGTAAGATTCTCATCTTGTTCCCCTTTATTAATATTCCCATGAATTTTCTTGGAAAATTTGCGTTCCAAATATCGTATATTTTGTGATTAATGATATTTACCCCCTGGTTATCGTCTAACCATTGTGTATTTGTGTTTTCCGGCGCCGCTCCTCGATTCAGTCGGTGGGATCTCGCTCAAAACCCTCTCCGATTTAGGGTTTCGTAACCTAAGTGCCTCCGAGTCTTTGTTTCCGCGTATTAATCTCTTTTCCCCTCTCGCTTGAGGGAGGTAATTTCTAAACCCTCTTGGTTTAAATTATGCGTCGTAGAATGCATGTGTTAGCGTAGTGAATTTTGTTATATCTCTTTCGTCGTTCTTGAGCAGGTTCGAAATAAGGTTTCTGAATTTTGCTTGCGTCATTCAACCTCCACCATCAGATTCAGACTCATTTAAGGCAAGTAGAGAAATATCTCTCTTGCAAACATTGGCTTAACTTGATTGTGTCTTTCCTTATGTTATGTGAACTGTTATAATAATAAATGGTAAGATTTTTTGCTAACAATAAATAAATTGTGTTTTATATAAAATGTTTGGATCATACACATGTTTACTTGAAAGATAATCGTGTCTTGGAATGGATTAATCTAATTGAATACTTGTTATCCTAGAAACTGATGCATGGTAATATTATCACTCGTGAATACTTGAACCCGCAAAAACATAAAGTTCACTATCTTGTTTTTATTGTATCATCGAATCTTATTTCTTATGCCTATCTGGTTGTAAGACTTGGGTAAAGATTGTTCCATTATCTGATTTCTCTCTCCTTTGAAGCAAATTCATTTCTGTTAGAATCATAATCTATGATTCATTTAATTTCATGCAACCCTTTATATGTTTGTAAATTTTGTTCTTGTATATCTGAATCGATAAATTAGTAGCATGTCCTAGTATGCTAGGAATCTCTAAATTATGAATCATTTATTTCATTAATGTCATAAGCAATCATTGAAAGGTAGTATTGAATTGATGTGACGCTTTGACTCGAGTTTTCACTTAACTTATAATGGGAACTAATGAATGGTCATAGCAAATACAAATTTTCTGATAAGCCTTGCATCTAAACTTATATTAGAATTATGTGCATCAAATAGAAACACTTTACCTTTCGCTGATTACAGCTTATGTCATTATGTAATCGAACCTATGTTATATTCCGGAGTAGGCTAATAATTCGAGTTGTTTCTATTTGTCTCACTTTTCTTACCTGTTTTGCTAGTCTTGCTTCATGAAACTAGTACACGTATATTTTTGATTTCTCTACTCGTACTTTATTTTATTTTGTTTCTGTTTATTTCAATGTTTTAAGATTTTTTCTTTTTTATTTTGAAATTTTCCTTAGCGGTCGTGTCTGCACCGCTTGCTTCCTGAGCCCGATCTGTGTCAAGCTCCAGCTTCTGGATATTTATCTTCTTGTCGTGTCAGTTTATATGTTTATATTTCATTTCAGCAAGACATCCCTTCCTTCTCCTCTCCTTATGGCCCTGTAACCCTAATTTCTCCGATCCTTTTTTATTGTGGCCGAAATTGCGAAAGGGACAACTAGGGTTTCCTCCCCTCTTCTTTGGGATCAGATTTGGTTCATATTACTAAGATTCTCCTCTTGTTCCCCTTTATTCATATTCCCATGAATTTTCTTAAAACTTTGCGCTCCAAATTTTGTATATTTTGCTAATCATGATTTGCTCCCCTCGTTATCGTCTAACCATTGTGTATTTTTGTTTTTCGGCGTCGCTCCTTGATTCAGTTGGTGGGATCTCGCTCAAAATCCTCTCTGATTTAGGGTTCCGTAACCTAAGCGCCTCCAAGTCTCTGTTTCTGCGTGGTAATCTCTTTTCTCCTCTCATTTGAGGGAGGAAATTTTTAAACCCACTT
Source organism: Platanthera guangdongensis (assembly GCA_039583875.1). NCBI lineage: Eukaryota > Viridiplantae > Streptophyta > Magnoliopsida > Asparagales > Orchidaceae > Platanthera > Platanthera guangdongensis. Next base: position 85,372,953 of record CM077154.1, on the reverse strand, counting down.
TGTTTAAATTTTGTGTCGTAGAATGCATGTGTTAACGTAGTGAATTTTGTTATATCTCTTTCGTCGTTCTTGACAAGGTTCCAAATAAGGTTTTTGAATTTTTTTTCTGTCGTTCAGCCTCCACCGTCAGATTCAACCTCATTTAAGGCAAGTAGAGAAATATCTCTGTTGCAACATTGGCTTAACTTGATTGCATCTTTCCTTATGTTATGTGAATTTACATTTGAATATCTATATTGTCAAATTGTTAGATTATTTACATTTGAATATCTATATTGTCAAATTGTTAGATTAGGTCTTGATACGCTTAGAGTTGTATGAGTTAGTGAATGAAAGTGATTTTTATTGGATTCTCAGTTAGATGAATTGTGTCTCATTTGTTGGATAATTGGAAGACTAGTAATTCTTTAGAGCATGAGCATTAATTGTTATAATGATAAATGTTAAGATTTTTTGCTAGCAAATAAATAAATTGTGTTTTATATAAAATGTTCGGATCATAAACATGTTTACTTGAAAGATAATCGTGTCTTAAAATGAATTAATCTAATTGAATACTTGTTATCCTAGAAAATGATGCAAGGTAATCTTATCACTACTGAATACTTGAACCCGCAAAAATATAAAACGCACTATCTAGTTTCATTTGTATCATCAATCTTGTTTCTTGTGCATGTCTGGTTGTATGACTTGGGTAAAGTTTGTTTCATTATCTGATTTCTCTCCGTTGATGCAAATTCGTTTCTGTTAGAATCACAATCTATGAATCATTTAGACTCATACACCGCTCTTTATGTTTATAAATTCTACTCTTGTATATCTGAATCGATAAATTAGTAACATGTCTTGGTATACTAGAAATCTCTCAATCATGAATTTTTTAATTCATTAATGTCATAAGCAATCATTGAAAGGTAGTGTTGAATTGATGTGATGCTTTGACTCGAGTTTCTACTTGACTTATAATGGGAACCAATGAATGTTCATAGCAAGCACTAAATTTCTGATAAGCCTTGCATCTAAACTTATAATAGAATCATGTGCATCAAATAGAACACTTCATCTTTCCCTTATTACAGCTTATGTCATTACGTGATCGAACGTATGTTATACTCCGGAGTAGGCTAATAATTCAAGTTGTTTCTACTTGTCTCACTTTTCTTTCCTGCTTTGCTAGTTTTGCTTCATGAAACTTGTACACGTATATTTCTGATTCTCTTGCTCATACTTTATTTTACTTTGTTTCTATTTATTTCAATGTTCTGAAATTTTTTCCTTCTTATTTTTGAATCTGCTTTAGCATTCGTGCATGCGTCGCCTGCTTCCTGAGTCTGATCTGCATCAAGCTTCAGCTTCTGGATATTTATTTTCTTGTCATGTCAGGTTTTATGTTTATGTTTCATTTCATTTACCATCGAATATTTCTTTTATGTAGTAATTATGAACAGTCATTTTCTCTGTTATCATGAACAACTGCTAGGCTAAATCATATATGTACTAGAATTTGATATGATTTGCATGTTCATTCATATGAGATTTTCATTGCATATAATGTGTTTTCATAATTGTATCATGGGTTTTTATTAAAATATATGTGCATTTAATTTTCATTGTCATATTTTAAACTTCTGCATAAAAACAATCTATTTTACTCAAAAGTAATTATTTTAAAATTAATTATCAGTACCTCAGCTTCTGTCTTACAGACATGGATTTTTCTTCCGCCCATGTTTATGGCATCACGATCCGCCTGAAGCACACTATGATATTTGTTTAAACGGGTCGTGACGCTCACCTTTCTCATCCTCTGACGGACAATGACTCACATCTTTGTCCTATTTCTTTCTCAAACATGAGGAAAGTTTCTCAGTAGGAGAAAAGGAAAATGAAGACTCCAGAAATTTATTTGCCAAAGACAACAGTCAATGACCAGAGACGGACCAATCGTCAATCAAAGATGGCTTAATCAACGGTCTATACAACGATCGTCGACCACCGTCCGCAGGATCGCTCTGTGATCACTGACGCTTCTCGTTTTAACGGTCAACAATCATTGAGCGCAGACCAATTTTCTGGCCACATATTACAAAGCCTAAAAGATTTCTTGTTGCATTCTCTTATCCTTCTCCTAAAAGAAAGAGCAGATACAATAGGTTTAATTATCTAAGTTGTGGTAAGGTTGGTCATTTTATGACTGGCTATTAGTTTAACCGCACAAACACCTACTCCCGGCGTAATTCTTACCCATGGAGGCCAAGGGTTTGTATGAGCAATGCTAATAATGATCATGAATCCATTTTAAGACCCCATCCTTTTTGAATGCAGGTAGCAGGCAGTCCAAATCCTCCAAGCTACATACATGGGACTTGGATAGAAGTAGCTCCAGCAAAGTATAGAATAAGGAAGCATGATCTTGAGACTATGTGTATGGAAGAGTCATCATTCACCCTTGTGGACTTTAGAGAAGATGGATCATGAACAGAAAATAAAATTGTGCTAGTAGAAAAGGCAGCATAAGGCAGTGCATTAACTTAGGGGGGTCACTTCTCCTTTCCCAGTTAGTGTTAGACTCAGGAGGAGACAAGAAGAGCAAGGATGCTAAGAAGAGCTGGAGCTGAAATAAATTGTAATTGGTATCAGAAATGTCACTTCTAATTGGCAACCGGAGCAAATAAGCAGTAGGAGACACTTTCATTTGGAATGGTGTTAAAGTATAAAGGAAGAAGAAAAATCTACTAGAACAAAAGACCATTCAAAAGGTGTACTTAGAAAGAGAAGAATGTGAATGAAAAAAGAGAAGGAGACTTCTCTAGTGAAAAGGCAGAAGGAAGCACATAGGGCTATAACACTTTCTATTGGTATCCCTCAATTAGTATCAAACACTTCTGATTGGTAACTTAAATGAAGACCCACTGCCTGCAAACATTAGAACATGGAAAAAAGAAAACGGTTGAAAATCCTCTTTGACTGTGAACAAAAAGGGTGGGTGAGATCTTTGGAACAATGATTCAAAGAAGGAAAAGGGATGTACCTCAGGTGCGGGTAAATAAAAGTAATCTGGAATATGATCTGGAAGTCTTATCAATTTTTCTATGTGATTTTGTCCTCATCAAATAGGAAAAGATTGTCGAGAAATCTCTGTGAATTTGATGGTACAAAACATTATAACACTACTTATAGAAGAAGGAAGAAGCTCAGCTGAAGAATGATCTCCAATGCAAGCTCAGCGCTCAACGTTCGTTGACCGACATTTGTTGACCTCTGCTCGTAACGATTGCAGTTTGTTGATCAAAAGAAATGTTCAATGGTCACCGACCAGCGACCAGGAAGCTCATAGATTAAAGAATCAGAGAACTAGCTCAACAATCACTGATCGCTGATTGTTGTTTGTTGACTGGTGACCCAGACACTCGCCGATAGAAAACTTTAAGATATGGCTCAACGATCACAGATCGTTGACCGGCGTCCTGCAATCTCACTCAGCAATTGTTGGTCGCTGACTCAAGATTAAAGGAAAGTATTTCTCAAGACTAAGAAGACCGATCACAGATCGTTGGCTGAAAATCTATACCCATTGACTGCATTGCCTTCCCAGCAAAGACCTCCACCCAACGATCATTTGACTGAAGCGCACACTGATCGTTGATCGAGTTCAAAGTATTCTCAAATTCAAATATAGTCGTTGTCGTTTCTGAAAAAGGAAGGCGCCAACTTTTTTGATGCCCATATTTTTGGTACTTCGTCTAACGTGGAAAGTGGGATTACATATATTCTCTTATAGAAGGAAAAAAGGTGCCCTAGCTCTCTTAATCTCAAGAAGCCCTACCCGACACTCTCTCCCTCTCTCTCTCTAACTTTTCTAAAGAAGTTGTGTCTCTCTTCCCTCTTGAGACACATCTATAATTCACAACCTTGTGATAATCTCTCATTAAGCTCTCACATCCACCTGTTGTAAAGAGTTACAGGTCTCTCTTCAAAAGTGTTGTGCAGTTTTGTCGGGTTGGAGTCTCCAGTGGAAAAGACACATCGCCTTGGAAGAAACTGTGCTAGCCCGCATATGTGGAAGAGGGAAACGTACCCACATTTTGGGGAATCTCTATAAAAAATCTTCTGTCATCTCAATGCTTTACTGTGTTCTTGTTTCTTTTGTGTTGCTCTACACTAACTCTTATAATTTGTGGTTTACATAACAAGTTATCTAGACAAAAATCTGTGAAGACATCATTAATCGGTAAAGTTTTTAATCAGACTTTAATTTGAGTGACTTCTTTATTCAGACACCCACCCCTTTAGAGAAGTATTCAGACATTCTATTCCGCACTTTCAAACACTTAGTTGTGATTGCATCCACATTGTCCAACTAAATTAAGCATCCTAATGGCACTAAAACCTCAGATCCTCACTTAACAATTAGAAAGCTAAACAATAGCACCATATATTTCATTTATTATTACAATAGTTTGACTATGTAACCCCTATTTTTCTATTTTTTCCTTCAACTTTCTCATCAATGCCTATTAACAGGGTGTATCATGAGGCATTATAATATCTTCTCTTGAAACAGGCGACCAATCAAGCATTTTGTGATACATTGGCATGCATAAAACTTGATTGAACACCACTCTGAGGTGAGACCTATTGCTTTCTAATGGGTGTTCATTGTCCAAATATAATCTAGATGGATCGGCTACTCTTCAAGCTTGATTGGTAGTGAAAGGCTTCACTCAAATCTATCAAACTGATAATTTTAACATCTATCGAGTTGTCTGTCTCACCATTGTTCGGATTCTCCTCTTTGTGGCAATTAATCAAAGGCGGAAGATTGTATAATGGATGTCAATGTTATCTTCATCTACGGTGATTTTAAGGGAGCAACTTATAATGAGCAACCACCAAAGTATGTTCCTCTTGGAGAACTATATATATTTGCTCAAAAAGGCTATCCATAGACAAAACAAGTCTTCATGTTTGATTTGACAAATTATGCACATTCCTAGCCAAGATTGGTCTCCACAACAATACTTCTTATCACTCCAAATTTATTTAAGCATATTTATTTATGCATGCACCATCATGATCAATTATACTAGTTGTGCCTATGAATGTATCTTTAGTTGTAATAAATATAGTTTTACCGTTTCAAGTCTTTTTGTTCAGTATTACCCGACAGGGGTACTTATATCTTTAGGCCCCTCTTACTCTAGTATATATGAGTAAATAGCCTCTTTCTTAACATAGGATGATTATTACTTTCTTCTACTTGGTATCAAAGACACCCTAATCCCTCGCTACTCTTCCTGTCACGTTCGTTGAGTCTGTCTCCATCCCTCTTTGTTGACATCGCCCATTGTTGTTTGATCGTCGTTGTTCATCGACATCGTCATTTCGATCGACGTTGTCTCCTTCGAAAAAATAACTATTTGACTCCTTACCCTGCTCGTGATCAACGACGTTCATTCCTGGAGTGTTTTTTCTCCCTGTTGTTGTTGTTGCATGTAGCTACCTGATTGATGTCTGACCCTTTCACTACTTCCAATATTTCTTCATGTATTCTTTATCGATGCAGATTTGGTTTTCTATAGTGTTTCTTCCTAGGATTCTCTCTGTTTCCTGGAGCCATGGTTGACTCTTTTGCCTCCTTGGCAAGTGTTGTGACTCACCAGATGAGTGATCCTCAAAGGACTCTTGGTCACAGTGGCTCTTTGAAGATCATCACTATGCCTATGGATCGAACAAATTACCTTGAATGGTCTTGTGTTGCTCAACATGTGATTCGCAGTCATCAGATGTTCGGAAACATAGATGGGGCGGTCGTGGAACCACCCAAGGACGATTCTACTAGGAAGCATTGAGATTCTGAAAATTCTCTTGTCGTCTCATATCTCCTACATTCTACGTATCCCAAGATATACTAGAGTTATATGTTTATGGACTCTGCTCATGAGATCTAGACCGGGGCACGCGAAACATACACTTAGATCGGAAATTCTACCCAGGTTTATGAACTTGGGAATTATATTTTGGAGTTGAGACAGGAATCTATAACTATGTCCACAAATTTCTCTGAGTTCGAGCGTCTCACTCAAGAATTGAATTACTTGGAGCAATTTACTTCTGCTGGTACTGTGAATGCAGTCCTATTGCAAAAAAAGGAAGATTGTTTCTGTCTTTATGTCTTCCTGATGGTTTTGAACATGGAGCTGGATAGGGTTAAGACTAATATTCTTCATCGCTCATGTTGAAACCGAAACTCGGTCTCTGTGGAGTTCGGGGTCCCTAGAAAGGGGTGACCTCACACCTACTACACTCAAGAGAACGTCACGGACCGGAGACTTAGGAAACTATGAACAGACCCTCGGCTCTAGCGCGGAGGTCCCACCACACACCCGGAAGGCTACCTGAGCTCTTCCCCTCCCTTACCAAAGGGCTAGGCTGGGCGCCTTGGAGAGCTCTCTCTACTTTACCAAGAAGAAGCTAAGGGAGGAGGAAGCTAGAAAAGTCGCTCTCCAAAGGCACCCAAGGGGGTCTATTTATATTTTTCCAAATCCCATGGGCCAAAATGTCCAAAATACCCCTACGCCAAATACACCTTGGGCCAATAGGAAACGCCCACACCGTGGGGCAGAGGGGTAAACACTGGTCGCCCGGTCTAGCCTCCTGGGGCGAGAAGGCTGGCCGCCCGGTCTCGCCCCGCGGGCTCGCCGCCTGGGGCGAGAGGGCTGGCCGCCCGGTCTCGCCCCGCGGGCTCGCCGCCAGGGGCGAGAGGGCCGGCTGCCCCGTCTCGCCCCGCGGGCTCGCCTCCTGGGGCAAGAGGGCCGGTTGCCCCGTCTCGCCCCGCGGGCTCGCCACCTGGGGCGAGAGGGCTGGCCGCCCGGTCTCGCCCCGCGGGCTCGCCACCTGGGGCGAGAGGGCCGGCTGCCCCGTCTCGCCCCGGGGGCTCGCCACCTGGGGCGAGAGGGCTGGCCGCCCGATCTCGCCCCGCGGGCTCGCCACCTGGGGCGAGAGGGCCGGCTGCCCCGTCTCGCCCCGCGGGCTCGCCGCCTGGGGCGAGAGGGCTGGCCTCCCGGTCTCGCCCCGCGGGCTCGCCACCTGGGGCGAGAGGGCTGGCCGCCCGGTCTCGCCCCGCGGGCTAGCCTCCTGGGGCGAGAGGGCAGGCCGCCCGGTCTCGCCCCTGCCCAAGGCCAGGGGTGTCGGCCACCTTGCCGCACCCGCCCGTCTAAAGGGCCCGGGGGAAGATGCCGATTCTTCCTCCCCCTATTAGTATGTTTCCAAGCCAGAGCCAAAATTGGTCACCGAGAGTGCAAAATCTCCAAAAAGCTTAAAAACACGTTTGCCTTGTTTGGGACCCACTCTTCGCGAATACGGGGTTGTACACAATCCCCGCTCTTTTCGAGGTTGGCACAAGCTCGGAAAGAAACATCCAACTCAACGTATTCGCGGAGTGTAACTTTCCTGCGGGGTCAACCTATCATGCCAGCTATGTGAGCCTGGGTGGCGAGACCTCCTCCGGGTAAAGGACACTTCACCCCCCCCCCCCCCCGGAGGGGTCAACCTGTCATGCCAGATTTGGGAGCCTGGGTGGCGAGACCTCCTCCGGGTAAAAGACACTTCACCTCCCGGAGGGGTCAACCTGCCATGTCAGCTATGGGAGTCTGGGTGGCGATACCTCCTCCGGGTAAAGGACACTTTACCTCCCGGAGGGGTCAACCTGCCATGCCAGCTATGGGAGCCTGGGTAGTGAGATCTCCTCCGGGTAAACAACACTTCACCTCCCGGAGGGGTCAACCTGCCATGCCAGCTATGGGAGCCTGGGTGGCGAGACCTCCTCCGGGTAAACAACACTTCACCTCCCGGAGGGGTCAACCTGTCATGCCAGCTATGGGAGCCTGGGTGGCGAGACCTCCTCCGGGTAAACAACTCTTCACCTCCCGGAGGGGTCAACCTGTCATGCCAGCTATGGGAGCCTGGGTGGCGAGACCTCCTCCGGGTAAGGGACTTGGCTTCCACGAGAGATCAACCAGCCCTGTCAGCTAGTGAGAGCCTGACAGCGGAATCATCATCGGAGCAAAGGACTTGAGCTACCACGAAAGATCAACCTGCCCTACCAGCTAGTGGGAGTCTGGCCGCGGAATCATCATCGGAGCAAAGGGACTTGGGCTACCACGAGAGATCAACCTGCCCTGCCAGCTAGTGGGAGCCTGGCCGCGGAATCATCATCGGAGCAAAGGGACTTGGGCTACCACGAGAGATCAACCTACCCTGTCAGCTAGTGGGAGCCTGGCCGCGGAATCATCATCAGAGCAAAGGGACTTGGGCTACCATGAGATATCAACCTACCCTGCCAGCTAGTGGGAGTCTGGCCGCGGAATCATCATCGGAGCAAAGGGACTTGGGCTACCACGAGAGATCAACCTGCTCTGCCAGCTAGTGGGAGTCTGGCCGCGGAATCATCATCGGAGAAAAGGGACTTGGGCTACCACGAGAGATCAACCTGCCCTGCAAGCTAGTGGGAGTCTGGCCGCGGAATCATCATCAGAGCAAAGGAACTTGGGCTACCACAAGAGATCAACCTACCCTGTCAGCTAGTGGGAGTCTGGCCGCAGAATCATCATCAGAGCAAAGGGACTTGGGCTACAAGGAGAGATCAACCTGCCCTGCCAGCTAGTGGGAGCCTGGCCGCGGAATCATCATCGGAGCAAAGGGACTTGGGCTACCACGAGAGATCAACCTGCCCTGCCAGCTAGTGGGAGTCTGGCCGCGGAATCATCATCGGAGCCAAGGGACTAAGCATCTCAATCAAACCTTACCAAATCCTACATCCTCAAACGGGGAAAAATATGAGTTACATGGTCCCCTGACTCAGCCGGTCAGGGGTAGCACTTGTTACAAGACAAGAAAAGGGAAAAAAATTACCGCAAGGCGAGGCACCCTCAGGGGGCCTGGGCATGATGGTCGTCTTCCGCTTCCTTCTTATCGGACACTTCCATCTTGCTCAAGCTCTCCATGACCTTCTCCATCTACTCTGCCTTGGCCAACCAAGAGATGGTGTTGACGGTCGTGACGTAGCACTGCCTCGTCATCCTGGAATCCCCCTTGACTCTGACCTGGATCCTTCCGGAGCTGAAGTTGAGACATTGGTGGAAGGAAGATGGCACGCAACGGAAGGCGCTAATGAGGGGTCTTCCGAAGATGGCGTTGTAGCTGCTTGGAGCGTCAACAATGACGAACCGGCAGTTCCTTGAGACTCCCCCCAATTTTACTTGAAGTCCTACTCAACCTTCGACCTCCTTCCTCTCCCCTGAAAATCCAAACAGGGGTCCGTCCGAGGCCAACACCCTCCTTGGTTCTACCTTCATCTCGTCAAACGCCTTCTTGAAAACGACGTTGACAGAGCTCCCGTTGTCAACCAAGATCCGGGAGACGGTGTAGCCCTCGATGGCCGTCTGGATGACCAGCGCATCGCAGAACGGATCCTCATGATCCGGCAGATCCTTCACCGAGAAGGTGATCTTTTCCTCTGGGGGCGGGGTCTGGGAGGTTGAGGCGACGCTCCTTCGGTACATGACATGGAGGCTTGCCTTCCGAGTGGCCTCAACCCCCACTCCACCGTGGATCACTCCTATACCACCTCGGGTTCCCACGTCGACCCGGTCCTCGCATATATCATCACCCCCTTCTCCGGGTAGAACCTCTTCTACCCGCACCGGCGGCTGCGGCTGGGCAGGGCCTCTCGCCCCCCTCCCTTCCAGGAACTCGGGGCAGGTAGCCGTGGCGTGCCCCTCCACCTGGTGGAAGTCACAGTACAGCAATGCTCTTTCTCCCCTCTTTCGGCGGGCTGGGCGTTCTCTCCTGTTACCTCTTCCCCCTCCTATCGCCAAGGCTTGCTGCGGCGGGGGCAAGAGCTGCCTTGGGGCTTGCCTCTGGAAGTTATACCTCCATTGGCCCCCATGAAAGTTCCCCACGCCCTGGATGAGGGCTCTTCCTGGATCCTGGGCAGGTCCTCCCTGTTGCCTCCAGCCTGGTTCCGGACCCTCCCGTCCTTGGAACCCCTGAGCTCTCTGCTCCTCTCTCCTCCTTCCTTCCTGATGCCTTGAGCCACCTTGCTCCTTTGACTCCACATCCGTCAACTTTGTCAACTTCTTGACAAATGTCGAGTTGGCTGCCTCTATGGCAATCTCCTCTGCCGCCCTTTCCATCAGCTCCTCAAAGGAAAGGGGGGCCTTTCGGGTCAAGCTCATCTTGAAGAAGCCCTCCTTCAGCCCAACGGTGAAGGCCATCTGGAGAGCATACCCTGGCATCTCCTGGACCTCCAAGATCTCCTCTTGGAACCTGTCTACGTAACGGGCCAGTGACTCCTCGGCCCCCTGCCTTATCAGGAAGATGGACTCGGGACTCCTCTTCCGCTTCTTGGAGGTGGAGAAGCGAAGCTGAAAGCTCCGGCTCAAGTCCTCGAACCCATAGATCGACCTCGGAGGGAGTTGATGGAACAAGTCTTTTGCCTTCTCCTTCAACGTGATCGCAAAGAGGCGACACTTGAAGGCATCCGTCATCGGCCTGATGGAGACGGCATCCTCGAACCACTGCAGATGCTGGACGGGGTCATCCTTCCCGGTATAGTAAGCCATGTCTGGCTCTCTGAACCCCTCGGGAACGGGAGCTGAGATGATTAGCTCGCTGAAGGGTGACCCCCTGAGGGGTGGTCTCGCCTGGTCCACTCGCGCGACCTGCTCGCCTGGGAGGTTGGCACTCGCCGGGCTGGAGAATAGCTCCCGGCCGGTGAGGTCTCGCTCGACCCCATCTCCTATCCTCTCCTTTCCTGACCTTCTTCCTGGTGCACTTCCTTCTCTCCCCGCTGGAGTCATCTCTGTTGGGTCCGGCGTTCCTTCACTTGACCCGTGGCGCTTTGCTACTTATTTAAGTAATTAAGTAGCGCCCTCTCCAACAGTCCGGGCTTTTGGTGCAGTTGGGTATGCGCTTGATCCTTCAATTGGTATCAGAGGAGGTCACGGGTTCAAGACCGGGGGGGCGCTATTATATCCTGATTTTTCCCTTCTACCTGTGTGGGTCCGGCGGGTCAGGCAACCGTGGACATGTGGTAACCCCACCTCTGAGCCAGGTGGGTCATGTAGTAACTCCACCTCTGAGCCGACGGGTTGTGTTGGACGCCGGGGGGGGGGGATTGTTGGGTCCGGCGTTCCTTCACTTGACCCGTGGCGCTTTGCTACTTATTTAAGTAATTAAGTAGAGCCCTCTCCAACAGTCCGGGTTTTTGATGTAGTTGGGTATGCGCTTGATCCTTCAATCTCGCCTAGACCCCTGGGAGTCGACTCATCGTGAGGGAGGGGGGCTAGCTCCTGGGGGGTTGGGGCGGAGCTGCCACCCTGAGGAGCAATGCTTCGCAGCATCTTCATAATGCCTTGGATGGAGGCCATGAACTCTTGCCTCCCAACAAAGGGTCCTGGGCTGGGGAGCTCGCCGAGGTCATCGCTACCTCCCTGACCTCCAGTCATGACACTCTCTCGAGATCTTCTGTGCTGGTCACTCTCCACGCTCACCGCACCAAAATGTTGAAACCGAAACTCGGTCTCTGTGGAGTTCGGGTCCCTAGAAAGGGGTGACCTCACACCTACTACACTCAAGAGAATGTCATGGACCGGAGACTTAGGAAACTATGAACAGACCCTCGGCTCTAGCGCGGAGGTCCCACCACACACCCGGAAGGCTACCTGAGCTCTTCCCCTCCCTTACCAAAGGGCTAGGCTGGGCGCCTTGGAGAGCTCTCTCTACTTTACCAAGAAGAAGCTAAATGAGGAGGAAGCTAGAAAAGTCCCTCTCAAAAGGCACCCAAGGGGGTCTATTTATAGTTTTCCAAATCTCATGGGCCAAAATGCCCGAAATACCCCTACGCCAAATACACCTTGGGCCAATAGGAAACGCCCACACCGTGGGGCAGAGGGGTAAAAACTGGCCGCCCGGTCTAGCCTCCTGGGGCGAGAACGCTGGCCGCCCGGTCTCGCCCCGCGGGCTCGCCGCCAGGGGCGAGAGGGTAGGCTGCCCCGTCTCGCCCCGCGGGCTCGCCGCCTGGGGCGAGAGGGTCGGCCGCCCGGTCTCGCCCCGCGGGCTCGCCGCCTGGGGCGAGAGGGCTGGTCGCCCGGTCTCGCCCTGCGGGCTCGCCGCCAGGGGCGAGAGGGCTGGCTGCCCCGTCTCGCCCCGCGGGCTCGCCGCCTGGGGCGAGAGGGCCGGCTGCCCCGTCTCGCCCCGCGGGCTCGCCACCTGGGGCGAGAGGGCTGGCCGCCCGGTCTCGCCCCGCGGGCTCGCCACCTGGGGCGAGAGGGTCGGCTGCCCCGTCTCACCCCGCGGGCTCGCCGCCTGGGGCGAGAGGGCTGGCCGCCCGATCTCGCCCCGCGGGCTCGCCACCTGGGGCGAGAGGGCCGGCTGCCCCGTCTCGCCCCGCGGGCTCGCCGCCTGGGGCGAGAGGGTTGGCCGCCCGGTTTCGCCCCGCGGGCTCGCCACCTGGGGCGAGAGGGCTGGCCGCCCGGTCTCGCCCCGCGGGCTAGCCGCCTGGGGCGAGAGGGCAGGCTGCCCGGTCTCGCCCCTGCCCAAGGCCAGGGGGTGCCGGCCACCCTGCTGTACCCGCCCGTCTAAAGGGCCCGGGGGAAGATGTCGATTTTTCCTCCCCCTATTAGTATGTTTCCAAGCCAGAGCCAAAATTGGCCACCGAGAGTGCAAAATCTCCAAAAAGCTTAAAAACACGTTTGCCTTGTTTGGGACCCACTCTTCGCGAATACGGGCTTGTACAGCTCCCCTTTATCATCTCTTCGGGAGGCATTCAGTATGGTTTTTGGCGATGAACACCATAGGTCCCTCAACATGATTGTTCCTCCTGATTGCTTTTCCTTTACTAGTGTTGATCGGGTAGCCATAACAACACTGTTCCTACTTGTGATTACTATATCTGAAGGGACCACACTAAGAATGTGTGCTTCAAACTTCATCCTCACATTGCTCCACTAGGACCCGCACGTGGTCATTGAAGTGGACGTGGTCGTGGAACCGGTCGTGGGGATCATGACAAGGTGATTCTCGATCTCATGATGTCGGCTACAATATGGAAGTCTATGAAGAGCCCATATGTCAGCCACTTAGACATTTCACTGTATATGAATTGGATGCTCTCTGCTATCTTCTCCACTCCCAGTCCGTCGCTGCTTCTGGTGCTTCTACTTCTTTTGCTACTGTTGTTATGCTCAATGCTGATGCTGCCACCAAACCTTCTGATTAGACCATTGACTCGGGAGCCACCGATCATATGATCGGATCTTCCTCAAGTTTTATTTCCTACACACCTTTGTCTGGTAAGGACAAGGTTATCTCGGTTAATGGCACCTTGTCCCCCATTGAGAGCAAAGGAGACATTCCTTATTCTCCGTATCTTTCCCTTTTCTCTGTTCTGCATGAACCTTTTTCTCACCAAAATTTACTTTCGATTAGCAACATCACTCGATGTCTGAACTATTCTGTACCCTTTTCTCCTGATTCGTGTGTTTTTCAAGAACTGAGTATGAAGCGGACCATTAGCAGTGGTCTTGTGCAACCTGGAATCTCAGCTCCCTCATCAGGCTCTCTCTTCTTCTGTTGTTACTGTTGCTGATGTTAGACACTGGCATTTGCGTCTTGCACATCCCTCTCCTGTTTATCTTCAGAAACGGTTTTCTGCTTTGTTGTCTTTTATTAAAACTTTAGTTTGTGATGTTTGTGAAATGTCTAAGCATGTTAGACATTTCTCGTCGCATTTTTCTTCTTCTAGTAGCACCCATTTCGTTGTTATGCATTCTGATGTTTGGGGTTCTTACCATATTTTATCTTTATCTAATCTGCATTGGTTTGTCACATTTATCAGCTATTTTCCCCGCACTAATTTGTTATATATTTTAAAGAAAAATGAGATTTTTTCTTATTTTCAAGTCTGTCATAAAATGATTCAGACTCAGTTCAATGGTAATATTTGTGTTGTACATAACGATAATGGTGGGGGGAATATGATGATCATGAAGTGTTAGGTTCTTATCTCACCAAACATGGTATTTTATATCAAACCATCTGCGTTAACACCTCTACTCAAAATGGTGTTGCTGAACAAAGAAATTAGCATCTCCTTGATGTTGTCCACTGTCATCTCACCACTATGCATGTTCCTAAATCCTTTTAAAGTGATTTTATTTTTACCGCTGCTCATCATATCAATCATCTGCCTTCAAGGGTTCTAAACTATACTACACCTCTAGCTCATCTCTCCACTATGTTTGTTGTTCGTACTTCTCATCTTCCACCTTGTATTTTTGGGTGTGTACGTTTTGTTCGCATACATCAGTCTCATCATGACAAGCTTGACCCTCAGACTCACTGTTGCGTCTTTATTGGCTATTTTGTCATTATGAAAGGATATCGGTGATATCACTTTCCTTCCCGACATATTTTATGTACCATGTTGTTTTCCGTGAGAAGGAATCCTATTACATGGAATCGACTCACTCCATTTGTCAAGGGGAGATTGGTGACATTTCTTCTGATTCTACTGTTCCTCTCCCTCTGATTCCTCTTATGTACCATCACGTCTACTCTAGCTACCTCTCATACGACTATTATGTCTCCTACTCAGCTTCCTCTTTGTCCATTTTGATTTTTTCACTTCCTCATGCATGTCGCAGTCATCAAACAGGTAAACAAGCCATTGTTGTTCCACTGCAACTTGTGCCTACTTTGGACTCAGATTCTGGTGATGACTTACATGTTCCCCTTGCATTGCTAAAAGAGTAAAAGGTAAAGCTATGTGTATGCAACACCCTATCTCCAACCATGTTGCTTATCATCACCTTACTCATGCTCAGCAGGGTTTTATATCTTCTTTGTCCTTGATTACTATTCCAAAGACATGGGAGGAAGCTTTGAGTATTCTTGTATGGGCTTGATCGGTGTAGGAGGAAATGTCTACATTGGACAAAAATCACACATGGGATGTCTCTCCCCTTCCTCATGAGAAAAAAAAGCTATTGGTTCAAGTGGGTTTTCTTTATTAAGCAAAATCAGGATAGTAAGTTCGAGTGTTATAAGGCTCGCCAGGTAGCTCGATGATACACTCGGATTTAGTGAGTCGAATACCAACATAATTTTGCTCTAGTAGAAAAGATAGACTTTATTCGAGTTCTTCTATCGTGTGCGGCTTGCTTGGGCTGGAATCTTCACCAACTAGATGTTAAAAATTCCTTCCTCCACGGTGAGCTTGATGAAGAAGTGTGTATGACATTCCCTCCCGAATTTGTGAAAAATAGGCAAGAAGGACTTGTCTATCACTTAAGGAAGTCATTGTACGGCCTGAAGAAATCCCTCCGGGATTGGTGTGGTAGATTTCTCAAGGTCATGCTCAAGTTTGGCTACAAACAAGGACAATCTGATCACACCATGTTTATCAGAAGATGTGGACAAAAAATTGTGTTTCTTATTGTCTACATGGATGACATTGTGATCAATGGTGATCACACAGGGGAAATTATAAATCTCAAGACCAAGGTTGTCAGGATCGAGATCCTAGATGAGATTGTTTCGAGCTAGTATCGGAACTGATAGTAGTGTCGGATCGAGGATCGATTTACAAAATCAGGATTGATTTACAAAATCTGAATCGTAGGATCGTAAGAACCTATGATCTGGATCGCGATCCTGACAGCCTTGCTCAAGACACTCTTGTTTGTTGAGTTCGTAGTAATGGACTTAGGGAGATTACAATACTTCTTGAGAATCAAAGTGACTGGATCAAATCAAAGGATCAAATCAAGGTATCTACAATGCTCAATGTATGTATGTTTTGGATCTATTAAAAGAGACTGTGATGCTCGGTTGTGCTCCAGCAAACACTCCTATGTAGGAGAATCATAGGATTGATGAAAACTGTGATGGTGACAGCACAGATTTGAGCTATCAGAGATTGTTTGGGAGACTCTTATACATATCTCACACACATCCAGCTATTACATATGTTGAAGGTATCTTGACTAGTCCCAGGATCAGACATCAGGAGCCTGCATACCGTATACTCCGGTACTTAAAGAAGTCACTTGGTCGTGGCCTCATGTTCTCCAAGAACAACAACTTACAGATCGAAGTCTTCACTGATGCTAATTGGGCTAGAAATCGTGACGACGGGAAATCCACGTGGTATTGCACCTTTGTTGGTGGAAATTTGATGACATGGGGTAGCAAGAAGCAGAATGTGGTGGCCAGATCTAGTGCTGAAGTTGAGTATCGATCAATGTCTCAAGGACTCTGTGAAGGTCTATGATTGCATTAAGTGTTACAAGATTTGGGACTTCAGGAGAATGTCCACCTCTCCTCATATTGTGACAATAAGACAGCTAATAATATAGCTCACAATTGGGTAACCATGACAGGACCAAGCATGTTGGGGTTGATTGTCACTTTATCAAAGACCACCTGGATAAAGGAAACGTGGTCACTCCCTTCGTTCATTCCAAAGATCAACTTAGACTCAGATTCTGTTGATATGTTTACGGATGACATCCATAAACTCGGAATGATGGATATCTTCCATCCGCCTTGAAGGGGTGAGTTGTAATTAATATAATTTTACTGTTCCAAGTCTTTTTATTTTGTATTACCCGACGGGGGTATTTATATCTTTAGGTTCCTCTTACTCTAGCATATATGAGTAAAGAGCCTCTTTCTTAACATAGGATGATTATTACTTTCTTCTACTTCCTACTCATTCAAAAGTATGAATAAGGCAACTTTGAAATAACAACCCGATGAATCTTCGGGTCAATTATGAGAAAATGAGCCTTTGCCAAAATTTGTCCACTAAAACCTTATGAAAACTATACAAAATATGCCCTGAAATCTTAACTAGATCATGCCCAAAAATTCCCTTTGGAAGTAACATGAAGTACAAAAGAACCTCAAAGCAAGTAATAAGATCTTATAAAAGACCACCTGGAAAAAGGAAACATGGTCCCTCCCTTCGTTCATTCCAAAAATCAACTTGTTGTTGTTTTCACCAAAAGCTTAGGATGCGATGTGTTTACGGATGACATCCATAAACTCAGAATGACGGATATCTTCCATCCGACTTGAAGGGGAGAGTTGTAATTAATATAATTTTACTGTTTCAAGTCTTTTTATTTTGTATTACCCGACGGGGGTATTTATGTCTTTAGGTTCCTCTTACTCTAGTATATATGAGTAAAGAGCCTCTTTCTTAACATAGGATGATTATTACTTTCTTCTACTTCCTACTCATTGAAAAGTATGAATAAGGCAACTTTGACATAACAACCTGATGAATCTTCGGGGCAATTATGAGAAAACGAGCCTTTGCCAATATTTGTCCACTAAAACCTTATGAAAACTGTACAGTATATGCCCTGAGATCTTGACTAGATCATGCCCAGAAAATCGCTTTTGAAGTAACATGAAGCACAAAAGAACCTCAAAGCAAGTAATAAGATCTTATAAACATCAATGGATGAGATAAGAACCAAAACTCTTCAGAAAATTCATAAAAACGTGTTCTGAAATCATAAAATAGTCCACACACAATTATAAACAACAATACAACAAATTGGACAGCCCTCCCTAGTTTTAAATATAAAAATTAGTAAAAGCATTAAATGAGCCAAACTAAAACAATGAGTACTTAACCGTCTAACTCGAGCCCTAAATGATGAGCCCATGGATACATCAATCCCCTCTAACATAAGATGATTTGCCTTAAAATCCAATAAGTTTTCATCCTCAACAAATGGTGATAGATCGCAAACAATATTGCATTCTGCAAGTAATTCTAACTTGTGGTCATTGCATTGCTCCCACACCTCCCAAGACCTTACATCAAGTTGTGGAAACAACTTTAACTTTGCTTGAAAATCTCTCTGTTCTCTTAGGAATCTGAACTAAATCTTCTAGCTTGAAAATGATAAGTGTTACGAAGACAAAAGAGGCTTAGGGACGAGGACGCATCGTATATGTCGTCGTCGATACAAAGGTGACACGGACATGGATCCTAATTTGATGGCGGACGTTCTCCAGTAGTGAACATGTAACACCCCTTCCCAGTTTTTCAATAATCAGTCATCCGGCCGGGTAGCGATATAAAGAGAACTAGAAAACAGTATTAAAACTAGTATGCAGCAGGTATAAAGTAGAAGCTACTAGAAATATTATAACTTACAACGGAAGCTAAGAAATTAAACTATGGGTAACCATATACCTGAAATGTGGATTCACAGAGCTACTAATCATGAATATAATTGAAATGACTGAATATCTGTAATAATATCATATGTCTGATACATGGCATATAAAATGTTAATAAGTTAATTTTTCCACAACTACAAGTATATACTGAAAGTAAAGGAAAACTGAATGGGAAAAACACTACAAACTGACGCCACCAATGCTCATCCTAGGCGTAGTTTTTCAAGCTCATCTTCTCGCTCCCAAGTATACTCTGGCCTGCCACAGTTCATCCAAAAGATTTTGACCATGTGAATCTCTCTATTCCTGAACTTCTGTATCCTTGAATCCACTATACTGACTGGTCTAACCCCAATACTAAGATCTGTCTCGATTGGTGCTTCCTCGGTACTGATGATCTGACAGGAATCTCGGACTGCTCTCCTCAGATAGGATACGTGGAATACATCATGTACACCACTCATTTCCTCAGGTAAGGCCAACATGTAAGCAACCTCACCAATTCTTTCCAACACCTCAAAAGGACAAACGAATCTGGGGCTCAACTTTTTCATCCGCTTTATTCTAGAAACTCCTCTGACTGGTCTGACCTTCAGATAAACATAGTCTCCAACACTGAACTCTACTGACTTGTGCTTCTGATCATGATACTTGGCCTGGCGATCCTAAGCTGTCTTCATACGCTCCTGAATGAGCTTGATCCTGTCAGTGGTCTTATCAATCCATGACTCCTTGATGGTAGATCTCTCTTCACTTTCAGCTCAACATAACGGTGTCTAACGTCTACAATAGAGGGCCTTGAACGGTGTCATCTCAATGCTCGTCTGAAAACTGTTGTTGTAGGAGAACTCCACAAGAGTGACATATTTCTCTCACTTTCCTCCAAAGTCCAAAATGCACATCCGTAGAAGATCCTCTAAAGTTCTATTTATGCGCTCAGTCTGTCCATCTGTCTGGGGATGGACAGCGGTGCTGAAATGTAACCTGGTACCCAACCGCTCATGTACGTAACGCCACTCCCTGGAGGTGAATCTGCCATCACGGTCTGAAACTATAGTCCTGGGAACACCGTGAAGTCGAACTATCTCGTCCACATATAACTGTGTTAATCTGGGACCCTGATCTGTCTTATTAAGAGGAATGAAATGGGCAACCTTAAAAAGACGATCTACTATAACTCATAAGGAATCATTCTCACTCTGCGATCTCGGCAAATCATTGATGAAATCCATGGATATATCGTCGAAAGTCCACTCAGGAATGGGAAGTGGCTGCAGTTTGCCTCCAGTCCTTTGGCACTTGGCCTTAACTAACTTGCACGTCTCGCACTTCCCTACGTAATCTGCAACATGACTCTTCAAACCTGGCCACCAGACTACCTTCTTGAGATCTGCATACATCTTCGTGCTACCTGGATGTATAGAATATCTGAAATTGTGTGCCCCAAATAGAATGTCCTCGCAAAGGTGACTAACATCGGGGATACACACCCTGCCATCAAACAACAATAAATCATCCTGAATAGAGAATCTCTCCTTCTGACCTGTCTGCACTGAGCTCCAAATCTCTGCCATCTTTGGATCCAACAGTAGAGTTGTCCTGATTCTATCCTTAATGTCGCAAGTGATCTCCATCCAACTCAACCTTACAGAACCAAAACTACAGTGTGGCACAACGGTGATGTCCAGTCTCTCCAGCTCTCGCACTAACTCCTCCTGCTGAGTGAGAAGGAAGAAACACGAACCTCTACAGCTAAGGGCATCAGCTACAACGTTTGTCTTTCCTGGATGATACTGAATGTCTACGTCGTAGTCTGATAGAAACTCTAACCATCTGCGCTGCCTCAAACTGAGCTCTCGCTGATCGAAGATATACTTGAGGGTCTTATGATCAGTGAAGATCTCACAACGAACACCATAGAGATAGTGTCTCCAAATCTTCAGAGCATGTATGACTGCTGCAAGCTCGAATTCATGCACTGGATAGTTACTCTCATGAACCTTTAACTGTCTCGATGCATAGGCTACGACCTTTCCATGTTGCATGAGAACACATCCCAAACCCTGACCCGATGCATCGCTATAAATCTGAAACCCGACAGTCCCTGAAGGTAAACTCAAAATCGGTGAGGTCATCAATCTGCCCTTCAAGTCCTCAAACGCCAACACACACTCAACAGTCCAATCCAAGCCCTTACCCTTCCTAGTGAGGGAAGTCAGTGGTAAGGCTATCTTTGAGAAATCTCTGATGAATCTCCTGTAGTAACCAACAAGACCCAAAAAGCTGCGAACCTCTGAAACTGTCGTCGGCCTTGGCCAATTCTTAATGGCCTCTATCTTATTCGGATCGACATTAACCCCTTGCTAACTGATGACGTGGCCTAAGAATGCAATCTCTAAAAGCCAGAACTCACACTTTGAAAACTTGGCATATAACTGGTTCTTCCTGAGGGTGCTCAAAACAGTCCTGAGGTGTGCGGCATGATCTTCTGCACTCTTAGAGAACACCAAGATATCATCGATAAAGACGATAACAAAACGATCCAAGTACTCCCAAAATACACTGTTCATCAGGTCCATAAATACTGAAGGAGCATTGGTCAGCCCAAACGGCAAGACCACGAACTCGAAGCGTCCATACCTGGTGCTGAAAGCCGTCTTCTGAACATCCACGTCCCGAATCTTTAACTGATGGTAGCCCGACCTCAAATTTAACTTGGAAAAAGTGCACGATCTCACCAACTGGTCGAACAAATCATCAATCCTGGGAATCGGGTATTTGTTCTTTACTGTCAGCTTGTTCAATTCACGGTAGTCTATGCACATTCTCAGACTACCATCCTTCTTCTTCACGAATAGCACTGGAGCACTCCAAGGAGAAGTACTGGGACGTATAAAGCTCAAATCAAGCAGCTCCTGCAACTGGATCTTCAACTTCGCTAGTTCCCTTGGAGCCATCCGATAGGGAGATTTGGCTAATGGTGTAGACGCGGCCGAGGACGTGGCAATCAGGGAGGAGACCGAAGACAGAATGGGGAGCAGATTTACGCTTTGGACTTAGCACAGCCCCGGAACCCGGACAGGGTTATTGCAGGTATGAGAGTAATTTTAGGTTTGAATTTATTCCCTGCTCATATTAAGTATTGATAGAACTACTACACAACCTAGGTTAGAAAACCTTACACCAAAGTTTTTTTTTTAAAACTGATTTAGGAATGGTGATGGTGTGCGGCAAGTCTGCCCATACCCTGTTCGACACGGGGGCATCGCACAACTTTGTGTCGGAGGATTTCGTCAAGGATCTGGACCAGATTCGATATTATACGGGATTATCCAGGAGGGTGCGTCTCCCCAATGGGATGGAGATCCAGTCCACAGAGAAGTGCCTCCTGGAGGTTACCATAGACGGGTTGACACTCGAGGCCCCGGCGACGATCCTGAGAATGCCGGACTTCGACCTTGTCTTGGGCATGACATGGCTTGTCTGGAACCATGCCCAGATTGACTGCCCGGCGAGGAGGGTCGTGCTGAGACACGGCGATACTTATGCGACATTCGAAGGTACTACTCCGGTTTCCCGCCGCATGCTTTCATCTATTCAGGCCGTTAAGGCTCACATGCAAGGAGACGAGGTATATCAGGTATTATTCGAGATGACTGAGGAGAAGGACCTGATTGCTAGCATTCCGGTGGTTCGTGACTACGCCGATATTTTTCCGGATAAGCTGCCAGGACTACCTCCGCATAGGGAGAAGGACTTTCATATTCAGTTGGTACCAGGGGCTAAGCCGGTATCCAAGGCCCCTTATCGGATGGCCCCGAAGGAGTTAGCGGAGTTTCGGACACAGTTGCAGGAGCTGGTGGAAGCAGGATTTGTTAGGCCGAGCTCCTCATCATGGGGAGCTCCGGTCCTATTCGTGAAGAAGAAGGATGGCACTCTTCGCCTGTGCATCGACTATCAAGCACTAAACAGGCTGACCATCCGAAATACCTATCCGCTCCCCAGGATAGACGAGTTGTTCGATCAGCTGGAGGGAGCCCATTATTTCTCGAAGCTGGACTTGAGGTCAGGCTACTACCAGCTGCGGATCCAGGAGGAGGATATTCCAAAGACGGCCTTTAGTAGCAGATATGGATTGTATGAGTTCATCGTGATGCCCTTCGGGCTCACGAATGCTCCGTCGGCGTTTATGAGCCTCATGAACCGGGTCTTCGAGGCTTATTTGGATGTGTTCGTCATAGTATTCATAGACGACATCCTTATCTATTCTAAGACGGAGGAGGAGCACACACGACATCTGGCACTGACCTTGGAGAGACTGCGGGAGCATCGCCTTTATGCAAAGTTCAGCAAGTGTCAGTTCTGGTTGAGGGAGGTGGCTTTCTTAGACCACATTATCAGCGGAGCCGGGCTGGCGGTGGACCCGGCAAAGATTCAGGCTATTCGGGATTGGCCGCAGCTGAAGACAGCCACCGACGTACGGAGTTTTCTAGGACTTGCCGGTTATTACCGGAAGTTCGTGGAGGGATTCTCTTGAATCGCCCTCCCGCTCACATCCTTGACGAAGAAGGAGGTACCGTTCGTGTGGACCCCGCAGTGCCAGACAGCTTTCCATGAGCTGAAGGATCGTCTAACCTCGGCTCCCATTCTTACTCTCCCCTCGGGGAGGGAGGGATTTCAGGTCTACACCGACGCATCATATCAGGGGATGGGAGCGGTGCTGATGCAGAACGGACACGTCATAGCTTATGCCTCCCGCCAGCTGAAGACCCATGAGAAGAACTATCCAGTGCATGACCTGGAGATGGGAGCAGTTGTATTCGCACTGAAGATATGGCGACACTACCTTTATGGAGTCCACTGTGATATATACTCTGATCATAAGAACCTTAAGTACGTGGACACGCAGAAGGAACTGAACATCAGGCAGAGGCGGTGGGTGGAGTTTCTATCTGACTATCAGTATGAGATGCACTACCACCCGGGGAAGGCGAACGTGGTAGCGGATGCACTGAGTAGGAGAGCCGCCACAGCAGGAGCAGAGCCTCAGTTGATGTCTATGGAGCTGCTACAGAGACTAGAGGACATGCACATAACTCTGGTGTCGTCTGACGATCCTGAGCTCTATGAGGAGTACTTGGCCGCGATGGGCGTTACCGATGACATCAGAGACCGAGTCAGAGAAGGACAGAGGCAGGATGCCAAGTTAGAGCCCATCTTCCAAGCTCTGGAGGCAGGCACTGCAGGAGATTACACACTGAGGAACGACCTGGTGTGCTTCAGAGGACGGGTGTATATACCGGAGGGAGGCCAGATCCGGGAGGATATTATGACGGAGGCGCACTGCAGCCGGTATTCTGTACACCCGGGGATCACAAAGATGACGGCTGATTTGAAGAAGACTATGTTCTGGTCGGGCATGAAGAAGGATGTCTCTTACTTCGTGACTCATTGTGAGGCATGTCAGCTAGTGAAGGCGGAGTGCAGGAACCCCGCAGGGTTATTGCAGCCACTCCCGGTGCCGGAGTGGAAGTTTGATGACCTGCGGCACGGGAGCATCTCTCATAGTCGCGTTAGGAACAGGGTCCTGACGTGAATATTCACCCGGTTCGTTGACTCGTGGTGTCTGATAGAACATACAAAAAAATCTAATTATTTATTAAGCATCTGTGAAATCTGGCTTACCAATTTTATTTCATACTCTTGCGAAAACTAGGGCTTAACGCAACTTAAATATTCTACTAACAAGAGTTTGCTCTTACACAATCTTATTGCTCTGTGAAAACCTTCTAGGGTCTTGGGATCCTAAACCTCGCTCTGATACCAATTTGTAACACTCTTTCCCAATTTTTCAATAATCAGTCATCCGGCCGGGTCAGCGATATAAAGAGAACTAGGAAACAGTATTAAAACTAGTATGCAGCAGGTATAAAGTAGAAGCTACTAGAAATATTATAACTTACAACGGAAGCTAAGAAAGTAAACTAGGGGTAACCACATACCTGAAATCTGGATTCACAGAGCTACTAATCATGAATATAATTGAAATGATTGAATATCTGTAATAATATCATATGTCTGATACATGGCATATAAAATGTTAACAAGTTACTTTTTCCACAACTACAAGTATATACTGAAAGTAATGGAAAACTGAATGGGAAAAACACTACAAACTGACGCCACCAATGCTCATCCTAGGCGTAGTTTTCCACCTGAGTCACCTGAAAAACATTGCCCACGAGGGGTCAGAGTAAAGAAAAATAACTCCTAGTGACACTAAAAACTTTTTCTTGAACGATGAATGCATGTCTTTTGAAAATAGTTTTGTGCATTAAAACATTTATGCTATATGTTATGCAAGCCTTCAGAACACTACCCGTTCTATGTTTACGACTTTCAATTTTATAACCCAAGTCCCGGCGTCCTCTAACTGGTGTATTGTCTCACGTCAGGTCTAAACTTGAGTTCTAGGTGACCTCTAGCTTGCACCTCTACTAGGAAATCTCTATGCAGAGCAGCTCCTAACGCGCAACTGAAACTGACGACCCGAGACCATCTGACGAACTCAATTGTTCTAGTGTCGCGCGGACACGGTCTCGAATCTACTAACTGTCTCGAGGGAGTCAACTCCCAAGACTCTGCTACTCATAGGATACCATATGCCCTATGAGGAAGGTAGTGCACATCTACCAAGCACGAAAGACTGAAGTGTGCTTACTGACCTTTTTGATCAAATGCTACTCTGCTTGCGATATCTTTTTTGGTGTACTACTAAGTGAGCCTTGACTATCTCATGGTCGACTAGAAGGGACATTCACGCCCTTGGTTGGACAAATTCCAAGCTTACGTACACGGGTATATGTTTTGTACCTAACACTACTATTCGTGATCTGACTACTAGGTCTTGGATAATGGTGTCTACACGTTTTTCGTGACCGTTTTCCTATCACCACATCTTTATATGCATGGTCATGATATTCGTACAAAGCCTACACATGTGTATATAAAATATATTTTTTACTATGTCTAACTAACAGAAATTAGGTTTCCTTACAGTGGTGCTGCGACGTTCGTACACGCGGCGCGGCGACATTTCTTCTTCCGAAGGCAATCCTACTGTTGGGGATCTTCAGAATGCTGCCCCGACCACACAAGAGTCCTGCAATTTAGAGTACCCCTAATTTCATAATTTTTTCCCTTTACGATTTTCCGTGGAAAATTTCTATACAACTAGGCTAACAAAAATTTCAAGCACTAAATTCCTGATATTACCTTTACGATGAGTGATTGAGACTCTCAAACCGTCCAACCCAAAATCCGCGGAGGATCACGAACTCCAAAACCTATTTAGGGCATAAGGATGAAAACCTAGGTTAGACTAACTCCGAAATCGAAGGATTTCCCCGAAGAAATGGAGAAAATGAAAAAATAAACTCACCGGAAATGAACGATACCAAGTTTCACCGGTTAGGGTTGAATCCGGCACTTCCACGGCTAAGGAAGGAAAAGGAATGTCCACCGGCGCTCGTAGAGGAAGGAGGAGAAGTCAGAGAGGGACTCCGGAGAGGGATCGGCCGGCGGAAAGGGCGCGCGGGAGGCGCGAGTTCGTCGACGTCGGCTTGCGGAAAAGAACGAATCGCCACAGTCGGCCTTGCGGTTACGGGATTAAGTGTTGCGGGATTTAATTCATGGCCTTTCGGTTTTGATAACCGAATGAAGATAGTGGGGGAAGATTGTTATTGGCACTACAATCTCATTACTTTGAAAATTAACTCATTTTCACCGCGTGCGTCACTAAAATAAAATGCGTCACGCACTATTATTAACGCACTTAACGAACTAACGGTCGCTATCAAAAGGAAAAGTAACATTATACCTTGACGACGCACTGTCTCGATCAAAATCCGTCGCGACTTGACCCTACAAATAAAATTACATTTCGCGTCAAATTTACGGATGTTACAGAACATGGGCATAGCACACTCGTCATCGTTATATTTTATTATCGCACGTGTATCTCAAGTCGTTAGGTATTTACGGTTTGATCTCGCATATATTGTAACGAGGCACTATATAAGCCTAAACTTGTCTTTCATTTGAGGTATCGTGGTGCAAGAACTATTTTGGAAGGCACCCTAGGGGATATATTCGTCTATCTTCTCTTCCCCCTTCATCTCATCTCTCTCTCTCCTTCTCTCCAACCCTAATCAGTAACATTTGATCGGACCTACCAGATTCTGGCCGCAGTTACCGTATCCCGAAGATTACCGGCAACGCTACCAGGTCTTGACCCCATCAGTTCCTCGATGTCCTGTGCTCGCCGACATGCAGGTAGCTGCGCACGTCCACTAGATCGATGCTTTTGCTATTTCCAATCCTCATCCAATCAAGCCACCTTTGCATCAATTTTATCAATCGACCTCCTCACCGAGCCGATCCCCACGACCACTCCACCTAGATCGGTTTCAGAATATGTCTCAGTCCGCTCCTCTAGCACTCCCTCTCGGCACCTTGACGAGGGCATGCCCCCTGGCTACGCTCGATGACCCATTCTAACGCACCGGCGCCTGCTCCCTCCATGGATCTGGTCATCCTCGGTTGGTTGGATGGTCACAAAAACGACTTTGCCTCGCTCCAAGCCCTCATGTTACATATGGACGCAAAAGTTGATGGCATCATGGTCGGACCCCTGGCAACGCTCGATGGCCCATTTTGACGCACCGGTTCCTGCTCCTTACATGGATCTGGCCATCCTCAATAGGTTGGATGACGTCATTGTCGCGCTCGAAGCCCTCATGTTACAAATGAATGTGAAATCTTGGTCGGCCGCCAAAGCACGTCCGCAACCTCTAATATGGCATCCCCGTCCCTCCTCAGCGCACCGCAGGACTCCTCCTGGGACGTGGTTCCGTTGTCGGCTATTTTTCCCAGGCACCTCGATCCTTCAACGTTTCGTCCTTCAATGACACCGACCTCATGGGTTGGATTGCCCGAGCGGACCAGTTTTTCGACATCCAACAAATCATGGAGCCGCAAAAAGCCAGCACGGCTATGATTGGCATGGAGGGTTTCGCACTCCATTTGGTATGTTGGTTTTGGCAGTCCGCACCTACTCCTCTTGGCACGACCTACAGCAAGATCTCATTCGTCGATATGGTGTTCGTTACTCAGGGTCTGCGGTGGAACGCCTTTGCGGTGTTCATCAAACGGGTCCCTCGAATACTATATTGACAAATTCATCGCTCTAGCCACGCATGTGCCCGGCCTTCACCCAGATCACTACCTCAGCTTCTTCATGCATGGGCTCCTCCCGCATATTCATGCTCGTGTGTGCACGCATCAACTGACCTCTATTACCGAGACCATGGGGCTCGCACGCTTGGTGAAATCAGACTTTAATGTTCCCTTTGTCCACACCGGCCAACCCCTAGGGAGTTCGACACACGGTCATGTTGCTTACCCTTCTACACCCTTTCAACTGTCACCCTAGGTGCATACCACGGCTCCTCCACGTCTCGACCCACCGCCTCGGCCGCCACATGGAACTCGGATGTCTAACCAAGAGTATCACAATATTTGCACCAAGAGCCTTTGTTTTTATTGTAAACAACCCTACTCTCTGACCCATAGCGATCTAAAAAGGAGCATGACCGTCTGGTGCTAGCTATATTTAGGGTTATTGTGTGCTAACTATATTTATTTCTGCACTTTTAATTTACAGCAAAAGCTGTAATAGCCGTTAAGAATTTTTTAAGAATACTCTATTCACCCCCCCCCCCCCTCTAGAGTATTTCAGATGTAACTCTTACTTTCAATCATGGAATAGGCAAAGTTCAGCTCGACGAACTTCAGACACAGAATAGGCAAAGTTCAGAAGAGACAGTAGTTCAGTTTCCAGCTCGACGATCATGGAACTCAGCTCGACGAACAGAAGCCGTCTGGTCGACGAACTCAACATCTCAGCTCGACGAACTGTGGACTCAGTTTGACAATTTTTGTCAACTGTTCGACGATTCCAGACGAAGTCATTTACAGCCCTGTCCCCATGAATACTGCAATAATTCCTGAGTAATCAATGCTATAACATTCTCTGAATATAACTGTTAGAGGAGCATTGATTAGGATATTCTCCAGGATTATTGCTTGCCATTTTTCCACGGGACAGTTGGGGAAATTATTCAATGCTGCTTATTCTCTAGGCCGTCAGCATTGAATGAAGAAGGAATTCAAAATTCGAAAGACCAATTTCCCCAGGAATATATAAAAATAGATTTTTCTCTTTTCCCATACAGAGAGTACACACAGATACACAGAGAAAAGATTATTCCTGCTTTCATCAAAAGATATTCAGAAGCAGATCTTCATTGGCTTTCTCAGTCTGTCAGTAATTTGAAGAAGCAAGAAGAACACTTATTTCAAATCAAGAGTCTTCATGTTCTTCTTCTCCAGGACCTTGCTAAGACATTCAAGCACCATCAGTGTAAAGCTCCTGGATCAAGTCTCTCAATTGAAGTCCTATCACCCTGTGCAAATCCCCAGTTCTCCTGAACACTTCTACATCTCAGGGGGAGCTTTGACAACATCACTGAATCCACATAGTCTTCTCATTGTGATTGAGAAAAGAAGACTTTCATCACTCTCTCATCCCCACCTCTGTAAAGGGTTGTCATCTCCCTTCAAAAGTGATTCCTGGTTACAAGTCACCTGATCAAAATACTTGAGGGTTTGGTTTTTGAGCACCTGATCAAAAGCTCATTGGTGTCAGGCACCTGATCAAAAACCTGAGTGGATTCCTACCAGGGTGGTAGAAGAGTGGATGTACCCAGGTTGGGGAACCACTATAAAATTTCTTGTGTCGTCTGGTTGTCCTTTTTTCTTTTGTTCTTGATGTGCCTGTGCTTTAGGGTTATTGTGTGCTAGCTATATTTATTTCTGCACTTTTAATTAACAGCAAAAGTTGTAATAGCCGTTAAGAATTTTTTAAGAATACTCTATTCACCCCCCCCCCCCCTCTAGAGTATTTCAGATCTAACTCTTACTTTCAATTGGTATCAGAGGAGGTTCCTTTGGTTGTACAAGTTAAATCTTGAATCAAAAGATCCTAAGTTAGATCTATCTTATTTCACTTCATTTTTAATAGTTTTACACACACAGCATGGCATTGAACAAGGACTATGCAAACACCAGACCTCCAGTGTGCAACCTTAATAGGTTTGTCATCTGTAAGGCAAGAATTAGGTTGTACATGAATTCCGTTGATGAAGACATCTACAATTCAATCTTGACAGGTCCCCCACAAGCATCCACCTCTGCAACACCTACAAGTTCAACAACAGTTCCACCACCTGAGTAGACTGAAACTCAAAGAAAGACAAAAATTGCAGATGCCAAAGCTATGAATATCCTGGCACAAACTATGTCAGATGATATCTTCCAGAAGCTTGCTGAGTGCACCTCAGCAAAAGCCATTTGGGATTCCCTAAACCAAATGGTGGATTGATCAGCAGATGAGAGAAAGGATAGGAGATCAAATCTCATATCCCTATATGAGAACTTTGAGAAGGAAGAAGCTGAGATAGTTTCTGATATGTACAATAGGTTAAGCTCAATTATCAATGATCTAAAAACCTTGGATAAGAACATCACTCTTACTGAAGTGAATGACAAGATCCTGATGTGCTTCTCAAGCTCATGGGATACAAGAATCTGGTCCATCAAGTAGGCTAGATGCCTGAATGAGATTTCAACTGAATCTCTATTAGGCAAACTGAAGTCATATGAACAGCTGATAAAGACCAGGGAGGCAGCTGAACAAAGAACACCCCCAGCAGCCAGAAGAGAACAAAGTATTGCCTTCAAAGCCACTGAAGAGACAGAGACTGCAACATCAAATGAAGAGCTCATGAGTCTCTTTGCTAAAAGATTCTACAAGATGGCCAGAAAGTATTTCAGGAGAAAGTCATCAAGAAAAGATGACAAGCAAAAATATGACAAGACACCAACCAAAGAAATTGTGTGTTATGAATGCAGGAAGTCTGGGCACTTCCTCTCTGAGTGTCCAGAGAACCAGAAGAAAGAGAAGAGAAGAGAAGAGAGAAGGAAACCAGAAGACAGCACACCAGCAAACCCTCTTCCAGCAAGCACAAGAAGAAGGAAAAGGGCTTTGTGGCTGAGACCTGGAGTGAGACAGAAGATGAGTCAACATCTTCAAGCTCCAGTGAAGATGAGGAAAAAGCAAGAGCAAAGGAGGTTTGTCTCATGGCAATTGATGCCTCCAGAAGTCACTCAGAAGAAGAAGAGTCTGAAGATGAAGGAGTGTCTGAATCAGAGGCAGATCAGGTGAAGAGCTGTCCAGGGGTAAATCAAACTTGGTACCTGAACAGTGGCTGCTCCAAACATATGACTGGCAGCAAGGACATCTTATCCAACTACAAGTCCAAGCTGGGGCCAAAGATTATCTTTGGTGACTTCAAATATGGCCAGTCAGAAGGATTTGGAGAAGTAACAATAGGAGCTGTCACATTCAAAAAGGTGATATATGTAAGTGGACTCAAGCATAACCTCATCTACATAAGTCAGTTATGTGATGATGGTTATCAGGTATACTTTAACCCATCCACTTGTTCTATTATTGATAAAAACAACCAAACAGTTTTAATTGGAAATAGGCAAGGCAACATATACTTAGTAAATTTTCTTTCTGCCAAAACTGATATCTGTTACTTAATTTAACTAGTAATCAGAATGACTTATGGCACAAAAGACTAGGTCATGTAAATCTGAAAAATATTGCTAGGCTATCTAAACACAACCTTGTTAGAGGTCTACCTTCTGGTCCCTACAAGAAGGAAGGTCTTTGCAGGGCTTGTCAATTAGACAAGCAAACTAAAACTAATTTTAAATCTGTTAATAAGAGTGATTCACCTAGGATTTTATACTTGCTACATTTGAATCTCTTTGGACCCATTGTTGTACAAAGCCTAGGAGGGAAATCCTACACCTTGGATATAGTGAATGAATTCTCCAGGTTCAGTTGGGTATTCTTTCTGAGATCTAAGTCAGATACCTTCAAGGTTCTTACAGATTTTTTCAGTAACATACAGATTGAGTTCTCTACTCATGTTGCATTGATCAGAAGTGATCATGGCACAGAGTTTAAGTCTCTTCTTATGCATGAGTTCTGTGAGAAGGAAGTTATCAGACATTGTTTCTCAACTCCTAGAACTCCCCAACAAAATGGGGTAGCTGAAAGTAAAAATAGGACACTCGTTGAAGTTGCAGGTACATTGCTTGCAGATGCTTACATGCCCCTAACCTTTTGGGCAGAGGCTGTAAGCACAGCAAACTATGTCCTGAACAGGAGCCTAATTCACAAACTAAAAAACAGGACTCTCTATGAATTGTTCAAAGCGAAGAAACTTAAAATCAACTACTTCAAAGTATTTGGATGCTTATGTTACATTCATAACAACAACAAAAAATACATTAGAAAGTTTGAGGCTAAGGCTGAAGAGAGAATTTTTCTAGGATATTCCCACGTAAGCAAGGCCTATAGGGTTTTTAATAAATCAACATTAAAAATTGAAGAGGTCATTCATGTTTCATTTGATGAGACTAACATGTATTGCAAGGAGAAAGAAGTTTCTACCAATGGCAACTTGCAGGTACCTCACTTGTGTGAGACCTTGGATGGACTAAACCTCACCCAAGAGGTTCCAACCCATCCCTCTCCACAAGCTATTGAAGAAAGTGAAGAAGCTGAAAAAAATGAATCTCTAGCAACAGCAAATACAATTCCACAGGAGGAATTAATTTCAAATACTGTTGCACAACCAACTCCACCCACTGATTTTGTCACACTTAGGGATCACCTCAGATCTCAAGTGATTGGAGACATATCAGCAGGTGTACAGACAAGGCATCAACTTACCCAAGATTTGATGCATGTCTGTTTTCTCTCTCAGGTTGAACCTCTATCCATCTATGATGCTGAGCAGGATCCCACCTGGATCCTTGCAATGCAGGAGGAACTAAATCAATTTGAGAGATGTAGAGTTTGGGATTTGCTTCCAAGACTCCAAAACTACCCAGTTATTGGAACCAAATGGGTTTTCAGAAACAAGCTGGATGCCCAAGGAATCATTGTGAGAAATAAGGCTATGCTTGTTGCTCAAGGATATAGGCAAGAAGAAGGAATTGATTATGATCAAACATTTGCACATGTTGCAAGGTTGGAAGGCATAAGAATATTCCTTGTCTATGCAGCATACAAGAGATTCAAGGTTTTTCAAATGGATGTGAAGAGTGTTTTTCTAAATGGAGTGCTAAAAGAAGAGGTTTATGTAAAACAACCTTCAAGTTTTGTTTCTCCAACTTACCTCTCTCATGTTTTTAAATTGCATAAGACTCTTTATGGTATAAAGCAAGCTCCAAGAGCTTGATATGAGACCTTAGCTAGTTTTCTATTAGAGCATAAATTTACAAGAGTAACTGTAGATAAAACATTTTTCACTAGACATCATAAGGACTAAATCTTATTAGTACAAATGTATGTTGATGATATTATATTTGGCTCTACAGATTCCAAATTATGCAAGAGATTCTCTGACCTCATGCATTCCAAATTTGAAATGAGTAGCATGGGTGAGCTTTCCTACTTTCTTGGTCTCCAAGTGAAGCAACTCCCTCATGACATCTTCATCTCTCAAGCAAAATATGCTAAAAAACTTCTAAATAAGTTTGGGATGGCTGATGCCTCAGCAAAGAAAACACTCATAGCTACCAATGCTGTTGTGGACTCTGATGTACCAGGGAAACCTGTGGATCAGAAACTTTATAGGGGCATTGTTGGGTCCCTATTATACCTCACAGCAAGTAGGTCAGATATTATGTTTGTCACATGTCTTTGTGGTAGGTTCCAGGTGAACCCTAAAAAATCTCACCTAATTTTACTAAAAAGGATTTTGAGATATATAAAGAGTTGTCTGAATTTAGGCCTATGGTATCCTGCTGAATCAGAATTTGAGTTATCTGAATACTCTGATGCGGATTTTGTTGGATGCAGGGTAGATAGAAAAAGTATTACAGGGACTTGTCAGTTCCTGGGTATGAGATTAGTATCTTGGTTTTGTAAAAAGCAAACATCAGTGTCAACCTCAACTGCTGAAGCAGAATATATTGCAACAGGCAGCTGTTGTTCACAGATGCTTTGGATACAAAATCAACTTCTAGATTATGGGTTCAACTTAAATAATTCAACCCTACTGTGATAATACAAGTGCTATAGTCATAACCCAGAATCCAGTTCATCATAGTAGGACAAAACATATTGACATAAGACATCATTTCATTAGATAGTGTGTAGACAAAAATAAAATCAAGCTTGTCTATATCTACACTGATTTACAAAGTGCTGATATATTCATCAAACCTCTGTATGAGAGAAATCATATGTTCTTTGTAAATCAACTTGGAATGATCAATGGAGAAGACTTTATTTAATTTCCGTCTGCACTCGACGAATTTTCCAAAGTTCGTCGAACGGAGTTCGACAAACCAGGGAAAGTTTGAGAGATATTCGTCGAACGGAGATCGACGAACTCTCTGTGAGTGAAACAATTTTCGTCGAACGGAGTTCGACGAACTTGCTTCAGAAGATATTCGTCAAACGGAGTTCGACGAACTGTCTTCAATTCTTTTGGATAAGATCGACGAATTATTTCATTCAAAATTATTTCGTTGAACTCAGTTCGAAGAATTATTTCTATTTTCGTGGAACGGAATCTGTCGATTCATATTCTTGAAAATCCTATAATTATGTTTTCTTCGACCTCCGACCCGCGCTTTTTGTTCATTTGCACTTGATCGTCGTTTTTGTCTCTCTTGCAGGTGATTTCATGGCGATTCACGCAGGCATTCTCGCAGGCATGAAGTTCGATACAGGTTTTGATGTGGACTTTGATTCGTTTCAGCATTCTGATCTCATATTCCTTTACATTCTGGAACTACTTGAAGAACAAGAACTCAAAACCTTGATGTCAAGAAGAATCAAACTGCACAGCACTGAAATCAGAGAATGGGTCTACACCCTATCGCCAACAGAGGAGAATATGATGACAGGCACCATTGCGGGTAACCCCGTCTCCTTAACTCCCGCAATTTTAACTGAAATTTTTGGATTAAGGAATGGAGAAGAGCAACTAGAGATTGAAATAGAGGAGTCTGACGTGATGCTGGGCCTATTGGGTTATACTGGAGATAACTCTAATAAACTATTGAAGAAACACCTCTCTGCCCCTTATAAGTTTTTGGCAGATTTGGTTGGAAAAGTTTTGCTTGGGAAACATACTGCCCATGACTACATCACCAGACACTAGTTTCGAGTCATGTGTGCAATCATAAATAAGAAACATGTGGATTTGGCATAGATTCTTTTTGATCTGATAAAGAAGAAAAACAATAAAAAGAAAGTTTGCTTTGGAAGGATCCTAGGGATCTTTTTACAAGAAAAAGTTGTTGAATCACTGTTCACCCCGACCATATTCATCAATGCCAGTAAAAGGATAACATGTGCCTTATTTGGCAGGTGGGAGAGGACAATAACCAAGCCAACTAAGGCTTCTACCTCTTCCACCCCAGCTTCAGAAGGCACAAGGGCTGTAAAGGTCACTTCCCACCATGTTGAAGAGATCCTTCCTCCATCATCCACTATCTCTCCAACACCACAACAACAACATACTCATGTTCCTACTCCACCTCCATCTCCACATACTTCACCAGCTCCATCTCCACAAATTGACATCACTGAAATTCCATCTTCCCTTCTTCAAGAAAATCAACCACCAACACCTTCTGATTCCCCCCATGACACCTACATTCCTACACCACCACCATCTCCTCTTCCCCCACATCTCTCTTCAATACCATCTTACTATCTACCAACAGACACCATCATGCAAGATGTCACTCCATCATCTCCACCACCATCTATCATCCCTCCACATGTTTCTACTCAAACCACATCTGAAACATCTACTACTCTTCCATCACTGGACCACTCCACCATATCTTCTATCATTTCCATAATCACTCCCCTCCTCAAATCCCTTATAGCAGAGGCTATTACACCTCTTGCTACCACCATCTTCTCTCTTTCTGAACAAATCTCTGCTCTTACTGCTGCCCCATCTTCAGCCAAGGGCCTGGCCTCAGTTCCCACTGAAACCAGGTAGGGGGAGATGCCTGATGATGAAGCAACAGCTACAGCTCCAGAGGCTTCAGCTCCAGCTCCAACAGCAGATGCTCCAGCTCCAGCTCCAACAGCAGATGCTCCAGCTCCAGCAACAACAGCAGAGTGCGCAGACTACATAGATACAGATTTGATTGACTTTATTGAGACTGATATGGATTTTGATGAATCAGTCTCTGAAGAGCCCAATACTGTTGGTGATTTCATTCTAAATCCCATAGTAGATATTACTAATTTGTTAAGTATTTTTGATATTGTATATCTGAATTACCTTCCAGCTGAGATTACTAAGCCATCCATGGCTATTATACCATACACTCCCCCCATCTCTTCAGAAGTTGCTAAGCAACTTAGGGAAAGTTTTGCTATTGCACAGCCAGCAGTCACTCTACTTCCAGAAGTAGTGGCTATTCCCTTTCCTCCAATAATACCTTCAGCACCAACCTTTGTCATGGATGACTCCCCCATGCCAGAACTAGATAAACTGATCTTGGCTGATATTGAAGAGAAAAATAAGCCAGCAGCTGAAAGCTCTGTCCAAGTTAGTTCTGATTCTTTTGTAGCTTCTCCTCCAACTCTTGTTGATATTCCTGCTCAAGCTCCTTCTCAACCTGATAAACCTATCATCTATGCTGAAGCAGCTGAAAGCTCTGGAGTTGTCAAATATTCTGTGTGTCGACACAAGTCTTCTGCGTGGTGTCGACATAACCTTTCCAAAGTGTCGACTGATGATCTGGGTGTCGACACAAGCTCTTCTAGTGTCGACTCAGTTGGTGTCGACATATACTCTGAGTGTCGACACAAGTCTTCTGTTTCTTAGTTGTTGAAGTAGATGATCCAGAATTCGTCGGGCAGAGAACTGAGTTCGTCGAGCTGAGACTAGAGAACACAGTCTTGACAGAATGTTGTAGTAGTCCAAAGATTCGTCGACCAAAGAATAGAGTTCGTCGAGCTGAGAACTATGTTTGTCGACCAAAGTCTGATACTAAGGACTTAGAATATCTTGATATTTTTCTGAACTTGAAGTATTGTTGTAGTGTCCAAGTTTTCGTCAACCTGAGTACCAAGTTCGTCGAGCTGAGCTCAGAGAATTTACTCTGAGATCGTCGAGCTGAGCACGACTATCGTCGACCTGAGTTCGACGAACGTCGAACTCACTTTTCAGAGTCCTGAAATCTTCTAAGTCTTGAGTCTCTTGCAGTCTTGTTGATAACCGGTCCATGTGATTTTGACTCTAAGGACTTTGTCTAGACTCTAGTACATGACTATGACCCTGGCTATACATGTTGGGTCACATCATCCTAGCTTAGTGAACCTAGCTCAAATCAAACTAGGAATCCAACACATGGGTCTTGCACGCTTGGTGAAATCAGACTTTAATGTTCCCTCTGTCCACACCGGCCAACCCCTAGGGAGTTCGACACACGGTCATGTTGCTTACCCTTCTACACCCTTTCAACTGCCACCCTAGGTGCATACCACGACTCCCCCACGTCTCGACCCACCGCCTCGGCCGCCACATGGAACTCGGATGTCTAACCAAGAGTATCACAATATTTGCACCAAGAGCCTTTGTTTTTATTGTAAACAACCCTACTCTCTGACCCATGGCGATCTAAAAAGGAGCTCTGCATCACCATTGGCGAGGAAGACCCAGAGATCACCCTGGGGATTTTGAAGCCCTGGAGGGAGATGACTTCCCAATACTCGTGGGACCTCAAGAAGTGTGGTTGCACTGTTTTGAACTTTTGTGTGTCGCGACTAGCAACCCCGCAAGCCCCCCCCCCCTCGCTATGACGTTTCATGGGTCCATGTATGGCACTCCCCTGACTACGTTGGTTGATAGTGGGGTCATCCACAACTTTATCTCCTCGCGATTGGTGATATTGTCCGACATTCGCCCGTCTCCTGCTCCTCGCGCGATTTTTTTTTGCAACGGCCGCCACACTAGAAGTGTGGGCCACATTCCATACCTACACATGACTGTGGGCCCCTTCCCTCTCGATCTTGATGGACTTGACGTCATTCTCGGCATCGCATGGCTTCGTACCTTGGGTGATGTGTATGGAAACTGAGCTCGCATGAAGATGTGCTTTCCTTAAATTGGAGTCCCTTTCCTCATTTCCAGGGCGGTGCCCTTCCCCACCCAACAGTAGCCCTCACTCCACAGCCAGCGGCTATGAACTTTGTCGCCCACCTGCGGGACAATGTCGCGCCGAACTACATGGCCACCCCTCCTCCATCCTTGTTGTCATGTGCTTTAGAAGTAACTTCGGCCTTGGGGACCAGGCAAGATTTTGAGAGGTCGGCATTGGTACAAAGACAAAAGAGGCTCGGGGATAAGGACATGAGGGCACATTGCATATGTCGTCATCGAAACCAAGGCGACACGGAGATGAATCCCAATTTGATGACAAATGTTCTCCAGTAGTGAGCTATTTTATTTTCGTGCATGTATCTCGAGTCGTTGGGTATTTACAGTTTGCTCTCACATATACTATAACTAGGCATTATATAAGCCTAGGCTTATCTTCTTTTGGGGTATTGAGGTGTAAGAACTATTTTGGAATGAGCCCTGGGGGCTACTAGATTTATCTCCCCCCCCCCCCCCCCACACACACTTCGTCTCCTCCCTCCCTCTCCTCCCATACAACCCTAATCGGTAACAATATACCTCCAACATCGATCAGAATCTCATTTGTATACTTCATTCTTACGCTTTATCCCTAGAGAGAATGTGTCTATGTAGTCCAATTGGGCCGGCTCATCTCCTTCAAAGAAAACCCAGACAAAATCAGGCAAAGGAATAAGATCCAGAAAATTAATGGGATTGAAGCCATAGACAATCTTGAAGGGGATGCATTCCATTTTGTAATTGTAGAATCCTAATCTAAGCAAACTCAGCATGAGCCAAAAATCTCATTTTTAGATTATTTCCAGTAAGTGCTTGCAGATAGTATATATACTCATGTTAACCAACTCAATTTGCCCATCTGTTGAAGAATGACATGTAGTACTGAAGAGCAGCTTGTCTCAAGCTTTTTCCAAATAGTCTTCCAAATGTAACAGAGAAACGTTACATCCTGATCAGACATAATACTATTAGGAGCATCATGTAAATATATAATTTCTTGAAATAATACTATTAGGAGCATCATGTAAATATATAATTTCTTGAACAGACTAGTGATGTGGTAGGCATTATCGGTCTTATGGAAAGTGCCGATAACCCAAGCACGAAATTGATACTAACCATTAAACTGTAGGATATCGAGGACTAAGAGTAGAGTATATAAACCCTGTGAGCTATTTCAGGTCTTGTCCAGATGGCAAGTGACATATCTTTCTACATAATGTCTAAAACTTAATAGCTTACCCTCCATGGTTACCAGCAAGTATTGTCACGGGAAATAACAGGTCATCCGCCATCACATACAAAGAACTTGACTTGTACTTGATCACGTATGAGAACAATACTAAAAACTTAGCGCATCTGGCATGCCTGCCATTAAGCTTGACCTGCCCTTTAAATGCTTCAAATATTCATGATCAGTATGGAGCAAGCTCTTTCAGAGTGACGTAATGCTACTACAACTTAAGACCAGGACTGAGAGCATAGAACATTGTTTTATTTTAGAATAATTGATGTAAGAACCTGACAACTTCTCATCTAAATAGGGGGTCGCTCCTCTTGAATTAAAACATCTCTTGTACCTATTCACGAGATATCATATTCAACATCAAAGGTCTTGAATATATTAGGAAAATAAAGAGTAAGAGTTGCACAGTTTCTTCTTGATCACTTCAAAATAATCCCGGGCAGTTACTGTCCACTTGTACCCATCCTTCTTCAAACACCTCGTCAACAATGTCATCAACTTGTTGAACGCCTTCACGAACCTTCTGAAGAAAGATAGAAGGTTGTGGAAACTCCTCACATGATGTACAAAACTGTGAAAACTCCCTGGATCATAAATAGATGTAGACGGTATCCATTCCTAACCCCCTCTTACATTCTTAAGATCCACCTTCACTACTCTAGAAATGATATGACCTAAGAAAATGAACAAGTGTTGGAAGAACAAACATTTGGTTAAGTTTCCACAAAACTTCTCCTCCCTCAGACAAACATAGCCTCAGTTGTCCGGTCTGCTCCATCTCACCTTTGTGGAATAATAAGATATCATCAAAACAAACCAACAAACTTACACAAGAAACTTGTGAGCATATATTTCATCAACTACATTAATGTGTTGAGCGCAATGGAAAGTCCAAAAGGCATAAACAACCACTAATAGTGATTGTACATGATTATAAAGAAAAAAAAATCATGTCTCCATCATCCATATTTGATGATACTTACTTCACAAAACCGCCTTTGAGAACGCATAGGATTTGAGTAATCCGCCCAACCTATGAATAGAAATATCGATATTTCACTACAACTTTGTTGATATCGTAGTTAACAACACACTTATGAATGGTTTTACCGCCTTTGGGAACCAAAAGGGCTAGCACAAAGCCCGAACTCATAGACTATGTAACGGCCTCACCAGCCCACGGCTCGAAAGGATGACCGTCGGCACCACCAGCACCACGCTCGAAAGGCTTCAGCCTCAAATAGTCTGCAAACCATGCACCCCAACCCTTCTCAATCCACAGGCGGGTTGTTTGAAGTCACAGCCTCCCTTCGATTAGAAATGATCCAGTTAAGCGGCCCTACGGGGACTTCCCAGAAAGTCACCCATCTCAGGACTACTCCAGCCCGAACACGCTTAACTATAAAGTTCTTTCACTTCTCATCACTAATTGAGCTGCATATTTTGAATTCTGCATATTTTGAATTCTACATATTTTATAAATTCTACATATTTTGAATCTTATTATAAAAGTATATATATGTATGCATCATTTCTTCACTCAACTTGTCATTATTTGTTGTAAGTAACTGAAACGCGCACACACACACTCATAAGCATGAGTAGTATGCACACGAACGTTAAGGAGTTATGGGCAAACTAAACATTTTTATGCATATTAATTTTCACTAGTATATACACCACTTGCGAATATTATATTGTATGGGCGGTTTAATATTTTCAAATGTGTTGGCATTAGAATCATAATATGCATGACATATTAAGTGAAATAGACACTTAACATGGCATATGTATCCATTCATTTGCATTTATATCATAAATCAATGCAAGAGTGTTAAGCTAATAATAACAATAATGATTGTACACGCATGGTTTTATTATTTGTTTGACATCGCACATGATCTCATTGTTGCACTTGCATGATCACTACCTAGAGTTGTCCAATCAAAAATATTGTAATTATAACATGATTTATGTACTTGACAGTAGGAAATGTGTTGAAATCTCTAGTTTCAAGTCACCGGTATTCGTAATCAGTTTATTTTGTTTTTCTTGTCAATCAATACTTCTCGGTCCTCTTGTATTCCCCTCTAGTTAGCTTCGAAGCGTCAGCGTCGCAAGTAGGTCACCCCTTCGTGCAAAGATTTTTCGCTCCCGAATCCTCGAGTCTTACCGCTTAATTTCAAACTAATCGAAGAAACTCTTGTACTTCTTAAATTCAATCCTTCGTATCTGGCCTAACCCGCGAAGATTGTAGAGTATTAAGTACGTAAGTTTCGAGAGAGAATCATTCTTATGGTCAGAGTGTTTTGGATGCATGAAAAGTCTGAAGAGTTTACT
This sequence comes from Platanthera guangdongensis, assembly GCA_039583875.1. Lineage (NCBI taxonomy): Eukaryota > Viridiplantae > Streptophyta > Magnoliopsida > Asparagales > Orchidaceae > Platanthera > Platanthera guangdongensis. The sequence continues at coordinate 85,331,715 of CM077154.1, read as the reverse complement.
TGAGAACTTGAGTCTGACCTGCGTAGCAAGTATCCGCAAATTTTCTCTTGATCTTGGTAAGTTTCTGCGATTGTTTTTCTTTCTTTCTTAGTATATTCATAGTTAGTTTTCATGTCTCAATCTGCAAACTTTGTTGTAATGAATGACATCTGAATCTTTGTCATAAGAGACCTCATTCAGAGAATTCTCAGAAATTTTTGGGACGAAACTTCCTAAGTAGCGGAGAATGTAACAACTCATATTTTAAGCATATAAAAAAATGAAATGAAATCAATTATAACCATAATTTCCCCCTCTTCCTAAACCGAGCCAGCCCCTCTCATTTAACTCGTCGGCCTAGGTTTACCCTACATCTCGTACGCAAGCCGCAGCGGTGTCGATTTCGTCTCCTGATCCTGTCTCCTCCGACTCCCGTGAGCGTGCAATCGGCGTCTCCTGCTTCTCCTGTCGTGACCGACCCTTCCTCCTCCTGTCATGGTCGATGTCAGCGCCTCCTCATGCTCCTCCGTCTTATGTTGTCGACAACTCCACCAGAGGCTGACCTTCTCCTCTCCTTAAGGCATCAGCCTTGTCTCCTCCAGCAGCGTTCCTCTCCCCCTCTTCAGGCCAGTGCTTCCTCTCCTCTAATGGGCCAGCAACCACTTTCCTCTATTCTGCGGGCTCAGATTCCCCCCCCCCCTTTCCACTTCGTCTTGGCTGGGATTTGTGAGAGGAACGCCTAGGGTTCCCCCCCCCCCCCTCTCCTCTTTGGGCTCGAATTTGGTTCCTTATGATAAGAATCTTCCTCCATTACCTTTATTCAAAATTTTTGTATCTTTATTGAATTATTTGTGCTCCAAATCTCATATAACTTGTGTTTCATAATTTTTGCCCCATTTGTAATCGTCTAACCCATGTTGTGTTTTTTATTTCTGTCTCAACTCCTCAACTCAGGTGATGGAATCTCTCCAAATCCATCTCCGAATTAGGGTTTGCCCAAGCCTAAGCGTCTCCAACTCTCTGTTTCTGCATGGTGTCCCTTCTCTCCTCACTTTTGAGGAAGGTAATTTCTCTACTCTCGTACTTTTGGCCTTGCAAATAATTGTTTGTGCTAGCATTGGATTTCTTATTAGGTCATTGTCAATTTCATTCTTTGTACTTGATCAGGTTCAAAATAAGATTTCTGGTTTGTGCTTGCGTCACTTGATCGTCTTCGTCAGATTCTGCTTCAATCTTAAGGCAAGTAGAGATCCTTCTCTCTTGCAATCATTGAACTTTAATTGTGCTAGAAAAGCCCTTGTAAAGGCCTATTTTTTCCTTGTATTTGTCCCACATCTTGGATTGGGATCTTCTCTTCTCCCTCTCTTCCTATATAAATGTATTCATACTTGTAATTATTAATTCAAGAAGTATATACAAGGTTGGAGGTCTCTCTTTTCCTGCTCTCTTTACATGGTATCAGAGGAACCGGTCACTTTCTAGTCGGCTCGTCTGTGTGCAAACCGCCTGGTCACCCGGCTGACCGTGCGGCCTGTTCTTCTCCTGCATAGCCGCAGTATCGGGCGGCTAGTCTTTCTCTACCCGTTGTTCTTGTACCTCCACTTCTGTTGTGACCTGCCCTCCCTTTCCAATCTCTCCCCCTTTTATAACCTTCTCTCACGTGGGATCCACCTTCTCTGCCTTCTTTTCCTGCCCGGCCTTCTTTTCTGACAGCGCGGCCTCTAGCCTCTGCTTTCCGTGCGGTCTCTATCTTCCCGCTTCTCGCGGCTTCTCTCAAGACGCTGCGGGTTCCTCCTCTCCTTCAGTTCTTGTTTCTGTCTGCATTTAGGTCGCGGTCTCTCTCCCTGCCGCTGGTGAACTCCACTTGACTGTGCGGACTTCCCTTTTATCCTTCTCCCCTCTAATCACAGCGACCTGTCCTGTCGCTTGTGGCCTCTCCTTCTCCCTTAGCCGCATCTTGGTCGCGACCTTCCTGGTCGCTGGTATAATTACCTTGACCGTGCGGTCTTCTTCTCTACTCGCCAACTGCTACTCGCTGCGACCTGTCTTGTCTCTAGCAGTTTCTCCTCTCTGTTGCATCATGGTCGCGACTTGCTTGGTCGCTGGTGTATCCGTCGTGACCGTGGAACCCCCCCCCCCCCTGTGCCGCCTTCTCTACCCAGCCGCCCGACCTTCCTTGCCAAGCCGCCCGGCCCATCATCCTGCTAGCCGCATGACTTATCTTCTTGCCAACCGGCCTTGTCTATTAGTCGCATGGCTTCCAACGCATCTGCTGCTACTTCTGCTCTGCCAGCCCGTGAGGCTACTACGGCTTCTAAACTCCGTGATGAACTGCGGATTACTACCATCTCTCTGACTGGCAAACGCAATTTTGTGGAATGGGTTCACTCTGTTCGTCGTGTTCTGCAGACGAAGGGTCTTCTCCACCACCTGACTCGTGCTACTTCTTTTGCTCCCTCCGATGATTGGTTTCGCGATGACGGTCGAGACCAGTCTTGGCTCCTCAACTCTATGGACATCGAACCCTATCGGATGGTCATGTATCATGATACGGTCAAGGCAATGTGGGAGGAGCTCCACTCTTTTTACTCCGGGCAAAACAGTCTTCAGCACCTCTATGATATTATCTCCGACCTTCAGAATCTTGCTCCTGGGGCTCCCGGCGACATGATTTATTTTGTTGCTCATGCCAAGACACTAGCCGAGCCTTGGATTCAACATCAGCCTCCTACTACGGATCTTGCTACTCAACGGGCCCAGAAAGAGGCGGTTACCATAGCGATGATGTCCCGCGTTCCGCCCCACCTGCATAGTGTTCGGGCCCAGATCCTTTCTTCCACGACGACTCCATCACTGTCTGACGTCTGCTCCATGCTACTTCGGGTTACGCCTCCTACGGAGGCCCCTCCCAACTTCGCACCTGCTCTTCTTCAACAGCCTCTCCTTCCGACCCCCCCCCCCTCCTGCTCGTGGCTCTTCCACTAGGGGGGCAGACCTCCGTCTAGGGGACGCGGACGTGGTGGACGTTCGTCTCTCAAATGCACATATTGTGGTCGGGGTGGCCATCTTGAGGCCACCTGTTACAACAAGCATGAGTTCCCTCCCCACCTCGCTGCCACTTCCTCTACTGCTCCTGCTCCCACTGGGGCTTCCGCCCAAGATTCGGCGTCCACTACCCGACACAATATTGATGAGCTCCGCACCCAACTCCATCAGCTACAGGGTGCCCTCAGCCGCTCCTCCGGCTCGGTTGCGTTCTTTTCTGCGGAAGGTATAACCTATCTCTCTCCTAGCCCTCACTGGATCGTTGATTCCGGTGCTACTCACCATATTACTTCCCAGAGGCCCTCCCAATATATACAGATGGCTCATCCCCCGTGTATCACTGTGGCCAATGGTGACACTCTACCGGTCTCTAGCGCCGCTGCTCTCCAACTTACCTCTGCCCTTTCTCTTTTCTCGGTTCTTCACATTCTGGGATCTCCTTTCAATTTACTTTTTGTTAGTCGCCTGACAAACGACCTTGATTGTTCAATAACCTTCTTTCTCTCTTCCTTTCTTATGCAGGATCGTCGCACCCGGAGTATCATTGGTAGGGGGCAACTGTTGAATGGGCTTTACATCTTGGATACCCAACCCACTCTTCTATCTGTCGTCTAGGAAAATAACGTACTATAATCGTGTCACTCGTGAATGCATGGACCCACAAACCATAAAGTTCACTATCTAGTTTCCTTGTGTCACCGAATTTTGTTTCTTAGGTCTATCTGGTTCTAAGACTTGAGTGAATATTGCTACATAACTCAATTCCTCTCTTCACGTATTTATGAACTCTAATCTTGTATAACTGAATCGCTAAATTTGTAATAGGTCTTGAAATGTTAGAAATCTCTTAAATCATGAATCCTTAAAGTCATTAATGTCAAAAGCAATCATTGAAAGGTAGTGTTAAATTGATGTGACGTTTTGACCTAAGTTTTTGCTTGACTGACAACGGAAACCAACAAATGTCCATAGCAAGCAGAATTATTTTGATAAGTCTTGCATTTAGACTCACAATAGAATCGCGTGCATCAAATAGAAATACTTACACCTTTCACTGATTACAGTGAATGATATTTCTTGATCTGTCTATGTTATACTCTGAAGTAGTCTAAATAACTTGTTTTGTTTAGCTCTTTTACTTATTTGTCTCGATTAGTTTTGCTTCATGAGAAACTGGTACTCATACATTTTTGTTTCGCTTAATGTTTTGTACTTTACTTTGCTCACTTTATTTATTTTAATGTTCTGAGACATTTCCTTCTTATTATGGAATTGTCTTAGCGTTCGTGACAGTGTCGCCAGGTCCTCGAGCCAGATCAGGATTAAGTTTCAGGTTCTATATTTACATTTCATTTTTTTACTGTCAGACATTTTTTTATGTAATAATAATGATCAGTAAATTATGGACAACTGTTAGGCTACATTATATGTACTAGAATTTAGCATCATTTGCATGTTCATTTATCTGAAATTGACATTACGTGAAAATCTGTATCAAAACTTGTATCATGGGTTTTATTAAAATACATGTGCATCTGTTTCACATTAGCATGTTTTAAAACTTCCGCATAAAAATAAATTGTTTCCCTTCAAATTAATGATTTTAAAACTATTTTCTAATTTTTCTGCTTCCGCCTTAGCATGTATGGTTTTTTTTCTGCCCATGTCTGTGACATCACGATCCGCCTAAAGCGCACCCTGACTTTTGTTGAAACGAATCGTGACAGACTAGGTCTTGTGAGACTTAGGGGGAATTCGTCGCGGGTGTTGGCGACTGGGTATAGGGTTAGATCTAGGGGCAGCTTGAGGTCTTATCTAGAGAGAGATAGGCTAGAGTCAGCCTGTTCTTGGGAGAAGGTTCGGCATAGAAAACAAAAAAACTATAACACAATATATTGTAAGGTTCATTTGTTTTGAAAAATTCTTAAATTTTTATCTCTGTGAGCTAAAGCCAGGCGGCAGCACCTACCGTCGGCGGTAGTGAACAAAAATTGAACTCCGTCTTTTTAAAAAAAGTAATCCTCAAAGTTAAAATAAAGTTTTTTATTCAATATTTCTGAAATTTCTTTGATTAACAAAAATATTTTATTTGCAATTAAATTCTTAAAAACCCTTATCCACCCCCCCCCCCCCCCACCCCCTACTAAGGGCGCCAGTAGATCCAACCTAACAAACTATTTACATAAGTGTTTTGTCAGGAAGAATGTAAGACGACCTAAATACTCCTTGGAGTACTGTTTCCTAGAGCAAATAACAAACTGTTTTAGTAAGTGTTCAGTAAGAATCTGGAATGACCAAAATACTTTTGGAGTATTGTTTCCTAGAGCAAAAAATGTCTCTATGAGAAAACATGGTATTAATGTCAATGTAGAGATTGGCCTCCTCGATTCCAGATTGGACAATATTCCTATGGAAAAATATATACACCAGACATTGAGGAGCCATTTTGATGATATATTTTGTTATCAAGGACAAGGGCTTTAAGAAGACAAAGGTAGGACCGAAGTCTATTTTGGAGCCCAAGTCTTCTGCACTGAAAAAAGAAAGGTTCAGGGAAAGAGGGAAAGTGTCATCATTATTGCAAGGCTGGTCATTGGAGAAGAATCTGTCATTCATACATTGAGGGTCTGCAAAAGATGAGGGAAGGTATGACTTCCGCCTCAGGTATTTATGTTATAGAGATAAACATTTCTGCTCTTTCATCCTGGGTATTGGATACCGGATGTGGTTCTCACATTTGTATAAAAGAGCAGGAACTGGAAAGGAGAAGAATGCTGAGTAAAGGAGAGGTGGACCTACATGTGGACAATGTAGCAAGAGTTGTTGTTGTCGTTGTGGGTGTTTACCGTCTTGCTTTGTCCAGTGGGCTTGTAATAGAACTAGATAACTTTTATTTTGTTCTTTCCATAACTAGAAACATTATATTTATTTTGTGTTTAGACATGATTGGATATTCTTTTATTATTAAGAACAATTATTGTTCTATATTTAAGAATGATGTTTGTTATGGTATAGCGCAAATGTTTAATGGTTTATATGTTTTGAACTTAGACCATCAGATCTATAATATAGAAAATACTAAAACACTAAAAACAAATGATTCGAACCCTACGTATTTTTGGCATTGTCGTTTGGATCATATAAATGAGAAACGTATATTCAAGTTCCATAGAGATGGACTATTGGACTCATTTGATTATGAATCATTTGAGAGATGCGAATCTTATTTATTAGGCAAGATGACTAAGGTCCCTTTCACTGGAAACAATGAGAGTGTTGATGATCTTTTGGGTATAGTACATAGTGATGTATGTTGACCCATGAGTTCTATGGCCAGAGGTGGGTACTTCTACTTTGTTACATTTACTGATGATTTCAGTAGATACGGATACGTATATCTTATGAAGTGCAAATCTGAAACCTTTGAAAAGTTCAAAAAGTTTAAGAACAAAGTAGAGAACCAGCTGGGTAAAAACAAAGTAGAGAACCACCTGGATAAAAAGGTTAAAACACTCTGATCTGATCGAGGTGGCGAATACTTAAGTCTTGAGTTCTGTGATCATCTGAAAGAGTGTGGTATTGTATCACAGCTCACTCCACCTAAAACACCGCAGCATAATGGTGTGTCTGAGCGGAGGAATCGTACTCTGTTAGACATGCTACGGTCGATGATGAGTCATGCATCTCTGTCTGTTTCTTTTTGGGGTTTTTCTCTAGAAACTGCTGCTTTAACATTAAATCGTGCTCCAACGAAGGCGGTTCTAAAGACACCATATGAGATATAGACTGGGAAGTGTCCTAGTATGTCGTTCATTAAAGTTTGGGGTTGTGAGACATACATGCGACGTTCAATGTCTGACAAGCTGGAACTCAAATCGGATAAGTGTTATCTTGTGTGGTATCCTAAGAAAACTAAAGGTTACTATTTCTACCTACCGTCCGAGGACAAAGTGTTTGTCAATATAACTGGTGTCATTTTTTAGAAAGATTTCTCAAGTAGAAAGACAGTCATGGTAGAACTTGAAGAAGTTCAAAAACCACAAAACATGAATGAACCGGAATTGAAACCTGAGTCAGCACTACAAGTTGTTGTAGTTAGAGAACCTGCTCAAGAAACACAAGTTTCACGTAGATCTGGTAGACCAAGGTTTGAGCCTGAGAGATGGATTTCTAGTGTCTCAAATAGGTAATGTGTTGTTTATAGATCATAGTGATGAATCTGCAACCTACCAAGAGGCTATGAGTGGACCGGACTCCGAGAAGTGACTTGAGGCCATGAAATCTGAAATGGACTTCATGTTTGAAAATCAAGTATGGAATTTGGTGGAACCACCTGAGGGGGTAAGACCCATTAGGTGCAAGTCGGTATTCAAGAAGAAGACCGACATGTGCTGGACTTTCTTGGCAAAACGATACAGCTCAATTGCTTCTACCTCCACCGTCTGTGCGTACTGCAAGAAGCAGGCCACCAGCTGAAGGACTGTCGTCGTAGGCAAAAGGCCTGTTTCAAGTGTGGGCAGGTTGGACACCTCAAGCTAGACTGCCCTATGAGGGAAAGCCTGATTCCCGCTCAGCCACTGCAGGTTGTCCTCGGAGCTCAGGACAGGGGAAAGGCCGTGTTGAACGTCACCACTCAGGACGAGGCGCTCGCATCTACCTCTGTCATCTCTGGTATGTTTTAAGTAAAGTTTTAAATTTTTTGCATCATTTAATTACCTGACTTAGGTATTGATAATCTTGGAATGTGTTTATGATGTTTAATTCTAGGGAATTTTATGGTCAAGAATAAGTGGATGCAAATCCTTTTCGATTCTGGGGCATCTCACTCTTTTATAGCGCATCATATCGTGAATCTCCATGGTTGGCCTACTTCGCCACTTGAAGTCCCTTTCGAGATCTTTGTGCCCGGTCATGTGCACCTTTCTAATAGGGGTATTTGCAATTGTCCGATCCTGCTTGGCGAATTACAAGTCTTCGCCGACCTCATAGTCCTGGATATGACAGAATTCGACGTAATCTTGGGTATGAACTGGCTGGTCGCGTATCGAGCAAAGCTGGACTGTGTGGCAAAGAGGGTCAATCTCAGTATCGATGGGAAGGACTTCAGCGTGCATGTTCAGACTACCCGCAGGCACCTTAAGGTAATTTCTGTTGTGCGCGCCACTCGGCTTCTTAGCCTGGGATGTTTTGCTTGCTTTGTTTATGCTTCACACTCGGATGTTGTCGCACCTCAACTTGAGTCTATCTCGATTGCTTCCGAGTTCCCCGACGTGTTCCCCGTCGAGTTGCCTGGAATGTCTACCGATCGTGATGTAGAGTTCTCCATTGATGTAAAGCCTGGAACGCGCCTCATATCTAAAGCTCCATACCGCATGGCACCACGAGAACTGGAGGAGCTCAGATCGCAATTGGATGAATTGCTTGAGCGTAGGTACATTCGTCCCAGCTCTTCTCCTTGGGGAGCCCCCGTTCTCTTCGTTAAAAAGAAAGACGAATCTATGAGATTGTGCATCGACTATTGGGATCTGAACAAGGTAACCATCAAAAATAAATATCCCCTCCCGCGCGTGGATGACCTATTTGATCAGCTCAAGGGTAGTACCGTCTTCTCCAAGATCGATTTCAGGTTAGGCTACCATCAGTTGAAGATCAAGGAATCCGACATCCCCGGGACAGCCTTCCGGACTCGGTATGGACACTTTGAATTCTTGGTGATGTCTTTTGGGTTGACTAACGCCCCTTCTGCATTTATGGATATGACGAACCGTGTCTTCCGCGAGTACCTGGATAAGTTCATCGTCTTCATTGATGATATCTTAGTCTACTCCAAGACTCATGAGGAGCATGCAACCCACCTTAGACTCGCTCTCTCCACGCTTCGTCAGCATCAACTCTATGTCAAGATGGCGAAATGTGAGTTCTGGCTGGATCGTGTTGTCTTTCTAGGGCATGTCATTTCGGGTAATGGACTTTCCGTTGACCCTGCCAAGATCTCTGCAGTTATGGACTGGAAGCAGCTTTCTACCCCTACTAAAATCTGCAGTGTTCTTGGTCTGGCTGGCTATTACCGGCGGTTCGTCAAGGATTTCTCCTCTCTTGCTGCTCCTCTAACTAAGCTAACCCAAAAGCATGCCAGGTTTGAGTGGTCAGATCAGTGTGAGCAGTCTTTTTCTGAATTGAAGCAACATTTATGTTCAGCGCCAATTATAGCTCTTCCGTCAGAGGGGTTAGACTTCTCAGTTTATACCGATGCTTCCGGAGTTGGGTTGAGTTGTGTCCTGATGCAAAAAGATCGTGTTATCGCTTATGGGTCGAGGCAGTTGAAAATTCATGAGCGCAACTATCCCACCCATGACCTGGAATTCGCTGCAGTGGTGTTTGCCTTGAAGCTGTGGCATCATTATCTCTATGGTGTGAGGTGCCACTTTTACACCGACCATCAGAGTTTGAAGTATATTTTTGTTCAGAAGGACCGCAATCTTCGTCAGAGACGTTGACTCGAGTTTGTTTTAGACTATGACTTGCAGCTCACGTATGTTCCTGGTAAGGCCAATTCAGTGGCAGATGCGTTGAGTCGGCAGGTTTCTGTTGCCGCTTGTTCACTCATGTTAGCTATTCTTGCAGCCCTGATTGATGACCTCGACCGAATGGACATATCCATCGCACCCGAGTGTCATGAGGGGGTTTCTGGTCCGTTATGGGTAGAGCAGGTGAAGGACTTACAACCATCTGATCCCGCACTCCAGCGCATTCGCCGACAGGTTGAACTCGGTACTCTCCCAGATTTCTCCATGTCTGATGATGTTTTGTGTTTTCGAGGCCACCTCTGCATTCCCGATGCTCCTGAGTTGCTGGATTGTATTTGCCGAGAAACTCACGAGTCTCGCACATCTGGTCATCCTGGCAACAACAAGATGTATCGTGACTTGAAGCAGATCGTTTGGTGGCCTGGTATGAAGATTTACATCGCTCGTTTCATCTCTCGATGTCTTACATGTCAGAAGGTGAAAGCTCATCGTCAGCGTCCTGGTGGTCTTTTGCAGCCTTTGCCTATCCCTGGATGGAAGTGGGAAGATGTTTCTATGGACTTCATCACTGGATTGTCTCGCACTCGGAGAGGGCATGATGCGATTTGAGTTATTGTGGACCGCTTGACTAAAGTTGCTCATTTTATTCCATATAAGGAGGGTCATTCCACCAAGAAGATGACCCGGATCTATGTTTCAGATATTGTTAGACTCCATGGGATTCCTCTGCGAATCGTTTCTGATCGTGACTCGAGATTTGTATCGCACTTCTGGAAAGGATTTCAGCAAGCTTTGGGGACTAATCTCAACCTAAGTACCGCTTACCACCCGACGACTAATGGTCAGACCGAGAGAGTTAATCATATTCTTGAAGACATGCTACGTTGTTATATTTTGGACTATAAGGGAGCTTAGGATGAACATCTACCCTTGGTTGAACTTGCCTACAACAACAGCTATCAAGAGAGCCTCAAGATGGCCCCCTTCGAAGCACTGTACGGGCGTCGCTGTAGGACCCCGCTCTACTGGTCAGAGGTTGGTGAGAGCGTGGTGTTGGGCCCGGAGTTACTTCAGGAAATGGAAGAAGCCACCAGGAAGACTCGTCTTCAGCTCAGCCGTGTCATTGAGAGACAGAGAAAGTATGCAAATCAGCGTCGCCGTCTGTTAGAATTTGTCGTGGGTAATCAAGTGTTTCTGAAGGTTTCCCCTACCCCTGGAGTGAAACAGTTCGGTCGCCAACATAAGCTCAGCCCGAGGTTCGTGGGACCGTACGCCATCTCATAACGTATTGGGGAATCTGTCTACTGTCTAGAGCTAGCTGCTTCTTTGGTTGCTGTTCATGATGTCTTTCATGTCAGTCAGCTTCGGAAATACATCCACGATCATAATCGTGTTTTTGAAGAAGTTCCAGTGATTCTTGAAGCCAATCTGTTCTATCCAGTCGAGCCAGCGAAGATCGTCGAATACCAAGAACGCAAGGTTCGCAAGAGAACCATTCCGATGGTGAAGGTACTTTGGGTGCATGGCAAGTCTGAGGAGTATACTTGGGAACTTGAGTCTGACATGCGCAACAAGTACCCGCAACTCTTCTCTTGATTCTTGGTACGTCTCTAAGTTTGACTTTCTTGTTATTTCAGTATCTTTCATGGTTAGCTTTCATGCGTTAATCTGCAAACTTCTGTTTGAAGTGTATGTCGTCTGAAACTCGTTGTTTTAGTTCCATTCAGAGAATTCTCATGCAAGTTTCGTAACGAAACTTTTTAAGTACGGGAGAATGTAACAACATCTAATAAGAATAATAAATATAATAATAATAATAATAATATAAACAAAGACTTAAAAATCCTTAAAAACCCAAGCCGCCCTCCCCCATTTCATCATTCATGCATCTCGTAACCCGTCGGCCCCTTCTCTCTCGTATCGTAAGTCGCAGCCACAGGATTCTTCCCCGATCCCGCCTCCTTCGCCCCTGACGGCCCCGCCTCCGCCTCCCGAGCGCCCGGCAGCCCCCTCCTCCGCCTCTAGGGGTCGGCGAACCCCCCCCCCCCCCCCCCCCCTCCAGGGCCGACGACACTTTCCCATACTTCCCCGTCGTCTCCGGCCCTTCCTTTGGCCGGTTATCATCTCCCTTCCTCTTCTCCTTCTCCGGTCAGTGAGGGCAAGGGCATCGTTTCTTCTCCGGCAACCCTAGCTCCTCGTTCCGGCAGGTGGATTTCGTGAGGGACTCGTAGGGTTTCGCTCGAAACCCCTCTTCGTGGATTTCTGAGCCCAGATCTGGTCTCCTTGGGTAAGGATTCCCGCTTAACTCTCGTTTTCAGTTTGCCCTATTTTTTTACGCTAATTTTTCGCTCTCTGATCTAGGGTTTTTGGACGATCCAACCTATGTCCATCGTATAACCCGCTAATTCTGAATTTGTGTGTTTTCCAGTGCGTGTCCTCGGATTTAGGTGGTGGAAATCGCTTTAAGCCTTCTCCGAATTAGGGATTTTTGCTTTCAAACGCCGTCAAAACTCTTGATCCCTCGCGGTAGTCTCTTCTCCCCTCACTTTCGAGGGAGGTAAATTTCTAAACCTCTCTCCTGTTGTGTGGTGCGAATATCAAACGCATGTGCAAGTGTAGAAATCTTGTTTGAAATGTATTTTGATCTTGAACAGGTTTAGCTCAAGCTTCTAACCTAGCTTGCGCCACTTAGCTATCACTAGTATTTTTGAAGTCACCGTAATGCAAGTAGAGACACATCTCTCGCTTGCAAACAGGAGATCTAATTTACTTCACTTTTTTGTCATGAAGTAGCTCCTTATAGACTTGAAACGTTTAATTAATAAAGTGTTCAAATTATTTATGAATCCCTGAGGTTGTCGAATAGCTTAGGCAAACATTGAGGGGAGAGTGTTGGTATGGTGTGACGCGTCGAATCGAGCTCCTGACTAACTGCTAACAGAAACCATTAGTCGACCATTGCAAGCACCGTTGTTGATAAGCCTTGCGTCAATTCATACAATAGAATCTTGTACATCAAATTACAATACCTTCACCCTTCAATGTATTCCGCTTATGGTATTGCAGCTAGGCTAAACTTCTGAGTAAGCCATTAAAGTAAAAGCATCTTGTTTGACATGGTTACTTGTCTGTTAGTAGGTTGCTACGTATAAAACTAGTTCACTGAACTCTTGTTTCTTTTGCTTATTTTTTTGTGTCAATTATTAACTTGAATCTTTATGTGTTTTCATGTTCCGAGTCATTTTCCTTTTGTTTGGATTTGTCTTAGATTTCGTGACTGCGCCGCCCAGTTCCTGAGTTTTTCTTCTTCCAGCTACAGTTTTGCTTGGAGGTTTCAATTGGTTTAATGTATCAGCAGGTTCTATGTATTTTATTTCAGTTACTGTTTGATTTTTCCTTTATATTCATGTATTAGTTATCGTCAGACATTTTCTCTTGTATCGAGGACAACTTGTAGCATGAAGCATTGTACTAACTCATTTCACTTATGATATTTCTACCTTTGAGACTAGTTGCATTCATTTAGTTTTAGTACTGCTTGTGACTCAGTTTTTATAAAAGAAATGTATGCACAACTTTTTAATTATTTATGTATGGCTTTCGCACCCTTTTAAAATCAATTAAAATTCGTTTCAAAAATAACAAATTTAAAAATTTGTTGTAGAATTTCTGGTTCCGTCTTAGCAGGCATGGTTCCTCTCTGCATGCATGTGGCATCACGACCTGCCCGAAGCGCACTCTGATCTTGTTGAGACGGGTCGTGACAACATGGATGAGAATGTACATACATTCAAAGGACGACTGGTGGCTAAGGGTTTCAAGCAAATTCATGTTATTGACTATGATGAGACTTTTTACCCTATTGTCATGATTAAGTCCATTAGAATTCTGTTTGTTATTACTGTGTATTATGACTACGAGATTTGGCGGATGGATGTCAAAACGGCTTTCATAAATGGAAACCTTCTTGAGAAAGTGTTTATGACACAACCCGAGAGTTTTGTATCTGCAGGTGAAACCACTAAAATATGCAAGCTGCAGAGATCCATTTATGAATTAAAACAGGCCTCTCAATGTTAGAATCTTCGTTTCGATGAAAAGATTAAAGAGTTTGGTTTTACAAGAGGATTAATGGGAGCATAGTTATCTTTTTGATTTTGTATCTAGATGACATACTACTGATCGGGAATGACAAACCGACCCTGCAAGTTGTTAAAAACAACCTAGAGGATTGTTTTTCTATGAAGGACTTGGGTGAAGCAACTTATATACTTTGTATTAAGATCTATATAGATAAACCGAAGAAGTTGCTGGGTTTGACCCAAAGTATGTATATTGACAAGGTGTTGAAACGGTTCAGCATGCTTGAGTCCAAGAAAGGATTCTTACCTATGTCTCATGGTGTGAGTCTCTCTAAGGACAAGTGTCCAAAGTCTTGTGAAGATAAGGACTGCATGAAGTTGATTACATATGCTTCGGCAATTGGGTCAATCATGTATACAATGATATATACTAGACCTGATGTCTCTTATGCATTGAGCATGACTACCAGGTATTAGTCTGATCCCGGTGAAAGTAATTAGATTGTTGTTAAGAATATCCTGAAGTACTTGCGAAGGACTAAGGATACGTTCTTGGTGTTTGGTGTATAGGAAGAGCTCGTTGTAAAAGATTACATGGATGCTAGCTTCCAAACTGATAGGGACGACTCAAAGTATCAGTCAGGGTTTATTTTTTGCCTGAATGGAGGTGTGTTAGCTGGAAGAGTTCCAAGCAGAAGACAGTTGTCGATTCTACAACTGAGGCCGAGTATATCACTGCTGCAAATGCAGCGAAGGAGGTTGTATGGATTATGAAATTCATCGGCGAGTTAGATGTAGTTCTTAGCATTGTTCGTCATGTAGATCTCTACTGTGACAACAACGGTGCAATTGCACCTGATTCGGAACCTAGATCTTATCAGCGCTCCAAACACATACTTCGGCGGTTCCATCTTATTCGAGAGATTGTCGATCGAGGAGATGTGAGCATTAGCAGAGTGCTGACTGAGGAGAACATTGCGGATCCACTGGCAAAGCCTCTCGTACAGAGAAAGCATGATGGTCATGTAAGATCTATGAGTATACGATACCTGAATGATCAACTCTAGTAGAAGTCTTGTGAATTGTATGTTTGTTGGCTGTAATATATCATTTGATGAATAAAGTATTGTATGCATTTCATTTATATATTTTGACAAGTTCTTTTATTATGTTATTATTTTTATTGTGATAGAGTAGTTAACTAAATAAATGTCCTTAGAGTGTTTGCTTTCATAGGTCAAGTAGTGACTTGAATGTGAAAACCCATGATCCCAGAAGCTTCATTCTTAAAGGTGTCTTGTCGTTGTATTATCTTAGAAACAAAGCGCGATGATGATACCTTTAAGACTAGCATGTGAGTTGACTGATGACTCGTCCTCACAGGTCATGATATTGTGATATCAAGTCATCACATGGGTACTTGTTATGAACAATATTTACTGGACAGACCCACCATGAGAATACTTTGTGCCTTGTTATATAAACGTGTCATAAGTATGGCTCAAGTGGCAATGGTGTTTGTGGTCCTTTGACCTGAAGTCACAGCATTCATCGAGTGAGAAAAAGCGTGCTTTGATGCAATCAAAAGTCCAGTTTTGAGAAAGTTGGATGATAAAGGTGGTTATTGGGTACGTTATGAATCATTTGGATTCTTGCGTGTGAACAGAGATGGGATTTGTCCTCCTTTATGATAGGAGTTGCATCTATGTGCCCCTTGATGGAATAGGACTGAGAAATACATGGTCATGCTTGGTTGAGTCAATATATAATATTGGGCTCACCAATTTCTAGAAATCCATTTTAGATCAGGAAACTGGGATTGAACAATTATGAGGGTGACACGGTCTATACCTCTAGTTCTATCCGGATGTAAGGGACGAAGGGACATGACAATACTGTAACATTGATCATAATGGCTTTTGAGTTTTATAAACTCTTACTATTTGGGGAGCAATGATGTATTGTTAGATGTCGCTCATTGTTTGTGTAGCCTTTGTTTGATACTTTCAAGATCAAGTGGGAGACTGTTTGTGTTACCATTATGATTTGGAAGTGATCAAGCATGTGTCCTCAATGCCAACTCAGTATGAGCCTATCAGGGTCGCACATAAGATTATGGAGAAATTGGGAGATTGGATCTGTGTGCTATAGCTCATATGATGAGCTGAAAAGGGCTCAAAACATGAAAACTAAAAATAAGCACATTAATATTCTGATGTTTAAGTAGAGGATACAAGAGAAAAGAAAACAACTAATTGATGCTTAACTGTACTCTAACCTACTCCGGAGTTAGCCTAAAAATTCCATTCACGCAATGACATAAGCCGTACAATGAAAAGGGTACGCGTCTCAATTTGATGTACATAATTCTAGTATAAGTTTATTTGCAAGGTTTATCAGTGCGGTGCTTGCAATGACCCTCTTCTGGTTTTCGTTACCAGTTTGGCGGGAGCTCGATTCAAAGCGTCACATCAAATCGACACCGTCTTTCAGTGTTTGTCTATGGCGATTAGTGAAATGGGGATTCATGTCTTGGAGATTCCTAACTCAGCTAAACAGGTCATAAACACACAACCCTAATCTACAAGAGTATACATTTCATAATATGATGGTAACTATATTTAAATTTCACGTTTGCAAGCGAGAGAGATTTCTCTACTTGCCTTCAGGTGAAGCTGAACGGATGGCGGCAGCTAGACAGTGCTAGAAAAAACTTAGGAGCCTTAGGTCGACCTGCTTAAGATCGCGCAACCAGAGGTCGAGTCCGACTGCAGAGGGGCGGTGGAGAGAGACGTAATTCGCCATCGGATGAGCGGTGGAAGCGGGAGCCGGAGCAGCAGGTAGCGGAGCACCAGAGGTCGAGGCTGACTGCAGAGGGGCAGCAGGAGGAGGAGAGCGACGAGAGTAGACCCGGATAAGTGGTGGTGGTGGACGGACCGGAGGTAGGGCAGGAGGAGGAGCGGGGAGCAGGGGTGACAGGACGAACGACAGGGTCTGGACTAGGAGTGATATCCAGATCAGAAAAGAAGGGAAGATCTTCACGGAAAGTGACATCCGCAGAGATCGTAACTTTGTGGGTAGCAGGAGAATAACACACATAACCCTTTTGAGTGCGCGAGTAGCCCACAAAGATATGTTGGGCGGCATGGGGATCCAACTTGTCGATGGAGTGACCAAGTTGGTGGACGTAACAGGTACACCCAAAGACCCGAGGAGGAACGGGAAAAGGCGGAGTGGAGGGAAAGAGGAGGCTGAAGGGAGTAGCATACTGGAGGACGGAAGAAGAGAGGCGGTTGATGAGAAAACAAGCCGTGGAGAGCGCGAAGTTCCAGTACGGTTTGGGAACCCGCATTTGGAGCATAAGGGAACGGGCGACATCAAGAAGGTGACGATTCTTGCGCTCGGCGACACCATTCTGTTGTGGAGTATACGGACACGAGGTTTGGTGAAGAATACCGAACTCAGAGCAGAGAGTCGCGAAGGTATGACTGTTGTACTCATGTGCATTGTCAGTACGAAGAGTACGAATGAATGCAGAGAATTGAGTGCGAGTCTCAAGTATGAAGGCCCGGAACACGCGGGGAAGCTCAGAGCGATCCCGGAGGAGATACAAGCACGTCATGCGAGAGTAATCATCAATAAAAGTAAGAAAATACCGGTAGCCAGAAATACTAGTGAATTTGTACGGACCCCATATATCGGAGTGTACTAAAATAAAAGGAGCGGAGCTCCGAGTACCGTGAGAAGGAAAAGATGAACG
Organism: Platanthera guangdongensis; assembly: GCA_039583875.1. Taxonomy (NCBI): domain Eukaryota; kingdom Viridiplantae; phylum Streptophyta; class Magnoliopsida; order Asparagales; family Orchidaceae; genus Platanthera; species Platanthera guangdongensis. Next base: position 85,314,322 of record CM077154.1, on the reverse strand, counting down.
GGGCTGTTTGCCCAAAATACATGTGTCACACTGAAATGCGGGAAGAGAAATATCTGGAAGAGCCTTCCGGAGGACTGGCAGAGGAGCATGACCCAAACGGCGATGCCAAGCCGAAGAGGAGATAGATGCGAGGATAGTGGGAGAGTCGTCAAGGAGATAGAGCTCATTCTGCAACCGCCCCCTACCAATGATAGTCCGCGTCTGCTGATCCTGTATGAGAAAAGAAGAGAAAGTAAATGTCACGGAGTAATTAAAATCAGTAGTAAGGCGACCAACAGAAAGTAAATTGAAAGGAGAGCCCGGAACGTGAAGAGCCGAGCGCAGAAGGAGAGAAGAGGTCAAGGGATTATCAGCACATCCAGAGACAGGAACAGATGCCCCATTGGCCACAGTAATGTACTTCGGGTGAGGTGAAGACAAGTACTGAGGTGGACCAACAGAAGTGATGTGATGAGTGGCACCAGAATCGAGGATCCATCGCGGGCCAGAGGATAGGCAGGCGATACCTTCATTAGAGATGGAGGCAGCGAAGGCAACCGAGGCAGGAGAGCGGCTAAGCAGTCCATGAAGATGCTGGAGCTGAAGACGAACCTCGTCGAGGTCAGGACGAGTGGAAGAGGAGTCAGTTGCAGCAACAACGGCTTGCGGACGAGGAGGGCGGCCATGTTTGCGGTAGCACGTGGCTTCAAGATGCCCATCTTTGCCGCAGAACGAGCACTTAGGCCGAGACCGGCCACCCCGGCCCCGGCCGCGAGAGTCAGAGCGGCCACCACGAGCAGAAGATGGAAGAGGCAATAAGGGAGCAGGGGCCTGCTGAACAAGGGCCGGAGAAGGTAGGTCGGGCACATCCGGAGGCGGGGAGACCTTGAGAAGCATAGAGCACACATCGGAGAAAGATGGGGTAACAGTAGAGGAGAGGATGTGAGCCCGTACACTATGAAGATGAGGCGGGACCCGGGCCATCATCATGGCTATACCCACAGCTTCCTTTTGGGCACGTTGGGCAGCAAGATCCAGAGTAGGAGGCTGATGATGGATCCAAGCCTCGACCAGAGACCGAGCCTGAGCAACAAAGGATGTCAGATCGGTCGCGCCACTGCTATCAAGGGCCTGGAGAGCAGTGATAATGTCGTACAGATGGTGAAGACTGTCCTTGCCATAGTAGAGGGTGTGGAGCTCGTCCCACATGCCTTTGGCCGTCTCATGGTACATGGTCAGGCGATAGGATTCGCCATCAAGAGAATTAAGAAGCCAAGTCTGCACCCGACCATCATTGCGTAACCAATCATCCGTAGGAGTACCGATAACGGCCTGAGTCAAAGTGATGAAAGAACCCCTTGGATTGCAGTACACGGCGAACAGAGTATGCCCATTCTACAAAAATTTTCTTGCCGGTCAGAGAAATGGTAGTAATACGGAGCTCGTCGCGGACTTCCGGGAGAGAGGTCGGGCGGTCAGCAGGAGGAACCGCCGTGCCAACGGAATAAGCAGAGGAGGCCATGGAGAAGAGAGGCGGCTAGGAGAACAGACCGGGCAACCAAGAAGACCGCGCGACCTGAGCAGAGACCGCCCGGGCACCAAACTGCGAAAGGAGTCCGTGACCAAATGCGGAAGCCGGGAGAGAGATCAGGTCGCAGCGGACAGAGGGAGACCGCAAAGAAAGGAAAAAGGAGAAGACCGCGACCAAAATGCGGGAAGGCAGGAGTCCGCACGGTCTGGCTGAGCACAGCAGCGGTCTAAGAGACAGGAGGCCGGTGGCGGTGAGAGAGAAGAGACCGCGAGTAGGGAAGACTCGAGCGGAAAGAGAGAGGAGACCGCAACGCCCGGGACCAACCCGCAGGAGAGGCAGGCCGCAGAAGAGGCAGGTCGCTTGCGAGCTGGAGCAGGCCGCAAGAGAGGTAGTCCGCAGCGAGGAGGAGCAGGCCGCGACGAGCTAGGTCAAGCCGCAACGAGCCGAAGCAGGTCGGGAGAGAGGCAGGCCGCAGCGAGATATAGGAAGCCGCAGCGAACCGGAGCGAACCAGAGCATGTCGCGAGAGAGGCAGATCAGCAGGCCGCAGACCGCAGCGAGCTGTACCAGGCCTGAGGAGAGACAGGCCGCAGAGAGAGAGAGAACAGGCCGCAAGAGACAGCGGTCTGGAGGAGAGAAAGGAAAGGTGGACCCGACGAGAGAGAAAGAAGGGGAAGGCTATAAAATGTCGGATGGGAGGGGTGGAACCACGGAGAAGAAGCGGAAGCAGAAGGAGAGGAGCGGAGCGGACAGGAAGGCAGGCCGCAAGAAGCCGGGCGGGTAGCGGATAGAAGACAGACTGCGCGGTTAAGAAAGGGGAAGCCGCTCAAGGAGAATCGGTGGCTTTGATACCATGTAGAGAGGGAAAAATACCACCTTGTATATATGTTCACTTGTATCAAATACAAAGAATGAGTACAAATATATAGATGAGAGAAGGAGAGAAGAAGGTCCTATACAAGATGTGGGACTAAAGAGAGGAGAAAAACAATAAATGTCAATAAATGTTACATAATGGGCCTAGACTAAATGGGCTTTTCCAACACTTGCAATAGATAGGAACTGTGCAAGACATTCAACTCATTGGAATCAATGAGGCGACCAAAACTTCTAGTCATTGTTTATTATTCCCGCGAAGTATTAAACAGAAATTTCTGAGAAATTTCACTATATAGGACTTACAACCTGGTTATGCAGGAAGAAAAAAATTACTTATAGCAATTAAAAAATACTGTGGACATACATGCTATCTGGATCTGAATAGCGTTCCTTGTCTAGTATTTTCACAGAGACTTTTGTACCATTCCACTTAGCCACTTGATACTTGCCCTGTAAGATTTCCAAGGAAATGAGAGAACTAGAAGGAAGATTGACTCAAACAACTGCACAAGGAGAGAAGCGACAAAGGAGACAAGCAAGATCAGCTGGTACTTATAAAATAATAAAATGAAGAAGATCCTAAAGATTTTTAATAATAAAGTTAAATAAATTTTAAAAGCAAGTATTGTCATACAAGAAATGCACTACACATTTAGTTATAATCATTAATGTAGAAATACATATTACAAACTGCTTGAAGGGGCAGACAAAAGTTTAGGATTGGCAAAAAATGCATTGTTAACCACAAAGTAAAAGTACACTATATGGGCATGGTAACTTACACGCATACCTACAAACTAGTATACATTCACACTAAACACTACTACGGACAACTAAAAGTTTGGGATTGGCACAAAAATGCACAGTGCGACAAAGTATAACTGATATAGATATGGTGTATGACAGATCTTGAGAAGTTGGAGTCTGAATACCTTACAAATAACATGTGGGTGTATGTACGGGTGTTGTGTGCATGTGTGCGTGCGGAGGGGGGGATGGAGGGGTGTGGGGTTCTACCCTACTACCCTTAAAAAGGTTCTACCCTACTACCCTTAAAAAGGTTCTACCCTACTACCCATTTAAAAAGGCTCTACCCTGGTGTATCACAAGAAGGAATGTTGGGTCTGTAGAAAAATATAAGGCAGGTAAAGCTTCTATCACACGAGGAGATTGCGAAAATCATCTTTGATGGCCAATGGACTGAAAAAAGAAGCAACTGTCCAATTAACGGGAGCGGGTAGGATGTCCATCTATAATAGGAAAAAAAGGTGATTTAAGCACTTTCTATTTTTTTCTTGTGGCCAACTGGATGAATAGAGAATGGCTCGCACAATCGACGAAGAGCTCACAACATGATTTATAGATTGACTTATTTTGTTAAAGGCACATCAGGCTCAGAGACCTGCGCTTTTTTGCACATTTGGAGCATAAAAGTACGTATGGGTGGGATTTTTATTGTAAACATTGTTTACAAAATAAAAAAAAAAGTGTAATAGCTTAATAACTTTAGAACGATTTAGTATTTGTGAAACATAATTGACCGTTGAGGCTTTGATGTGATGTCAGTGATCACATTGATCTCATTTTTTAAGAGATATATATGATAGTAAATGAATAAATGTTTGATAATGATTATTTAAAATGGGATGTAGTCATGTCTTGCCCTCATCAGCCACACGCCAACCCCTATGCTCCAGAACCACTTTGCTTCTTAATGCGACTTGAACTTCTAACAACTATGAAATAGACGAGTGTTGACACATGATAGAAGCTTACTTACGAGGGGGAGGGATGTGGGGTTATTTCATGATACCCATTTAAGGAGGTTCTACCCTGGTGTATCACGAGAAGGAATGTTGGGTCTATAGGAAATTCTAAGGCAGGTAGACGAAGCTTTTATCATGCGAGGAAATGGTAGGAAGCTGTTACGGGTCTACTTCTGTAATAACGGTAACTCGTCGGAGAGCCGGCCATAGTGGTTTTTAAAATAAAAGTGGGGCTGCTGGTGTGGAGAGGGAGTGGGGCCCATTGCCAATTAAAATAAAATTAATGTGGGAGGGCTCAAAGCAGTGACAGCGGCAGCCAGCGGGAATTAATAAAATGAAAAGGAAAACGGGGCTCAATGTAGCGGCACAGGGCAAGGGGCTCGAGGACGGGAGATGTTGGGCTCAAGAGCACCGACGGATGCGGAGGCCTGGTGAGGAGGTGATGACGAGGGACGGGAGCTGCACTTCGGGGACGGAGACCGACGGGTGCCTGTGTCGGGACGGGAGCAGTGGAGGCGACGCTGGTGTGCGCTGGGGCTGGACCGACGGCGGGTTTGCAGATGCCGATTGGCGGTGTCGAGCAGGGGAGGCAGTGGAGGGAAGGATCGGCGGACTTGGAAGGTGCGGGGAGATGAGGTACAGTGGTTGAAGCAGCGGAGAAGATGATCCCGCGAGGATGGCATGCAGTGGAAAAAAAAGCAAGCAGCAGAAGGACCGAGTCGAGGTGGCAGAGGTACCTCTGATACCAAGTTGTTACGGGTCTACTTCTGTAACAACGGTAACTCGTCGGAGTGGTGGCCGGAGGTGGAGATGACGATGGAGAAGGATATCGTGAAGCCGGAACCGCGGCTGCCTAGGCGGGGTTGCTCGTTGGAGGAGAGAGCGATCAATATCTTACAATAAGGGATAAGGAAAACTAGAACTTAATTTTGTTAGAGTTATTATTGTTTGAGTATTTTAGTATTATTGGATTTAGTCCCACACCCTTAGTTTTGAGTTGTTGTGTCTATGTAAGTCATATATATTGCCCCTATGTGGATGAATACAATTACACTTTTCATTTCATTCCTTATTTCTAACATGGTATCAGAGGAAGGATCTGTGTAACCTAAAAATGTTTTCCCCCGTCTCCCGTTTCTCCCGCCGCACCCGACCCCTTCTCATGTTCTTCGGCTTCCACTCGACAACTAGGGCTCGACGGGTGCTTCTCCCCCCTGCTCCCGTCTACGGGATCGGCCCTTGATTCCATGACGGGAGCGGGCCTTCCTTCTTGCTGCTGCTAGGGCTCCGTCCCATGCTTCCTCCCTCGATATCGAGCGGCTCTGCTTCCGCCTGCGACCTTGACGACGTCGCTGCTTCCTCCTCTCGACGCCGACGTTGCTTCCTCCATCTTGGTTGCAGGCCATGTCTCTGTTCCATGTCTGTTGCTTCCTCCTCTCCTAACCCAGGTAACTTCATCTTCTCCGGCCTGGCTTCCGGCTCTCCGCTTCTTCTTCTTCTTCGGCTACTCGGCGTGCCTCTGCTGCTGCCAGATGCTTCTCCCGTCGACAGCAGAAGTCGTTGCTCCGCCGCTACTTCATCTTCTTCGGCCTGTCTTCTGGCATCTCCCTGCTGCTCCGACCCTGAGTTGTTGATGCAGCTGCTTCTTCTCTGTGCGAACAGAAAAAAGACAGTCCGGAATTGGACAAATAGAAATTTTTGTATTCCAAAAAAGATATCAATTACATGGTATAGCCTTCTTTTTATAGAATGGAGGAGATGAGAGAGATTACAAATAAACAATGTGGGACTAAAAAATATCATGTACAAGCGGTTTAACATAAATACAAGCCGACCAAGCCGCGCGGTTTGATGAATGGGCAAACCGCCCGGCAACCACAAGAGGAAGACACCAAGCCGCCATAATAGACCGCCAGGTCACCCGGTCTCCAAGTCGTCAGGGACTGATTGACAAACTGCCAGAGCACCAACAACAACAGGTCAGCAACCAAACCGCAGGAGAGAAACCGACAGACTGCCCGAACTGCAACCCGCCAGAGTCAGACCGCCAGACCGCCCGGTCTCTAATCTGCAACACTCCCCCTCAAACTGGAGCATATATATCGATCATGTCCAGCTTGTCACAAATGTGATGAAAAGAGGCGGATACTGCCTTGGTGAAAATATCAGTCAACTCTTTATTGGAGGTGACGAACGGAGTACAAATTTATTCCTTCAGAATCTCCTCTCGAATGAAATGGCAGTCAACTTCGATGTGCTTGGTTCTCTCATGGAAGACCGGATTTTTAGAGATGTATATGGCGGCTTTGTTGTCACAAAACATAGGTAGAGGATAGTTGTAGACCTCTCCTAAGTCAAGCATGAGAGTCTGTAACCACTTCAACTCACACGTGGTCGATGTCATACTTCGATATTCTGCTTCTACACTGGACCTGGATACTACCGACTGTTTCTTGCTTTTCCAGCTCACAGGGTCCCCCCCCCCCCCCACAAAGGTGCAAAAACCTGAAGTTGACTTGCGGTCTCTTTTGTCACCGGCATAGCTTGAATCGGAGTACGCTTCAACCCTTAAATGGTCATTCTTCTGAAAGAGAAGTCCTTTCCCAGGAGCTGATTTAATATACTCCAATATCTTCAGGGTCGACTGTAGATGACACTCCCTAGGAACTTGCATAAATTGGCTAACCTTACCAACAGCATAGGCAATGTCGGGTCTGTTCACTGTGAGATATATGAGTTTACCAACCAGACGTTTGTACCTCGTAACATCAGAAAGAAGAGGAGAGTTATCCGTTCATGTTTTATCTTCTCCAGTCGTCATGGGACATCGGGCAGGTTTAGCCCCAGTCAACTCTGCCTCTTTTAACAAGTCAAGAGCATACTTCTGTTGGGAGAGGACAAGAGAAGCGGGCTTCCGAGAAATTTCTATCCTCAGAAAGTATTTTGGAGAGTTCATGTCCTTTGTAACCAGGTGTTGCCGAAGATGCTTTTTTTTTAAGATTATCTCAGCTTTGTCATCTCCAGTAAGAAGAATATCATTCACATATACTGCAAACATCACTAGACCCAGAGAAGTTTTACGAGTAAATAGGGAGTGATCAGCAGAACTCCTCGTAAAACCTACAGCCGCCACAATCTCGCTAAACTTGTCAAACCAAGCGCGAGGACTTTATTTTAGGTCATAGATAGTCTTCTTGAGCCGGCAAACCTGTGTCTCCCCCTGAGCAACATACCCTAGAGGTTGCTCCATGTATACATCTTCTTGAAGATCGCCATAAAGAAAGGCATTCTTCACATTCAGCTGTGAAATGGCCAATCTCTGTTGACAGCCACCGAGAGGACCCGAATAGTGTTGAGACGAGCAACTGGAGAGAAGATGTCAAAATAATCAATGTCATAAGTCTGGGTAAAGCCCTTGGCAACAAGCTGAGCCTTGTAACGATCCACACTGCCATCGGGGAGGAATTTCACCATAAAAACGCAGCGACAGCCAACAACATCTGTGCCAACAGGAGGAGGAACCAAGGTTCAGGTACCCCGTTCAGTGAGAGTAGCAATCTCTTCATCCATGACAGTCTTCCAATGTGGAATGGTAAGGGTCTCCTGATAGAAACGAGTGGTGGAAGTGGAAGAGATAGCCAGCACAAAGTTCCTGCGAGCAGGTGTCAGACGATCATAGGAAACAACGGCAGCAAGCGTATGCTTGGTACAAGCCCGAGCCCCTTTGCGAAGGGCAATGGGGAGGTCCAGGTCAGCAGGTTCCTCAGTATCCGGAGCATCCGTGGTGGAGAGAGCTAGCCCGAGAGGAGAGAGCGACGGCGGCGAAGAGGAGGGAGATTGCGGAGGTGGAGAGGGCGAAGAAGAGGATGGAGATGGTGGAGGTGGAAAGACCTCGGTAGGAGGGGATGGGCTGGAGGGAAGAGGAAGGGGAATACTGGGTGCCACATGGAGAGGAGAGGAGTCGTGGAGGAATATGGAGCATTCTCGAAGAAGGTAACGTCTGCGGAGACGAACTGCTTGCGAAGAATTCGGTCAAAATAACAGTAGCCTTTCTGAGTGATAGAGTAGCACAGAAAGACACATTTGGTGGAGCGAGGGGAGAGTTTGTCGCGGGTGGCGGAGGGAGCATGCACAAAGGCTGTGCATCCAAAGATACGTAGAGGAAGAGGAAAGGGATCTTTTCCTAGATAGAGAATGGATAAAGGGGTTTGACCGCAGAGAATAGTGGAGGGAATGCGATTGATGAGGTAGCAAGAAATGAGAACCGCATAGCCCCAGTAGGAGCGAGGGACATGCATTTGCGTAAGGTGCGAGCAACATCAAGGAGGTGACGGTTTTTGCGTTCTGCCACCCCATTTTGTTGGGAGGTGTAAACGCAACTGGTTTGATGAATAATCTCATATTGCATACAAAATGAGGAAAAAGCTTGACTAACGTACTCTTTGGCATTATCAGAGCGTAATACTTTAATAAAAACATCAAACTGATTTTTAATTAAATGATAAAAAGATTGTCATACATCAAAACGTTCAGAGCGTTCTCGTAAGAGATACACCCTAGTACATCGAGAGAAATCATCAATGAAAGTAACAAAATAAGAGCTACCCTGACCAACGGTGAGGGTTGGAGCAGGGCCCCAGATGTCGGAGTGAACAAGATCAAATGGACGGGTAGAACAACGAGCTTGCTTCGGCGGGAAGGAGGAACGGTGATGCTTGCCAAGCTGACAAGCATCGCAGTTGAGAGGAGAACTGTGCGGAGGAAGGTGAGGCAGAAGCTGATGAAGAAGTCGTGGAGGAGGATGTCCAAGGCGGAGATGCCATTGTAGGAGATCAGTAGAAGAGGAGGAGAAGGCGGACAGAGCAGAAACGTTGTCGAGGAAGTAGAGGCCGCCGCTCTCAGTCCCAGTAGCAATCATCTGTTGGGAGCTCGGATCCTGAAAAGAGCAAGAAGTGGGAGTAAATGTGACAAAGCATTGAAGTTGTTTGCACAAAGATGTAACTGATAACAAATTGCAGTGAAACTTGGGCACATAGAGAGTGTCGGCCAAGCGAAGAGACAGAGCGACGTGAACCACTCTCATCCCATGAACCGGGGAGGGAGAGTCGTCTGCAATAAGGACCGGGGGCAACCGATCATGTGTTTCAAGGAGAGAAAAGCATTGCGGATTGCCCGTCATGTGATTAGTTGCACCAGAGACGATGAGTCATTTACCTTGAGTAACCACGTGAGCAATACCTGACGAAGTGACCACCGAAGCGGGCGGCTTGGAAGAGGAGGTGGAAGAGTCACCAGAAGGGCGAAGATGTGGATATTTCATCCAGCATATCCACAAGATGCCCGGTGAGGCCACAGTGAGAGCAGAAGAGGCGGGAAGAACTCCGACCACCGGAATGGTGGTTGTGACTACCAGAGCCGCTTCATTGAGTCTGGTGAGCATATTGTTCTGGAGGAGGAGAAGACAGAAGCGGACGCTGAAGAAGGGATGTAACTGCGGCAATGCGTGCATCAGTTGTATCCAAGTTGGGAGAGTCCGCTTCACGTAAAATTTGTTGGCGGATCATGTCGTAGGAATCAGGAAGCCAGAGGAGGTAACACACAACAAGCAGTTCTTGAAAGTGCTTGTGCTGTTCGGCAAGATCCGCAGAGAAGGGGCGATGTTGAAGAATCTCAGCCCAAAGAGCTTGAACATGTTGATAAGCGGCAGCAGGAGACATAGAAGGACGGACAAAGAGGTCCGCATACAAAGTATAAATGCGGGACGTCTGAGCCCCCTTTGAGTACAGAGCAGCAAGATAAAGCCATGCCTTCTTGACCGTCTCATCATGACGGATAACAGGAAGACATTCATCGGAAAGACTTTTAGCGAGCCAAGTGCGGACAAGCGCATCGCAAGCATCCCAGTCATCAAATTCAGCAGAAGTGGTGGGAGGAGGGTCATCGGTAAGGTGGTGGCGTTTGCATTGTGAGCGAAGGAGGAAGGTGAAAGAGACACTCCAATCCGGGTAGTTGGAACCAACCAGCTTGGAGACGGTGTCAAGATTCCCGGAAGGAATGGGAGAAGGAGACGGAGGTGTCACAGGAGTAGCGGTGGTGGTAGAAGAGCTGGAAAGGGCCATGGAAGAAGCCGCGTGGGTAGAGGGAAGAGAGAAAGGTCACGCGGAAAGAAAGACCGCAGCGGACGCAAGTAAAGGACTTGCAGCGGATAGAAGAAGAATTCGCAACAAAGAAAAGGAAAGAAGTCGCGCGGGAAGAGAGCAGACCGCGCGAACAGAAGACTGAGAAGCCGCGAAAGCAGTCCGCGGAGAAAGAGCGAGAAGAAGAAGAAGGTCGCGCAAACAAAGAGCAGCGACAAAGGAGGAGAGGCCGCGCGAACAAGAGGCAAGAAGGAGATCAAGTCGCGCGGACAGAGAAAGGCACTGAATCAGGCAGACAAGATCGCGGGCTCTGATACCATGTGCGAACAGAAAAAAACAGTCCGGAAATTGGACAAACAGAAATTTTTGTATTCCAAAAAAGGTATCGATTACATGGTATACCCTCCCTTTTATAGAATGGAAGAGATGGGAGAGATTACAAATAAACAATGTGGGACTAAAAAATATCATGTACAAGCGGTTTAACATAAATACAAGCCGACCAAGCCGCGCGGTTTGATGAATGGGCAAACCGCTCAGCAACCACAAGAGGAAGACACCAAGCCGCCACAATAGACCGCCAGGTCGCCCGGTCTCCAAGACGTCAGGGACTGATTGACAAACCGCCAGAGCACCAACAGCAACAGGTCAGCAACCAAACCGCAGGAGAGAAACCGACAGACTGCCCGGACTGCAACCCGCCAGAGTCAGACCGTCAGACCTCCCGGTCTCTAACCTGCAACATTCTCCGGCAACTACCCCTTCTCCGGCACGGCCTTCTTCTAGCCGGCTGCGCCTCTTGCCGCTGCTGCTTCCCGGCCCAGCAGCCCTCTTGTTGTTGCTGCTCTTCGTGCGTTGTTGCTGGCTCTTCTCCAGCCCGGCCTTCTAAACTTGTCGGGTGCCTCTCCTGACTGCTCTTCTTCGGCCCGGCAGCCCTCTTGTCATTGCTGCTTTACTTGAGCCGCCGCTGCTTCTTCTCCGGCCCGGCTGACTCCTGCCTTAGTTTTTTTAAGTTGTTGCTTTCTAGTTGTTGTTATAGTTGTGTTGTTATGTTTGTGTGCGACTCGGCCCTCTTCCACGTGATCTGGGTTCATGTACCCGACGAGGGTCCCACACGTGCACGTGGTCTACGTGAGGGGCAGTGTACGTCACGGCCTCCGGGCATAGTCTATGCCTTTATGCACGTATTCCACGTGAGGGGGAGTGTTTGTGATAACGGCGACTCGGATGCCTCTTTCCCGACTTCTGCCTTAGTCACACATGGCCCTCGGGTCGATTTCGTATGTTGTTTGTGTCTCCGCGTCGTTTTCTCTGGATTTGGCAGGGTTGCTTTGGTCTTTCGTTGTTGGCCTAGTTTCCGCTCCGAGTGTATCTAGCGTGGTCATGGTCGGTTTTGTGGACCAACGTCGTGTGGCTCTTGCCCGGTTGAAGTATCCCCGGTGACACGCGGTTGGGCCTCGGTAGCGGTTGTTTTGTCCCACGTTGTCAACCGTATTTTTCCTTCCTTTTTATGTTATGTTCAAGCTGTAGGGTCCCCCTTCAGCTTGAGGGGGAGTGTTAGAGTTATTATTGTTTGAGTATTTTAGTATTATTGGGTTTAGTCTCACATCCTTAGTTTTGAGTTTTTGTGTCTATGTAAGTCCTATAATATTGCCCCTATGTGGATGAATACAATTGCACTTTCCACTTCATTCCTTATTTCTAACACATTTTATGAAAACCAACATACAATATCAATGCCTTTATGTAAGCTACAACAATATAAGAAGACAAATACTAATGATGACACCCAATATTAGACCCGGGACTCGAGGCTCCCACATAATGATAACAACCAGAAACCTAGATAATAATAATACGCATCACATAACAGAAGCATCTTCGATAACCAGTGGACGGAAAAAGAAGAAGCAACTGTCCAATTAACGGAAGCAGGCGGGATGTTTGTCTATAGTAGGGATAAAAATTATTGAAGCACCTTCTATTTTTTACATGTTGACTACTGGATAAGCAGACAATGGCTCACACATAATCGGCGAAGAGCTCACAACATAATGTATAGATAGAGTTATGTTGTTAAAGGCATGCCCAAGGCTCAAAGCTCATCATGCTCAAAAATTTGCGACTTTACGTGTCTTTTCAGCATATTTGGAGCATAAAAGTACGCATGGGTGAGATTTCTATTGTAAATATTATTACAAAATAAAGAAAAAAATAATGTAATAGCTTAATAGATTTTGAATGATTTATTATTTACGAAACATAATCGAGTTGCAAGTGATCGCATTAAACTCATTTCTTAAGATATATGTATATATATATATAAGAGAAAATGAATTAATATTTGGTAATGATTATTTAAAATGGGGTATGGTTGTGTCTAGCCTTGGTCAGGCGCACAGCTGCGTTTAGGCTCCAGGAGAACTTTGCTTCTTCATGTGCCTTGAGCTTTTAACAACCATGAAACAGACGAGTGTTTACACATGATAGAAGCTTACAGACAAGTTCCTTCAGTTGCACTCCTATCGATCTGTTGATTAGTATGTACAAATGTTGTTGACAAGGTAATAGAGTAGAGATTTAGATTGAGATAATTTAGATCTAAAATCATGAAGGAATACATACTTTTTTATCATGAAGACCCCTCTAATGTTGTCAATGGAGAGAGGTTGTCATGATTGATTTATCACACACACCATGGAAGGATTAAATAAGAGCGGTTATTATGTTGTTAGAACATACAGGTGTATGGGCGGTTAGCCATATGTAACAGCACATTGCGATCATCGCGGTCAAGTTTGGTTAACCACAAGTTATGCAGATTGATAGAAATATGGAAGGTTATCCTTGTGTAACCACATCTTATGGTGATCGTGGTGAAGATGGGTTTGTTGCAAGCTTGCTGATGAAGAACGGATAATTCATCATAGGTACTTGTTCCCTGATGTTGATTAGTATAGGTGGTTACCATTATGTAACCGCACATCTTGTGCAATCAACTTATGTAATTAGTTGATTGCACAAGAAGATTCCTTGCACAAGAGAGGTTGACCACATTAACCACACTTGTCACATATCTATAGATTCCAGAAGATTCCTTGTAATTAGTCTCACATTGTCAAATTGTAAATTCTCTCATCTCCTTCATTCTATATAAAGGAGGGCGTACAGCTTGCATATTCAAATTTTTTGAAAATAAAAAATATGTTATTTTCAATTTCTTGCAAGTCATTTTCATGTTCTTACATGGTAACGGAGCCAACATTGATCATTCGATTGTGAACATTGTTCTTACCTCTTAATCGTTGTTCTTACCTCTTAATCGTTGTTGTCTCTCGGCGGACTTCGATTTTCTTAACCGCGCACCCTTTTTGTGCCTCTGTGCCAGTGCGGACTTCGGTTTTCTTAACCACCCGCCTTCATGTGTATCTATGGGTGGTCCTCTACTCAGCACCACCTTTCCCTTTGCGTTTAGTGCGGTCTCAGATATTCTAACTGCTCGACAAAACGCTCTTCGAGAATTGTGTGGTCTCCTGTTTTTGATCACTTAACCGATCACGCCACGTGATATGTGCGGTCTCTGTTTCTATCATTGTGCGGTTACGCTTCTCTAACTGCACTTTCCCAGGATTCTCAATGGCGACTTCAGGTGTCATTGGTGTTTCTAATCCCTCGAGCAATCTTAACACTACGTCTAAGTTAATCGGGCCAAATAACCCCGATTGGAGTGTCTCGGTCTCAGATTTTCTAACTGCACGACAAAACGTTCGTCGAGGATTGTGTGGTCTCCCGTTTTCTCACCACTTAACCGATCGTACCTCGTGATTTGTGCGGTCTATGTTTCTATCATTGTGCGGTTACGCTTCTTTGACTGCACTTTCTAAGGATTCTCAATGGCGACTTCAGGTGCCACTGGTGTTTTTAATCCCTCGAGCAATCTTGACACTACTTCCAAGTTAATCAGGCCAAATTACGCCGATTGGAGTGTATCATTCACCAGTTTGTTGTGATCTCAGCGCAAACGCCGTCACTTAACTGGCAATCCTCCTGCCAAAGGATCTGCCACGTATGACGACTGGGATGTTAGTGATGCTCTTGTTTGAACATGGCTTGACAACAATCTTTCTGACAAGTTCATGCCCTTCATCTGCCATGATGAAACAATTAAAGTTGTTTGGGATCATCTAGCCACTCTCTATTCAAAGGGAGATAAGACCACTCACATATACATGTTATATGTCGATTTCTTTACCCGCCCCACCATGACCCCAGAGCAACTTACCAGGAAGTGCAAGCACTTAGCGCATAACTTTTTCAACATCGACCTTTCTATACCGATCTTGCCGAACAGCACAAACACTTCCAAGAAATTCTGTTATGGTCCTATCTCGGAGGTGGTCGCGAGGAGTGGCGGGTTGTCAGAGATACTGTGGAGCCGTGACCGCGGCTTCCTAAGCGGGGTTGTTATGGTCCTATCTCGGAGGTGGTAGTGAGGAGGAGCGGCGGGTTGTCGGAGATACTGTGGAGCCGTGACCGCAACTGCCTAAGCGAGGTTGCTCGTTGGAGCAGAGAGCCACCAGGATCTCACAAAGAAGATGGGAATTAGAAACTTGTCATTGTTTGCCTTCAACAACACACCCAAAGCCTTTATATAGGCTACAACATAATAATGACTCTAACACTCCCCTAACATAACATAAAGACACTAATAATAATGATAATAAGGAGCTTGGTACTCGAGACTCACAACAAACCAAAACACGTAACATCATAACTCATAACACATAACATCTCACTTTTCCTCAAAAAAAGCTTGTCCTCAAGCTCGAGAGGTCCACGGTGGAACACTTCATCTGATGCCCTCGTTGTCAGAGTCCTCGACGTGCAAGTAGATAAGCTTGTTGCACCTGTGAGCGCGAGTGTACTGCTCGTTGCAATTAAAGCATAATCCTTGTGTGCGTCGCTGCAGCATCTCAGCCTGAGATAACCAACGAACCGGTGGGGCTGGAGGACCCTCGATACGGCCTTGTTGAACGATGTTGGTGGCAGGAAGGTAGGCCTCTTGTGCTAGCTGGAGGCAACGATCGCATAGTCGGGCCAGACTCATAGCAATCACTAAGTCTGGAGGGGCCTCAAACTCAACATCCAGTCGCAGACGCTCGCGAAGTCCAGCGGTGAAAATGTCGACCTGCATATCTAGGGCAAGGGGGCCAAAAGAAGCTGAAATTGTTCCAGGTACTCGTCCACGGTCCCCGTTTGTTGTAGAGATGTGAGTTCACCGAGGGGGTTGCTACGGATAGAAGGTCTGAAACGCAAGTTGCATATCCGCTTGAAGTCGTCCTAGAGCAGATTCGGTCAGTCGATGAGAAGTCGAGAAGCCCACAAAACGGCGAAGTCAAGCAGATGAAAAGATGTTAGATGGATTCGGTCTGCGACCGGAGTTTGTTGGTGGCCGAAGAATTGCTCACATTTGGTGAGCCAGCACAATGGATCAGTTTTCCCATCATAAGTAGGAAATTCCAGTCGGGTGTAGCGTGGAACAATAGAAGCATCAGGGCGCGCGAGGACTGACGGCGGAGGCTCGTGGATGGTCCGGGGCGGCGGTGCATGACGGAGAAGGCGTGGTGTCTGACTGTTGCTTGTAGGATCGTGTGCGGGGGTGGTAGAAAGATCATCAAGGCGCTTAAAGAGCGCAATAATGGGGTCTTGATGACGGTGCGCGGGGACAGTGTGCGCAGATTATTGCGCCATGACTGTCTGCAGCATGGTCATAATCTGACTTAGTTGGTCTGGCGAGTCACCCATAGTGCGGGATGAGGAGCGAGAAGAGGAGCGGGTGACCGGGCGGTTGGATTGCGCCGAGTCGGATGACTGGGAGTGGCCACGAGAGCCGCGACGGCACCCTGTATTAGCAGTAGAAGAGATGGGCCCGCTAGAAATAAAAATGAGACTTGGAGCAGGTATGGTCGGGCGGTTTAAATATTAAAATTGGGGTTGCTTGATGGGAGAGGGGGTGGGGCCCATTGCTTTTAGATTTAATAAAATAAAACCTATATGGGAGTGGCTCAAAGCGATGACAGTGGCAGTAGATTAGAAAAAAAAGGGCGGTGTGCGGGGCTCGATGTAGCGCGGTAGGGCGGGGGCTCGATGAAGCGGCAGGCTGCGGAGATGATGCAGGGGAGGGGCTCGATGGCGTCCGGCTTGGGAATGGAAAAGACGAAGGAAATTAGGCTTGTTTTTCCTTTGTCTGCGCGGGACTGCGGAAGCAGAGATCGACGATGCCCGAAAATGCGGAGCGGCTCGACGAGGCCGGAGAAGATATTGCTGGACAAAGAACTGGTCAGTGCTTGAGGATGCCGCGGCTTAAGGATGTCGGAGTGGGGTGCGGCGTCGATGTTGTTGGACACAGAGCTAGCCGGCGCTGATGCAGAAATCAGTCCCTACAGGACTCCAGGAAGAATCACAGGGTCCTTGAGCCGGGCCTGGGCCTGGCACTTTTTGTCACGGCCCAGGCCCGACTCAAGGAGTGTTAATGGGACCGAATGGTTCAACCGTGAGGGCTGCAGTCCAAGTGACCCCAACGCATTTCTAGCCTGTTTATCAGCTGCGGTGTTGGCGTTGGGTCTCGAACCTGCAACCCTTGATAAGGAGCCTTAATATCACTCATCATCACCAACCGAACTGCAGCTCGGTTGGTGATGATGAGTGATATTAAGGCTCCTTATCAAGGGTTGCAGGTTCTAGACCCAACGCCAACATCGCACTGCGCTGATAAACAGGTCAGAAATGCATTGGGGTCACTTGGACTGCAGCCCTCATGGTTGAACCAATCGGGTCCCATTAAAACTCCTTGAGTTGGGCTTGGGTCGTGACCCGACTGGTTCACTTGTACTGCATTTGAACACGCTCATTCTCTTGGTCAGGATAAACTTTCACCTCGGGCAGTAAAATGTATCTTCGTTGATTACTCTCCCACTCATAAGGGTTACGGATATTATGACTCAATCTCGGCAGACATCGCCTTTTTTGAGTCCGCCCCTTAATTCTCAACCAACCTTATTCAGCCCCCTACTACTGATACTCTTCTCCTCCTATTCTTTCTGCTCCTTCCCCTGAGATTCCTCCATATTTCCTCCCTACCACATTGTCTCCTTCTCCTCCTACCACCTTGTGTCCTCAAATTTTGGGGCCGCCTCAGCCAATTCTCAGGCCAGCACTCCCTTCTTCTGACGGATCTGCTAAGGATGACATCTCAGACCTTGATCTCCCTATTGCACTTCGAAAGGGAGTTCGCACATGCACACAGTATTTTATTCATGATGTTGTGTCGTATGCTTGGCTTAATTCCAATGGAAGAGACTATGCTCTGGCTCTCTCGGCTACTGTCACCCCAGCCACAAACCAAGATGTTACCATACCGTACTGGGAAAATGTTGTGGATGAAGAAATTTCTAGCTTAACCGAGAGAGGTACTTGGACTCTTGTCCTTACTCCTCTGGGGGAGGATATTGTTGGTTGGCCTTGGGTCTTTGTGGTAAAATACCATGTTGATGGCACTATGGATTGATATAAGGCTCAGTTGATTACCAAGGACTTCACTCAAAACTAGTGTGTTGACTTCTTCGATACCTTCTCCTTGGTTGCTTGCATTACCACAATCCGAGTTCTTTTTTATGTATCTGTCAATAAGGATTGACAGACGTCTCAGTTGGATGTTAGGAATGCATTTCTCTATGGTGATCTTTAAAAAGTAGTGTGCGTGGAGCAACCTCCTGCGTATGTTACTCAAGGGAAGTCTCAGGTATGCAAGTTGGAGAAGGTGATCTACAGACTCAAACAAAATCCTCGGGTATGATTCGATAAATTTAATGAAGTCATCTTCATCATTGGTTTTGTTCGTAGCTCTGCAGATGACTCTTTCTTCATTCGCAAGACGCCTCATGGGTTGGTTTTCTTGCAGTCTATGTTGATGACATCCTTCTTACGAGTGATGATATTGTTGGCATTGTCCTGACAAAGATTGTTATCTATGATATAGGACCTCCAAAATACTATCTGGGTATTGAAATCTCGCGTAAGCATAACTCTGTTGTTCACTCACAACACACGTATGTTATTGATCTTCTGAAAAAGACTAGTCTACTTGATGTTAAACCTACTCGATGTCCAATGGCGGTTGGTGAGGAAAAACTTTGAAACGAGGATTCGTTTATTCTTTTTGATATTACTAGGTACTGACAACTAGTGGGCAAACTCATTTGTTTAACGGTAACACGGTCTAATATCTGACATGTTGTGGGCAAAGTCAATCAGTTTATGCAAGTTCAGGGAGTGTCATCTATAAGCAGCTATGAAAATTTTGGAATATTGAAAGAATTAGTGTCTAACCAGCTAGAGGGGGGGTGAATAGGTGTAATTCCTTTTTCTTCTAATGCAGAATATCTATTCAGTTAATTACTCATAAACAGATAATTCTACAGCTATCACAACACAGAATTCACAGAATTATACAATCACAGAGTGCACACAGTTTTTATAGTGGTTCCCCAAGGTCTGGGTACATCCACTTTCCCCCTTCGCTTATCTAGCAGTGTGCTAGATTCGGCCTAACTTCTTCTCTTCACCTCAGATCCTCAGATCTTACAGCTCAGAACCCTAATCAAGGTTCCTACAACTCAGAGTGAGTCAACACTCCTACAGCTCAGGGAAACTGCCCTACCTCAGTTTTCAACAAGACATACACTCAGAGATCACAATCTCCTACAACTCAGGCTCACAGCCCTACCTCAGCCTTCAACAAGGCCTACCACTCAGAGAAAATACTCTCTTACACTCAGCCTTTATAAACACAGGCTTACAGCTCAGATCTTATAAAGATCCTACAGAAAAATAAATTTCACAATGTATTTTACCACCACCCAGATAGAGAGAGAGAGGATTGATGGCTTCTTGATCAGTTCTTGGAAGAATCTGATGGCAGAAAACAACCACTCTTAGCTTTCTTGAAACCTTCTTGAATCTGAACTCAGTAGTGTTGAATCTCCTGTGAAGTTGATCTTCAATCAGCTTCTTTCTTGATATTCAGATCACAATCTGAATCCTTCTTATCAGCCTGGTTCAGCAACTACACTTCAATAGATGGAGCTCTCTCTCTCCAACTTCTTCTTTTTATTCTATCTCAGTATCAGTGTTTTTCTTCTCACATCAATCATCGTTTGTTGAAGGAGAATGTCTTTATATAGACTTTCTCCATGGTAACCGGCTGATCCGGTTTCTAACAAACTTCTGACAGCTCTGACAGTTGCAGTAGACCGGTTGGTAACGACAGTTGTCAAGTCATTCAGTCATTTCTTGACATTCTGTCTGTCAGCAAAGTGTCGAAACTGAACTTCTTCATGTGTAGACACAAATAGACTAAGTGTCGACACAAGTGGACTAAGTGTCGACACAAGCCTTGGTGGTGTCGACACATCTCCTTTGTTGTTGATACTGCTTCTCGACACAGCTTCTGTAGAATGTGTCGACACTAATTCTGTGTGTCGACACAATCACTTCTTTTCTTTAACATAGTTGAAACTTTACTGTGTGTCGACACAAGTCCTGTGTGTCGACACAGTTGATGTCGACAAGGTCTTCTGTGTGTCGACACTGCCTCTGTGTGTCGACACAATTGATGTCGACTAAGCTTCTGTGTGTCGACACTGCCTCTGTGTGTCGACACTGCCTCTGTGTGTCGACACAGTTGATGTCGACTAAACTTTCTCTGTGTGTCGACACTGTCTCTATGTGTCGACACAGTTGATGTCGACTATGCTTTTCTGTTTGTCGACACTGCCTCTGTATGTCGACACAGTTTCTTCTGGTGTCGACACAGCCTTTCCAAGGGTCGACACAATTAACTCCAAGTGTCGACACAGCTTTTCTCCAGTGTCGACACAAGCCTTCATAAGTGTCGACACAGCTTCTCCTGGTGTTGACATATGGACTTAGAAATTTTTTTTTGCATTCTTGCATTTTCTTAACCTGCACATATAAACTCAAAACAACATCAAATACACCTTGATGTATATCATTGAGTAAGGTGAGGCTTCTTCAAATCTGGTACACATTTTCCAATGTACACAACAATCTTCCCCTATTTGGAAAAGTCATAACCCTTAGTCAATGATATACACCATTCATAACAAATACATATTATGATGTATAAAAACATTATATGACAGGGTAACTTCTAAAACAAAACATATATAACAAATCATCACAGAATAATAATGCAACCAGAATGAGCATTAATCATGTTTTGTTTCAACTTTCAAAAGTTTCTTTAATAATAGTTTACAGAGATTTTAAACACTAAAGTTTACAATGTTATAAAATCTAGTGAATCTAATCTAAGGCTGCTCTGACTCCTTGATGACAATTCCTTTGCCTGATTGGATCTTGGCTTGAACTGGAGTATCAGTATCATCAGCTGGCTTCTTGCCCTTTAGATCTTTCTTCTTTTGCTCTTCAGTCCTTATTCTTTGCCTTTCAAAATAGTGAAAGGGCTTTGGGAAATATTTGCTAGGCTCCTGAGCATTAGGAGGTTAGCTTCCCAGTTTTTGCCTTTCTCCTATATTGAACAATGGCTTCCTGTCTGGCTTCATACTTTTGTCATTCTTGTGCAGAATACTATTTGCTCATATCATGGGTTTTATCCTTTACAGCTTTCCAAGCAGTCAGTATAATGTTCCTGGATGTTGGACTCCACTGCTCAAAATCAGGCTTCAGCTCTGTCTGTTCTCTGAATCTCTTCTTAGACAATAGAGCTTCTTGCTCTTTGTTCAAAACTGCCTCTGACACTGGCATGTCTACTTTCTCAAGAATAATATTTTGAGCACCTTCTGTAGGGTTGTACATACACTATACTTCTTGGTGAATCATGTCAAAATCTGCTGGAGGATAAATAACCTGAGCAACTTCAGCTTGATCACCTCCAAAATAAGCAGGGTGTATACCTGACTCAGCCACAATGTCATCATCATAGAGGGGTAGATATCCAAGTGTGACTCTGATGTTATTAGAGATCCATTTAGCATGATCAGAGCAAGCTTTGACTAACACTCTCTCCCCCTTTATGACTTCTCTGGCAACATGATCTCTGAGGTCATCTTTTTGAAATTTGATTTGTTTATCAAGAAAATTTACACCATCTTTATAAAAAGACTTTAACTTCAGCAGCTGTGCAGAAATAGTATTTTGAGAATCCTTAATAGCTGTTTGGACAGCAGCTAGTCCTTCCTGTAATTGCTTATCAAAATCTGCCTTAGCATTAGTCCTTGCTTCAGTCTGGGCAGTTGCAACATTCTTCAGTTCTGTAACAATCACATTATGTGATTCAGTCAGATTATCATTCATTCTAAGTTGATTCTCTAGGACATAGTCTTGCTTGATAGCTATATCATCAACTTGAGTCTTCATCTTTTCTTGATGTGTGGCTAGGAAAACTACAGCATTGCCTCTTTTGTGAAAGCAATCTGTCATCTCCTTCTTATTCTGATTAACTTCAAATCTTATTGATTTTATATCTGTAGCCAAGGAGAGTTGCAGATCTTTATGGGTCTCATTCATGTATTTCTCCATGGCTATCCTCTGTTCATCTAGCTTTACTTGCAATGAGACTAATAAGGAACTGTAATCAGTTACTAGGGCAGGTTGAGGAGTAGTTTGTAATGCCCTCTTATAGCTTTGACTCCTTTTGAAAACCATCAGTTTTCTTTTCTTAGCTTGAATTTCTGCTTCCTTTTCAGAAGTTGAAGTACTGGCTATATCAACTCTCTCTTTAGGACTAGGAGGCAATTCCTGTGCAGTCCTAGGTAGCTCCCCCTGAGTCTCTTGCTCCTCCCCTACAGTACTTACTTTCTCCTTTTCAAAGTTAACTTGCTCCCCCTCAAAGTCTGTTTTCTCCCCCTCAAATTCAGTTTGCCCTATATTAGTGAACAACTCTTCAAGAGTGAACTCTTGTTGAGTAGGGACTGGAGATACTTTTATCTCTGGATCATGATCAGTAGCAGATGTATCCTCCATGATAACATCTTGTGCTTGACTGTGTAGTTGAGTTGGCTGGTCAACATCAATCAAAGATTCAGTTAGAGTTTCATCCTTATCATTAAGAATTGATTGATTAACCTCATGTATTACCTCAAGTATAGTTTGAGTAGCAATATCACTTTCCAAGTGTATTGGCTCTTCCTCAACATGAGGCTCCCCCTGCACCTGAGCACTATCTGCAATATCTTGTGCAGGAATATCTTGTGCTGTAGATTTTTCAGGAATTTCTTGTCTCTCCTCATCAGGCAAGTCCTTTGTTAGGACCCTATCCCATATGGAGATGATCCTTATGTTCATTCTCCTTATATGATTAATCTTTGAACCAGCAGACTGTGTCATTACTTCTGGAATTATTCCAGCCAAATAGAGACTCATAATCCTTCCCAGATTTGGTTTCTTAATAATTTCCTTAATCTTTTCAAATATTACTGCTGACCAATCAGTGTTTAGTCTGTAGATGATCCTGGTCATCAGGCTGAACATATATGCAGAAATCCTATCATGTCCCCCAGCTTACAGAGAATGACTTTGTCAACTACTTCTGAAAGGAATTTTCCTTGCCGATTCATTCCTTTTCTGTTCATTGAGGATCCAATCTTCATGGTGGGATCAAATCCACACCATTGAAGTGCTTCCCTAGTCTTTGATGAAGCTACTTCTTCTTCTTCTTGAGTTCTTGGAAGTTGAAAAGTTTTCCTTAAGCTCTTCAAAGTAAGTTTAACCTTAGTTCCTTGAACTGTAGACTTGATCTTAAGTCCAGTAGAATCTATAGTAGCTGCGCCATAGAATTCTAGTATTTCTTTCTTCCAAATCTTTGTTGGTTCAGATACCATAAATTCCAGCTCATTTTCTGCAATTAGGGTTACTAAAGCTTGAATGTCGGCTTCCGCATGATCAAAGGCGTTGCGTACTAGCTCATAACCTTCATTGACATTGTATTCTAGCTTCGGCGCCATTAGAGTTGAGTGAAAGCTTGAATTGAGAAGAGAGAAGTTGTCGACACAGGGTTTTGGTCTCGAAAATATGAAGAATGTGTCGACAGAATATAGTGTTGACCTATTTATACCTTTCTAAGTAATGAAGGTCAAAAGTCGCGTCAACAATCTCTTAATATGTCGACACTGTTGAAAAGTGTCGACACAGACTTCTAATGACTCGACATTAATTTTATTTGACTTTGTCGAGTTCGACGATCTGAGGTCGACGAATCTGCGTGTTTACTCTAAGTGTCGACACTACTTCTGGATGTGTCGACACCACTTCTCTGAAGTGTCGACACTGATTCTCTAGATGTGTCGACACCATTTTCCTGGAATGTCGACACCAACTACTATGTGTCGACACCACTTCTTTGGAATGTCGACACCACTTCTTTGGAATGTCGACACCAACTACTATGTGTCGACACAGACAACTTCTTGTGTCGACACAATTTTACTTAGCAAAATTTTGTAAACTAATTTATGTTCAACATACCTATTTCAATTTTGAAATTGTTGAATTTAATTTCATCTAAATGCTTAGTAAACATGTCTGCTAGTTGTAAATCAGTACTAACAAATTCTAAAGAGATATCTTCTTTCTCTACATGGTCTCTAAGAAAATGGTATCTTATTTTTATATGATTTGTTCTACTATGAGAAACAGGATTGTGAGCAATAGAAATAGCACTAGTAGAATCACATATTCACATAACAATTGAGTTCTACTTACATGAATACTATAGTCTTCTAACTGATGTTGTATCCACAATAGTTGTGCACAGCAGCTTCCAGCAGCAACATACTCAGACTCAGCTGTGGAGATTGCCACACTAGTCTGCTTCTTACAGCTCCAAGACACCAATCTTCCTCCTAAAAATTGACAGGTGTCTGCAGTACTTTTCCTAACTACTTTGCAACCTGCAAAGTCTGCATCTGAATAACCCATTAGTAGAAAATTTTTATCCCTAGGATACCAAAGGCCTAGATTAGGTGTGTCCTTAAGATATCTCAAAATTCTTTTGACAGCAATAAGATGAGATTCTTTAGGGCAGGATTGGTACCTAGCACAGACACATGTAGCATACATGATATCTGGTCTACTAGCAGTCAGATATAGGAGGGAGCCAACTATTCCTCTATACAAAGTTTCATCTACAGGTTTCCCTGCATCATCTTTGCTAAGAGATACACTTGTCCCCATTGGAGTTCTCATGGTAGTGGATGACTCCATACCATACTTCTTAATTAACTCCAGGGTGAACTTAGACTGGGATATGGACAAGCCATCTTCAGTCTGTCTTATTTGCCGACCCAAGAAGAACTTAAGTTCTCCCATACTGCTCATTTCAAATTTTTCTTGCATAAGTTTTGCAAACTTTCTACAAAGGTTACTTTCAGTAGACTCAAATATTATGTCATCAACATATATTTGAAATAGGATTATCTTTCCTTTGGATTCCCTAAGGAATAGAGTCTTATCTATTTTCCCCCTTAAGAATTTGTTCTCAATGAGGAAAGTAGATAGTGTTTTATACAAAGCCCTTGGGGCTTATTTCAACTCATACAAAGTTTTCTTAAGTCTATAGACATAAGTAGGATTGAGTGGATCAACAAAACCTGAGGGCTGCTCTACATAGACCTTCTCTTTTAAGTCTCCATTTAAGAAGGCAGACTTAACATCTATCTGGAACACTTTGAAGCCTTGATATGCTGCATAGGCTAGGAATAGTCTGATAGCTTCCAATCTAACCACTGCAGCAAAGGTCTGATCAAAGTCTATGCCCTCCTCTTGTCTGTATCTTTTGGCAACTAATCTTGTCTTGTTTTTCACTATGATCTCACTCTCATCAAGCTTGTTTCTATATATCCACTTTGTCTCAATGACATTGTGGTCTTTTGGTTTTGGAACCAAATCCCAGACCATGCACCTTCTGAACTGATTTAACTCCTCTTGCATGTCATCAATCCAGTGAGGGTCTTGTATTGCTTCTTCAAATCTCTTGGGTTCCACTTGAGATAAGAAACTTGAGCAAAGAACTGTATTTAAGTTCCTGCTCCTTGTCTGTACTCCTTGTCTTAGATCACCAATGATCTGGTGTGCAGGATGATCCTTCAACTGTCTAACTGCTGGAGGTAATCTATCAGCAGTTTGATCTTCTCCAATTTCTTCATTATGCTGCACCTCATGTTCTTCATCAGCTTCTTGAGTGTCTTGTACTCCCCCTGGACAGCAACTACCATTTTTCACATCCTGCTTTGCAGTTGGATCTTCTCTGATAGTAAGTTGGTCCATCTTCTGCTGAATACCTGTGGAGCTACAAGAACCACTTGGCAACTCACTGCTAATAAGTCCAGTTTCATCAAAAATGACATGAACTGACTCTTCTACAACTTGAGTAACCAAGTTGTAGACCCTATAGGCCTTACAATTGTTGATGTACCCAACAAATATCTCATCTTAGGATTTGGCAGCAAACTTAGATAGATGAGATTTGTCATTGTTAAGCACATAGCATTTGCAACCAAAGATCCTAAAATAGGATAAGTTTGGTTTTCTGCCCTTCATAATCTCATAGGGTGTCTTTTTGTAGCTTTTGGTGATAGAAGCACTATTGAGCACATGACATGCAGTGTTAACTGCCTCAGCCCAGAAATATTCTGGGAGAGAAGTATCACTCAATAGTGTTCTTCCAGCCTCAATCAATGTTCTATTCTTTCTCTCAGCAATGTCATTTTGCTAAGGTGTTATAGGTGAGGAGAATTCCTGAAGAATCTCAAATTCTTCACACAGTCTTGTCATACTTTCAGATTGGAATTCAGTTCCATGGTCACTTCTGATTTTGACCACTGAACTATCTAATTCATTCTGAATTTGTTTAACAAAATTGTAGAAGATCTTTGGGGTTTCAGATTTCTGTCTCAGAAAGAATACTCATAAAAATTTATAATAGTTATCTACAACCACAAAAGTGTAGACATTCCTACCTAGGCTCTGAACTGGCATAGGACCAAATAAATCCATATGCAAGAGGTACAAACACCTCACTGAATCCTTAGTTTCAAGGCTATGAAAGGAGGATTTAGTTTGCTTGCCTTTTTGACAAGCTGAACATATTTCATCCTTATAACACTTAACTTGAGAATCATTTCTCACTAACTCTTTGCTAAAGAGTTGGTCAATGGTCTTGTAGTTAAGATGGGCTAGCCTCTTGTGTCATTTGACACAATGAGAGACTTTCTCATCAGCCACAAGACAGATAGGAGAATTTTTATTCTCACACACAAAGTCTAGGCAATATACATTTTTTTTCTATATCCACTCAATATGACCTCTTGATCACTTGACCTCTTGATATGACAATCATTCTTGACAAATGAAATGTCATAATCTAAATCACTCAGCTGGCTTATGCTAATTAGGTTGTGTTTCAAACCCTTTACATAGGCCACTTGAGTGATTGTAATTGAGTTATTAGAAATGTTACCAAAACTTTTGATGACTCCCTTTTCAGAACCACCAAAGATTTCTTTAGGCCCATTCAGCATAGGTGAGTAGTCCTTCAGCAATCCCCTTGTTCCAGTCATATGTCTGGAACATCCACTGTCCAAGTACCATATAGGGGCATAACAACTTGTACTTACCTGCAACACAGATTACTTAACCTTAGAACCCAAATAACTTTTGGGTCCTTGGTGCAAGTTAGTCTGAAACTTCACAAATCTGCATGCAACTCTTCTAACAGGCAGACTGCTACTCTCCTTGACACTGGTATTGTGTCAACAGTCTAAGGCATAGTGGCATATCTTGCCACAGCACCAGCACTCAAACTTATTGTACCTCCTTTTAGGTGCAATCTTAGCTGTAATATTTGCAGCAGGTCTGTTGTTTTGTGCTGGGACTTTGCCTCTAGAATTGGACTTAGCAGTCCATGCAGTTCTCTTAAACTCTAATCCAGTCTTACCCTTTTGAGACACAAACTCATCAATCAAGGGTAATACAAATTTTGGCTTAGAAAAACTAGCTACAATCTCCTTCTCTTTCTGAAGTTTAGTTTCCAGATTTTTAATCTGATCATTTTTGAATGTGATAGTACCCATCTGAATAACAGTAATGTTTTTCAGTCTGGCTATCTCATTCAACTTCTGATCCAGCAACTTCTCTGAATCAGATGCAGCCAACTTAAGAGCTGCAATTTCCTTGGCCTGATTTTTGGTCAGGTTTTTACTTCTCTTAAGTGGCTGCAATAAATCTTCATATTCATCTATCAACTGATGAATATTTTCTTCAGATTCAGACTCATCTTCATCTCTTGATGGAGATGCATCTGATTCTGACCCAGTGAAATAATCAGAATCTACAGAAACACATTTTACCTTACTGGGGCCAGGCTGATCCTGGCACTGGTCTCCTTCAGATACTGCCATCAATACTTTGCATTGATGGTCTTCCTGCTCATAGATAGAGTCCAGTAATTGCATGAACTCATCATCTTCTTCTGCAAACAGACCAATATATGCCTCAGCCTCAGATTCTGAGTCTGAAGTTGATTGATCAGTCAGACTTTTCTCTTTCTCAGCAACCAAGGATTTCTCTTTCTTGTTCTTGTGCTGAGACCTCTTTATATTAGCAGACTTCTTTCTCTTGTCTGGACAGTCAGCCACAACATGTCCAGCTTTGTTACAGCAATAGCATATAATCTTGGATGTAGTTGACTTGCCAGGCTTTGTCCCATTCCTGTCCTTCATGGATAATTTCCTCTTCTGATAATAATCATCCTTGAACTGAGATGTGAAAGGCTTAGATTTTCACTGTTTCTTCTTCAAGAATCTTTGGAACTGCCTTGTAAATGCTGCAAAGTCTTCATCTGAATTGTTGTTGTCTGAACTGGGATTATCTGAATTTTCTGAGATAATTTCTGCATCTCTCTTAGGAAAAGATGGAGACATTCTCCTATTCTTTCTGGTGGCTTCAACCTTGAAGGTCACTGACTTTTCTTTAGAGTCAACATTTGTATGTTTCTCTTCCTCCTTTCTAGCTAACAGCTGCATCTCATATGACAGCAATTTCTCAAACAGTGTTGGAGGAGAAATCTCAGCCAGTCTGGCCACTTCTCTTATAGCACAGATTTTTATATCTCAATCCTTAGTCAATGACCTAAGGAATTTATCATTTAACTCATAAGTACTAAATACTCTTGCATAAGACATAAGTTCATTGACAATCCTATAAAACTTCTTATAGCATTCAGTAATACTTTCAGACTTGGCTTGTCTGAAACTCTCATATTTTTGGTTAAGCATTGATTTTCTATCTTGTCTAACCTCTTCAGAACCCTTCATGTAGACTATCAATGTGTCCCGCATTTCCTTGGAGGTTTTGCAATGAATTAGATTCTGGAATGTTGAATCATCAATAGCACTTACTATAATATTCTGTGCTCTTTTATCCATTGTTGTCAAGATGAACTCATCTTTAGTCATCTCAGAGAAATCCTTTGAAATTCTTTGATCGGCATCAAGAACAGAAATCTTCATGGACACATATGGTCCTTCCTTAACTGTTATATAGACTCGAGGATCAGATGCCTCCATAAACAATCTGACCCTTTCCTTCCATATTCCAAATATCTCTTTCCTGCAGATGGGCAATTTCATTGAACCAAGTTCTTTATGGTTTTCTCCTGAGCCCATCTTCTTGATCTTAATTCTATTTTACAGATCTCACTCAGACTGTTAAGTCTAACTTTTGAGGAATCTCACTCTGATACCACTTGAAAGAATTAGTGTCTAACCACCTAGAGGGGGGTGAATAGGTGTAATTCCTTTTTCTTGTAAGACAGAATATCTATTCAGTTAATTACTCATAAACAGATAATTCTACAGCTATCACAGCACAGAATTCACAGAATTATACAATCACAGAGTGCACACAGTTTTTATAGTGATTCCTCAAGATCTGGGTACATCCACTTTCCCCCTTCGCTTATCTAGCAGTGTGCTAGATTCGGCCTAACTTCTTCTCTTCACCTCAGATCCTCAGATCTTACAACTCAGAACCCTAATCAAGATTCTTACAACTCAGAGTGAGTCCATACTTCTACAGCTCAGGCAAACTGCCCTACCTCAGCCTTCAACAAGGCTTACACTCAGAGATCACAATCTCCTACAACTCAGGCTCACAGCCCTACCTCAGCCTTCAACAAGGCCTACCACTCAGAGAAAATACTCTCCTACACTCAGCCTTTATAAACGCAGTTTTACAGCTCAGATCTTATAAAGATCCTACAGAAAAATAAATTTCACAATGTACTTTACCACCACCCAGATAGAGAGAGAGAGGATGGATGGCTTCTTGATCAGTTCTTGGAAAAATCTGATGCCAGAGAACAATCACTCTTAGCTTTCTTCAAACCTTCTTGAATCTGAACTCAGTAGGGTTGAATCTCCTGTGAAGTTGATCTTTAATCAGCTTATTTCTTGATATTCAGATCACAATCTGAATCCTTGTTAGCAGCCTGGTTCAGCAACTGCACTTCAATAGATGGAGCTCTCTCTCTCCAACTTCTTCTTTTTATTCTATCTCAGTATCAGTGTTTTTCTTCTCACATCAATCATCATCTGTTGAAGGAGAATGTCTTTATATAGACTTTCTCCATGGTAACCGGTTGATCCGGTTTCTAACAAACTTCTGACAGCTCTGACAGTTGCAGTAGACCGGTTGGTAACGGCAATTGTCAAGTCATTCAGTCACTTCTTGACATTCTGTCTGTCAGCAAAGTGTCGAGACTGAACTTCTTCATGTGTCGACACAAATAGACTAAGTGTCGACACAAGTGGACTAAGTGTCGACACAAGTCTTGGTGGTGTCGACACATCTCCTTTGTTGTTGATACTGCTTCTCGACACAGCTTCTGTAGAATGTGTCGACACTAATTCTGTGTGTCGACACAATCACTTCTTTTCTTTAACATAGTTGAAATTTTGCTGTGTGTCGACACAGTTGATGTCGACAAGGTCTTCTGTGTGTCGACACTGCCTCTGTGTGTCGACACAATTGATGTCGACTAAGCTTCTGTGTGTCGACACTGCCTCTGTGTGTCGACACAGTTGATGTCGACTAAACTTTCTCTGTGTGTCGACACTGTCTCTATGTGTCGACACAGTTGATGTCGACTATGCTTCTCTGTGTGTCGACACTACCTCTGTATGTCGACACAGTTTCTTCTGGTGTCGACACAGCCTTTCCAAGTGTCGACACAATTAACTCCAAGTGTCGACACAGCTTTTCTCCAGTGTCGACACAAGCCTTCATAAGTGTCAACACAGCTTCTCCTGGTGTCGACATATGGACTTAGAAATTTTTTCCTGCATTCTTGCATTTTCTTAATCTGCACATATAAACTCAAAACAACATTAAATACATCTTGATGTATATCATTGAGTAAGGTGAGGTTGCTTCAAATCTGATACACATTTTTCAATGTACCCAACAAATATGTTAAAGGGTCTCCGGGGAAGGGATTCTCAAAAAAAATAACCATCTGAAGATAGAAGCTTATTCTAATGCTAGTTATGCTGATAACAAAGGAGATAGGAAATCCACGACTGAATTTTGTACTTTTGTGGGAGGAAATCTTGTTAGTTGAAAAAGCAAGAAATAAGTTATCTTCATATCAAGTGTTGATATTGAGTACAGAAGCATAGCTCAAACTATTGTGAATCAAAGTAGTTACGGACACTTCTATTAGACTTAAGAAATTCTGCCACTATCTCTTACCAATGTTCTGTGATAACTAATCTGTCATCTACATATCAAAAAGTATAGTCTTTCATGAGAGAAAAAAACATACTGGAGTTGATTATCACTTCATCAGAGAAGAAATCTTGAAGAAACAAATATGCACTCTGTTCGTCACCTTCGATAAAGAATTAGCTGATATCTTTATCAAACCAATATCATCGTCATTATTTGATATATGTGACAAATTGGGCATGATCGACAAATATGCTCCAGCCTGAAGGGGAGTGTTAGAACATGCAGGTGTATGGGCGGTTAACCATGTCTAACCGCACCTTGCGATCATCTCGGTCAAGTTTGGCTCGCCGCAAGTTATGCAGATTGATAGAAATAGAGGTAGTTACCCATGTGTGAACGCACCGTGTGGTGATCGTGGTGAAGATGAGTTAACCGCAAGCTTGCTGACGAAGATCGGCAGATTCATTCTTGACACCTGCTCTCTGATGTTTATTGGTATGGGCGGTTACCCTTGTGTAATCGCACATCCTGTGAGTTCAACTCTTGTATGACTGTATTGACTGCACTTGTCGCACATCTGTAGATTCCATAAGATTTCTTTTAATGAATCTCATATTGTCAAATTATAAATTCCCTCACCTCCTCCTTCCTAAATAAAGGAGGGTGCACCCCTTGCAATATTCAAATTTTTTGAAAAAAAAATTTATTATTTTCAATTTCTCTCAAGACGATATACTTATCGAAGTATGAAAATGTCTAGAGAATAAAAAAAATTTATGTTTTACATATTTTTTCCAAAAAGATGTTGAAGTCAAAAAGGAGTCAGACCAATAGAGAGAAAGTATTTTCGTACCTTTGTATAAGAACAAAGGAAATATATAAATTGTGTTAATTACAGAGAAATTAAATTGATGAGTCACACCATGAAATTATGGGAATGAGTAATAGAAAGAAGAGTATGTGTTACAGATATAGCAGAAAAACCACCATTGCAGGTGTATACGCGACGACCACGGGAGGCGAGTGGGGCTCACGGCGGTACCGGCAAAGAAACGCAAGGAACGGCTCCAGACGGAGTTGACAACGGACCACCGGACGGGGAGCCATGAACCGGGCGGAATATTGTCGCATGTTTGTGTGGTTTATTTTAAATGTTTCTTTTGGTTTTATATAATTGTGGACCCACCTATATATAGGGGGTAAACTATGTGTTGCGGTATCTTTGGATCAATTAACTAAGGAAGGGGGCTGCTCCCTCTTAATTCTCTCAACCCTAATTCTCTCCCTCTCTCTCTCTCTAGTCTTTCCTTCCCCTCCGCGCCGCCAGGCGACATCAACATCGTCGGGCGATACCTATCCGCTCCCCTCCTCCCCGCGACGGTAATATTTGGTCTGACCTGTCATCTCCGTCTGCACCCTGCCGCCGGAAGCTACAATGGCCCCTTCGACCCGCGCCCAAGCCGCCGACGTCTCCGATGCGGCCGACGACATCCGCAGCCAACTCGACCTCCAGGACGCCCGCCTCGATGCGTTGCAGGAGTCCGTGGACGCCATCGTCGTCGGCCAATCTCTCCTCCTGAGCCGCCTCAAAGTCATGTCACCCCCCCCCCCCGCCTCCCGCACGCCAAACCTGGGCTCCACATCATCATCCGACACAGCCTCCTTGTTAGGGGTGCCTCTGGCCTTACAGCCCTCAGCGTTACCCGCCGTATGCGCACCTGCGATCGGGCTTACGTCCCCGATGTTGGACATTCCCTCCTTCTCCAGCGTGGACCCCTTGGGCTGGATCGCGCGCGCGGAGCAGTTTTTTGACCTCCACCTCACCCCGTCGGCGGATCGCGTGGGCACGGCCGTTGTCGGCCTCGACGGATCCGCCCTGCATTGGGCGCGTTGGCTTCGTCAAATCCAGACCGCCATCTCGTGGCCCGATTTCAAGCAAGAGATGATCACTCACTATGATTCCCGCTACACCGGCTTCGCCATTGAACGCCTTTGCAGTGCCCACCAAACTGTCGAGCTGGATAGTTACATTGATGAGTTCGTGTCCCTCGTGACGCAAGTGTCGAGACTTCCGATGCGTTGAACGGCAACTGTACCGATCGCACAAGTAATATAAAATGGGCGAATGTCCCCAAGTATCGATCTCTCAAGGAACACAATAAGGTGAAGTTAATTTTGAGGAGTACTTGAGATTGAAGTCCTTAAGTCGGAGTTAACGAAGGGGGTTTTGATTGTTGCGGATAAAGAAAGTAAACACTAATAAACTACTTCTATGCAACGTCGTTATGCGATGCTTCGACAGGCGGGATGGAAGACTACACGGGATGCTATGCACCGAATCACTGGGAGGATGGACGAGTAGGCTTGCAGATGAGGTGGTGAGAACGACGGAATGAGGTTCGAGAGCACCTCTTCGCTACGCACGCCACTAACAATTGCTAGTGCGGCAATGTGTGGTGGAGGATGAAAATGGCGCACCTCAAACAAATAACGTAAACACAAAATCACATATACATGATTGTATACAACGCATATCAAATTAAACATAATTCATCGCATACAAAGAGATCAACTACACTATCAATCAACAAGAGAAGAAGAGAGTGCGAGATCGACCGAATCCGAAGTCTTGTTGAGCATTCACGGAAGGATTCGCCGGGTTGTCAATCCGCGTCCTAACTCGGTCCTCAACTGCTCCGGGGTAGAGGAGGTTGTCACTAACTCCCAATGGACACGTCTTCTTTGTGTCACGATCTGGTGGAGGATGACACAAACTTCTTCTAGCTTGATGGAGAAAGCTAGATCAAACTCTTCTTGAAGCTCAAGGATGAAGGAGGAGGCCGAGAGAAAGCTCCGGCTTAAATTTAGCGTTGAAAGCTTGCCGGGAACCCTCTCCACGGTAGAGAACGAAGGGAAATGGCGGAACTTTGCCCTAAAAAGGCGGCTGGAGTGGCTGAAATCCGGTCTTCTCAAATGGAGGAAAATTTGCGCTTAAATAGAAGCAGGTCAGAAAAATAGTCACGCACGGTTTGGCTCACGACCGTCCGCTAACCGTGCGTTATTAACTTCCAGGCCAAGCTTGCGGATGAAGATGCGTTGACCCGTGCGTTTTACTCGCGCACGGGCGCTTCCGCCCATGCGTGAAGGAAATCGCACGGGTAAACACAGAGCGCGGGAAAACAAGATAAGCAGATGGAACCGTGCGTTTTACACGCACACGGGCGCTACCGCCCATGCGTGAACAAAGCGCATGATTAACCACAGATTGGTACAAACAAGAAAGCAGCAGGAAAACCGTGCGTTTCCTTCGCGCACGGTTCCGAAGAAACCGTGCGTTAACCGTGCGTGAAGATCGTCGAGCTCCACTCGACGTTTCTCCTGCACAATCAAAACGCACGATCAAGAAGAATCGTGTGCTAAGAAAACGCACGATCGTGCGTTTTCCTCAAACCTGAATTCCAGACTTGGGGGAAAACGCACCACCAGCATTCAAACAAATAAATCAAAAGAGGACCCTCCAACAATGCAGAAATGCAACAAAAGCAACTAGAAAGAGCCCCTGGGGAGCACCATGTGCTTACCCCCAACAACAAAATGCGCAATTGCACACACTTGGGCCAAAACAGTGTACTTAGCGTGAAAAACTATATAAATGAAATATCAACGATAACATACTAAAAGTGAAGTGCAAGTGCGTGAAAACTAGTTCAGATGAGTCCGAAAAACCATATATAAATCGGACTCATCACATGGTGCTCCCCGGCAACGGCGTCAAAAACTTGATGCGTTGAACGGCAAGTGTACCGGTCGCACGTGTAATATAAAATGGGCGAATGTCACCAAGTATCGATCTCTCAAGGAACACAATAAGGTGGAGTTAATTTTGAGGAGGACTTGAGATTGAAGTCCTTAGGTCGGAGTTAACGAAGGGGGTTTTGATTGTTGCGGAAAAAAAAGTAAAACACTAATAAACTACTCCTATGCAACGCCGCTATGTGATGTTTTGTCAGGCGGGATGGAAGACTACACGGGCCGTTATGCACCGAATCGCTGGGCGGATGGACGAGTAGGCTTGCGAATGAGGTGGTGAGAACGGCAGAATGAGGGTCGAGAGCACCTCTTCGCTACGCACGCCACTAGCAATTGCTAGTGCGGTAATGTGTGGTGGAGGATGAAAATGGCGCACCTCAAGCAAATAACGTAAATACAAAATCACATACACATGATTGTATACAAACGCATATCAAATTAAACATACTTCATCACATACAAATAGATCAACTACATTATCAATCAACAAGAGAAGAAGAGAGTGCGAGATCGACTAAATCTGAAGTCTTGTTGAGGATTCACGGAAGGATTCGCCGGGTTGTCAATCCGCGTCCAAGCTCGGTCCTCAACTGCGTCCGGGGTAGAGGAGGTTGTCACTAACTCTCAATGGACCCGTCTTATTCGTGTCACGATCCAGTGCAGGATGACACAAACTTCTCCTAGCTTGATGGAGAAAGCTAGATCAAACTCTTCTTGAAGCTCAAAGATGAAGGAGGAGGACGAGAGGAAGCTCCGGCTTAAATTTGGCGTTGAAAGCTTGACGGGAACCCACTCCACGGTGGAGAACGAAGGGAAATGGCGGAACTTTGCCCTGGAAGAGGATCTCGGCCATCGGTCGTCTCTTCCCAGTGGCCCCCACAACCCCCGGACGACGGCCCCCCGGGACATGCCCCATCGACCTGCTGTAGCCGGGGGACCTCGGCCGGGGCGCACAGACCCCCCTCATCGCATCTCCAATCAGGACTACAACGACCTTCGTCGCAAGGGTTTGTGTTTTCGTTGTCGTCAACCGTACTCCCCGCATCATGTCTGTGCGGTCAAGGAGTTTCACGCCCTTTTCGGCGACTACAATTCTGAAGTCGCGATGGCTGACTTTGATGCCCTCGCTATCCAAGATGATGACCCACCACCGGCGGCGGACGGTGCGGCCCTTAATGTGTTCGACCTTCCATTCTACTCTGTGGGGGGGGGGGATTACCGGTCCGCGCAGGATGAAGATGGTTGGGGCGATTAGGGACCGCCCCGTGATTGTGATGCTCGACAGCGGGGCCAATCACAACTTCATATCGGCGAACTTGGCACGCGACCTCGCCCTCCCGGCCGAGTCATCCCCGGATTTCTCTGTCTGTTTGGGCGATGGTCGCCGCCGACCAACCTTAGGCCGGTGTGCCGGCGTGGCTATCTTCGTGGGCACCTACACCTTCACGACGGACTTCTTTGCCTTCGAGTTGGGTGGCCTCGACGCTATTTTGGGAATCGCATGGCTCCAGACGTTGGGCAATGTCCGGGTAAATTGGGCCACAATGACTAGGTTATTTCAACATCAGGGCTGCCCCTGCCGCTTGGTGGGTGACGTGACGCTCCTTCGCTCCCCGCTCTCGGCTCGCGCCCTTACTCGCGTCACGGACGTCGAGTTCTTCGCATGGTTGCTACCTCTACAGTTGAGGCCCCCTCCTTCACTACCGGTGGCCAAGGATTTTCAGCGTCTCCTCGCGGATTTCGCGGACATCTTCGCCACACCATAGGGCCTTCCGCTGGCCTGCGACCGACCATCAGATTGTTCTTCAGCCCGCCTCGACGGCGGTTTTCGTCCGCCCATACCACTACGGACATGCCCAGAAGGACGAAATCGAACACTTAGTGCGGGAGATGTTGTTGGGCGGCCTCATTTGACCCAGCGCCAGCCCGTTTTCCAGTCTGGTCCTGCTCATTCGCAAGAAGGATGGAAGCTGGCGTTTCTGCATGGATTACAAAGAGCTCAACAAGGTCACGGTTGCGGACAAATATCTCATTCCGGTCATTCAAGAGCTCTTGGACGAGCTCCACGGCGCCGCCTACTTCACCAAGCTCGACCTACGAGCAGGGTACCACCAAATCCGGGTTCGGCCGGACGACATCCCCAAAACTGCATTTCACACTCATGATGGCCACTTTGAGTTTGTGGTCATGTCGTCCGGGCTCACCAACGCCCCAACGACTTTTCAAGCAACGATGAAAGATATCTTCTGGTTGGTACTCTGTAAGCACGTGCTTTTGTTTTTTCATGACACTGGTTTTTAGTCCGTCTTGGCAAGAACACCTACTACATGTCTGTCGCACCTTCTCCACACTTCGGCAACACCACTTGGCCGTCAATCAGAAGAAATGCTCTTTCGGCGCGACGTGTGTCAGCTACTTGGGCCACACCATCTCGGTCGTCGGCGTGGCCATGGACGACAAAAAAAATCGGGCAGTTCTCCAATGGTCGACCCCTTTGTCCCGTCGTGATATCCGTGGGTTCCTCGGCCTCACCGGCTATTACCGTCGATTCATCAAGAACTACGGCGTGTTGGCCCGGCCCCTCACCCAATTATTGAAGCATTCTGACGACACCCTGTTATCGTGGCCGCCCGCCACCATGGCCGCTTTCGCTGCCCTTCAGTCGGCCCACGTGCAAGTTCTGGTACTCGCTATGCCCGATTTCCATAAATCCTTCATCGTTGAATGTGGCGCCTCTGGTACGAGCGTCGGGGTCATTCTCATGCAGGCCGGTCGGCCAATTGCATACTATAATCGGGCATTTTTGGCGGCGATCCGGAGTTCGCTCCGCCTACGAGAATGAACTCATGGCCCTCGTCCTCGCCGTCCAACATTGGCGACCCTATCTTTTGGGTCGTCCATTCGCGGTCCGCACCGACCACCACAGCCTACGTTACTTACTGCAGCAAAAAATCGTGACCTCGGCACAACAACTATGGGTGGTCAAATTGTTGGGGTACGATTTCACCGTTGAGTTTCGGCCGGGGAAGACCAATCGGGCGGCAGACGCCCTATCCCGCCTTCCGTCTGCACCAGAGCTGACCACGATTTCGCGCCCGGTTTGGGACGATGCGGCCACCATTCAGCAAGATGTAGAACGGGACCCCCGTCTGGCCAAAATCAGTCGGGCCCTGCTGGTCGATCCATCTGCGCAACCGCCGTACTCGCTAATTGGAGACCGCCTTTTCCATCGGGGACGCCTCGTCCTGCCCGCAGCATCGTCCAGTATTCCACGACTGCTAGCCGAATTCCACTCCACACCGTCAGGTGGCCACGCAGGGGTGTTCTGCACCTACAGGCGGTTAGGGTGTAACACCACTATCAGTTATATGACATATAATAGAAGGTCCGGCCGGGGCCCCACACCATATGCCACAAACAAACGGCGAAGTTACGGGTTAATATCAGAGTTGCGCATCCTAATTCAGAGCATTCTAGCGGAAGCTTTTAAGTTGCTTGAACTCAATTCATTTGAATGTCCACAATATATAAATCAGCATTTATATATATACATCACGAAGGAATGTACTGCAAATACATAGCAAGTCTGGTCTTATGGTCTTACAGTTAAGCTTGATACATATGACTTCCATACATCGGCACGCAGGTCGGCCACACATGAAAGTACTATCTTCTTTGGCCTTCGAGGGCCAGCATAGCAGCAACAACAACAACAAGGGCTTCAGCGCCCTATTTTCTGCTCGGCTCTCCTGCACCTGCACAGGACAATCCACCGCACGGTGCTAAATAAGGCAACGGTCAGCGTTCAGCTGACCAATTTATAACGACCTTACCCCTTACCCGGGGCAGTGGGATTCCTTCCCTGCAGGCATAGCATTTCACAAGCAGATATATATCACACAATGTGCACTCACGCACAATCAATATATCACAAACGTCGCACACACGGCCCGACGCTCCGTGCACTCAGGGCACATTCTTGGTGTACCGGATAAACCAGTGGCCCACCGCCATTCAAGGCTCGAAGCCCAACGGCAAAACTTGAGCATTTCGCTCCACGGCTTTCAGTCGGAGACTTTAGTCTTAATGGCACGCAGGCCTAAGACTCTCGCTATGTGTTTCTGTCGAATGTCAATCGCCCAGGCACTCATGGCGGACAACCATAACGCAGATACAGTTCAGCCCTTGCCCGTTGCTCAAATCGTTAGTTCAGTGACCAGACTAACGCGGGTCGGTATCCCCTTGTCCGTTCAGCACGAAGCCCTTTTCAAGAGCTCACCAAGTTCACAAATAGCCACACTGTCCCCGAAGGACTGGCTTCACAATCACAGGTTAGCTAGGAGCCATCGCCAGCGACACTCACTCTCGCCCGGCGTTAGCGACAGAACTCACTTTCCATCCCTAGCCCTACCTTATCTGGACCAACCATCCAGCAATCCCTGCAGCCATCTGCAGTACCAGTAACACTGGTCTTTCATAGCATACAGCACAAGCACTTTGCGGGTATTTTCCTGAACTTTCACTCCAGTACTTAATGTTATTATCCTTCACAGGCACAACCCACCGAATCCGCAAATATATTCATTTATACGTGGAGTCTTCTCCGGTGTGCAAAATAAAACATCATCAATCCAGACCAACCTGTGCAGATGGGCTTCACACAGTATGATTATTCCATACTTCATGTTTCCGGATCTACATGCAAGACATCTTGGGGATATCCAAAATCAACCCAAGGGGATCCCTCAACAAGCCACCTTTTGGTGGGGGAAACTCATGCATATGCCAAATCAAGGACGTCACATGTCCAAGGAAGAAAGATCGTTACCCTTGACGATCGCTTTGGAGCCATGGAAAACTAGCCAGATGAAAAGCACCACAACGGCCTTGCCTCCACGAATCTGGACTCAGCATGCGATTCGGGGTTCCAAAACTCCACCGGCAGCCGGATTCCTCCTCCTTCTCCCTTGCTCTCCCCACTCTCCACTTCTTTCCAAGGTGAGAGAAAAGCCTTGATAATGAGAGAGTTATCCTCATCTCATGGACTTATAACAGCAGGGAGATCTTAGAACCGTTGGATCCTAATTGAAAGGAATGGACGGCCACGAAAAGCCCTGAAAACTACTTTCATGGGCCAGACACGGCTTGTGACACGCCCGTGTCATAGGCCGTGTTCCTTAAGCGGCAGAGAAACCGACTTAACCAGACCAGGACACGGCCGTGTGACACGCCCGTGTCACAGGCCGTGTGCCAGACACGGCTTCAGACACGCCCGTGTCCAGCCCGTGTTCATCAGACTGCCCAAACACAGAGAAGGACATGGCCCTTGGCACGCCCGTGTCACGGGCCGTGTGCCCCACTCGAGGATCGTCGAGTGCATTTCGTCGAACTCACTCGAGAACTCGTCGAGCGCATAGCAGGACACGGCCCTGGACACGCCCGTGTCACAAGCCATGTACCATACTCGAGGATCGTCGACCGCATTTCGTCAAACTCACTCGAGAACACTCTGCCAGCACTCGAGTGCAGGACACCGTCATGGACACGCCCGTGTCCCCGGCCGTGTACCTCACACAGAGTAGGACACGGCTTGGGGACACGCCCGTGTCCCAGACCGTATTACCCACTCACCTCAGCCCAGTCATCACTGAGATTTGGGGCGTTACATAGCGACATCCTTGTATTGGCCGCATATGTTTCGCCAGGTCAAGGCTTATGTCGCAGTCTGTCTCCCATGCTAGAAAGCCAAGTACGAGGTCATGTTTCCCAGTGGCCTCCTTCAGCCTCTTCCGATCCCGGAGCGCATATGGGAGGATATCGCTATGGATTTCATCACTTGGCTTCCCCGTTCGAGCGGGTTCGACTGCATCTTAGTAGTTGTGGACCGTCTCACGAAGTACGACCATTTCATTCCTCTCCGCCATCCCTACACGGCCGTCACTGTCTCCGACTGTTTCATCGCCAAGGTCGTGCGTCTCCATGGTTTTTCGCGCTCCATCGTGAGCGACCGTGACCCTCTCTTCCTCAGAAGCTTCTGGACCTCTCTTTTTCGTCTACAAGGCACTCGTCTTCGTATGAGTACGGCTTATCACCCACAATCCGACGGGCAATCGGAGGTCTTGAACCGATGTTTGGAAACTTATCTCCGTTGTTTTATCGGCGAGCAGCCGGGTACTTGGGTCAAATGGTTATGTTGGGCAGAGTATTCTTCCAACACAGCGTATCACCATGCGGTGAACACGTCGCCTTTTGAAACTGTCTATGGGCGGCCTCCACCATCAGTGATCCGGCATCTCCCCAGAGAGTGTCCCGTCCCCACCTTGGTAGACCACCTCCACGATCGCGACATCATCCTCGATAGCTTGAAGTATCATCTCCGGCGAGCCCAAGCGAAAATGTTGTCATTTGCCAACCGGAAGCGTCGCGATCTCTCTTTCCAGGTAGGGGAGAAGGTCTTCCTCAAACTCCACCCGTACCGTCAGCTCACAGTCGCGCGGCGAACA
Source organism: Platanthera guangdongensis (assembly GCA_039583875.1). NCBI lineage: Eukaryota > Viridiplantae > Streptophyta > Magnoliopsida > Asparagales > Orchidaceae > Platanthera > Platanthera guangdongensis. The sequence goes on along the minus strand of CM077154.1, from coordinate 85,272,889 downwards.
AGCCCAAAGTTAGCTCCGAGATTTTTCGGCCCCTTCGAAGTTCTCAGCTGCATCAGGGCCGTGGCGTACCGGCTTCGTCTACACAACAATAGTCGCATTCATCCCGTTTTCTACATCTCGCAGCTCCGCCGGGTGATAGGGGACCATCCCGCGGTGGACCACATTCCGGCCGACCTCGACTATTCCGGATCGAAGCCACTGTATCTCGTCGCCATTTTTGACCGACGCCATCACTTACCCGGGGACGTTGGGCCAGATGAGATCCGTGTCGTGTGGCGCCATAGGCCGGCCGGCGACGCTACCTGGCTCCTCCGCGATGACTTTCGCCGACAGTTTCAGGACTACTGCTTTGAAGACAACGTCAATTTTCCAGACGGCGGTATTGTTACCGATATAACGGATGAACCACCATGGCAGGTGTATACACGACGACCACGGGAGGCGAGTGGGGCTCACGGCGGTACCGGCAAAGAAATGCGAGGAACGGCTTCGGACGGAGTTGACACTGGACCACCGGACGGGGATCCATGAACCGGGCGGAATGTTGGCCCATGCTTGTGTGGTTTATTTTAAATGTTTCTTTTGATCTTATGTAATTGTGGACCCACCTATATATAGGGGGTAAACTATGTGTTGTGGTATCTTTGGATCAATTAACTAAGGAAGGGGGTTGCTCCCTCTTAATTCTCTCAACCCTAACTCTCTCCCACTATCTCTCTCCCGTCTCTCCTTCCCCTCCACGCCGTCGGGCGACATCAACATCGTCGGGTGATACCCATCCGCTCCCTCCTCCCTGCGACGGTAATAGTAAGACTGGATACTAACATCTCGAAGAATCAATTTGGATTCATGCAAGGGCAGTCGACCATGGAAGTTATACATCTCTAGAGGAGACTCATTGACAACTACCAAGAAAGAAAACAAGATTTGCATATACTGTTTATTGATCTTGACTTCTTGAGAAGGCTTATGATAGAGTTCCAAGAGAGATCTTATAGAGAGTCTTTGAAAAGAATTGCGTAAATGTATCATACATTGACATAATCAAATATATGTAGACAAATTTATTTACAATGGTGAGGACATCTAAAGGAGTAACACTGCAATTCCCTATCACTATTGGCTTACATCAAGGTTCGGCTTTAAACCCTTATCACTTTACCCTTATCTTAGATGAGCTCATCGGACATGTCCAACAAACAATACCTTGGTGTTTATTGTTTGCAGATGATATCGTTTTGATTGATGAGACACGCGAAGGCGGAAATTCAAAACATGAATCTTGGCGAGACACGTTAGAAAAGAAGGGTTTTAGGTTGAGCAGGGCAAAGACCGAGTGATCAAGATATTTCTCGTAGTGAGTGTTTTAAATATCTTGGATCGATAGTTCAAAAAACAGAGGTATTGATATGTGACACAGAGAATCCAAGCAGGTTGGTTGAAGCGGAGAGGTGCGACAGGGATCTTATGTGATCGTAAAGTACCATTAAACTTAAGGGCAAGTTTACCATACTGCAATTAGACCAGCGATGCTCTATGGTTCTGACTGTTGGGCAGTAAATTGTGTACATGAGCAAAAAATGGGAGTTGCATAGATGAAAATGCTTAGGTGGATGTGTGGACACACAACACTAGATAAAATTAGAAATGAATGTATTAGGGATAAGACAAGAGTAGCACCAAATGCAGAGAAGATGCGAGAAACTTGACTAAGATGGTTTGGACACGCACAAAGGCAACCATTAGAGGCACCTGTTTGGTGTTGTAAGAGTCTAGTCACTAGGCATGTTAAACGAGGGAGGGGTAGACCAATAAAGACTTGGAATGAAACTATAAGGAATGACATGGTGTACTTAGGCATTAGTGAGATTATGACAAAAGATAAGGCATAATGGAGACAAAGGATCCATATAGCCGACCCCACTATAGTGGGATAAAGGCTTGAGTGTTGTTGCTGCTACATTTTCAATTTCCCACAAGTTTGTGTCAATTTCTTGCGAGTTTTTTTCAAGTTCTCACATATGCAAAGAGGCTCTTGACAATTATCAAACTTTCTTTGTTAAGTTGATTGATCCAGTAATTCCATGCCTAAGTTGTTAAGATATTGAGAATGCCTGATTATTTCTAAACATTGCCAATGTTGGAATATTTTATATATTAACTAAATAAAATGATATTTAAACAGATTTAAAAGTAAAAATATTATTATTATTTTGTAAGAAGACAAAGGTACAAAAGAACTAAGTTTTGCAATAATAAAAAGTTGATAAACAAAACGAATCTGGTAAGACATGTGATCACTGTTTTTAAGAAGACGCGTCATCCTCTGGCAATGTTTTCTACCGTTGCGCTCACACTTCAAGATAAAACACTCGGCTAGATTCTAAGACTCATATGTGTGCGGGCACTGAAAAGCACAGAGCACCAGAACTGCCTATTTCCAACATAACAAAATCAATCACGAACGACTATAACATTAAATCTGAACTAAAAAAAGTAGGAAGTACACTTTGGAAAAGTGGCGTGCGATTACAAGTGATCGTAGTATGGCGTAGTGCACGGTGGTCAGATTTCCTACTATGCTACTACTAATAATTGTGGAACCGAGTACATTCACTGTGAAGACATTTTGCAACCCGCGATGACAACACGCTCGCGACAAAAACGCGCAAATTGCCCGCAACCTCTCCTGGATGCAACCAACAATGTGTGCCGAGTATGATAACTAAATATAGGCCGCGACCACTACAGAACATAGCCAACAACGAGTTAGATTACATATGATAGCTCGTGACTTATCGCAAAGTAAGGGTGATTACTTATTGTAGCGCATGAGTACTAGTGAACGTGGTCGATGACTTGCAATCAATAAAACTATTTTTAATATGAATTCAAATCCGATCCTAGTCTGGTGCGTATTTGTGCAAGCGAGTGCTTGTGCTTGATTCATAATTCCTCTTTATGTTTCTTTCAACATAACAAGTACGAAAATCTAGTGTTATAAACACATAAAAGTGGAATACTTTAAGCAATGTTAAACTAAATGGATTCATCCTTTCATGAAAGAATTTTCTACCAAATATTTTGGTTCCCTCCAAATAGTTTGAGTTTTCCACTAATTGATGTAAAGCTCAAGACACCAAATACTATTAAGGTTCAATAAAATAATTACAATTAAAAACTCCAATACCTAATACTTCAAAAGAAAATTATATGATGTCGAAGAATCAATCATCTAGTAATTTAATCTAATCAATAGTTTTCACTGAATTATATGTATTCAAAATCATATGAATATCAATATTTACACAAGCAACAACAGATATCTTCCCATAACATACAAAAGTTTAAATAGCTTAAGTATAGAAAAACATGCCTTCAAGACCTCCTCACCACGGCGAAACTGGAGCTCTCCTGGGTTAAGCTCGTACTCAGGAACTTCTCCTGGATTAGAAACTGCCATTGGAGTTTTTCTAATTTTCTGAAAGGCAGAAAAGGTAAGCATGGTAAAGAGCACCAAAAAGATTTTCATGTATTGCAGAAACTGCAAGAAAATCAACATAAGTACTGTTGAATACCGGAGCTCTGGCTCCTCTAACTTTCAGTATGTTGAAAACTTCAGTATGGCCATAAAATTTTGCATCTGCAGCGGCCTGCCAATGCTTTATTAAATGAGACCGAGAGCCTCAAGAAACAGCAATCAAAATGCATATGTATTGTCCTCGATTAGAAGGAAAAGAGGCTAACAGGAAAAATAAGGTACCGTGCTTCCCCAACGATCTCGTGCATCGATATTAACCTTCCAATTGAGCAACAGCTTGACGACGTCCATATGCCCCTCGCAGGCAGCAATATGTAGGGCGGTCCTCCCGTCAAGGTCGATGCTATTGACATCGATTCCCTCCTTCAGCAGCACATCTACCCCGTCTGCATCCCCTGTGCAGGCCATGAAAAGAAGCTGCATTGTGCAATCCAGATTCTCCGGCACTGTATGTTCATCCTTCGGACTCCTGATTCTCCTGTTTGGATCCATCGAAGATTGTCGCCCGAAGGAAAATCGGATGGCCTCATTCAGCTTATGATCGAAAGAGAGCTGGCGGCGAAAGGAGAGCCTTCCGCACCTCTTGATCGATCCGGTTGAGCATTGCCTCCGGATAGCCGGCTTGTTCTGCGCAACTGCTGCTGCGGCCATTGCCTCGATGCTAGGGCGTAGGATCGATCGCGGAGAAACAGTTTACAAGGTAAGATGAGAGCTCCTCGCATTCTATGTGGAGGAATCAGCTTGACCAAGCACTAGATTAATGATCCGAAGCATGATGTGGAGCTCCGGTAACCCCCCAGATTCGATCGAGAGCCGGGGGCAGAAGCTTGGAGAACGAAGGGTCAGAGGACGAGAAATGTGTACAAGAAGGCGGAGAAAGAGGAGCGTCAATGGAGGGATTTGATCGGCGAAAACTTGACCGGAATCTCTGGGAAAAGAAGGAAAAAAGAGGAAAGAGCTGCGACTGCTGTTGATGTCAGGTTTAGGCGAAATTTTTCGAACTGGAGAATGTTTGGAAATTTAGGTCCGCGTTAACCTTGTAGCAACACCTGGTCGCGATCACAGCGGAATATTAAATCCAGCTATTTTTCTTCCTTCTTCCGTCGTTTATTCTTCTTCTCCTGCGAAATTTTTCGAACTAACTGTGCTCCATCGAACTGTGCTCGGAACTCCGGCGAACTGTGCTCGAAACTTACCATCTTCCTGCGCATCCTCGCCGTCATCCTACCGAAGTCCGTTTCTACAGCCTCTCGTTCGAATATCCTCTACAGGTCAGTTCATGCCCTTGTTTTAGGGTTTCCTTGCTTACATCCTGCAATGTCTGACCGTGGCGATGGAAGACGATCTCGTCATGATCTGTATAACGATCTCCTGGGAGATCACAAGTGTTTTCCACCATGGACATCACTTTTGATCTTCATGGAGATCACAGTTGATCTTCATGGAGAACACAGTTGATCTCTTGGGAAATCACAAGTGTTTTCCACTATGGAGATCACTTTTGATCTCCATGGAGATCACGGTTGATCTCCATGGAGAACACAGTTGATCTCTTGGGAAATCACAAGTGTTTTCCACTATGGAGATCACAGTTGATCTCCATGGAAATCACAGTTGATCTCCATAGAGAACACAGTTGATCTCCAGGGAAAGCACAAGTGTTTTCCACCATGGAGATCACTTTTGATCTTCATGGAGATCACAGTTTATCTCCATGGAGAACACAGCTGATCTCCTGGGAAATGTGGTTCAGACAGGAGAGCAAACCTGAAATATGTTAATTGATGAAATGTGTTAACTGATGTCAATGTTCCTCCTTGTTTGACAGATATAAATGGAGAAAGGTGGTAACCAACATTTTCTAAGTTCAAGGTGCTATTTCTCCAATTTTGTGGGCCAAATTGAGAAAATAATTGATCGACTGCTGGCCGAGGAGAAGGAAAAGCTGAGGGAATGTAAAGTTTTATCTATGTTCACTGCTCCAAGGGTACCACAAAATATTCTTCTACTGTATTACTTGGTTTCAGTCTATGATGCAAGGAAGGATACATTTTCTATTGGTTCAAGAAAGCTTACATTTACCCCTAATGATGCAGCACTAATAATAGGGGTACTAAATAATGGGGATAACCTAGTCATGTTTCAAAAACCTTATGTCATTAGGACAAAAGTCACTTTAAGGAAAGAAATTACTGAAATCGATAGTGGTAGTTGTAATACCCCCTATCCGTCGCATAGCATATAGCAGTAGGTCTGCTCGGGGCCCGATGTCGTATACTACGGACAGACCGGGTGGCTACTCAATGGAAACTGTCCAACTAATCCAACGTCCTACACAGAGGATTCTAGCGGAAGCAATTTTATAAGTTGCAAATAAAGAACTCAGCACAAAGAGCACGAATGTCCACTAATAAACCAAATAGGAATGTAGTACATACACAAGTACTGGCCTTAAGGCCTTACAGATGGTTTACTTCACATTACATGTTTTACAAACCACGGCACGCAGGCCGGTCATACATGAACAAAAGCAAGTAAACACTTCAATTAGGCCTTCAAGGGCCGGCTTCGCAATTTGGGCTTTAGCCCGCTATTGACCGCTTGGTCCAGCAGCACCTGCAAGCAACAAACCACCGCACGGTGGCAAACAAAAGCAACGGTCAGCAATGCTGACCAAATTATAACGATCCCGCCCCCAACTCGGGGCGGCGATGCTCCTTCCCTGCATTTATTAGCATAATAAGCAGTGTATAAAATATACATTTCATCACAGGCGTAGGCTCGCACGGCCACACACCCCGTGCTCTCAGGGCACATTCTCGGTGATCACAGTCTAAGTCTGCCGACTCACCACCATCCCTTTGGACGACCAAACAATGAGCAATTTGTCTTCCCGACATGGGTCACGATAATTAAAACCATAGACCGCCGAAGACCCTCATCTATGCCAACGACAAGTGCCACGTAACCTTAGGTCTCTTTAACCCGAACGACATAGAACGGGTACGGTTCCATCTAACACGTGCTCACATCGTAGCGGTAATTTAAACCATATGTGCAGGTCAAACTTCTCCCGAGTCCTGTTTCCATCACAATTCACATAACCCGGTTATGTTCAAGTTGGCTCTCAGGCCACCAAGTTGGCAAGATCACGCATCCGCCCAGTTTTCTGGGTGCACCTTTGGGTTAATCCTCAAGGCTCCCTATTGCGATCTACCAAGTAGAAAACCCGAAAAACAAACAATCGCACGGAGTCTTCTCCGGCATTTATGCAATGCAACATCACCGATCCAGACCAATATGTCCGGATATGCTTCACACATCATGCCTATGTCCGTTCTCGAATACAGACTCTAAACAACGGGGACTTTACATATCTACCCAAAGGAACGCCTCCAACTCACCGCAAACTCGCGAGAGCGGGCTTCCTATGCAAAGAAGGAGAGCTTCACATGCTCAAGAAGAGAATCGTTACCCTAGCGTTCTTCCTCGGCGCCATGGGAATGTAAGCGGATGAAAAGCACCGCACTCTCTTTGCCTCCGTATATCCGAAGTCGGCTCGCGATTTGGAGCTTTGAAGCTCCTTCAATGGCCGGATCTAAGCTCCTTCTTCTTCCTTTGCTCTCCTCTCTCTCTTGACTTAGAAAGAGAACCACTCAAAACAAATGAGGGTTTCAAGGGTCCAATCCAGTGTATATCCAATCAGGAATAACCCCCAGCCGTTGGATCCCAAATTAAAGAAACGAACGGCCTTGATTCGGGTCTGAAATACTAAAACTGGGCCGAACACGGCCTGCGACACGCCCGTGTCCAGGGCTGTGCCCCCCATTCGCCGTCAAAATCGACGCGCCTGGAACAACACACGGGTATCCAACACACCCGTGTTCGACCTGACACGCCTGTGTTCCAACTGACACGGCCGTGTGGTCGGCCGTGTGCCTCCATCGACACAGCCCCGAAAACAACCCGAGACTCACACGAGTCTTGGACACGCCCGTGTCCTAGCCCGTGTCTACTCGAACACGCCTGGGCTCCAAGTCGTGTTCACTGTCTCGACACTTCGTCGAGCGAAGTTCGTCGACCACACGACACGGCCTTGGACACGCCCGTGTCCTAGGTCGTGTGCCTTGTCTCGACACATCGTCGAGCGAAATTCGTCGACTCCCCGGGCCGATCGTCGACAAGGGCTCGACACGCCCTGAGACACGCCCGTGCCTCAGGCCGTGTTCTCTGCTCGATGATCGTTGACTCCAAAATCGTCGACCTCTCGACCAAATCGTCGACTCCAGCCTGACACGCCCTAGGACACGCCCGTGTCCCAGGCCGTGTGCCTCCTGCCAGATTCCAAATCTGGCCCAAAACATCACTCGTCGCTCTTTTGAGTTTCGAATGGGGGCGTTACAACTCTCCCCCTCTTAAAAGAATTTTGTCCTCGAAATTTCATAAGGAAAGAAACATAAACTAAATTGTACCTGAGCGGAACAACTCCAGGTACTCGTCAAGCATAGTCTGCTCTCGCTCCAAGAGAGCTCCTCCCGACCGCAATTATCCCATCGAGGGACCTTGACCATCCTGATCTCTTTATTGCGTAGGAAGCCGCTTGACTTCTGAGTCTTCAATCCGCACGAGCTTGACTTTTGTCGTCAACCCATGACTATCCACCGACACTTGATCAGACTCCGCGATCACTTGCGAAGGCTCTTGCACCGCCTTCCATAGCACCGAAATATGGAATACATCATGTAAACCACTAAGCTCCACCGAAAGCTTCAACCGATAGGCTGCTTCACCAACCCGCTCCAGACTCAAACGACCCAAGGTACCTCGGGCTTAGCTTTTTCAATTGCCGCACCCGCGAGACACCCTTGAACGGCTTGATCTTTAATTTGGTATACCCAGTCGCCCACAGCGAACTCCACGTTCCTGTGCTTGGCCATTATAGTACTTCGCTTGTCGGTCCTGAGCGACAAGCAACCTCTCCTGAATGGTATGAACCAAGGACGTAACATCTTCCACCTCTTGGCGCTTGTACAACTTTGACTCACCCGTTTCTAACCAAGACAACGGCGTGCGATATTTTCTACCATATATGGCCTCGAAGGGCGCCATTTGAATACTCGCTTGGTAGCTATTGTTGTACGCAAACTCCACCAAATAAAGATGGTCTTCCCATTGCTTTCCAAAGTCCAAGACACACATGCAAAGCATGTCTTCCATAGTTCTATTGACCATCTCGGTCTGCCCATCTGTTTGCAGATGGAAGGCTGTGCTGAATTTCAACTGTGTTCTCCATGGAGATCAACCGTGTTCTCCATATTGGACGTGAACCGCCCATCTCGGTCACTCACGATGCTGCGGGGCACACCGTGAAGTCGTACTATATTATCCACATAACGTTTTGCCAACTTTTCCACCGGATCATCCTTCCTATGCGGAATAAAATGCAACACCTTCGTTAGCCGATCTACGACCACCCAGATGACGTCGTTCCCCTTTTGCGACCTTGGCAAACCGTGCACAAAGTCCATAGAGATGTCGTCGAATTTCCACTCCGGAATAGGCAAGGACTTCAGAAATCCTCCCGGCTTTTGGCATTCCGCCTTCACCAAGGCGCAAGTTTGGCACTTCGCCACATAGAGCGCCACATCCTTCTTCAAACCCGGCCACCAAAATAGTTTCTTTATATCGCGGTACATCTTCGTGCTCCCCGGGTGAATCGAGTACTTGGTATGGTGTGCCTCGTACAACAATTCCACCCGCAAATTGCCCACACTTGGGACGCACAGACGACCATCTTTCCCAAGCAATCCGTCCTCCACAACGAATTGGGAATTTGACCCATCCAGAGCCTCTACCATGAAATGCTTCATATGGTCATCCAAATCCAAAGCCTGTCGAATCCGATTAGTCAGGTCATATTGGACTTCAGTCCAATTCAGTACTACTTCAGCACTTGATTGCTTATCCACACAAATAATCTCCAACGCCTCCAACTCCCGAACCAACCGCTCGTCATGGATCGACAGCCAATTGGCTTGAGCTGGGGCCCGACGACTCAACGCGTCCGCAACCGCATTACCTTTTGAAAGAATTAGTGCCTAACAACCTAGAGGGGGTGAATAGGTGTAATTCCTGTTTTTCTTTTAAGGCAGAAAAGCTGTTCAGTTAACTAATAATAAACTATAAATTCTACTGTTAACACAGCACAACAATCACAGAAACAATCAATCATAGAGTGCACACAGTTTTTATAGTGGTTCCCCAAGGTCTGGGTACATCCACTTCCCCCTTCGCCTATATAGCAGTGTACTAGATTCAGCCTAACTTCTGCACTTCACCTCAGATCCTCAGATCTTATAACTCAGAACCCCAAACAAGGCTCCTACAACTCAGGCAAACTGCCCTACCTCAGCCTTCAACAAGGCCTACACTCAGAGATCATAATCTCCTATAACTCAAGCTCACAGCCCTACCTCAGCCTTCAACAAGGCCTACCACTCAGAGAATTTACTCTCCTACACTCAGCCATTATAAAACAGGCTTACAGTCTCAGATCTATAAAGATCCTACAAAAATTTGATTTAACAAAGTTTATTACCACCACCCTGAAAGAGAGAGAATGGATGTATGGCTTCTTGATCAGTTATTGGAAGAAACTGATGGCAGAGAACAACCTCCCTTAGCTTTCTTCAAAACTTCTTGAATCTGAACTCAGTAGGGTTGAATCTCCTGTGAAGATGATCTTCAATCAGCTTCCTTCTTGATATTCAGATCACAATCTGAATTCTTCTTAGCAACCTGGTTCAGCAACTGCACTTCTTAGATGGAGCTCTCGCTCTTCAACTTCTTAGATCTTCTATCGAAGGTCTTCTTCTTTTTGTGTTGTTAGATATCTGTGTAATCTTCAATAATTCATCTCAATTGTAATTAATTTTCTTCTGTTGAAGGAGAAAGCCTTTATATAGTCTTCCTCCATGGTAACCGGCTGATCCAGTTTCTAACAAACTCCTAACAGCTTTGACAGTCCCAGTAGACCGGTTAGAAATGGCAGCTGTCAAGTCATCCAGTCACTTCTTGAAAATACTGTCTTTGTCTAAAAGTGTCGAGACTGATCTTCATTATGTGTCGACACAAGTAGACTAAGTGTCGATACAAGTGGACTAAGTGTCGACACATGCCTTGGTGGTGTCGACACAGCTCCTTTTATTGTTGTAACAGCTTCTCGACACTGCTTCTTTAGAATGTGTCGACACTGATTCTGTGTGTCGACACAAGCCTTCTTTTCTTTAACTTTGTTGAAACTTGCTGTGTGTCGACACAAGTCCTATGTGTCAACACAGTTGATGTTGACAAATATTTCTGTGTGTCGACACTGCCTCTATGTGTCGACACATTTGATGTCGACTAAGTATTCCTGTGTGTCAATACTGCCTTTTAGTGTCGACACAGATGATGTCGACTTTGCTTCTCTGTGTGTCGACACCGCCTCTTGGTGTCGACACAGTTGATTCTGATGTCGACTCAGCCTTTCCAAGTGTCGACACAATTATCTCCAAGTGTCGACACAGCTTTTCTCCAGTGTCGACACAAGCTTTCATAAGTGTCGACACTGCTTCTCTAAGTGTCGACACATAGACTTAGAAATTTTTCTGCATTTCCTGCAATTACTTAACCTGCACATATAAACTCAAAACACATCAAATACACCTTGATGTATATCATTGAGTAGAGTGAGGCTTCTTCAAATCTGGTACACATTTTCTAATGTACCCAACAATCTCCCCCTATTTGGAGAAGTCATAACCCTTAGTCAATGATATACACCATACATAACAAATACATAATATTATGTATAACAATATTATATGACAGGGTAATTTCTTAAACAAAACATATAAAACAAATCATCACAAAATAATAATAATGCTAACACAGAACAAGCATTAATCATGTTTTGCTTCAACTACAAAAGTTTCTTTAATAGAAGTTTACATAGATTTTAAACACTAAATTTTACAATGTGATAAAATCTAGTAAATCTAATCTAAGGCTGCTCTGGCTCCTTGATGACAATGCCCTTGCCTGATTGAATCTCGGCTTAAACTGGAACATCGGTGTCATCAACTGGCTTCTTGCCCTTTTGATCGTTCTTCTTTAGCTCTTCAACCCTTATCTTTTGTCTTTCAAAATAATGATAAGGCTTTGGGAAATATTTGCTAGGCTCCGATGCATTAGGAGGTAGCTTCCCAAGTTTTGCCTTCCTTCTATACTGTACAATAGCTTCTTGTCTGGCTTCATGTTTTCTCCATTCTTGCTCAGAGTACCATTTACCCCTCTCTAGGGTATTGTCCTTTGCAGCTTTCCAAGCAGTTAGTATAATATTTCTAGAAGTAGGACTCCACTGCTCAAAATTTGGCTTTAACTCTGCATGTTCTCTGAACCTCTTCTTGGACAAAAGAGTTTCTTGCTCTTTGGTCAAAACTTCCTCTGGCACAGGCTTGTCTAATTTCTCAAGGATAATATTTTTATTACCTTCAGGAGGGTTGTACATTTATTGTACTTCTTGATGAATCATCTCAAAATCAGCTGAAGGATAAATTATTTGAGCAACTTCAGCTTGTTCACCTCCAAAAGATGCAGGATGCACTCCAGATTCAGCCACATTGTCATCATCACAAAGGGGTGGATATCCAAGTGTAGCTCTGATGCTATTGGAAATCCATTTAGCATGGTCAGATCCAGCTTTGACTAATACTCTCTCCCCCTTTATGACTTCTCTGGCCACATGATCTCTAAGGTCATCCTTTTGAAATCTTATTTGTTCATCCAGAAAATTAACACCATCCATATAAAATCCCTTTAACTTGAGCAGCAGTCCAGAGATGGTCTTTTGAGATAGTTCAATAGCTATTTTGACAACAGTTATGCCTTCCTGGAAGTCCTTATCAAACTTCTCCTTATCAAACTCTGTCTTGGCTTTAGTCTTATCAGCAGGCTGGGCTGTTGCAACATTTTTCAGTTCTGTAACAATTGCATTATGGGATGCAGTCAGATTATCATTCATTCTCAGTTGATTTTCTAAGACATGGCCTTGCTTGACAGCTATATCATCAACTTGTGTCTTGATTTTCTCTTGGTGTGTGGCTAGGAAAACCACAACATTTCCACCCTTGTGGAAACAATCAGTCATTTCTTTCTTATTTTGATTCACTTCAAATCTTATTGACTTTATATCTGTTGCCAAGGAGAGTTGTAGATCTTTATGTGTCTCATCCATATACTTCTCCATGACAATCCTTTGCTCATCTAACTTAACTTGTAAGGCCACCAACAATGAGCTGTAATCAGCTGTTGGGGTAGGCTGTGTAGCAACTGTTTGTAGCGCCTTCTTGTAGCTTTGACTCCTTATTTTGAAGACCATGAGCTTTATCTTCTTAGCTTGAATCTCAGCTGCATGCTCAGAATCTGAGGTACTAGCTATGTCAACCCTTTCCTTAGGACTAGGAGGCAATTCCTTCTCAGTCCTTAGTAGCTCCCCTTGAGTCCTTTACTCCTCCTCAGTTCTGGTTTGCTCCTCATCATTCCTTGCAGTCTCTCCCTGAGATCTTACATACTCCCCCACAAGGTTAGCTTGGTCCTTCTCAAGAGCAGTTTTCTCCCCCTCAAAACCAGCATGCTCCCCCTTAATATTAGCTTGCACTAAAGCAGGAAACAACTCCTCTAAGGTAAACTCTTGTTGAGTAGGATCTTGAGGTACTACAAACTCAGGATCATTATCAGCAGCAGATGTATCTTCCATGACAACATCTTGTGGTTGACTGTGTAGTTGTGTTGGCTGGTCAACATCAATCAAAAAGTCAGTTAGTGTCTCATATTTATCAATAAGAATTGATTGATTCACATCTTGAATTACCTCAAGGATTGTCTGTGTAGCCATCTCACTCTCCAGGTGGGTAGGCTCTTGTAACACCCCAGTTTTGAGAGAGGGTCGATTTGCGTTTCTGGAAATTTTTGGTTTCTGGTAGGGGGCACACGGCCTGCGACACGGGAGTGTCGCAGGGCGTGTCGAGCCGTGTCGACACTCGGCCCGGGGTGTCGACACTTTCGCTCGACAATGTGTCGAGACTAGGGCACACGGTCTGCGACACGGGCGTGTCGCATGGCGTGTCGGGCCCGTGTCGACACTCGACCTGGGGTGTCGACACTTTCGCTCGACAGTGTGTCGAGACAAGGCACACGGCCTAGGATACGGGCGTGTCCAAGGCCGTGTGGGTCAGTCGATAGTGTTCACTCGACGAGTGTCGAGTGTCGAGTGTCGAGACTGGGACACACGGCATGTGACACGGGCATGTCACAGGGCGTGTCCCACTTGGTCGACGATCTTCGCTCGACATTTTTCCGCGGTGTCGACACAAAGGCTGTCGACGAGTGTCGAGACTTGGCATACGGATTGGGACACGGGCGTGTCCCAGGTCGTGTCACCTCTCGGGATGGTATCGGGGCCGTGTCGATGGAGGCACACGGCCAGCCACACGGCCGTGTCATTGGGGACACGGGCGTGTCGGATCGAACACGGGCGTGTCGGATGCCCGTGTGCTGTTCCAGGCGCGTCGATTTGAGACGGTGAATGAGGCACACGGCCCTGGACACGGGCGTGTGTCAGGCCGTGTTCGGCCCAGGTCTTTTATTTTCCGGGCGGATCGTGGTCATTTTTTCCCAGATTTTAGTATCTGATGGTTCACATCATTTCTTTAGGAGTTAAGTCCGAGAATATGGTTGAAAACCCTCATTCTTCTCCAAGCTTTCTCTTACTAAAGATCTAGAGAGAAGTGTGAACAAGGAAGAAGGAGAAGGAGAGTTTGGGCTGTAGGAGAGGTTGCAGTGCTCCAAATCGCGAGCCGAGTCCAGATCCGTGGAGGTTAGATCATTGCGAAGGCTTTCATCCGGATATTTTTCCATGACAAGGAAGAGGAGTCAGAAGGTAACGACACTTCTCCTCTCGGTCTTAGGATGCATGTCTTAGCATCATTTATTTTTCTTTCTAGTTTTTGGGCACCAAACTCTCAAGTAAGAGGGGTTTTGGTTTGCCAAGGTTCAAGAGGAACCTCCAGGTTGATTGAGTCCATCCCCAACATGATTTGCATTAGAGATCCGCTCCGTTAGTGGATTAGGCATGGTGGGTGAAGCCGTAGTCGCGACCGTTAGTCCGACTCGGTGATGTTGCATACGAACGTTAAGGATTCGTAGAGTTTCCGTTGCGGCAAGATGCCGTTTGTGATGTGGTGAAGTTTTCCCCCTTTTTCTCGAGTGAGTACGTGTAGTTGGAACCGGGCAAGGTTAGCTCCTCGTGACGGTAGATGTTTTCCTTGGTGGACAAGGTTAGCTCCACATGAGTTGAAGATGGTTTCCTTGGTGCGCGGGAACGCTGCAGTACAAATGAGGGACTAGGGGTGGATTTGTATTGGTTGTGTTGTGCCAAGGCGTGGCTATGTCTCCGTGGTCGGCTGGCTATCCCGTGACGTTCACGTCATGTGCGGAGAGTGTCCCGGCGAGACTAGTCCCCTTTTGTGAGACTGACAAGAATGCCAAGCATGGGGACAAGCCCGGGCAATGAGGCCATGAGCGGGTGGGGTCCGGCAAGGCTTCTTAGAATCGGTCAGTTTTGTGTTTGTTGGAATCCTGACATGAGACGTCAGAGCTTGTAGGCAAGCCCGGGGCTAAGACCTTGAGCGGGTGGGGCCTTGACAAGAATTCTATGAGGCGGCCTGTGAGCCGTTTGGGGGAAATGGTGACCCCCCTTTGTTTGCGGCTTTATGCCAGTGAGGAATCGATGAGTACCCATATGATGTGATGATGTGCTAAATGCATACGAGTTAGGGTGCCTTGGGTGAAACCCAGGTTATTACATACATGATTGCATAAGTAGACCTTTTTATTATATGCTCAACCAGTAGAGAACATGTATGATGTGTGTGACATCCAAGCCTGTTTCTGTAGTTGCTTTTCTTGCTTATGATTATTGCATACGAAGTGCTAACTTGCAGGTTGGAGGGGTACCCCGGGGTCCGTTAGGGGCGGCCAGGAGGAGATGTGTTGTTACATAGTTTGAGGTCAGCCTTTGCTGACCCACGTTACTAATAATTTTTACAGGGCAAGGATCGCATGCAGGAGCTAGCTTGCCGGCCAGAAAGGCCTAAGCCTCATGAAGTGCTTTTCCTTTTGTAGCTCTACTTATGTGATGTTGTATGTTTGAGACTCTTGTTGTCCGGCTTGTATGCCGAGGTAGACTAGGAGTGTTAAGCACATTCATGACTGTTGTATTATTTGATTTTGGACACTTGATGTAAGGCCATAAGGCCATTTGTTTTACTCTTCCAATGGTGGATAACTTCTTGTCTTGCTTGTGTTTCCGCTGTGTTGTGCAAAGTGTTTTGAGTGTGGGTAGTTATATCAACTTTTAATACTAAAGCTGTGGTGTCCGTATGTTGTGGGGCCCCGGCCGGACCCATATTATACGTTCACTACAGGGGAGGTGTTACAATTTGGTATCAGAGCCAGGTTAGATTCAAGGTCAATGCGTAGAGAAGTTATCCACATAAGAGTAACGCGACACCATGAGTGTCCTTATGTTTAAGTCTTGAGATTTGAGACTGATTCCTTGTTTCTTGTTTCTTGAATAGTGCAAGCAACGAGGCGGGAACGTCGAGAGCAAGAGAAGAGCTTTCGGCAAGCAGTGCTACTGCTCCAGGTCTTTTGGGCACGGGTGTAAACCCGACCGACTTCTGCCGCATGCTTGCGGAAGCGATGGTGGCAGCCCAAGCTGCAGCGGCAGCTCAAGTAGCAACCCCTGCTACACCGGACACGACGACAGCCGTGCCAGGCGGAGAGGCCAGGCGAGTGGAGCCTTTGGCGGAAAGGGTGGTTGTCGGACATGGAGACCGACACATGAAGTAATTCCTGAGTTTCCATCCCCCGTCTTTCAAGGGAGTGGGTACGCCAACAGATGTGGAGGACTGGTGGGTTCGCATTCAAGAGCTTTTAAGGGCGGCAGAGACGCCAGAGGAAAAGAAAGCTGAGTATGCGGCTTTCATGTTGGAAGGAGACGCCAAGTTATGGTGGGTGAGCCATAGCGACCGCCAGTTCCCGGGACGCACCCCGTTAGTGGAGGAGTTTGGGGATGCGTTCCTAAAGAGGTATATTCCAGTTTCTACACGATTGGCCCTTCAGAGGCAGTTTCTGCATTTAATGCAGCGAGACAAGACAGTAGATGAGTATGTGCAGGAGTTCACCCGTTTGGGTCGTTACGCTGGAACGACGATGGCAGATGATGTAGAAAGGGATAAACTCTTCTACCAGGGGCTGAGGGAGAACCTGAGACAACCCCTCATCTCCATGAAGAGAGCGGGGTTCAATAAACTAGTTGAGGCTGCCAGAATTTTGGAAAGTGATGTGGAGTGAACCCAACGTCGTAAGGGTTTTACTCCCAAGCAAGGGGAAGGGAAGCTTTCCCAATCTCATGGAAAGTCTGAAGGGAGTAGGTGGAGGAAGAAGCCTCACACTCCCAGATCCGGTGAGAAGAGCAATTGGACGCCTGAGGGTTCTCACTCTAGGGGACCGCCGATGTGTTACAACTGTGGTAAGGTGGGACACATAGCTCGTGTTTGTCCCCAAGGAGGAGCGGGGCAAGAGGCTAGGCAGGAGCAGACTGTGCGCTCCGACCCCAGTGCTGCAGAGAAAGGGAAGATGGCAGAGTCGAGCGCTTCTCGGTTCCAACCGATGCAACCAAGGGCTTACAACCTTGGACAGCAAGAAGCGATCCGCCAGACCGATGTGGTGACAGGTATGAAGAAAATTTAAGTTTAAATTTTGTGCTTCATCCTTTTAGACTTTTGTGTGATGTCTATGTTGTAGGCTTCGTGTTAGTTTTCGGATACCCCGCTAGGGTATTGTTTGATACGGGAGCATTGCACTCTTTTCTCGTGGAGAGCTTCATCCGGAGAATAGGAGTTGAGTCTTTCTCGGCGGACGCAGAGTTGAAAGTGCACATGCCCAATGGGTTATCCATGACCACTGGGGCCAAAGGGCGCATCTGTTGGGAGCTAGACGGAGTTGACTTCGTTTTGGTAGCAGCGATTTTACCGTTGGTTGAGTTCGATGTCATTTTGGGCATGGACTGGCTTGTAGAGCAGCGCGCCAGTATTGACTGCCTATCTAAGGTAGTGACCCTAAAGAGCGAAGGGCAGACGGAGGTCAAATTTGAGGGCCTTTGTGGAGTGGCTGGTTCCCTGATTTCGGCCATGCAGTTGATGCGGGTGGTTAACCAGGGTGGTGTAGCGCTTGTAGCGTTATTGGAGGTTCGTCTCTCCCAACTGTCTATTGATGAAGTGCCCGTAGTGGCAGAGTTCAAGGATGTGTTTCTGGATGAACTTCCTGGAGCACCATCTCGGAGGGAGATCGATTTCTCAATCGAGTTAGTGCCGAAGGCTAGGCCGGTGTCACGTCCTCCGTTTAGGATGGCACCAAAGGAGTTGGCTGAACTTAAGGTACAGTTACAGGAATTGTTGGAGCAAGGGTATATCAGACCCAGTTCTTCACCGTGGAGTGCGCCGGTGTTGTTTGTAAAGAAGAAAGACGGTAGCATGCGGCTATGCATAGACTACCGAGAGCTGAATAAATTGACCGTCAAGAATAAGTATCTGATTCCTCGGATAGATGACTTGTTCGACCAATTGGTAGGGTCAGCGGTGTATTCAAAATTGGACTTGAAGTCAGGCTACTTGTTGGGTACATTGGTCTAAAGGTACCTGATTTGAAGAAGCCTCACCCAACTCAATGATATACATCAAAATGTATTTGATGTATTTTGAGTTACATGTGCAGGTTAAGTATTTGCAGGAAATGATGAAAAAGTTTCTAAGTCCATGTGTCGACACCCAGAGGGAAAGTGTCGACACTTAAGAAGACTTGTGTCGACACCCAGGCAAGCAGTGTCGACACTTGGAGTCATTGTGTCGACACCTGAGATGCAGAGTCGACACCAGACAGAAAGTGTCGACATAAGGAGCTGTGTCGACACTCAATGAAGAAAGTACAGTAAAGCAGTGTCGACACTTAACAACAGTGTCGACACCTAGAAGAACTGTGTCTATACCAGAAAGTGTCGACACTTGGAGCTGTGTCGACACTCAGCAAAAGTCAGCAGAGACTAAGTACAAAGTGTCGACACTCAGAATAATGTGTCGACACTTAGCAGAAGAGTCAACACTTGAAGTAAGTGTCGACACCCAGAACAATGTGTCGACACTTAACTGAAGACTCAACACTTGAAGAAAGTGTCGACACAAGGAGCTGTGTCGACACTTAGCAAAGATTAGCAAAGTTCAACAAATTATTCTAAGTACAAGTGTCGACACTATGAGAATTGAAAGATATGGTACCTAAACACCTAGAGGGGGGGGGGGTGAATAGGTGACCTAAACCTTTTTAAAACTTTGTTGGCAGCACAACAGTTATTTCACAGAATTCTATAGTTAACAGCAATCACAGAATATAAACAGTTAATCCACAGCACAGCACAGCACAGCAGACACACTAATTTATAGTGGTTCCCCAATCTTTGGGTACATCCACTTTCCCCCTTCGCCTATCTAGCAGTGTACTAGATTCAGCCAATCTTCTCCACTATCTCAGAACCCAACTAGGTTCCTACACCTCAGGCCCAAAGCCTTACACTCAGCCACCAAGGCCTACACTCAGCCACCCAGGCCTACACTCAGCCAATTAAGGCCTACACTCAGAGTTCTTCAACTCCTACACTCAGGCAACCAAGCCCTACCCTCAGCCTTTATAATATAGGCTTACAATTCTCTCAGATCCAATGGATCCTACAAGTTAAAATAGAAATACAATAGCTAACTCTACAACTCAGAAAATAAGAGAAAAGTTGAGAGTTTCTTGAAGAGTTCTTGGAAGAACTCAGTTAGATCCAAACTGACTTAGCTTCCTTCAAAGCTTCTTGAGTTAGAACTGAATTAGTCTGAATCTTCTGCAGTTGATCCTTGACCTCTGCTTCTTGAGATCCAGATGATTCTGAATCCTTCTTCTCAGCCTTAGTTCCATAGACTGAATTCTTGATTGGAGCTCTCTCTCTCCAACTTCTTAGATCTGCAGTTGGACTGCCAGATCTTCTTGTGTTGATCCTCTGTGTATCACTTTTCTGATGATCTGATCAACCACTTTAATTATTCTCACTACTTGAAACAATAACTTGTAATTCTTACATCAACAACAACTTCTGTAAACTGTGAGTGCCTATTTATAGGCTTCCTTCATGGTAACCGGCTGGTCCGGTTCATAACAGACTTCTGACTTCTCTGACAGTTGCTGTAGACCGGCTGGATCGGCAGCTGTCATGTCAACCAGTCACTTCTTGAAATTCTCTAACTGTCAGATAGTGTCGAGACTTTCTGTTCTTAAGTGTCGACACTTATAGACTAAGTGTCGACACATGCTGTGTAAGTGTCGACACAAGTCTACAAGGTGTCGACACAATTCCTTGTATGTCTCGACACTGATTCTTCTGCATGTGTCGACACTGAAATTGAGTGTCGACACAAGTACTCGTTCTTCATTCTTTAACTGTATTCTTCTAAGTGTCGACACATCTTCTTTGTGTCGACACATCTTCATGTGTTGAAACTGTCAAGTGTCGACACTACTTCTTGGTGTCGACACAAGTCTTCAATTTTGTTTCTTCAGCTGAGTGTCGACACATTCCCTTAGTGTCGACACTTGTACTTAGAATATTTTGTAAACTTTTCTGTTCTTTGCTAAGTGTCGACACAGCTCCTTGTGTCGACACTTTCTTCAAGTGTAGAGTCTTCAACTAAGTGTCGACACATTGTGCTGGGTGTCGACACTTTCTTCAAGTGTTGACTCTTCTGGTTGTGTGTCGACACATTGTGCTGAGTGTCGACACATACTTCAAGTGTTGACTCCTTTGAGTGTGTGTCGACACATTGTGCTGAGTGTCGACACATTCTTCATATGTTGACTCTGCTGTTTGAGTGTCGACACATTGTGTTGAGTGTCGACACTTGTACTTAGACTCTGCAGATTTTTGCTGAGTGTCGACACAACTCCAATGTCGACACTTTCTGGTGTAGACACAGCTCTTCAGGGTGTCGACACTTCTGCTAAGTGTCGACACTGCTTTTCTGCATACTTCTTCATTGAGTGTCGACACAGCTCCAAGTGTCGACACTTTCTGTCTGGTGTCGACTCTTCATTCTAGGTGTCGACACAATGACTCCAAGTGTCGACACTGCTTGTCTGGGTGTCGACACAAGCTTTCTCAAGTGTCGACACTTTCCCTCTGGGTGTCGACACATGGACTTAGAAACTTTTAGCTTCAGTCCAGTGAATACCTAACCTGCACAAGTAACTCAAACAAACATCAAATACATTATGATGTATATCATTGAGTTAGGTGAGGCTTCTTCAAATCAGGTACATTTGACCAATGTACTCAACAATCTCCCCCTATTTGGAGAAGTCATAACCCTTAGTCAATGATATACACCATTCATAATTAAAAAATTACAAAATGATGAAAAACAGATTATAATCAACAGGGTTAACATGAACATGTAAAACTACACACATATACACATTCAACATTTCAGAACAAATAAGAAACAAACACATTTCAGAACAATCATACTATATTTATCACATATTGTTCTAACATTGTTCCTTATACATTTGCATGTTGTACAAAAATGTTTTTCATTTAAAAGATTACAACAAGCTTCAAGTTTAATTCCTAATCTATTTCTGATCAGGTTCTTTGATAACAATTCCATTTTCCAGCTTTAACTTGAGCTTTGACAGCAGCAGCAGCAGCAGGCTCAGCATCAGCAGGCTTCTTGCCTTTTGAGTCTTTCTTCTTTTGTTCTTCAGCCTTGATTTTCTGCCTCTCAAAGTAATGATAGGGCTTAGGAAAGTACTTGCTAGGCTCCACAGCTGTAGGAGGTAGCTTTCCTAACTTAGCCTTCCTTCTATACTGGACAATGGCTTCCTGCCTGATCTCATGCTTCCTCCATTCAGCTTCTGAGAACCACTTGTTTCTATCAGTAGTATTGTCTTTAGCAGCTTTCAGGCAGTGAGAATGATATTTCTAGAGTAGGGCTCCACTGTTCAAAATCTGGCTTTTGTTCAGCTAGTTCCCTAAACCTCTTCTTTGACAGCCTTGTCTCTTCTTCTTTGTCCAAAGCCTCTTGCATAGCTGCTGTTATAGGTTGAGTAACCTTTTCTAAATGGACATTGTCCTTGCCCCCAGATGGGCTATACATAGTGCTCACCTCTGCATGAATCATTTCAAAATCTGGAGGTGGATAAATGACTTGAGCTACTTCTTGTGGCTCACCTCCAAAATAGGCAGGGTTTAGTCCAGATTCAGCAACTTCATTATCATCACACAGGGGAGGATATCCAAGTGTAGCCCTGATGGAATTTGAAATCCATTTTGCATGCTCAGAACTGGCCTTGACTAACACTCTCTCCCCCTTTATGACTTCTTGAGCAACATGATCTCTTACATCATCCTTCTGGAATCGGATTTGACCTGTCCAAGTACCTTATGCCATCCTTAAAGAAAGGTCTAAGCTTGGTAAGTTGTTCAGAAATGCTTCTGGGAATCTTGTATGCAGTCTTGACAGCAGTAATTTCTCATTTGAAAGATTTTATCAAAATCAGCCTTTGCAGCAGCAGTAGAAGTAGATGGTTCAGCAGCTTATTCTTTAATTCAGTACTATAGCATTGTGAGAGGCAGTTAAATTATCATTCATTCTTAACTGATTCTCCAGCACATAGCCTTGCTTCAGTGCTATATCATCTACTTGAGACTTTATTTTCTCTTGGTGGGTTGCCAGATAGACCACTGCATTAGCACCCTTTGTAAAACAGTCAGTCATCTCCTTTTTATTAAGGTTCATTTCAAACCTTATTGACTTGATTTCCTGAGCCAGATCAATTGTAGGGTCTTGTGCCCTTCATCAACATAAGTTTCTATAGCCTTCCTTTGTTCATCCATCTTGATTTGCAGTGCAATCAGTAGAGCACTATAATCAGTTGATGGAGCTTGTTGGACTAGGGAGTGTTGAGCAACAGTTTGTAGAGCCTTCTTGTAGCTCTGACTTCTTCTTTTGAAGACAAAGAATTGCTTCTTCTTGGCTTGTTCAGTCTCATCTTCCTCAGACTCTGAAGTACTGGCTATATCCACCCTATCCTTAGGGCTTGAGGTTTTGCAGTCTGCACACATCAGGTGCTTGCTCAGTTTCCAGCCTAATAGGCTCTTCCACAACTTCCATGTTCTCCCCCTCAGTAGCAGCACCCTTCTCTTCAGCAGCAGCAACTTTATCCATGTCAAAGTCCTCTTGATCTAAATTAAGAAATAGATCTTCCATTGTGTATTCAGCTGGAGACTGTGCAGGAGAAGTACTGGGTTCATCAACTACTTTATCAGGAACAACTTCTTGTACTACTGATGTGTCTTGGAGAACAACATCTGGTAGTTGATTTGCTTGCTGAGTTTGCTGATGGACATCAGACAAATCAGAATCTATTCACAGAAAAATCTAAAGTATTGAGGTCAGAAAGTACCTCTTGGATAATGAGTGTAGCTTGCTCACTCTCCAGTGTAGAGGGTTGTTCTTACAGCTGGAGGCTCCCCCTGTTTTAGATCCTTATTCATGGGGCTAGCTGTAGGCAGCTCCCCCTGGATTTCAGCTGTCTCTAGAGGAGCAGGTGATTTCTCTGCAGCCACATCCTCATGACTATCAGGAGTGAAAACAACATGTTCTTCACTACCTGAACTGCTGGAGGACTCCTGAGTCACAGCAGCTATCTTCCTCTTCTTCTTTGGAGGGGAATCCTTCTTAGAAACTTGCTTCTCTGGGGTAGGAACTTCCTGAGACAGCACTCTTTCCCACCTGGAAAATATCCTTTGGTCCATCCTTCTCATGTGATTGATTTTAGTACCAGCAGCATTGCTCATTACCTCTGGTATTGTACCAGCCAGGTAGAGACTTAGTATCCTGCCCAGATTGGGCTTCTTCAGACTTTCCTTAACTTTCTCAAACACAACCATTGACCAGTCTGTTTTGAGGTTGAAGATGATTCTGGTCATAATACTGAACATGGAGGCTGACACCCTGTCATGCCCTCCAGTCTTACTGAGTATAACTTTTCCCACAATTTCTGACAAGAATTTTCCTTGAGTATTCATTCCTCTCCTGTTGAATACTGATCCTATCTTTCAGCTTAGGATCTAGACCACACCAGGTAAGTGCTTCCCTGGTCTTAGATGTTAGTCACTTCCTCTTCTTCTTGAACTTTAGGTAGCTGAAGTACCTTTCTCAGAGATTTGGGTGAAATCTTGACCTTGGTGCCATGCACCCTTGATTTGATTCTGTAGCCTGAGTCATCTACAGACGCTCCAGTAAGGAATTCAAGAACTTCCTTCTTCCATATTTTAGTTGGTTCTGAAACCAAGTACTCCAATCCTGAATCGGTGACTAGGGTTACCACCGATTTGATTTCTTGATCGCCATCGTCGAATGCGCCACGAACCAGTTCATAGCCTTCATTGACGTTCTCTTCGAGCTTGGGAGCCATTAGGGTTTGGAGAATTAGTCTTTAGAAGAGAGAAATGTCGACACAGTAGTTTGGTCTCGAAACTCTGAAAGCGTGTCGACACACAAAGACAGAATCCTATTTATACCTTTCTGGTTTGAAGACGAACAGGCGGGATGGATTACTAAAGATGTGTCGACACTGGCAATAAGTGTCGACACTGACTTATAATGTCTCGACACTCATGTGTCGACACAAGTTTAGTCAACAGATTTTATGTGTCGACACTTGGTTATGTGTCGACACCACATACTCGACACATCGTCGAGACTTTACTTAGAAAAATTCTGAGTAAAACTAAGTGTCGACACCACTTGGATGTGTCGACACCTACTCGACATGTGTCGACACTAACATTCTGAAGTGTCGACACTACATTCCTAGATGTGTCGACACCATTTTCCTGAAGTGTCGACACTTACTATTCTGTGTCGACATAGACTTGTCTATGTGTCGACACCTTTTTACTTAGCCAATTTTTTAGTTCTGTAAACTTAGTCTAAGTTTATCATACCTAGTTCAATTTTGAACCTATTGAACTTAGCTTCTTCTAAGGGCTTAGTAAACATATCAGCTATCTGATTATCAGTTTTAACATATTCAAGTGCAATATCATTTCTTTCTACATGCTCCCTAAGAAAGTGATATTTAATCTCAATATGTTTAGTTCTACTATGTGATACAGGATTGTTAGCTATTGAAATAGCACTTGTAGAATCACAGTAAAGTGGAGTTCTACTTACCTGAAATCCATAGTCTTCTAGCTGATGTTGAATCCACAGAAGTTGAGCACAGCAACTTCCTGCAGCTACATATTCTGACTCAGCTGTGGAAATAGCCACACTGGTTTGCTTCTTACTGCTCCATGAAATGAGTCTTCCACCTAGGAATTGACAGGATCCAGTAGTGCTCTTTCTATCTTCTTTGCATCCTGCAAAGTCTGCATCTGAATAGCCTGTTAGATCAAAATCTCCATTCCTAGGGTACCAGAGGCCTAGATAGGGAGTGCCCTTTAGATATCTCAAGATTCTCTTGACTGCAGTCAAGTGAGACTCTTTAGGGCAGGCTTGATACCTGGCACAAACACATGTAGCATACATAATGTCAGGCCTACTTGCAGTCAAGTATAGTAGGGAGCCAACTATCCCTCTATACAAGGTTTCATCTACAGGTTTCCCTGCATCATCCTTGCTTAGAGACATACTTGACCCCATAGGAGTCTTCATGGTACTGGATGAATCCATACCATACTTCCTTATGAGTTCTAGGGTGAACTTAGACTGACATATGGATAGACCACTTCCAGTCTGTTTAACTTGGAGACCCAAGAAAAACTTCAGTTCTCCCATACTACTCATCTCAAATTGACTTTGCATAAGCTTTGCAAACTTTTTGCAAAGGCTACTTTCAGTAGACCCAAATATAATGTCATCTACATATATTTGGACAAGTATTACTTTGCCTCTAGATTCCCTAAGGAATAGAGTCTTATCTATTTTCCCCCTTGTGAACTTGTTCTCAATGAGGAAACTAGATAGGGTTTCATACCAAGCTCTAGGTGCTTGTTTTAACCCATACAATGCTTTCCTAAGTCTATAGACATAATGTGGAAGAGTAGGATCAACAAAACCTGAAGGCTGCTCCACATATACTTCTTCCTTTAGATTACCATTTAGGAATGCTGACTTGACATCCATTTGGTATACCTTGAATCCTTGATAGGTTGCATAGGCCAAGAACATCCTTATGGCTTCCAGTCTGGCTACTGGAGCAAAGGTTTGATCAAAATCAATACCTTCTTCTTGCCTATATCCTTTTGCAACCAGTCTTGCTTTATTCTTAATGATGACTCCTTGTTCATCTAACTTATTCCTGTAGATCCACTTTGTTCCTATCACATTGTGATCTTTAGGTTTAGGAACCAGGTCCCAAACCTTGCACCTTTTGAACTGATTAAGCTCTTCCTGCATTGCTTCAGTCCACTGTGGATCTTGTATAGCTTCTTCAAATTTCTTTGGTTCTATTTGAGACAGAAAACTTGAATATACTACAGCATTCTGATTTCTGCTCCTTGTCTGAACACCTTGTCTTGGATCTCCAATAATCAGCTCTACTGGATGATCTCTTAGATGCCTGTTGGCTGGAGGCATCCTTACTTCTGGTTGAACTTCTTCAGCATCTTCATCAAACTGAGTTCCTTGTACTTCTTCAGCTCCTTGTACATGTAGTTCTCCCCCTGGACATAAGCCATCTCCTTCTACTTGCTGTCTTGCAGCAGGTACATCTTCTATGGTTAGCTTGTCCATCTTCTTAGTAAGACCTGTGGGGCTGCATACATTGCTAGACAACTCATTGTTAATTAGTTGTGTCTCATCAAAAACTACATGCACAGACTCCTCTACAACTTGTGTAGTCAAGTTGTAGACTCTATAAGCCTTACTATTATTGCTGTACCCAACAAACACTCCCTCTTGGGACTTGGCAGCAAACTTAGTTAGGTAAGACTTTCCATTGTTAAGTATGAAGCATTTGCAACCAAAAATCCTGAAATAGGATAGATTTGGTTTCCTGCCTTTCACAACTTCATAGGGGGTCTTGTTTAACCTTTTAGTGATGGTAGCCCTATTTATCACATGGCATGCAGTGTTAACTGCTTCAGCCCAGAAATACTCTGGCAGTGATGAATCACTTAATAGGGTTCTACCAGCCTCTATCAAGGTCCTATTTTTCCTTTCAGCAATGCCATTTTGCTGAGGTGTTCTAGGTGAAGAGAATTCTTGAAATATCCCATAGTCTTCACACAGCTTTGTCATGCTTTCAGACTGAAACTCAGTACCATGGTCACTTCTAATTTTGACCACTGTACAGTTCAATTCATTCTGAATTTGCTTAACAAAGCTATAGAAGACACTAGGTGTTTCAGATTTCTGCTTTAAGAAGAACACCCAGGAAAACCTTGAGTAGTCATCAACAACTACAAAGGTATAGACCTTCCTACCTAAGCTGTGAACTGGCATTGGACCAAATAGATCCATATGCAAGAGGTATAAACACCTCACAGCATCTTTGTTGTCTAAGCTTCTAAAGGTGGATTTAGTCTGCTTGCCCTTTTGACAAGCTGAGCAAATGCCATCTTTGACACACTTAACTTGAGGACCATTCCTCAC
Source organism: Platanthera guangdongensis (assembly GCA_039583875.1). Taxonomy (NCBI): domain Eukaryota; kingdom Viridiplantae; phylum Streptophyta; class Magnoliopsida; order Asparagales; family Orchidaceae; genus Platanthera; species Platanthera guangdongensis. The sequence continues at coordinate 85,245,487 of CM077154.1, read as the reverse complement.
TAACTCTTTGCTAAAGAGTTTGCTAATAGTCTTGTAGTTAAGATGAGCTAGCCTCTTGTGCCACTTGACACAATGAGAGACTGTCTCATCAGCTACAAGACAAACATGAGAACCATTGTTCTCAATCATAATGTCTAAGCAGTAGACATTCCTCTTTCTATATCCTGTCAAAATGATCTCTTGATCACTTGACCTCTTGATATGACAACCATTTTTAACAAATGAGATGTCATACCCTACATCACTTAACTGACTTATACTAATGAGGTTGTGTTTCAACCCTTTAACATAAGCCACTTGAGTAATGGTAACAAGGTTTGAAGAGATGTTACCAAACCCTTTGATGATTCCTTTTTCAGAACCACCAAAGGTCACTTTAGGACCATTTTTGATTGGAATGTAGTCCTTCAGTAGTCCCCTTGTTCCAGTCATATGTCTGGAACATCCACTATCCAAGTACCATGTTGGGGTATGGCCACTTGGATTCACCTGCAAAACAAATTAATGAACCTTAGAACCCAAAGTAAACTTGGGTCCTTGGTGATTGTTAGTTTGCAACTTGACATAGCTACCTGCTGGCTTTCCACCAGGTAACTTGCTACTCAACTTGGCACTGGCATTGTGCCAACAATCCAAGGCAAAGTGGCCAACCTTGCCACAACACCAGCATTCAAACTTGTTGTACCTTTGCTTAGGTACAGACTTGGCTGTCTTGACTACAGCAGGCTTATTGAATGTTGGGGCTTTGCCCTTGGACTTGGACTGATCCTGAACAGTCCTAGCTGGTTTAATAAAACCCAATCCAGCCTTTCCTTTATGATGAACAAATTCATCAATCAAGGGTAGCACTGATTTAGGTTTTGAAAAACTAGCAACTAGCTCTCTTTCTTTCTGAAGATTGATCTCCAGTCTCTTAATTTGATCATTTTTATAAGTGATAGTTCCCATCTGAATCACAGTAATGTGTTTCAGCCTTTCCTTCTCAAGGTCTGTTGCAGCTGCCTTTAGATCAGCAATTTCCTTTGCCTGACTTTTGGCAAGGGACTTACTTTTCTTATAGGCTTGCAACAGTACTTTATATTCATCTAAGAGCTGATGAATATCTCCCTCAGATTCAGAAACACTTCCATCACTTGATGAAGATGAATCTGACTCTGAACTAGAACTGAAATCTGAACTTTGAGTTGGACTTTGTACCTGACTAGGTCCTGGCTGCTCCAAGATTTTGGTACTTTCAGTCAATGCCATCAGTCCTTGGCACTGACACTCTTCTTGTTCATAGATTGATTCCATGATCTGCATAAACTCCTCTTCTTCTTCAGCAAATAGCCCTATATAGGCTTCAGCATCTGTCTCAGTGTCTGAAGAAGAAATGTCTGAAAGAGTCTTCTCATTCTTTGCAACAAAGGACTTCTCCTTCTTTCCTTTGAAGTGAGTCTTCTTTTTGTCACTGGATTCTTTTCTTCTCTCAGGACAATCTGCAATAACATGACCCTGTCTATTGCAGCAGTAACACACTATCCTAGACCCAGTTGCCTTGCTAGTCTTTGTCTTTTTCTTGTCCTTCTTTGAAGGCTTCTTCTCCTGATACTGAACTTCTTTCCCTTTGGAAAATGAAGGTCTGGACCTCCACTGTTTCTTCTTCAGGAATTTCTGAAAATGTCTGGTGAATGCAGCAAAGTCTTCATCACTTTCACTGCTTGTAGACTTTGTGCTAACAGATTCATCAAATTCTGATTCAACTACCTCTGGAGGAGGAGTTGATGACTTAGTCCTGCCCTTTCTAGGTACTTCTGACTTGAAGGCAACAGTCCTTTCCCTGTGCTTAGTCCTTGTTGATTTTTCCTCCTCTTTTCTCACAGACAGCTGCATCTCATAAGACAGCAACTTGCCAAACAGTGTGGGAGGAGGAATTTCTCCCAACTTTGCCATTTCTCTGATGGCACAGATCTTAGTGTCCCAATCTTTGGTTAGGGACCTCAAGAACTTATCATTCAATTCATAGTTAGTGAACTCTCTTCCATAGGACATGAGTTCATTAACAATTCTATAGAACTTCTTGTAGCATTCAGTGATGCTATCTCCTCTTCCTTGCCTAAAGCTCTCATACTCTTGATTAAGCAAGGACTTTCTATCTTGCCTAACTTCTTCAGAACCTTCCATATAGACAATAAGGGTATCCCACATTTCTTTTGCTATTTTACAGTGAATTAGGTTCTGAAAAGTTGCATCATCAATGACACTTACTATAATGTTTTGTGCCCTTTTGTCCATAGTGGCTAGGACAATTTCATCCTTGGTCATCTCAGAGAAATCCTTTGGAGTCCTCTGATTTGCATCCAGTACTGAAATCTTCATTGGCACATAAGGCCCTTCCTTAACTGTGATGTAGATTCTTGGGTCTGAGGCCTCCATAAATAGCCTTACCCTTTCTTTCCAGATTCCAAAAATCTCCTTCCTGCATATGGGTAGTTTCATTGAACCCAATTCCTTGTGATTCTCTGAAGAACCCATGGTTCTTGATTTTCTTGAAACTGTGTTCTGACTTACACTAAATCTGCCAAACTGGATCTCCTCAGACAGTTAGTCCTTTTTGAGTAACCTCCCTCTGATACCACTTGAAAGATATGGTACCTAAACACCTAGAGGGGGGGGGGGTGAATAGGTGACCTAAACCTTTTTAAAACTTTGTTGGCAGCACAACAGTTATTTCACAGAATTCTACAGTTAACAACAATCACAGAATATAAACAGTTAATCCACAGCACAACACAGCACAACAGACACACTAATTTATAGTGGTTCCCCAATCTTTGGGTACATCCACTTTCCCCCTTCGCCTATCTAGCAGTGTACTAGATTCGGCCAATCTTCTCCACTATCTCAGAACCCAACTAGGTTCCTACACCTCAGGCCCAAAGCCTTACACTCAGCCACCAAGGCCTACACTCAGCCACCCAGGCCTACACTCAGCCAATTAAGGCCTACACTCAGAGTTCTTCAACTCCTACACTCAGGCAACCAAGCCCTACCCTCAGCCTTTATAATATAGGCTTACAATTCTCTCAGATCCAATGGATCCTACAAGTTAAAATAGAAATACAATAGCTAACTCTACAACTCAGAAAATAAGAGAGAAGTTGAGAGTTTCTTGAAGAGTTCTTGGAAGAACTCAGTTAGATCCAAACTGACTTAGCTTCCTTCAAAGCTTCTTGAGTTAGAACTGAATTAGTCTGAATCTTCTGCAGTTGATCCTTGACCTCTGCTTCTTGAGATCCAGATGATTCTGAATCCTTCTTCTCAGCCTTAGTTCCAAAGACTGAATTCTTGATTGGAGCTCTCTCTCTCCAACTTCTTAGATCTGCAGTTGGACTGCCAGATCTTCTTGTGTTGATCCTCTGTGTATCACTTTTCTGATGATCTGATCAACCACTTTAATTATTCTCACTACTTGAAAGAACAACTTGTAATTCTTACATCAACAACAACTTCTGTAAACTGTGAGTGCCTATTTATAGGCTTCCTTCATGGTAACCGGCTGGTCCGGTTCATAACAGACTTCTGACTTCTCTGACAGTTGCTGTAGACCGGCTGGATCGGCAGCTGTCATGTCAACCAGTCACTTCTTGAAATTCTCTAACTGTCAGATAGTGTCGAGACTTTCTGTTCTTAAGTGTCGACACTTATAGACTAAGTGTCAACACATGCTGTGTAAGTGTCGACACAAGTCTACAAGGTGTCGACACAATTCCTTGTATGTCTCGACACTGATTCTTCTGCATGTGTCGACACTAAAATTGAGTGTCGACACAAGTACTCGTTCTTCATTCTTTAACTGTATTCTTCTAAGTGTCGACACATCTTCTTTGTGTCGACACATCTTCATGTGTTGAAACTGTCAAGTGTCGACACTACTTCTTGGTGTCGACACAAGTCTTCAATTTTGTTTCCTCAGCTGAGTGTCGACACATTCCCTTAGTGTCGACACTTGTACTTAGAATATTTTGTAAACTTTTCTGTTCTTTGCTAAGTGTCGACACAGCTCCTTGTGTCGACACTTTCTTCAAGTGTAGAGTCTTCAACTAAGTGTCGACACATTGTGCTGGGTGTCGACACTTTCTTCAAGTGTTGACTCTTCTGGTTGTGTGTCGACACATTGTGCTGAGTGTCGACACATACTTCAAGTGTTGACTCCTTTGAGTGTGTGTCGACACATTGTACTGAGTGTCGACACATTCTTCATATGTTGACTCTGCTGTTTGAGTGTCGACACATTGTGTTGAGTGTCGACACTTGTACTTAGACTCTGCAGATTTTTGCTGAGTGTCGACACAACTCCAAATGTCGACACTTTCTGGTGTAGACACAGTTCTTCAGGGTGTCGACACTTCTGCTAAGTGTCGACACTGCTTTTCTGCATACTTCTTCACTGAGTGTCGACACAGCTCCAAGTGTCGACACTTTCTGTCTGGTGTTGACTCTTCATTCCAGGTGTCGACATAATGACTCCAAGTGTCGACACTGCTTGTCTGAGTGTCGACACAAGCTTTCTCAAGTGTCGACACTTTCCCTCTAGGTGTCGACACATGGACTTAGAAACTTTTAGCTTCAGTCCAGTGAATACCTAACCTGCACAAGTAACTCAAACAAACATCAAATACATTATGATGTATATCATTGAGTTAGGTGAGGCTTCTTCAAATCAGGTACATTTGACCAATGTACCCAACAAGAATGTGTCGACACTCAGCTGAAGTCTCAACAAGAAGAAGAATGTGTCGACACAAGGAGCTGTGTCGACACTCAACAAGTATCAACATGAAGATGTGTCGACACCAAGAAGCAGTGTCAACACTTAACAGATTCAACACATGAAGATGTGTCGACACAAAGGAGATGTGTCGACACAAAGGAGATGTGTCGACACTTAGAAGATTTCAGCAAAATACAGAAGATCAAGTACTTGTGTCGACACTCAATTTCAGTGTCGACACATGATGAAGAAACTGTGTCGAGACATAGTATCTACAACACAAGGAGTTGTGTCGACACCTTGTAGACTTGTGTCGACACTTACACAACTTGTGTCGACACTTAGTCTATAAGTGTCGACACTTAAAGACAGAAAGTCTCGACACTTTCAGACAGTTAGAGAACTTTCAAGAACTGACTGGATGACTTGACAGCTGCCGTTCCAGCCGGTCTACAGTACCTGTCAGAGATGTCAGAATTCAGTTATGGACCGGACCAGCCGGTTACCATGAAGAAAGCCTATAAATAGACTCATACAGTCTACAGAAACTGTTGTTCAAAAGTGGATCACAGAGTTGTTCAATTTATTGATCAAGTATCTAAACAAGAAGATCTAGCTGTCCAAGTGCAGATCTAAGAAGTTGGAGAGAGAGGACTCCATCCAAGAAATCAGCCGTTGGAACTAGGCTGAGAAGAAGGGTTCAGATTTATTCTGGATCTTAAGAAGCAGAGGTCAAGGATCAACTGCAGAAGGAGTCAATCTTATTGAGTTCTACTTTCAAGAAGCTTTGAAGAAAGCTAAGTCAGATTGAATCCAGCTGAGTTCTTCCAAGAACTCATCAAGAAACTCACAACTCCCCTCACTTGTTTCTGAGTTGCTGAGTTATCATTTAGTAAATTCATTTTTATCTTGTAGGATCCTTTGGATCTGAGTGTTTGTAAGCCTGTAATTATAAAGGCTGAGTGTATGGCTTGGGAGCCTGAGTGTAGGAGATTGGAATCTCTGAGTGTAGGCCTTTTTGTGGCTGAGTGTAGGCCTGGGTGGCTGAGTGTAGGCCTTTGTGGCTGAGTGTAGGCTTTGTGGAAAAGCTGAGTTGTAGGGCCTTGGGCCTGAGGTGTAGGAACCAGTTTGGGTTCTGAGATAGTGGAGAAGTTTGGCCGAATCTAGTACACTGCTAGATAGGCGAAGGGGGAAAGTGGATGTACCCAAAGCTTGGGGAACCACTATAAAACTGTGTGTATTCTGTGTGCTGTGATTTGCTGTGAATGCTGTGTGATTGCTGTGCATAAGTAGATTAGATTCTGTGTTTAAACCTGATTGCTGCCATTAAAGTTTAAAAAGAATTTGGTCACATATTCACCCCCCCTCTAGGTGTTTAGGTACTACATCTTTCATGTGGTATCAAAGCGAGGTTACTCAAAAAGTACTAACAGTCTGAGGAGATCCTGATTGGCAGATTCAGTCTAAGGTAAATTACAGATTCAAGAAAATCAAGAACCATGGGTTCCTCTGAGAATCACAAGGAATTGGGTTCCATGAAATTACCTATATGCAGAAAGGAAATCTTTGGGATCTGGAAGGAAAGGGTAAGGCTGTTTATGGAATCCTCAGACCCTAGGATTTACATCACAGTAAAAGAGGGGCCATATGTGCCCATGAAGATATCAGTTCTAGATGCAAATCAGAGAACACCAAAGGATTTCTCTGAAATGACAAAGGATGAGATTGTCCTAGCCACCATGGACAAAAGAGCACAAAACATTATAGTGAGTGCCATAGATGATGCAACTTTTCAGAATCTTATACACTGTAAGACAGCCAAAGAGATGTGGGATACCCTTATTGTGTATATGGAAGGATCTGAAGAAGTTAGGCAAGACAGAAAATTCTTGCTAAATCAAGAGTATGAAAGTTTTAGACAAGGAAAGGGTGATAGCATAACTGAGTGCTATAAGAAGTTCTACATGATAGTGAATGAACTCATGTCTTATGGAAGAGAGTTCAGTAATTATGAACTAAATGACAAGTTCCTAAGGTCCTTAACTAAAGATTGGGACACAAAGATTTGTGCCATTAGAGAAATGACTAAGTTGGGAGAAATTCCTCCACCTACCCTGTTTGGCAAATTGTTGTCATATGAAATGCAATTGACAGTGAGGAAAGAGGAGGAGAAATCAACAAGAAATGAACATAAGGAAAGAACTATAGCTTTCAAGACAGAAGCCCCCAGAAAGTACAGGAATAAGTCACCAACTCCACCTCCAAAGGTTGCTGAATCAGAGTCAGATGAATCAGTCAGCACAAAATCTGAAAGCAGTGAAAGTGATGAAGACTTTGCTGCCTTCACTAGACATTTTCAGAAATTCTTGAAGAAGAAACAGTGGAGGTCAAGGCCTTCTACTTCACAGGGAAAAGAAGACCTATATTAGAATAAAAAGGCTTCAAAGAAGGACAGGAAGAGGACTAAGTCTAGCAAGGCAACTGTTTCAAAAATAGTGTGCTATTGCTGCAATAGACAAGGCCATGTTGTTGCAGATTGTCCTGAAAAGAGAAAGGAGTCTAGTGACAGGAAGAAGACTCATTTCAAAGGCAAGAAAGAGAAGTCTTTTGTTGCCAAAAAGGAGAAGACTCTGTCAGATATTTCTTCTTCAGAAACTGAGTCTGATGCTGAGGCATACATAGGGCTGTTTGCTGAAGAAGAAGAAGAAGAATTCATGCAGATTATGGAGTCTATATATGAGCAAGAAGATAGTCAATGCCAAGGGCTAATGGCTTTGACAGAGAATGACAAAATCCTGGAGCAGCCAGGACCCAGTAAGGTATAATGTTCAACTCTAAGTTCAATTTCTTGTGCCAGTACAGATTCAGATTCATCATCATCAAGTGATGAGAGTGCATCTGAGTCTGAAGCAGATATTCATCAGTTGATAGATGAATACAAGGTTCTGTTTCAAGCTTACAAGAAGAGCAAGTCCCTAGCCAAAAGTCAGGCAAAGGAAATTGCTGATCTTAAAGCTGCTGCAACTGAGTTTGAGAAGTCTTTTGATCAAAAACTTAATGAGATAGCCAGATTGAAGCACATAACTGTGATTCAAATGAGAACTATATCATTTAAGAATGATCAAATTAAGAGTCTGGAGATTAATCTTCAGAAGGAGAAGGACTTAGTTGCTAGGTTTTCTAAACCTAAGTCAGTTCTACCTTTGATTGATGAATTTGTTCATCAAAAAGGTAAAGATGGACTTGGTTTTACTAGACCTGCAAGGACTGTTCAGTCCAAGTCCATGTTCAAGGGCAAAGCCCCAACACTCAACAAGCCAGCTGTGGATAAAACAGCTAAGACTCTACCTAAGCAAAGGTACAATAAGTTTGAGTGTTGGTGTTGTGGCAAGGTTGGCCACTTTGCAATGGACTGTTGGCACAATGCTAGTGCCAAAGTGAGTAGCAATCTGCCTGTAGGAAAGCCTGCAGGTAGCTTTGTCAAGATGCAAACTAACAAATACCAAGGACCCAAGAATACTTTGGGTTCTAAGGTTCATTAATCTGTTTTGCAGGTGAGTCCAAGTTGCCATGCCCCAATATGGTACTTGGACAGTGGATGTTCCAGACATATGACTGGAACTAGGGGACTACTAAAGGACTACATTCCAATCAAAGATGGTCCAAAAGTCACCTTTGGTGGTTCTGAAAAAGGAATCATCAAAGGATTTGGTAACATTTCTAGCAACTTGGTTACCATTACTCAAGTGGCTTATGTTAAAGGGTTGAAACACAACCTAATAAGTATAAGTCAATTAAGTGATGTAGGGTATGACATCTTATTTGTTAAGGATGGTTGTCATATCAAAAGGTCAAATGATCAAGAGATCATTTTGACTGGCTATAGAAAGAGGAATGTCTACTGCCTAGACATTATGTGTGAGACCAATGGTTCTCAAGTGTGTCTTGTAGCTGATGAGACAGTCTCTCATTGTGTCAAATGGCACAAGAGGCTAGCTCATCTAAATTACAAGACACTTGGCAAACTCTTTAGCAAAGAGTTAGTGAGGAATGATCCTCAAGTTAAGTATGTTAAAGATGGTATTTGCTCAGCTTGTCAAAAGGGCAAGCAGACTAGATCCACCTTTAGAAGCATAGAAAACAAAGATGCTGTGAGGTGTTTATACCTCTTGCATATGGATATTTTTGGTCCAATGCCAGTTCACAGCCTAGGTAGGAAGGTCTATACCTTTGTAGTTGTAGATGACTACTCAAGGTTTTCCTGGGTGTTCTTCTTAAGACAAAAATCTGAAACACCCATTGTCTTCTATAGGTTTGTTAGACAAATTCAGAATGAACTAAATAGTACAGTGGTCAAAATAAGAAGTGACCATGGTACTGAGTTTCAGTCTGATAGCATGACAAAACTATGTGAAGACTTTGAGATATTTCAAGAGTTTTCTTCACCTAGAACACCTCAGCAAAATGGCATTGCTGAAAGGAAGAATAGGACCTTGATTGAGGAAGGTAGAACCATATTAAGTGATACATCACTGCCAGAATATTTCTGGGCTGAAGCAGTTAACACTGCATGTCATGTTATAAATAGGGCTACCATCACTAAAAGCCTAAACAAGACCCCCTATGAAGTTGTGAAAGGCAGGAAACCAAACCTATCCTACTTCAGGATCTTTGGTTGCAAATGCTTCATACTTAACAATGGAAAGTCTTACTTGAGTAAGTTTGCTGCCAAGTCCCAAGAGGGAATTTTTGTTGGGTACAACAATAATAGTAAGGCTTATAGAGTCTACAACTTGTCTACACAAGTTGTAGAAGAATCTGTACATATAGTTTTTGATGAGACTAAACTTATTAACAATGAGTTGTCTAATAGTGTATGCAGCCCCACAGGTTTAACAAAGAAGATGGACAAGCTTACTATAGAAGAAATACCTGCTGCAAGACAGCAAGTAGAAGACAGTGGCTGTTGTCCAGGGGGAGAACTACATGTACCAATTGCTGATGAAGTTCAAGGAGTACAACATGATGGAGATGCTGCAGAGGTTCAACCAGAAGTCAGGATGCCTCCAGTCAATAGGCATCTTAGAGATCATCCAGTAGAGCAGATTATTGGAGATCCAAGACAAGGGGTACAAACAAGGAGCAAAAATCTGAATGCATCAATCTGCTCCAGTTTTCTATCTCAAGTTGAACCTAAGAAGTTTGAAGAAGCCATTCTAGATCCACAATGGACTGAAGCAATGCAAGAAGAGCTGAATCAGTTCAAGAGGTGCAAGGTCTGGGAACTGGTTCCTAAACCTAAAGACCACAATATAATAGGAACCAAGTGGATCTACAGGAATAAGATGGATGAACAAGGTGTCATCATTAAGAACAAAGCAAGATTAGTTGCAAAAGGATATAGGCAGGAAGAAGGTATTGATTTTGATCAAACCTTTGCTCCAGTAGCCAGACTGGAAGCCATAAGAATGTTCCTGGCCTATGCAACTTTTCAAGGATTCAAAGTTTACCAAATGGATGTCAAGTCAGCATTTCTAAATGGTAATCTTAAAGAAGGAGTCTATGTGGAACAACCCTCAAGTTTTGTTGATTCTACTTTACCTAATCATGTCTATAGACTTAGGAAAGCTTTATATGGGTTAAAGCAAGCCCCTAGGGCTTGGTATGAAACCCTATCTAGTTTCCTCATTGAGAACAAGTTCTCAAGGGGGAAAATAGATGAGACTCTATTCCTTAGGGAATCTAGAGGCAAAGTTATACTAGTCCAAATATATGTAGATGACATCATATTTGGGTCTACTGAAAGCAGCCTTTACAAAAAGTTTGCAAAGCTTATGCAAGGTCAATTTGAGATGAGTAGTATGGGAGAGCTGAAGTTTTTCTTGGGTCTCCAAGTTAAATAGACTGAGAGTGGTTTATCCATTTGCCAGTCTAAGTTCACCCTAGAACTCATAAGGAAGTATGGTATGGATTCATCCAGTACCATGAAGACTCCTATGGGGTCAAGTATGTCTCTTAGCAAGGATGATGCAGGGAAGCCTGTAGATGAAACCTTGTATAGAGGGATAGTTGACTCCCTATTATACTTGACTGCTAGTAGACCAGATATCATGTATGCTACATGTGTCTGTGCAAGGTATCAAGCCTGCCCTAAAGAGTCTCATTTGACAGCAGTCAAGAGAATATTGAGATATCTAAAGGGCACTCCCTATCTAGGCCTCTGGTACCCTAGGAATGGGGATTTTGAATTAACAGGTTATTCAGATGCAGACTTTGCAGGATGCAAAGAAGATAGAAAAAGCACTACTGGAACCTGTCAATTCCTAGGTGGGAGACTAATTTCATGGAGTAGCAAAAAGCAAACCAGTGTGGCTATCTCCACTGCAGAGTCAGAGTATGTGGCTGCAGGAAGTTGCTGTGCTCAATTTCTGTGGATACAACATCAGCTTGAGGACTATGGATTTCAGGTAAGTAGAACTCCACTCTTTTGTGATTCTACTAGTGCTATTTTAATAGCTAATAACCCTGTATCCCATAGTAGAACAAAACATATTGAAATTAAATATCATTTTCTTAGGGAGCATGTAGAAAGAGAAGATATTTTACTTGAATATGTTAAAATAAATGAACAGCTAGCTGATATGTATACTAAGCCCCTAGAAGAAGCTAAGTTCAATAGATTTAAAATTGAACTAGGAATGATAAACTTAGAGTAAGTTTACAGAATTGAAAATGACTAAGTAAAAAGGTGTCGACACATAGACAAGTCTATGTCGACACAGAAAATATGTGTCGACACTTCAGGAAAAAGGTGTCGACACATCTAGAAAGTTTGTGTCGACACTTCAGAATATTAGTGTTAACACATGATAAGTTGGTGTCGACACAACTAAAGTGGTGTCAACACTTAAGTTTTACTCAGAATTTTCTAAGTAAAGTCTCGACTATGTGTCGAGTTGTGTGGTGTCGACACATAAACAAGTGTCGACACATAAAAACTGTTGACTAAACTTGTGTCGACACATATGTGTCGAGACATTATAAGTCAGTGTCGACACTTATTGCCAGTGTCGACACAATTTAAGTTAGCTATCCCGCCTGTTCATCTTCAAAATTAGAAAGGTATAAATAGGGTTTTGTCTTAGTTTGTCGACACGCTTTCAAAGTTTCGAGACCAAACTTCTGTGTCGACGCCTCTCTTCTCTCAAGACAAATTCTACAAACCCTAATGACGCCTAAGCTTGAGGAGAATGTCAACAAAGGATACGAGCTGGTGCGCGGTGCTTTTGAGGATGCTGATCAAGAAATCCAGGCTGTCGTAACCCTAGTTGCTGATTCAGGATTGGAATATCTTGTTTCAGAACCTACTAAGATATGGAAGAAAGAGGTACTAGAATTCCTAAATGGAGCCAAGGTGGACGAATCTGGATACAAAATCAAATCCAGAGTTCATGGAGCAAAGGTTAAGGTATCCCCTAAGAGCTTGAGGAAGATTCTTCAGCTGCCAAGAACTAAAGAGGAAGATGAGGTTACAGCTTCAAAGACCAGGGAAGCTCTAACCTGGTGTGGACTAGATTCTACAATGAAGATAGGATATGTGTTTAACAGGAAGGGAATGAACAATCAAGGAAAGTTTCTTTCTGAAATTGTTGGAAAGGTCATCCTCAGCAAGACAGGAGGGCATGACAGAGTGTCTGCCTCTATGTTCAATATTATGACAAGGATAATTTTCTCTCTAAACACTGACTGGTCTATGGTAGTCTTTGAGAAGATTAAAGAAAGCTTGAAGAAGCCCAACCTGGGCAGAATTTTAAGTCTATACCTAGCTGGTACTATTCCAGAGGTCATGAGTACTGCTGCTGGAACTAAAATAAATCACATGAGGAAAATGGATCTGAGAATTTTCTCTAGATGGGACAGGGTGTTGTCTAAAGATCTGCCAACCCCTGTGAAGATAGTTTCTGAGAAAGAAATTCCACCAAAGAAGAAGAGGAAGACTGCTCCAGTGGCACAAGAGTCCACTAGCAGCTCAGACAGTGAAGAACAAGTTGTCTTCACTCCAGATGAGAATGAGGAAGGACCTGCTGTTAAATCTCCTGCTCCTCAAGATGATGCTGAGATCCAGGGGAGCTACCTCAAGCTAGCCCATACACAAGGATCAAAGCCAGGGGGAGCTTCCAGTTGTAGATGAACCCACTACACTGGAAAGTGAACAAGCAACCACAATCATACTAGAGGTAATCACTGAAGTAAACACTATAGATTTTCCTATGGAAGATACTGATTTGTCTGATGTTCATCAGCAAACTCAGCTGGATAGTCAAGTTCCAGATGCTGTTATAGAAGACACATCTGCTGCAGCTTAGTATGTATCTGATCCAGTGGTTGAAGAGCCCAGAGTTTCTCCAGCTCATTCTCCACAAGAGTTTACAATGGAAGATTTGTTTCTAAATCTGGATCAAGAGGATTTTGATAAAGAAACTGCTGCTGAAGGAGATAATGCTGCTGCTGAGGGGGAGTAAGTACACATTCTGGAAGAGCCTGTGAGGCAAGAACCTGAGACAGCACCAGATGTGCAAACTGATAAGCCCCCAAGCCCTAAGGAGAGGGTAGATATAGCCAGCTCCTCAGCATCTGAAGATGAGGAGGCTGCAAGGGCTAAGAAGAAGAAACTTTATGTATTCAAGAGAAGGAGCCAAAGTTATAAGAAGGCCTTACAATCTCTTGCTCCACAGCCTATAGCACAGCCAGCTCCAACTGTGGATTATAGTGCTTTAATGGTTGCAATGCAAGTCAAGCTGGATGAGCAAAGGCAGGCCATTGAAAAGTATGTAGATGAGGGGCACAAATCTTTGCAATTTGATCTGGCCCAGGACATAAAGTCAATAAGATTTGAAATGAATCTTAACAAGAAGGAGATGACTGACTGCTTCCACAAGGGTGGGAATGCAGTAGTCTATCTTGCAACTCATCAGGAGAAGATCAAAGCCCAAGTTGATGACATAGCTGTGAAGCAAGGTTATGTACTTGAAAATCAACTCAGGATGAATGACAATCTGACAGCATCTCATAATGCAATTGTCACAGAATTAAAGAATATAGGTGCTGGACCTTCTACCTCTACTGCTACTGTTAAAGCTGAATTTGACAAGGTATTTCAAGAAGAAATCAATGCTGTTAAGACTGCTATTCAAGACTCCCAGAAAGCCATATCTGAACAACTTACAAAGCTCAAACCTTTCTTTAAAGATGAAGTTAGATACTTGGATAGTCAAATCAGATTTCAGAAGGATGATGTCAGAGATCACATGGCTAGAGAAGTCATAAAGGGGGAGAGAGTTTTAGTCAAAGCTAGCTCTGATCATGCCAAATGGATATCTAATTCCATCAGAGCTACACTGGGCCATCCTCCTCTTTGTGATGATGACAATGTGGCAGAATCTGGAATTAACCCTGCCTATCTTGGAGGTGAGCAACCAAAAGTAGCTCAAGTGATCTATCCTCCACCAGATTTTGAAATGGTGCAAGCTGATATTCATCACATGTATAGCCCAACTGAAGGGAAGTCTAATGTCATTCTGGAAAAAGTGGTTCAGCATATATCTGAAGCTATGCAAGCAGCTCTTCAGAAAGAAGAAGAAGCTCTACAGAAAGAAGAAGAGACTAGACTTTCTAAGAAGAGGTTTAGGGAACAAGCTGAACAAAGGCCAGACTTTGAGCAGTGGAGCCCTACCTCTAGAAACATTATATTAACTGCCTGGAAAGCTGCCAAGGATAACATTCAAGACAGGAACAAATGATTCTCTGAAACTGAATGGAGGAAACATGAATCAAGGCAGGAGGCCATAGTTCAACATAGAAGGAAGGCCAAGATGGGAAAGCTACCTCCTACTGCTCTGGAGCCTAGCAAGTACTTTCCAAAGCCATACCATTACTTTGAAAGGCAGAAGATTAAAGCAGAAGAGCTTAAGAAGAAAGACTTGAAAGGCAAGAAGCCTGCTGATGCTGAAGTTGCTGATGCTCCTATTCAAGCTAAAGTTCATGCTGACAAAGGAATAGTTATCAAGGAGCCTGAACAGAAATAGATTTAAAATTTTCTTGAAGTTTACTTTGTAATCTTTTTGATGTAAAAACATTTTGTGAACTTCTGAGAATGTATAAGACAGATATTAGAACAATATGTTATATGTTAAATCTATTTCATATTTATTCTGTGATGATGTCTATGTCTATTTCATATTTGTTCTGTGATGATGTATTTGTATACATGTGAAATTGATACATGTTTATGTTTACCCTGCTGTATATTATCCTGCTTTACATCATTTTGTAATTTTATTATGAATGGTGTATATCATTGACTAAGGGTTATGACTTCTCCAAATAGGGGGAGATTGTTGGGTACATTGGTCTAAATGTACCTGATTTGAAGAAGCCTCACCCAACTCAATGATATACATCAAAATGTATTTGATGTATTTTGAGTTACATGTGCAGGTTAAGTATTTGCAGGAAATGATGAAAAAGTTTCTAATTCCATGTGTCGACGCCCAGAGGGAAAGTGTCGACACTTAAGAAGACTTGTGTTGACACCCAGGCAAGCAGTGTCGACACTTGGAGTCATTGTGTCGACACCTGGGATGCAGAGTCGACACCGGACAGAAAGTGTCGACACAAGGAGCTATATCGACACTCAATGAAGAAAGTACAGTAAAGCAGTGTCGACACTTAACAGCAGTGTCGACACCTAGAAGAACTGTGTCTATACCAGAAAGTGTCGACACTTGGAGCTGTGTCGACACTCAGCAAAAGTCAGCAGAGACTAAGTACAAAGTGTCGACACTCAGAATAATATGTCGACACTTAGCAGAAGAGTCAACACTTGAAGTAAGTGTCGACACCCAGAACAATGTGTCGACACTTAACTGAAGACTCAATACTTGAAGAAAGTGTCGACACAAGGAGCTGTGTCGACACTTAGCAAAGATTAGCAAAGTTCAATGTTTTTGGGGCCTTTTGAAGTTGTTGAACGAGTGGGAGAAGCAGCCTATCGGTTGGCGTTGTCCGCGGAGCTGAGTGGATTGCATGACGTCTTCTACGTCTCCGTTTTGAGGAAAGCCTTGGTGGAGGCTAGTGTGGTGATTGAGCCAGCATCGGTGCCGATTGAGGAAGGCTTGAGGACGCGAGTTCTTCCAATTGCTATACAGGATTCGGAGACTCGGCAGTTGCGGAATAAAGAAGTAAAACTCGTGAAAGTCCGATGGGACAACTGCGGTCGAGAGGAGTTCTCTTGGGAGCGAGAACAGGCCATGCTAGAAGAGTATCCAGAACTCTTCATTTCAGGTACAAGTTAAGTTTTTGTACCCTTTTGCTTTGTAATTTCGGGACGAAATTCTGTTAAGTGGGGGAGAGTTGTAACACCCCAGTTTTGAGAGAGGGTCGATTTGCGTTTCTGGAAATTTTTGGTTTCTGGTAGGGGCACACGGCCTGCGACACGGGCGTGTCGCAGGGCGTGTCGACACTCGGCCCGGGGTGTCGATACTTTCGCTCGATAATGTGTCGAGACTAGGGCACACGGCCTGCGACACGGGCGTGTCGCAGGGCGCATCGGGCCCGTGTCGACACTCAGTCTAGGGTGTCGACACTTTCGCTCGACAGTGTGTCGAGACAAGACACACGGCCTAGGACACGAGCGTGTCCAAGGCCGTGTGGGTCAGTCGATAGTGTTCACTCGACGAGTGTCGAGTGTCGAGTGTCGAGTGTCGAGACTGGGACACACGGCCTGTGACACGGGCGTGTCACAGGGCGTGTCCCACTTGGTCGACGATCTTCGCTCGACATTTTTCCGCGGTGTCGACACAAAGGATGTCGATGAGTGTCGAGACTTGGCACACGGCTTGGGACACGGGCGTGTCCCAGGCCTTGTCACCTCTCGGGATGGTATCGGGGCCGTGTCGATAGAGGCACACGGCCAGCCACACGGCCGTGTCATTGGGGATACAGGCGTGTCGGATCGAACACGGGCGTGTCGGATGCCCGTGTGCTGTTCCAGGCGCGTTGATTTGAGATGGCGAATGAGGCACACGACCCTGGACACGGGCGTGTGCCAGGCCGTGTTCGGCCCAGGTCTTTTATTTTCCAGGCGGATCGTGGCCATTCTTTCCCAGATTTTAGGATCTGATGGTTCAGATCATTTCTTTAGGAGTTAAGTCCGAGAATAGGGTTGAAAACCCTCATTCTTCTCCAAGCTTTCTCTTACTAAAGATCTAGAGAGAAGTGTGATCAAGGAAGAAGGAGAAGGAGAGTTTGGGCTGTAGGAGAGGTTGCAGTGCTCCAAATCGCGAGCCGAGTCCAGATCCATGGAGGTTAGATCATTGCGAAGGCTTTCATCCGGCTATTTTGCCATGGCAAGGAAGAGGAGTCGGAAGGTAACGACACTTCTCCTCTCGGTCTTAGGATGCATGTCTTAGCATCATTTATTTTTCTTTCTAGTTTTTGGGCACCAAACTCTCAAGTGAGAGGGGTTTTGGTTTGCCAAGGTTCAAGAGGAACCTCCGGGTTGATTGAGTCCGTCCCCGACATGATTTGCATTAGAGATCCGCTCCGTTAGTGGATTAGGCATGGTGGGTGAAGCCGTAGTTACGACCGTTAGTCCGACTCGGTGATGTTGCATACGAACGTTAAGGATTCGTAGAGTTTCGTTGCGGCAAGACACCGTTTGTGATGTGGTGAAGTTTTCCCCCTTTTTCTCGAGTGAGTACGTGTAGTTGGAACCGGGCAAGGTTAGCTCCTCGTGGCGGTAGATGTTTTCCTTGGTGGACAAGGTTAGCTCCGCATGAGTTGGAGATGGTTTTCTTGGTGCGCGGGAACGCTGCAGTACAAATGAGGGACTAGGGTGGATTTGTCTTGGTTGTGTTGTGCCAAGGCGTGGCTATGTCTCCGTGGTCGGCTGGCTATCCCGTGACGTTCACGTCATGTGCGGAGAGTGTCCCGGCGAGACTAGTCCCCTTCTGTGAGACTAACAAGAATGCCAAGCATGGGGACAAGCCCGGGCAATGAGGCCATGAGCGGGTGGGGTCCGGCAAGGCTTCTTAGAATCAGTCAGTTTTGTGTTTGTTGGAATCCTGACATGAGACGTCAGAGCTTGTAGTCAAGCCCGGGGCTAAGACCTTGAGAGGGTGGGGCCTTGATAAGAATTCCATGAGGCGACCTGTGAGCCGTTTGGGGGAAATGGTGACCCCCCTTTGTTTGCGGCTTTATGCCAGTGGGGAATCGATGAGTACCCATATGATATGATGATGTGCTAGATGTATACGAGTTAGGGTGCCTTGGGTGAAACCCAGGTTATTGCATACATGATTGCATAAGTATGCCCTTTTATTATATGCTCAACCAGTAGAGAACATGTATGATGTGTGTGACATTCAAGCCTGTTTCTGTAGTTGCTTTTCTTGCTTATGATTATTGCATACGAAGTGCTAACTTGCAGGTTGGAGGGGTACCCTGAGGTCCGTTAGGGGCGACCGGGAGGAGATGTGTTGTTATACAGTTTGAGGTCAGCCTTTGCTGACCCACGTTACTAATAATTTTACAGGGCAAGGATCGCATGCAGGAGCTAGCTCGCCGGCCAGAAAGGCCTAAGCCTCATGAAGTGCTTTTCCTTTTGTAGCTCTACTTATGTGATGTTGTATGTTTGAGACTCTTGTTGTCCGGCTTGCATGCCGAGGTAGACTAGGAGTGCTAAGCACATTCATGACTGTTGTATTATTTGATTTTGGACACTTGATGTAAGGCCATAAGGCCATTTGTCTTACTCTTCCAATGGTGGATAACTTCTTGTCTTGCTTGTGTTTCCGCTGTGTTGTGCAAAGTGTTTTGCGTGTGGGTAGTTATATCAACTTTTAATACTAAAGCTGTGGCGTCCGTTTGTTGTGGGGCCCCGACCCGACCCATATTATACGTTCACTACAGGGGAGGTGTTACAGCTCTTCCTCAATATGAGGCTCCCCCTGCACTTGTGCTCCATCTGCAGGGTCTTGTGCATGAATCTTTTGGGTTGTAGATTTCTCAGGAACCTCATGCCTTTCCTCATCAGGCGTCCTTAGTTAATACCCTATCCTATCTTGAGATAATCCTAATGTCCATCTTCCTCATGTGGTTAATTTTAGAACCAGCTGCTTGTTCCATTACTTCTGGAATAGTTCCAGCTAAGTACAGACTCATGATTCTACCCAGATTGGGCTTTTTAATGCTTTCTGTAATCTTATCAAAAATAACTGTTGACCAATCAGTTTTTAGTTTAAAGATGATCCTGGTCATCAAGCTGAACATGTAGGCAGAAATCCTATCATGTCCCCCTGGCTTGCAGAGGATGACTTTGCCAACAATTTTCGAAAGAAATTTGCCTTGCTGATTCATTCCTTTTCTATTCATGGCAGCTCCAATCTTCAAGGTGGGATCCAATCCACACCATTGAAGTGCTTCCCTTGTCTTAGATGCAGGTACATCTTCCTCTTCTTGAGTTCTTGGTAGTTGAAGAGTTTTTCTCAAGCTTTTCAAAGTAAGTTTGACTTTAGCTCCCTAAACTATTGATTTGATCTTTAATCCAGTCGAATCTAAAGTTGCAGCGCCATAGAATTCTAGGATTTCCTTCTTCCAAATCTTTGTTGGTTCAGAGACTAAAAACTTCAACCCATTCTCAGCAACTAGGGTTATTACAGCTTGAATTTCAGAATCCGCATGGTCAAAGTCATTGCGTACCAGCTCATAGCCTTCATTGACATTCTCTTCAAGCTTGGGCGCCATTAGGGTTGAGTGAAATCTTGAATGTAGATGAGAGAATTTGTCGACACAAAGTTCTGGTCTCGAAACTATGGAGAGCGTGTCGATAGACAATGGTGTTGACCTATTTATACCTTTCTAAAAACGAAGGTGAAAAGACACGTTAGAATCCTCTAAATGTGTAGACACTGTTGAAAAGTGTCGACACTGACTACTTAAGTCTCGACAACGGTGTTGACTACTATGTGTCGACACCAATATAGTCGACAGAACTTATGTGTCGACACTTATACATCTACGCTCGATGATTAGTCGATACTCCACTCGATGAAACCTGTTTTGAACCTAAGTGTCGACACCACTTCTGGATATGTCGACACATACTCTGGATGTGTCGACACTACTTTTCTGAAGTGTCGACACCTATTTTCTAGATGTGTTGACATCATTTCTCTGGAATGTCGACACCACTTCTATGTGTCGACACAGACAATTACTTGTGTCGACACCATTTTACTTAGCCAATATTATTAAACTACTCTATGTTCAACATTCCTAATTCAATTTTAAACTTATTGAATTTAGTTTCATCTAGAGGCTTAGTAAACATATCTGCAATTTGATAATCTGTTTTAACAAATTCTAGTGAGATGTCCTATTTCTCTACATATTCTCTAAGAAAATGGTATCTAATTTCTATATGCTTAGTCCTACTATGTGAAATAGGATTATTAGCTATAGAAATTGCACTTGTAGAATCACAAAGCAAAGGTGTTCTACTTACTTGAATACCATAGTCTTCTAGCTGGTGTTGAATCCACAATAGCTGTGCACAGCAACTTCCTGCTGCCACATATTCAGACTCTGCTGTGGAAATTGCCACACTTGTCTGCTTCTTACTGCTCCAAGACACCAATCTTCCTCCTAGAAATTGACAGGTGTATGTAGTACTTTTTTGATCTTCTTTGCAACCTGCAAAGTCTGCATCTGAATAGTCTGTCAGTAGAAAATCTCCATTCCTCGAGTACCAAAGGCCTAGAGTAGGTGTGCCCTTAAGATATCTCAAAATCCTTTTCACTGCAGTCAGATGAGATTCTTTAGGGCAGGATTGGTACCTAGCACAGACACATGTAGCATACATGATATCTGGTCTACTAACAGTCAGATATAGGAGGGAGCCAACTATCCCTCTATACAAAGTTTCATCTACAGGTTTACCTGCATCATCTTTGCTAACAGACACACTTGACCCCATAGGATTTCTCATGATAGTGGATGATTACATACCATACTTTTTAATTAACTCCAGGGTGAACTTAGACTGAGTTATGGACAAGCCATCTTCAGTCTGTCTTACTTGGAGACCCAAGAAAAACTTAAGTTCTCCCATACTGCTCATTTCAAATTTTCCTTGCATTAGTTTTGCAAACTTTCTACAAAGATTACTTTCAGTAGACCCAAATATTATGTCATCAACATATATTTGAACTAGAATAATCTTTCCTTTAGATTCCCTAAGAAATAGAGTCTTATCTATTTTCCCCCTTGAGAATTTGTTCTCAATGAGGAAACTAGACATGGTTTCATACCAAGCCCTTGGGGCTTGTTTCAACCCATACAAAGCTTTCCTAAGTCTAAAAACATAATCAGGTTTGAGAGAATCAACAAAACCTGAGGGCTGCTCTACATAGACTTCTTCTTTTAGATTTCCATTCAGGAATGCTGATTTTACATCCATTTGGAATACCTTGAAACCTTGATATGTTGTATAAGCAAGGAACATCCTAATTGCTTCCAGTCTTACTATTGGGGCAAAGGTTTGATCAAAGTCAATACCTTCTTCCTGCCTATATCCTTTTGCAACAAGTCTTGCTTTATTCTTCATAATGATCCCATTCTCATCCAATTTGTTCCTAAAGATCCACTTTGTTCCAATGATGTTGTGGTCTTTTGGTTTAGGAACCAACTTCCAGACCTTGCACCTTTTGAACTGATTCAACTCCTCTTGCATGACATCAATCCAATGTGGGTCTAGAATAGCTTCTTTAAATTTTTTTGGTTCCACTTGTGATAGGAAGCTGGAGCAAAGAACTGTGCTCAGATTCCTGCTTCTTGTTTGCACTCCTTGTCTTGGATCACCAATTACCTGATTTGCTGGATGATCCTTTAAGTGTCTATTAGCTGGAGTATCTTCAGGTTGAACACCTCCAGCCTCTTCATTAAGCTACACCTCTTGGTTTTCTTCAGCATCTGCAGAGTCTTGTACTCCCCCTGGACAGCAGCCACCATTTTCCACTTCCTGATTTGCAGTAGAATCTTCTGTAATGGTAAGCTTGTCTATTCTCTCATTTATACCTGTAGAACTACAAGCACTGCTTGGCAACTCACAGTTAATCAGTCTTGTTTCATCAAAAACTACATGTACAGACTCTTCTACAACTTGAGTAATCAAGTTGCCTTACTATTGTTGCTGTACCCAACAAAGATCCCATCCTGGGATTTGGCAGCAAACTTAGTTAGATAAGACTTGTCATTGTTAAGTATATAACACTTGCAACCAAAGATCCTAAAATAGGATAAGTTTGGTTTTCTGCCCTTCATAATCTCATAGGGAGTCTTTTTGTGGCTCTTGGTGATAGAAGCCCTATTGATCACATGACATGCAGTGTTTACTGCCTCAGCCCAGAAATATTCTGGGAGAGAAGTGTCACTCAATAGAGTTCTACCAGCCTCTATCAATGTTTTATTCTTCCTTTCAGCAATACCATTTTGCTGAGGTGTTCTAGGTGAGGAAAATTCTTGAAAAATCCCAAATTCATCACATAATCTTGTCGTACTCTCAGACTGAAATTCAGTGCCATGGTCACTTCTGATTTTGACCACTGTACTGTATATTTCATTCTGAATTTGTTTGACAAAACTATATAAGACACTTGGGGTTTCAGATTTTTGTCTTAAAAAGAACACCCAGGAATATCTAGAATAGTCATCTACCACCACAAATGTGTAGACCTTCCTACCTAGACTATGAACTGGCATAGGACCAAATAGATCCATATGCAAGAGGTATAGACACCTCACTGAATCCTTGTTTTCAAGGCTATGAAAGGTGGATTTGGTCTGCTTGCCTTTTTGACAAGCTGAGCATATCCCATCCTTTATACACTTAACTTGAGGACCATTCCTCACTAACTCTTTGCTAAAGAATTGACAAATAGTCTTATAGTTAAGATGGGCCAGCCTCTTGTGCCATTTAACACAATGAGAGGCTCTCTCATCAGCTACAAGACAAATAGGAGAAACATTGTTCTCTTACACAAAGTTAAGACAATAAACATTTCTCTTTCTATATCCTGTCAATATGACCTTTTGATCACTTGATCTTTTGATATGACATCCATTCTTAATAAATGAAATGTCATATCCTAAATCACTCAACTGACTTATGCTTATAAGGTTGTGTTTCAAACCCTTCACATAGGCCACTTGAGAGATAGTAATCTGATTATTAGAAATGTTACCAAATCCTTTGATGATTCCTTGTTCTGAACCACCAAAGGTTACTTTAGGGCCATCCATGATAGGTGTGTAGTCCTTCAGCAACCCCTTGTTCCAGTCATGTGCCTGGAACATCTACTGTCCAAGTACCATATAGGGGCATGACAACTTGGACTCACTTGCAATAAAGACTACTTAACCTTAGAACCCAAATAAGTTTTGGGTCTTTGGTTCATGTTAGTCTAAAATTTGACAAATCTGCCTGTAGCACTTCTAGCAGACAGATTGCTAATCTCCTTGACACTGGAATTGTGCCAACAATCTAAGGCAAAATTGCCTACCTTGCCACAACACCAGCACTCAAACTTGTTGTACCTTTGTTTAGGTACAACCCTAGCTGAATTGTCTACAGCAGGCTTCTTGTTTTGTGCTGGGGCTTTGCCTTTAGATTTGGACTTAGCAGTCCAGGCAGTTTTCTTAAAACCTAATCCAGCCTTACCCTTTTGTGACACAAAGTCATCTATTAAGGGTAATACAGATTTTGGCTTAGAAAAACTAGACACAATCTCTTTCTCTTTCTGAAGTCTAACCTCCAGATTTCTAATCTGATCATTCTTGAATGTGATTGTGCCCATTTGAATAACAATTATGTTTTTCAATCTGGCAATCTCATTCAGTTTTTGATCCACCAACTTCTCTGAATCTAATGCATCCATCTTAAGATCTGCAATTTCCTTAGACTGAGATTTGGTCAGGTTTTTGCTCTTCTTAAGTGCTTGCAATAAATCTCTATATTCATCTATCAGCTGATGAATATCAGCTTCAGACTCAGACCCATCCACATCACTTGATGCAGATGTTGCTGACTCTGACTCAGTACTGCAATCTGAAAGACATTGTACCTTACTAGGACCAGGCTGATCTTGGCACTTGTCTTCTTCTGACACAACCATTAGTCCCTTGCACTGATGGTCTTCTTATTCATATATAGAGTTCAGCACCTAGAGAAACTCTTCTTCTTCATCTGCTGCATATAGACCAATGTAGGCCTCGGCTTCAGATTCTAACTCTGAAGTAAATTGGTCTGACAAGGTCTTCTCCTTCTTAGCAACAAAGGATTTCTCCTTCTTGCTTTGGTGTTGACTCTTCTTCTTATGTGCAGTCTCTTTTCTTTTATCTGGACACTCAGCCACAACATGTTCAGGCCTATTACAGCAGTAGCAAACTATCTTGGATGTTGTAGATTTACTTGGCTTAGACCTGCTCCTTTCCTTCCTGGATGACTTCCTCTTTTGATAATACTCATCCTTAGGCTGAGATGTGTAAGGCTTAGACTTCCACTGCTTCTTCTTCAGGAATATCTGAAACTGTCTTGTAAATGCTGCAAAATCTTCATCTGAGTCACTACTGTCTGAATTCTGATTGTCTGAATTTTCTGAAGTAGTTTCAGCAACAATCTTAGGAGGTGATGGATACATCCTCCTATTTTTCTTAGTGGCTTCAACCTTGAAGGCCACAGACTTTTATCTATGCTCACCTTTTGCACTTTTCTCTTCCTCTTTCATTGCCATTAGCTGCATCTCATATGACAGCAGTTTTCCAAACAAGGTTGGTGGAGAGATCTGCAAGTTTGGCCACTTCCCTAATGGCACAAATCTTAGTGTCCCAATCCTTTGTCAAAGATCTTAGGAATTTATCATTCAGTTCATATGTACTGAATATTCTACCATAGGACATCAGCTCATTTACAATCTTATAGAACTTTTTATAGCACTCAGTTATACTGTCAGACTTTCCTTGTCTGAAACTCTCATATTCCTGGTTAAGCATAGATTTTCTATCTTGTCTTACTTCTTCAGAGCCCTCCATGTAGACTATTGAAGTATCCCACATTTCTTTGGAGGTCTTGCAGAGAATCAAATTTTGAAAGGTTGCATCATCTATGACACTAACTATGATATTCTGTGCTCTCTTATCCATAGTTGCCAAGATGATCGCATCCTTGGTCATCTCAGAATAATCCTTGGGAATTCTTTGGTTTGCATCCAGAATTGACACCTTCATTGGAATATAAGGACCTTCCTTTACTGTGATGTAGATCCTTGAATCAGAAGCCTCCATAAAAAGCCTGACCCTTTCTTTTCAGATGCCAAATATCTCCTTTCTGCATATGGGTAATTTCATAGACCCTAGCTCCTTATGATTTTCACCTGAACCCATTTTCTTGATTCTTGAATCTGCCTTATGGATCTACTCAGACTGTTAAGTCTTTCTTTGAGCAACCTCGCTTTGATACCACTTGAAAGAATTAGTGCCTAACCACCTAGAGGGGGGGGGATGAATAGGTGTAATTCCTGTTTTTCTTTTAAGGCAGAAAAGCTGTTCAGTTAACTAATAATAAACTGCAAATTCTACTGCTAACACATCACATCAATCACAGAAACAATGAATCACAGAGTGGACACAGGTTTTATAGTGGTTCCCCAAGGTCTGGGTACATTCAGTTTCCCCCTTTGCCTATCTAGCAGTGTACTAGATCCTCAGATCTTACAAATCAGAACCCCAAACAAGGCTCCTACAACTCATGCAAACTGCCCTACCTCAGCCTTCAACAAAGCCTACACTCAGAGATCACAATCTCCTACAACTCAGGCTCACAGCCCTACCTCAGCCTTCAACAAGGCCTACCACTCAAAGAATTTACTCTCCTACACTCAGCCTTTATAAAAAAGGCTTACAGTCTCAGATCTATAAAGATCCTACAAAAAATTGATTTAACAAAGTTTATTACCACCACCCTGAAAGAGAGAGAATGGATGGATGGCTTCTTGATCAGTTCTTGGAAGAAACTGATGGCAGAGAACAACCTCCCTTAGCTTTCTTCAAAGCTTCTTGAATCTGAACTCAGTAGGGTTGAATCTCCTGTGAAGATGATCTTCAATCAGCTTCCTTCTTGATATTCAGATCACAATCTAAATTCTTCTTAGCAGCCTGGTTCAGCAACTACACTTCTTAGATGGAGCTCTCTCTCTCCAACTTCTTAGATCTTCTGTCGAAGGTCTTCTTCTTTTTGTGTTATTAGATATCTGTGTAATCTTCAATAATTCATCTCAATTGTAATTAATTTTCTTCTGTTGAAGGAGAAAACCTTTATATAGTCTTCCTCCATGGTAACCGGCTGATCCGGTTTCTAACAAACTCCTGACAGCTTTGACAGTCCCAGTAGACCGGTTAGAAATGGCAGCTGTCAAGTCATCCAGTCACTTCTTGAAAATACTGTCTCTGTCTGAAAGTGTCGAGACTGATCTTCATTATGTGTCGACACAAGTAGACTAAGTGTCGACACAAGTGGACTAAGTGTCGACACATACTTTGGTGGTGTCGACACAGCTCCTTTTGTTGTTGTAACAGCTTCTCGACACTGCTTCTTTAGAATATGTCGACACTGATTCTGTGTGTCGACACAAGCCTTCTTTTCTTTAACTTTGTTGAAACTTGCTGTGTGTCGACACAAGTCCTGTGTGTCGACACAGTTGATGTTGACAAATACTTCTGTGTGTCGACACTGCCTCTATGTGTCGACACATTTGATGTCGACTAAGTATTCCTGTGTGTCGACACTGCCTTTTGGTGTCGACACAGATGATGTCGACTTTGCTTCTCTGTATGTCGACACAGCCTCTTGGTGTCGACACAGTTGATTCTGGTGTCGACTCAGCCTTTCCAAGTGTCGACACAATTATCTCCAAGTGTCGACACAAGCTTTCATAAGTGTCGACACTGCTTCTCTAGGTGTCGACACATGAACTTAGAAATTTTTCTGCATTTCCTGCAATTACTTAACCTGCACATATAAACTCAAAACACATCAAATACACCTTGATGCATATCATTGAGTAGGGTGAGGCTTCTTCAAATCTGGTACACATTTTCTAATGTACCAAACACCTTTACCAGATACGTAGTGGATCTTGAATGTATAGTCCCACAGGAACTCCATCCATCTACACTGCCGCATATTCAGATCTTTCTGATCAATCAGATACTTCAGGCTCTTGTGATCGGTGTAGATATCAATCTTCACACCGTACAAATAATGCCTCCACAGCTTCAAGGCAAAAATGACGGCTGCTAACTCCAAGTCATGGACCAGATAATTCCTCTCGTGCACTTTTAGCTGTCTCGAGCCATAAGCTACTACACTTCCGTGTTGCAGTAGCACGCAACCCAAACCGCTGCCCGAAGCATCGTTATAAATCTCATAACCTTCGGTCCCACATGGAGAACTCAGCACAGGCGCTGTGGTCAACCGACATTTCAACTCCTCAAAAGCTCGCGCGCACTCCGGCGTCCAAACGAACTTCTGCTCCTTCCTCGTCAAAGTAGTGAGAGGTAACGCTATCCGCGAGAAGTTCTCTACGAAGCACCTATAATAGCCGGCAAGCCCTAGAAAGCTCCGGACTTCCGCTACCGTAGAAAGCTCAGGCCACTCCCGTATCGCAACAATCTTCGCCGGATCCACTGCAATACCTTCTCCACTCACTATATGACCGAGGAACGCCACTGAGGATAACCAAAACTCGCAATTCGAGAACTTGGCATACAATTGATTCCTCCTTAACATCTCCAAAACCAAATGAAGATGCTTAAAGTGATCTTCCTCACTCTGCGAGTACACCAAAATATCGTCGATAAAGACGTTCACAAAATGGTCCAAGTACTTCCTGAAGGTCATGTTCATCAAATCCATGAACACTGACGGCACATTAGTCAGCCCAAACGGCATGACTGTGAACTCATAATGCCCGTATCTCATACTGAACGCTGTCTTCGGGATATCACTCTCCCTTATTCGCAGCTGATAGTACCCAGACTTGAGATCCAACTTCGAGTACACTGTCGACCCGACCAACTGATCAAAAAGGTCATCGATCCGGGGAATCAGGTACTTGTTCTTTTTCATTAACTTGTTGAGCTCCCGATAATCAATGCATAGCCTCAAGCTTCTGTCCTTCTTCTTAACAAAGAGGACCGGCGCGCTCCAAGGCGAAGAACTTGGGCGCACATACCCTTGCTCCAACAACTCTTGCAGTTGCACCTTCAGCTCCACCATTTCCTTAGGCGCTAGCCGATACGGAGATCGTGACACAGGCTTTGCACCTGGCATTAGCTCAATCGTGAAATCTATCTCCCGCTGAGGTGGAGCTCCTGGAAGATCTCTAAGGAACACATCAGGGTACTCCGATACCACTGAAATACTATCCAATGCGAGCTTCAGCTTTGCAACCTCCACTAGTGTAAAGAACAGTTTTGCACCGGCATGAACCGCCTTCACCACCTGAAGAGCAGACATCAACGTCTTGCTCGACCCCTTTAAGCCCGTAAAAGTCGTCTCACGACTTGCTCCCAACTTGACTTCCTTGCTACCGCAATCAATATGGGCCTGCTGCTCCGAGAGCCAGTCCATGCAAAATATAACGTCGAACTCCACCAACGGAAGTAACGACGCTTGCAGATCGAACTCTTGATTCCCAATGCGAATCTTAACACCGCAGATTCTATCCGCACTCATCGAACACCCATTGGGCAACAACACATACAACTTATCCTTCTCCATCGAAGAAGGGACTCCGATGCGTGATATAAATCCTTCGAACAAGAAGGAGTGTGAAGCTCCTGTATCGAAAAGTGCTCTTGCCGGATTTTCACAAATCAAAACAAATCCTAAACAAGTAGTGGTAAGGTAACATGTGCATAACAAGTATTTAAAGAAATTAACTTGCTATAAATTAAACCGTACCTGTCACCACATCCCCCTATTTGATGGCCTCTTGTTGGCCAAGATTATACACCCTTGGTTGGGTCGGAGCATAATGGGACGCGGTTGACTCCACCGCCTTACCCTTCCCTTCATAAGTTGCTCCCGGCATTCTATCAAACTTGGGACGTCCGCTCCAACAGTCACGGGCAAAGTGTTCCGGCTTCCCACAAGTAAAACACGCACCCGGGTCCGACCCGTAGTCGCCCCAGAAGCACCCGAAGAGGGAGCTGGACCCGAAGTCCTATGCTTCTTGAAGAATCTCTAATAGCCGGACTTTGAAGTAGTCGGCACTTTGAACCCAGACTTCTTCTCACCAACGTTCTTCTTCGCTTGAACATTCTTCATGTCCTTCTCCAAGGACCGGGCCGTGTTGACCAAGGTCAAGAAACCCTGCGTCATCGGCCCCGAAAGTAGTAACCTCAACTCAACTCTGAACCCTTCGTAGAATCGATTCGTCTTGCACTCCTCATCCACTATGGTGCATTTTCCTTGCAGATTGCGCATTCATCATGGCCAACACTGCTTCGCCCACCAATCGTATGGTCTCAGCCGATGGAGGCGTTGTAGGAGCAACATCTGGTGCACTGCTAGCCTCAGAAACTCGACGTTCTGACGGCCCAACACCACTTCTGGTCACCTATAGTGGTACAAAACACCGTTAAGCGACCAAATAAAATTGCAAACAACAATTATAGGAACACGCAGGTTCCCCAAACACGTGTATTTTCATTCCTAAGTGTACATTCATAGGTTCTTTTACTGTTATAACGATGACGCACACACATGTGCGCACCACCCCTTAAAAAGCATTCACCAACAAATTCATTTTAAGCCTGACCGAAACCAATTGTCTGATACCAAATTGTAACATCCCCTATCCGTCGCATAGCATATAGCAGTAGGTCTGGCCGGGGCCCGATGCCATATACTACAGATAGACCGGGTGGCTACTCAATGGAAACCATCAAACTAATCCAATGTCCTACACAGAGCATTCTAGCGGAAGCAATTTTATAAGTTGCAAATAAAGAACCCAACACAAAGAGCACGAATGTACACTAATAAACCAAATAGGAATGTAGTATATACACAAGTACTGGCATTAAGGCCTTACAGATGGTTTACTTCACATTACATGTTTTACAAACCATGGCATGCAGGCCGATCATACATGAACAAAAGCAAGTAAACACTTCAATTAGGCCTTCAAGGGCCGGCTTCGCAATTTAGGCTTTAGCCCGCTATTGACCGCTTGGTCCAGCAGCACCTGCAAGCAACAAACCACCGCACGGTGGCAAACAAAAGCAACGGTCAGCAATGCTGACCAAATTATAATGATCCCGCCCCCAACTCGGGGCGACGATGCTCCTTCCCTGCATTTATTAGCATAACAAGCAGTGTATAAAATATACATTTCATCACAGGTGTAGGCTCACACGGCCTCACACCCCGTGCTCTCAGGGAACATTCTCGGTGATCACAGTCTAAGTCTGCCGACTCACCACCATCCCTTTGGACGACCAAACAATGAGCAATTTGTCTTCCCGGCATGGGTCACGGTAATTAAAACCATAGACCGCCGAAGACCCTCATCTATGCCAACGGCAAGTGCCACGTAACCTTAGGTCTCTTTAACCCGAACGACATAGAACGAGTACGGTTCCATCTAACCCGTGCTCACATCGCAGCGGTAATTTAAACCATATGCGTAGGTCAAACTTCTCCCGAGTCATGTTTCCATCATAATTCACATAACCCGGTTATGTTTAAGTTGGCTCTCAGGCCACCAAGTTGGCAAGATCACGCATCTGCCCAGTTTTCCTGGTGCACCTTTGGGTTAATCCCCAAGGCTCCATGTTGCGATCTACCACGTAGAAAACCCGAAAAACAAACAATCGCACGGAGTCTTCTCCGGCATTTATGCAATGCAACATCACCGATCCAGACCAACATGTCCGGATAGGCTTCACACATCATGCCTATGTCCGTTCTCGAATACGGACTCTAAACAACGGGGACTTTACATTTCTACCCGAAGGAATGCCTCCAACTCACCGCAAACTCACGAGAGCGGGCTTCCTATGCAAAGAAGAGAGCTTCACATGCTCAAGAAGAGAATCGTTACCCTAGCGTTCTTCCTCAGCGCCATGGGAATGTAAGCGGATGAAAATCACCGCACTCTCTTTGCCTCCGTAGATCCAAAGT
This sequence comes from Platanthera guangdongensis, assembly GCA_039583875.1. NCBI lineage: Eukaryota > Viridiplantae > Streptophyta > Magnoliopsida > Asparagales > Orchidaceae > Platanthera > Platanthera guangdongensis. The sequence goes on along the minus strand of CM077154.1, from coordinate 85,214,429 downwards.
CGGCTCGCGATTTGGAGCTTCGAAGCTCCTCCAATGGCCGGATCTAAGCTCCTTCTTCTTCCTTTGCTCTCCTCTCTCTCTTGACTTAGAAAGAGAACCACTCAAAAGAAATGAGGGTTTCAAGGGTCCAATCCCATGTATATCCCATCAGGAATAACCCCCAGCCGTTGGATCCCAAATTAAAGAAACGAACGGCCTTGATTCGGGTCTGAAATACTAAAACTAGGCCGAACACAGCCTGCGACATGCCCGTGTCCAGGGCCGTGTCCCCCATTCACCGTCAAAATCGACGTGCCTGGAACAACACACGAGTATCCAATACGCCCGTGTTCGACCTGACACGCCCGTGTTCCAACTGACACGGCCGTGTGGTCGGCCGTGTGCCTCCATCGACACAGCCCCAAAAACAACACGAGACTCACACGGGTCTTGGACACGCCTGTGTCCTAGCCCGTGTCTACTCGAACACGCCTGGGCTCTAGGCCGTGTTCACTGTCTCAACACTTCGTCGAGCGAAGTTCGTAGAAAACAAATTTTATGACATATATTGTTCATGGACTCGCTTCTCTGAGTAGACAAAATACCATGATCAAGAACATTCTTATTAAATGTCGTAGACACCTTCTCTTTTAATTTGTAGAGATCATTCAACCATCTATTATCTTGAAGGTTCCCAAGAACAATTATTTGACCAAAATATTCTTCAAATTCTTCAATGGTATCACATTTGTTAAGACAATGGGAAAATAAAGAACGTATATTACTGTCTCCATTGAATGAGTGAACTTTGGAAGGAGCTTTCTTAGCAATATGCCATTGGCATAATCGATGTCGGCTTTGGCTCAACACTCTCCCAATTGCAATAGTCATTGCTTGATCTTGATCTGTGTATATTGTCAAAGGTTGCTTGCCGGAAACAAATTTTAGAAATGTCTCAAATAACCAGGTGAATGTTTCTATTATTTCCTCAGATATAAACGCTATTGCAATAACTGCATTTTGCCAATGATGATTAACAGCCACAAAAGGAGCACATGCAAGATTATACTTGTTCATTCTATATGTGGTGTCAAATGTAATTACATCGCCAAAGCAATCATAATCAATTTTTCCTTGGCCATCAATCCATAAAAAATTTGTCAACCTGTTCATGTCGTCAACTTGAACATCGAAGGAAAACATATTATCCTGCATTTGACGCTCCTTAAGTAATTCTAAGAGACTAGGATCATCACCACCATCGAGCTTAGATCTTCTTCCCTTGTCATTAAAGTTATATGCATCGCGTTTGGTGAAGCCCAAATTTTGAGATCCCCCCACTTCATCAGCTAGGTAGGAGTATGCATCAGATGTTCTTACGCCAGCTTCAGTCATGGACTATAGAACAACACCACTCTCCTTACTTATACTTCGTTGTGACGGAAACAAATATCGTTTGTTTTCCATAACAAGAGGATGATTATGTTCTTCCACAAATTTGCTAACAGTCAACTGTTTACCTTCTTTATTTGCCTTAAATATAATAACAGCCGGACAATTTGTCCTAATATCTAGCCGACGAAACTTAAATTCTGAATCTGGGACTTTTGACACTATTTTTGATCCGCCCTTACAACAACAATATTCACGTAACTTTAAAATTTTAGTTCTAGGCCAAAAGAGCATGTGCTCTTTACGCACACTAAATCCAATCCTAGTAGCATACTGACAGTATAACTCATAAGCTTTCTCTTCACTATCCACAATTGGAAAAATATCCTACACATGATAACATCAAACAATTAAAAAAGAATATCATGAATATTACACTCGATTTCCTAGGAGATCATTTTTGATCTCCTTGGAGATCAAAAATGATCTCCACACAGATCATAAGTTTTCTCTTGTCGAAATATCATTTTTAAACTCCCAGGAGATCATTTTTGATCTCCCACGAGATCAAAAATGATCTCAACAGAGATCATAAGGTTTCACCTTGTCGAAAAATCATTTTGATCTCACAGGAGATCAAGAACTACAAAAAGTTATAAAATGGTATTCCATGAGCTCCGTTATTGGCGAAAACATACATGTATCTCCGCCATTCAGCTAGAATCCCGACAGTGGCGTAGAGTGATCTCCTGAAAAACCGTCGTCGGAAGAAGAAGATAATAACTCCTAGTTATCTTCACCATTCTGCAATTATTCGTGAGAATACCTGTATCTTTGCCATTCAGCCAGTCTGTAATTATTCGTGAGAAGGATGAGATATAGCTCCTGGTTATAAATTTTGCGCGGGCGAAACAGAAGAAATGGCAGAAGAAGAAGAGAATTGTTGGGTATTGTATCCACAACGTACCTGATTTAAAGAAGCCCCTGAACAAGCTAAGGTAAATAGGCAATGTTTTTGACAAATTATCTCAAGTTGTGCTTGCAGTTATTCCACGCTAAGTGCACACCAATGTCAGGGTACAGTAGGTCAATATACACGGGTCTGCACGACGTAATCCATCGTTGAGCAGATCAGTGTGTTGGCCTACGTGTACTCTCTCTATTGGAGTGCACTTACTTTCAAGTACAGGGCTGTAATCTTGCAAGAGCAGACAAGGAGCAAGGATGAGTCAAGGAGCTCATCATGGGTGGAAAGACGAAAATTCGTCTAAGTGAAAATCGACGAGAATCGCCAAGTGATTCTTGCCGATTCGGCGAGAATCACAAGTGATTCTCGCCGAATCATCGAGAATCAGTGGCTGATTCTCGCCGACTCGATCCAACTACACTTCAAAGCAAGCAACTCTGATTCTAAGTAAGAATTGACGAGAATCACCAAGTGATTCTCGCCGATTCGGCGAGAATCACTAGTGATTCTCGCCGAATCGTCGAGAATCACTGGCTGATTCTCGCCGTCTCGACCCGGGCTGAATCAGTGCGTGCGGCCAAGTCAACTTCGACGAGAATCATCCTTGATTCTCGCCGAATCGTCGAGAATCACCTTTGATTCTCGACGATTCGACGAGACTCACTTTTGATTCTCGCCGATTTTTACTTGGGCATTTTTCTGGAACTCCCTAAACCGGATTCTGCCGCTGGCGTTATCTTGAACCGGACTTTGGGTTTCTATTTATGGGACCCACAATGGTCATATTGAGTTGTCTACAGTATAAATACAAGATTATTTTTGAATAGTAGGACAACGGAATAAAATACACAGAAAGAAGCCGAGCACGCACGAACCCTAAAATCGCGAGTTCCGCTCCGCCACCGCCGTCGTCGCTCGAGCAAGTTGGTCGCCGCTTTTGATCGAGATTTCTTCCTGATCTTCCGGCGACAGAAGCTTAGCCAAGCTTAGTGTCTCACGCGTCTATCCAGAGATCCCTTGTCTCTCGATTTGTTAATCGGGAAAAACTTCCCCGTCCGAATCGATCGAGACGATCGATCCTCGTGTGACCGTTGGAAGACCTAGCTAGCTTCGCTATGAAGTTTGGATCTCCAAAGTACACCAGCCGCACATCGTCGTCGCCGCCGAACCCGTGAACCGTGCCGCCGCCCATCTTGCCGCCGCCGGCTCCGGGGAGATCCTCTCCAAGAGAGATCTAGGGTTGTGTACTCTTTGTGGACTTCAAGATCACGTTGTCAACAAAGAGGGACACCTTAGTCTCCAAACGTAGTTTGTATCTCTTGTACATTCTAGTTTTTCTTGTCTTGTAAAGGAACGTTTGTTCCGAGTTGTAAGGGTTGGGTGCAACCCGGGTTGTGGGAGTGTTGACTCCTACGTGTGGAAGGGTTCCTTCCGATAGTGCAAGGATTGGATTTCAATCCTGTTGGTGAAGAGACCGAGTCGTCCCTTGTTGGGAGATAGGTCGAAGGGGGAAAGTGGATGTACCCAAATCGGGGAACCACTATAAATAGCTTGTGTATTCTGTGTGCTGTGTTGTTTGTTTTTATTGTGCAGGTACCATTTTAAATTCCGCAAAAACGCTGCACGTCACCTATTCCCCCCCCATAGGTGAACATAGTTGACACTTGGTGGACTTTCAAGTGGTATCAGAGCGAGGTTACTCATCAAAAAGGTTAACACCTTGAGTTGAATCCTGCCGCTAGTGTCAAGAAGGAGACAAACATCTACTATGGACGGGCTCAAGTTCTCAGGCAAGATCCCAGTGTGCACCAGGCTCAACTTTCCTATCTGGAAGGAAAGGATCAGGTTCTACATGGAAGCAGTTGATCCTCGACTCTTCATGATCGTGGAGGAGGGACCTTATGTCCCCACTAAGGCCTCCACCATTGATCCTACCAAGAAAGTGCCAAAGACACTTTCTGAAATGGACAAGGACGAGATGGTGCTAGTGGGACTTGACAAGAAGGCACGGAACATTCTGTTTAGCGCAGTTGATGACTCAATGATGCAGAACTTCTGCAACTGCAGGACAGCACAGGAGATCTGGCATTGCCTGATCATCCTAATGGAGGGCACTGATGAAGTGAGGGATGATCGGAGATCCCTCCTGAACCAGAAATATGAGGCCTTCAGACAAGGGCCTAAGGAAGAGATCGGAGTCACCTACGAGAACTTCCTCAAGATTGTCAACGCCCTCAAAGGATACGGAAGAGTGTTCACTAATGGTGAACTCAATGATAAATTCCTTAGGTCCCTTACTAAGGAATGAGACACAAAGATCTGCACCATCCGAGAGTTTGGCAGACTAGCTGAAACAGACCCGCAAATTCTGTTCGGGAAGCTGATGTCCTATGAGCTTCAACTGAACACCAGGAAAGCAGAAGAAGAAGCAGAGAAGGCTGCTGCCAAAGAATAGACTGTGGCTCTAAAAACCAGTTACTCCAGAAAAGGCAAGGGCGCGGTTTCCTACCGTGCCAGGAAAAAGGATGAGGAGGAGGACTCCGAGCCATGCTCCTCCAGCTCAGAGCTGTCGGAGGAGGATTTATCCCTCATCACCCGAGAGTTCAAGAAGTTCCTCAAGATGAGGAATCAAAGAAAGAAAGACGGCTCCTCCTCTAGGCATCAGAATAAAAATTATTCTTCTGACAGGTATGCTTCTACACCGAACAAACATCGCTCTTCTGACATTATTTGCTTTGGATGCAATAAGCCAGGACACGTCGTGACCGACTGCTATCAAGGCAAGAGAGAAAAAGGGAAAGGAGAGGAGCACAAATCCTCTAGAGATAATAAGAAAGAGCGGAGCTACATCGCCAAAAGGCCAAAGACACTGAGTGAGTCTGATTCTTCAGACTCCAGTGATGATGAGGAAGCCTACTTCGGGCTGGTGGGTCGCTCCGACTCAGAAGGAGAATGTCCCCCATTTACTGGGAAGGTAAAAGCTCACACCCCTCTCTCCGACTCTGACTCTGATCCTGAGTCTCAGGATGATGAACCTGAGGATAGCCTTTCGGCCCGTGAAGCTGAGCTCCTCGAGAAGTATGAGCTTTTGCTCAACACTTTCGAGGAGTGCCGTAAGAGATTGAAGGCTGAGAAAAAGGAAGTAAAATTCCTTAAGGGTGAGTGTGTTTCCCTAAGGGAAGAGGTCACCAGTTTGATTTCTCTCCGACAGGAGCACCTTGACCTGACTTCAAAGCACTCAGAGTCTCTTAAGCTCCTTGATCTTAAGCAGGAGGAAGTCGACAAGTTGGAAGAACAACTTGCGGCAGAAAGGAAGATCGTCAAGAGCTTCTCTATGCCAAAAACTGTTCTTCCAGTAGTCGATACCTTCTCTGCTCAGGCCAAAGGAGCTGGCTTGGGGCATGTAGGGGTATCTGGTTCCTCATCCAGGAGAAATAAGAACCAGAGGAAGAATAAGGCCGCCAAGAAGGCCTCTGCTGATGAAAAGGGAAAGGCTCCGCTTAGTCCTGTTGCGTTCAGAAAGCCTGGCTTTCCTTGCAACCAACATGACTTTGAATCAACATTTGGCCATCATTTCCGACCCTCGATTGCAAGGCCAAAGAGCCGATATGACGGTTGGACCTTTCCCCGGAACTTCGGTGAGAGTGCCTTCAAGGCACCTTATGAGGAAATCCACTTGGGAAATTATGTTCAATTCTCTAGCGGCCATAATGGAAAGCAGGCACCAAAAGCCAAGCCTGTTATACAGAAGGTGACGAAGTCATGTGACTGCTATCACCATGAGGCCTCCACCTCCAGATCCAAGGCCCCAGCTGTACCCACCGTTCCCAGGGTAAGGCATGAGCTTAGGAAGAGGTACAACAGATTCGACTGTTGGTGCTGTGGCAAAGTCGGTCACTTTGCCGTGGATTGTTGGTTTAATCCAAGGTATGACGAGACTCCCTATGTTAGCAATGCGAGGCCGACCACTCGTAGGGTTAACCAACCGAGGGGGAGTGTGCTAACCAGGAATCTAGGACCCAAGTTTGATTGGGTTCCTAAGGCAAATTAATTTTGTTTTGCAGGAATGTCCAAAGGCCACCAAAACGCCGATCTGGTATTTGGACAGTGGATGCTCCCGGCATATGACTGGGACAAGAAGCCTGCTGCGTGATTACACTCCAGTCGAGAATGGACCCAAAGTCATCTTTGGAGGGTCAGATCGAGGAGTCACCAGAGGTTACGGTATGATTTCCAACGGTATAATCTCTATCACCGACGTGGCTTATGTTGAAGGGTTAAACCATAACCTGATCAGTGTAAGTCAGTTATGTGACAAAGGTTATGACGTTAAGTTCTGCAAGGATAAATGTCTGATAATTTCACGTACCTCTTCTGAGACGGTATTATCAGGCATTAGGAGCAGAAATATCTTCTGCTTAGATTTTCTCAGTTTAGATTCATCTACCCCCATATGCCTTGTGGCAAGAGGCAGTGCATCTCTTTGTGATCAATGGCACAAGAGATTGGCACATATTAATTTCAAGACAATTAGTATGCTGTTTTCTAAGAACTTAGTAAGGGACGCTCCCATTATCAAGTGCATCAAAGATAGCCCCTGTCCTGCATGCCAGATGGGCAAACAGACTCGGGCTACCTTTAAGAGCATCGCTGACAAAGACTCTTCCCGATGTCTTTACCTTTTACATATGGACTTGTTTGGTCCAATGCAAGTTCATAGCTTGGGAGGCAAGTCCTATACGCTAGTGATAGTTGATGATCATTCTCGGTTTACATGGGTGTTCTTTTTGAAACGAAAGTCAGATACGTTTGACATCTTCACTAGTTTTGTCAAGCAGGTTCAGAACGAATTTAACTGCTCAGTGGTCAAAATCAGAAGTGACCATGGAACAGAATTCGAATCTGGTGCTATGATAGAATTTTGTGAAGAACAAGGTATCTTTCATGAGTTTTCCTCCCCGCGCACTCCTCAGCAAAATGGAGTTGCGGAGAGGAGAAATAAAACTCTCATTGAAGCCTACACGACAATGTTGAAAGACGCTTCTCTCCCGGAATACTTCTGGGCAGAGGCTGTCAATACAGCTTGTCATGTACAAAACCGAGCATTGATCAACAAGCATCATCGTAAGACGCCTTACGAGCTATTGAAAGGCAAGAAACCAACCATGTCCTACTTGAGGATTTTTGGTTGCAGATGCTATGTACTGAATAATGGGAAGTACCCGCGTACTAAATTTGGTGAAAAATGCTTCGAAGGCATATTCATGGGCTATAGTTCCCACAGTCGGGCATATAAGGTCTTCAATAAGAAAACCCTAGTGGTAGAAGAATCAATAAATGTTGTATTTGATGAATGAAGTTTGCTTAACAGCAATTCTTCCAGTGGTATTCTTGAAGATGCAGGTGCACGACTTGAACAGCTGAGTATGGATGACACCGCTAAAGATGACACTCCTAAGTACGTCAAAGTTTCCACCTCCACGTCATCTGAAAATGTTGAAGATCAAAATGGAACAAATTTCTTAGAAGAAGGAGAAGCCCAAGAAGTAGTCGAAGCTCCAGCCGCCAGACTTCTCGAGCTCCGGCACGTGAGGGATCATCCTAGAGATCAGATCATCGGAGATCCTCGTGTCGGTATCAGAACTCGAAGAGGTACTATTAACGAAGTATTGCATCTTAGCTTCATGTCACAGGTTGAGCCAAAGAAGTTCGACGAGGCGAACAAGGATGCGGCATGGATTCTGGCCATGCAAGATGAACTACATCAATTCGAACGTTGCAACGTTTGGACGCTAGTTCCCAGACCATACAAGCAGAATGTGATTGGCACCAAGTGGATCTTCATAAACAAGCTGGATGAACATGGTGTCATCATAAAGAACAAGGTAAGGCTGGTGGCTCAAGGTTACAGACAGGAGGAGGGGATTGACTTCGACCAGACCTTCGCACCAGTAGCAAGGCTCGAGGCAATCAGATTGTTCCTGGCGTATGCTTCGCACAAAGGATTCACAGTTTATCAAATGGATGTGAAATCAGCATTCCTGAACGGAGATCTGAAAGAGGAAGTATACGTCGCTCAACCCCCAGGTTTTGTCGATCCTACTTTTCCCAATCATGTCTATTTTCTTAATAAAGCTTTATATGGGTTAAAACAAGCTCCACGAGCTTGGTATGAGACTTTATCTAGTTTTCTTCTTGAGAACAAGTTCTCTAGAGGTAAAATAGATAAAACATTGTTTCTCAGGGAAGTCAAAGGCAAGATTTTGCTGGTGCAAATCTATGTTGATGACATAGGTTCGGCTCAACGGACAACAATCTTTGCAAAAAGTTTTCTAAACTTATGCAAGGAAAGTTTGAAATGAGCAGTATGGGAGAGCTCAAGTATTTCTTGGGACTTCAAGTGAAACAGTTTGAGGATGGAATCTTCATCTCTCAGACAAAGTTCACAAATGAACTCCTTAAGAAATTCGGTATGGAGAGTGTAACCTCTATGAGGACTCCAATGGGATCCACTATGTCTCTGGATAAGGAGGAGAAAGGTAAACCTTTCAATGAAACCAAATACAGAAGCATCATTGGATCCCTGCTCTATCTTACTGCCAGTAGACCGGATATCATGTTCTCCACATGTGTCTGTGCCAGATATCAGGTGAACACTAAGGAATCTCACTATGTCGCTGCAAAGAGAATTCTAAGATACCTTAAAGGTACTCCCAATCTTGGCTTGTGGTACCCGAGAAACAATGATGTCGAGCTAATAGGTTTTTCAGATGCTGATTTTGCAGGGAGTAGGGATGACAGGAAAAGCACCTCCGGGACGTGTCAATTCCTCGGACGAAGGCTTGTTTCATGGAATAGCAAGAAACAGAATTGTGTTGCAACCTCCACAGCAGAGTCTGAGTACATCTCGGCAGGCAGCTGTTGCGCACAACTCCTATGGATCAGAAACCAGTTAGCCGACTACGACCTTCAGTTCAAGGAAGTTCCAATGTACTGCGACTCCTCCAGTGCAATTGCAATTGCCAACAACCCTTTATCGCACAGCAGAACGAAGCATATTGAAGTGCGATACCACTTCATTTGGGAGCACGTGGAGAACAAGGACATTTCTCTCTGTTATGTCCCCACGGACAAGCAGATTGCAGATATATTCACAAAGCCCTTAGACGAAGCCAAGTTCAGTCTCTTCAAAACTGAATTGGGAATGCTAAATTATGAGGAATGAAGACTACAGAAGCTCCAGGATCATGCATCTAGAGGGAGCCTCTGCAAGGTACTCAAGTTGAGCCCAGGCGCAAGAACTGAGGGGGAGCAAGGTACTCAAGTATGAGCACAGGTGCAAGAACTGAGGGGGAGCAAGGGGACAAATGCTACAGACCCCGATTTGCAGAAGCCGAAAAGGGGGAGATTACCTCTTGGCTAAGGCTAAGGTGGCTCCAAGCTTGCTCCCAAGAAATTGGTATTGGTAATGAATAACTCACTCACCTCAATTTCAAGTTTATGATTTTCATTCCTATACACTTTATTCACCTTAGCTTGTAGGGTTTAGGCTTCTTCAAATAGGGGGAGATTGTTGGGTATTGTATCCACAACGTACCTGATTTGAAGAAGCCCCTGAACAAGCTAAGGTAAATAAGCAATGTTTTTGACAAATTATCTCAAGTTGTGCTTGCAGTTATTCCACGCTAAGTGCACACCAATGTCAGGGTACAATAGGTCAATATACACGGGTCTGCACGATGTAATCCCTCGTTGAGCAAATCAGTGTGTTGGCCTACGTGTACTCTCTCTATTGGAGTGCACTTACTTTCAAGTACAGGGCTGTAATCTTGCAAGAGCAGACAAGGAGCAAGGATGGGTCAAGGAGCTCATCATGGGTGGAAAGACGAAAATTCGTCTAAGTGAAAATCGACGAGAATCGCCAAGTGATTCTCGCCGATTCGGCAAGAATCACAAGTGATTCTCGCCGAATCGTCGAGAATCAGTGGCTGATTCTCGCCGACTCGATCCAACTATACTTCAAAGCAAGCAACTCTGATTCTAAGTAAGAATCGACGAGAATCACCAAGTGATTCTCGCCGATTCGGCAAGAATCACTAGTGATTCTCGCCGAATCGTCGAGAATCACTGGCTGATTCTTGCCGTCTCGACCCGGGCTGAATCAGTGCGTGCAGCCAAGTCAACTTTGACGAGAATCATCCTTGATTCTCGCCGAATCGTCGAGAATCACCTTTGATTCTCGATGATTCGACGAGACTCACTTTTGATTCTCGCCGATTTTTACTTGGGCATTTTTCTGGAACTCCCTGAACCGGATTCTGCCGCTGGCGTTATCTTGAACCAGACTTTGGGTTTCTATTTATGGGACCCACAACGGTCATATTGAGTTGTCTACAGTATAAATACAAGATTATTTTTGAACAGTAGGACAACGGAATAAAATACACAGAAAGAAGCCGAGCACGCACGAACCCTAAAATCGCGAGTTCCGCTCCGCCACCGCCGTCGTCGCTCGAGCAAGTTGGTCGCCGCTTTTGATCGAGATTTCTTCCTGATCTTCCGGCGACAGAAGCTTAGCCAAGCTTAGTGTCTCACGCGTCTATCCAGAGATCCCTTATCTCTCGATTTGTTGATCGGGAAAAACTTCCCCGTCCGAATCGATCGAGACGATCGATCCTCGTGTGACCGTTGGAAGACCTAGCTAGCTTCGCTACGAAGTTTGGATCTCCAAAGTACAGCAGCCGCACATCGTCGTCGCCGCCGAACCCGTGAACCGTGCCGCCGCCCATCTTGCCGCCGCCGGCTCCGGGGAGATCCTCTCCAAGAGAGATCTAGGGTTGTGTACTCTTTGTGGACTTCAAGATCACGTTGTCAACAAAGAGGGACACCTTAGTCTCCAAACGTAGTTTGTATCTCTTGTACATTCTAGTTTTTCTTGTGTTGTAAAGGAATGTTTGTTCCGAGTTGTAAGGGTTGGGTGCAACCCGGGTTGTGGGAGTGTTGACTCCTACGTGTGGAAGGGTTCCTTCCGATAGTGCAAGGATTGAATTTCAATCCTGTTGGTGAAGAGACCGAGTCGTCCCTTGTTGGGAGATAGGTCGAAGGGGGAAAGTGGATGTACCCAAATCGGGGAACCACTATAAATAGCTTGTGTATTCTGTGTGCTGTGCTGTTTGTTTTTATTGTGCAGGTACCATTTTAAATTCCGCAAAAACGCTGCACGTCACCTATTCCCCCCCCCCATAGGTGAACATAGTTGACACTTGGTGGACTTTCAAGAATATCCTGCAGGTAGAATCCACAGCCATTGAAATTCGAAATTTTTCGAGGGTTCAGAATAATGACGAAGAAGAATGGGCAATTATTCGGCGTGAGAAGGATGAGATTTAGCTCCTGGTTATAAATTTTGCACGGGAGAAACAAAAGAAACGACAGAAGAAGAAGAGAAATAGCGGGATTTAATGTGTCGTTGTGATCGCGCCACGTGTCGCTACATGGTTAAACCCGGACCTAGATTTCCAAACGGGCACCGGAACAAAAAATTTCGCCAGCTTTAGGGACTTCCGACAAGATACCTCCAAGCCCTCGGAAAAATTAGGCGAAATTATTATGGTTCTGTTTGTGACAGCTCTGGTGAATTGAAAAGCTATTGTCCGGATAGAGCTGATTTAAAATAGATTTCTAGGGAGCAGTTTTGAAAAGCTGCATAGTGTTTGGTAGCCTGTTTGGAAGCTATTTTGAAAAGCTATACCAAATTCTTCTCCACTCCAACGAGCAGCGGCGTGAGAGAGGGAGGAGGCCGACGTGAGAGGGAGGAGGCGGGATTGTTCCATTTTGAAGAAGACCTGAAGGGCCGCCGACGTGAGAGAGGGAGGAGGCGGGATTGAGCGGCTGCGGCCTTGGAAAATAAAAATCGGAGGAGAAGACTTCAGTGAGGGTACCGGGCTCCGACGAGATAGGGAGGAGGAGGGATCGAGCGGCGACAGCCCTGACGAGGGTATCAAGCTCCTGCGAGAGCGGGAGGATGCGGGATCGAGTGGCGTCAGCATAGTGCGAACTGGAGGAGGAGAGGACTCCGAAAAGGGTACCGTGCTCCGGCGAGATGTGTCAGCTCCGACGAGATCCGTTGGCTCCCGCGAGTTGCAGGAAGAATTGGGAAAGTCGGGGCCGGTAGATTTCCAAAACCTGTGAGAGAGAAAGCTATTTTGCGGGAGCAGAAGCTGGGGGGTTTCCGAAAAGCATCAAAATAGCTCCAGATTTACGAAAAACTCTTCATAAGGAGCTGTCTCAAACAAATATAAAGCAGCTCTGGTGTCTGGAAAAGCACTTTTCCAGCCGCCAGAGCTGTGCCAAACAGAGCCTAAATTGGTCCTTAAATTCAGCGATCTTTTTTAAATCAGTTCTTAAACTTTCAAATGATTCAAATAGGTTCCTAAACTATTAAAATCACTTCAAAATAATCACAAAGTTGTAAATGTAATTGTAAATTAAAAACAAAATCATAAACTGAAAATTAGAACGAAATGAAAAAGAAAAACATTAGCTAAATTCAATATTGTTAGAGTATGTTACATTGATGGTAGTGGTTAAAACTTCAGAAGATGCTCTTCGAAATGCAGATGAGAGTGTCGAGTAGATTTAGGCAATCTGGCTGCATACTGAAATATATTTTAGGATGTTTTGAACAAAATGGAATAAAAAGATTGACTACCTAAAACTAAAATCAAAATCTAACAAAAACTGAAATTAAAACTGAACCAAAGCTGAACTAAAACAATATTGTTAGAGTATGTTATCTTGATGGTTGTGGTTAAAACTTCAGAAGATGTCCTTCGAAATGGTTAAAACTTCAGAAGATGTCCTTCGAAATGCAGATGAGAGTGCCGAGTAGATTTAGGCAATATGGCTGCATACCGAAATATATTGTAGGATGTTTTGAACAAAATAGAATAAAAAGATTGACTACCTAAAACTAAAATCAAAACCTAACAAAATCTGAAATCAAAGTTGAACCAAAACTGAACAAAAATAATATTGTTAGAGTATGTTACCTTGATGACAGTGGTTAAAACTTCAGAAGATGCGCTTTGAAAAGCAGATGTGAGTGTCGAGTAGATTTAAGCAATCTGGCTGCATACCGAAATATATTTTAGGATGTTTTGAACAATATGGGATAAAAAAATTGGCTACCTAAAACTAAAACCAAAACCTAACAAAATCTGAAATCAAAACCAAAATATGAACTGTAGTTATTAAATCTAAAATTTTAAAATGAAATATTGAACTTAAAAGTGGACTGTAAGTTTCAAAATGGACTTAAAAACTGAAATAGAATCGAAAATCAAAACGAAAATGAAAATCAAAAGTGACTGAAAACTGAAATCTAAAATAGAAATGTTAGTAAAATCAGAAACAAAAATCAAAACTAGACTGAAATTTGTTAGTGGAAACTGGACCGAAAACTTATTTTTAAAAACTGAAAAGAAAACTTATTTTAAAATCTGAAATCTAAAACAGAAATGTTATTGAAATCAGAAACAAAAATCATTTCTGGACTGAAATTTGTTAATGGAAACTGGACCGTAAAGATTTTTTTAAAAAACTAGACTGAAAACTTATTTTTTAAAAAATGAAATCTAAAACAGAACTGTTAGCGAAATCAGAAATGAAAATAAAAAACGGACTGAAATTTGTTAATGGAAATTGAAGTTGATACTAAATCCTATATCAGAACTCATATGCAGAAAACCTAAATGAACAACATGAAATGTCAAGGGAGATGAAAACGTATACCTCGGCAGGGATCATTGATACGAAACAGAACTGTTGGCGAAATCAAAAACGAAAATAAAAAGTGGACTGCAAACTGTTAATGGAAATTGAAGTTGATACTAAATCCCCTATCAGAACTCATATGCGGAAAACCTAAATGAACAACATGAAATGTCGAGGGAGAAGAAAACATATACCTCGACAAGGATTGTTGATGCGTTCGAGGGCAGAGGCCTCACGACAAATGTCTCCCCTCACGACAAATGTTGCTCCCCACGATAAATGTCCTGCTCACGACAAATGTCGCCCTCACGACAAATGTCACACCCGCGACTACTGTCTCACATATTGCAAATGCCACCGATGACAAATGTCGCACCCACGATATATGTCGCCCCCATGACAATTGTCGCCCTCGCGACAAATGCCTCCCCCACAACAATTGTCGCCCCCGCGACAAATACCTCCCCCACGACAAATTTCGCCCCCACGACAAATGTCTCACCCACGATAAATGTCACACCCACGACAAAATGTCGCACCCACGACATATGTCGCCCCATGACAAATTCCGCCCCACGACAAATGTCGCCCCCACAACAAATGTCGCAGCGACGACAAATATCGCACCCACGACAAATGTCGCTCCCACGCTGAATACCCCCGGGTCAAAATCCTTTGAATTATGCACATTTTTTCTCGGGTTTTGACAGGAAATATTCTACTTTTCTTAGGTTATAATTAGCTCGGGTCATCTATGAATATTAAGATCTATGTATGTCTTCTTCCTACCTTTGGGATTGTAACAACCCGATTTTCTCGCTCTTTATAATAATCAATAATAATAATAATAATAATAATAATAATAATAATAATAAAAGACTTATAAGACTTATAACCCGAGCCCCCCCTCCCGCCCGCCCCCCGCCCCAAACACTCACGGTCCAAATCCCGCAGGTCCCGATCCCGCCTCCCGGCCCCGACTCCCCGTCCCGATTCTGCCTCCGACGGCATCCACTACTCCCGTCACCGCTTCCCATCGGCGTTTTCATCCCCGGTGCTTCCTCCTTCTCCTCTGGCCAACGATAACATCAGCAAGCCGCCCTCCTTCTTCTCCTTCTCCGACCGGTGAGGGTAAGGCAAAACCTAGTTCTCCCTTTTCTCATTTCTCCACCTCCTCTCTTGGAATTAACGTGGATTTTCCTTCGTGACCTAGTCCAGGGCAGCGACTCTTCTCCAGCAACCCTAAATCTATGTTTCGGCTGGTGGATCTCTAGAGAAACTCCTAAGGTTTCGCCCGAAATCCCACTTCGTGAATTTCTGAGCCTAGATCTGGTCTCCTTGGGTAAGGAACCCCGCCTAACTCTCATTTTCAGTTTTGGACTAATTTATTTGGGAGGATTTCCGCCCTCCGATCAACATAATTTCGTCGTTCCCTCTTGTGTTTGTCGTAAATTCGACTAATTTCATTTATGTTTGTGTTTCTGGTGCCGCTCATCAGATCTAGCGGTGGAATTCGCTCCGAACCCTCTTCGGTTTAGGGTTTCCGACGCCTAGAGCCGTCAAATTCTCTATCCTTATGGTAACTCCTCTCCCCTCACTCTCGAGGGAGGTAATTTCTTTCAAACCACCTTTTATGTGAGTTTTTTTTGCAAATATTAAATGCATGTGTAAGTGTAGGAATCCCGGTTATGATATTGTGTTCGCGTGGTCTTAAAGCAGGTCAAAAGAATTTAAGATTCCTAAGCACTTGCTAACACCGCTTAACCGCCACCATCCGTTCAGCTTTAACTTAAGGCAAGTAGAGAAACCTCTCTCGCTTGCAAACATGAAAATCTATTTTTTCTTCACTTTATGTTATGAAGTAGATCCTTATAGAATGAAATCGTCTAATTAATAACATGTCCAAATTATTTATGAATCCCTGAGATTGTTTAATATCATAGGCAAACATTGAGAGGTGAGTGTTGGTTTGGTGTGACGCGTTGAATTGAGCCCTCGCCTAGCTGGTAATAGAAACCATTATGCGACTTTTGCAAGCACAGATGTTGATAAGCCTTGCATAAATTTATACACTAGAATTTTGTACACCAAATGACAACACCTTCACCCTTCATTAATTTTTTCTTATGGTATGGCAGCTAGACTAAACTCCGGAGTAGGCTATTAAAGTAAAAGCATCTTGTTAGACATGGTTACTTGTCTGGTAGTAGGTTGTTACGTGTAAAATTAGTTCATTGAGCTCTTATTTCCTCTGCTTACTTTTTATGCAAGTTATTAACTTGAATCTTTATGTATTTTTCATGTTCTGAGGTATTTTCCTTCTGTTTAGATTTGCCTTAGGGTTCGTGACTACGCCGCCCGGTTCCTGAGTATTCTTCATCCAACTTCAACTTTGCTTGGAGTTTTCATTTTGGTTTGATGTATCAGCATGTTCTATGTATTTTGTTTCAGTTACTGTTGGATTTTACTATTCATGTATTATTTATCGTCAGACATTTTCTCTTGTATCGTGGACAACTTTTTAGGGTGAAGCATTGTACTAGTTCATTTCACTTATGATATTTCTACCTTTGTGGCTAGTTGCATTCATTTAATTTTAGTATTATGTGTGGCTTCATTTTTATAAAAGGAATGCATGTACAACAACTTTCTATTTATTTATTTGTGGTTTCGCACCAATTTAAAATCAATTAAATCACTTTCAAAAATAACAATTTAAAACTAGTTGTAGAATCTCTGTTTCCGCCTTAACAGGCATGGCTCCTCTCTGCATGACTGTGACATCATGACCCGCCCAAAACGCACTCTGATCTTGTTAAGACGGGTTGTGATAGTTATTATAATGTTTACTCATTAGCTTTGGAGTGCTCAATTAGATTTGATAGCATAAACATTATGATTGTGTATATTGTAATTCTAAAATGAGTTCAAAGAAAGTATTAATGGCTCTTATGACTTTCAATTTATTTTGTTTTGGATTTGAGATTTTGGTTTTGTTTTTGTCTGGATTTTATTTTGTTTTGGTGCAGTTTTAATTTCAGGTTTTGTTCATATTTGATTTCAGTTTTACGTGCGGATTTGATTTCAGCTTTGAAGCATAATTGATTTCTGATTTACCATTTTTTATTTCTTATTCTCGGTAAAAAAATGTTTTAGAGTGTCATTACTTTATAAAACTCTCATATCACATGTTTTTATTTGGTTTAGTGAATTAGCATTGAATTCGAGATCAATCTCAATAGTAAAAATGATAGGGAAAACAATAAACCAAAAACACTCTTACCTATTGCCTAAATAGATTTTTAGATTTGGCTAATAAAACAGATTTTTTAACTCATATTCTTGGATGATTTGCATCATTTAGGAAATTTCAACTCATTTAGAATGTCAGCGACAAAGCAACACGATGTGGGCAGTATAAGCGAATATCCACAACGTCCAATACATTCTGCGACACCTGAAAACAATATAACAAACAAAGCAAACTAAGTACCAACACCTTCATCCCCGCGTCCACCTCGACGGAGAGGATGACCACCAATTTACATGTGACCTCAACAATATCGTGGTGCAATAAATGCTCGAAAAAGGGAAAACATTTGGTGGGAAGGTCCGTACATTGCTATATGTACTATATATAAACAAGTCTTTTGGTGGGAAGGTCCTTATAATGGGAGGAGATTTCAGACAGGTGACACCCGTTGTTGTGAATGACACAAGATTGGAAATAATTCGCTCAAGCATCGTTAAGTCTTACGTATGACCGGGTGTCAAAATACTTACATTAAAATTAAATATGAGGGCACGCAACTGTTGAAGCCAAAAACTGACCTCAACGAGAGTTCGGACCTTGGGGTGCAGCCGACACCTATTTCTCGCAAGCCTCGACCCAAGACTAGCAACAAAGACCAAGAACTGACCCAAAGTCTCAGCTGGAAGGACCCTCCACTAACCCAGAAGTTCTCCGAGTGCTTCCCCTCCAAAGCCAATTGCTGTGCTAGGAGTACCTCAGAAAGCTCTAGAAGGCAAAATGAGAGTATGAGGAAAATCTGCCTTTTGAGGTATCCTGTGGGTCTATTTATAGATTTCCAAAATTTGGTCTGCAAAAATCATACTTCTTCTGCCCTAAAATTACTAAAATGCCCTTAGACTGGTCTGCTGATAGCCAAACTTCGCTATTCTGAGGAGCTAAATGCAGACAGGGGGTGTTTAGGTAATTTCAGGTCTGGGTTGATCGGGAGCATTGAGTGGCGAAGCATTACTCAATGCCAAGAGCTGGCGGGAGCGTTGAGTGGAGAAACATCACTCAACGCCAAAGGCTGCCAGGAGCGTTGAGTGGAGAAGCATCACTCAATGCCAGAGGCTGGCGGGAGCGTTGAGTGGAGAAGCATCACTCAACGCTAAAGGCTGGCGGGAGCGCTGAGTGGAGAAGCATCACTCAATGCCAAAGGCTGATCGGGAGCGTTGAGTGGAGAAGCATCACACAATGCCAAAGGCTGATCGGCAGCGTTGAGTGGTGAAACATCACTCAACGCCAAAGGCTGATCGGGAGCGTTGAGTGGAGAAGCATCACTCAACGCCAAAGGCTGATTGGGAGCGTTGAGTGGATAAGCATCACTCAACGCCAAAGGGTGATCGAGATATTTGAGTGGAGAAGCATCACTAAACGCCAAAGGCTGATCGGGAGCGTTGAGTGGAGAAGAATCACTCAACGCCAAAGGCTGATCGGGAGCGTTGAGTGGAGAAGCATCACTCAACGCCAAAGGATGATCGGGAGCATTGAGTGGAGAAGCATCACTCAACGCCAAAGGCTGATCGGGAACATTGAGTGGAGAAGTATCACTCAATGCCAAAAGCTGACAGGAGCGTTGAGTGGAGAAGCATCACTCAACTCCAAAGGATGACAGGCATCCACCATCCTGAGGTGCGAGCCTTCCCGCCCATCATGCTTCCGCCCTGGACTGAGCCTAGAATCTGCGTTCGATGAACTATGCTTCCAGCCCGACACACTGAGCTCGACGAACTGGCATTCAACGAACTACGCTTCCAGCTCAACAATCTGAGCTCGACGAACTTGCGTTCGACGAAATGGCGCTACTCAACCCCTGGGCGAGAGCCTTCCCGCCTACTTGCGGCGAGAACCATCCCGCATGCTTTCTTACTTGATCCAATTATAAGTCCAAATCTAGCCCAATCCTGGTGCTTGGAGGATCTTGGTCCCACCCAACGAATATGGGGTTGTACACAATTCCCGCTCTTTGCGAGCTAGCCTTGGCTCGGAAATATACGTCCAACCCTTAGTATTCGGTGGCTACATGCTGACCTGACAGGGAATCTTTTTGCAGGCCCCGCCTTCGTCTTATAAATACACAGCTGAGTTTGTCTCTCAGGCCATCTCTGCCGGAATTACTCTATGCTTGAGCCTCTGTCGCACCATGAAAATGCGTGCAAAAAATGTTGAGAAGCTGCTCTCAGAAGAGCTCCAGGCCCGCCTCACTGCGGCCCGGGCGTGGGCTCGCACCAATTGCGCCAAGGTTGCTCCTTAGCTGATGGGCAAGTGGCCCGCCGGCGAGAAGGTAGCGGGGGAGAAATCCGCCGGCAAGAAGTCAGCCGGCGAGAGCTCCCGCCCAAAGAAGAAGAAAAAGAAGGCCAAGTCTGTCAGGCAAGACTTGTCGAAGGAGAACCGAGCCCCGCCTACCCCAACTCCTGACCGTGACGAGGTCCCTTCTTCTCTACCGGAGGTACCCTTCTCGCCCTTCGCCCTTCCTGTTGGCGCGAAATGTTAAAAAGCTTGAGCGTGGTTGTGTATTGAAGCACCACTTTTTTTTTATTCTCACAGGGGACGACACCATGAGATGTCGCCGACTTTCCACTAGCAGACATAGAGGCGACCCACCTTCACAATGAGGGTCCACTATCTGCTTCGGGGGTTACACCGCCAGTCACGGGGCCTGCCATGCCCAATTCCACGGCCGATTGCACCGATCCGGCGCACGATCTCGCCATCCCTACCGGAGGGGTTATCTCTGAGCCATCCGCTCCAGCGCTGGGATCACAACTTTCGGCGAGAGAGGGCGTCTCTGTCCCCCCCTCAGGGCGAGACTGAGAGCCCAGAGCATAGAACATTTCATCCGGGCCGGGGCAAGCCGCTCCATCTGCTTTTCAGAAAGAGTTTAGAAAGCATTCCCGACCCTTCTCGCCAATCATCGGGGGAGGGTATCCATCGCCCCTCAGGTATGCGAGAACCTCCCAGCTTTTCTTTCGCTCCTCCCCTACTCTGACCAAAATCTATCCTCTAGAGCTGAAGGGTGCAAGAAGCGGAAGGGGAAGGAGACGAAGATGAGGAAGAAGAAGAAGAGGAAGAAGACTCGCCCCTCCCCTCCGTCGGCGAGATGGAGGACTTTCTCGAGGCCTCCGGAAGCGGTAAGGCGCGGAGGTAGAGGATTGTGGGAGTCCTGGCGAAGCTCGCACGATAGCAACTGTCTAACTCAGTAGCGGTGAAGAGGATCCACGATACGATGGAGCAGCGACTGGCGATCGTTGAGCGGGACTGCACCTACATCCTTGGCGGGGCGGAATCCCGAGACACGCTTTCCGCCGAAACCTCCCCCGGAAGACACGTCGCGCGGATTCGAGATCAGCTCCGCCTGGCCAACCAGGGGCTAACCACCCTGACGGCTTTCTTCGATCCGCGAGACTCTCCAAGGCCTGGCAGGTGAGAACTAGGTCGTTGGCGGTGGGTGTCGTACTGAGCCCTTGGGGCTAACCTCTTCTTTACTCATCCTCCCAGCCTACCCTTCTCCTTTGTATCCCTTACGCCTTTCAGCATCAGACAATTGTCATAAGTGTTATTTGTATTTATCATGATCATTATTATTATCGTTTGGGAGGCTCTCGCCGAGCGAGAGCCCCTTTATGTCTGTGTTATTTGACACTTTGTGAATGCCTGACTCATACGCCTTGCACAATACTTCTCGCGCACTTATATTGTTTGTCTTTTTCCGAGCCCTCCCTGGAGGTTCTCGCTTCCTGCAGGTCCAAGGGGATATGACGGGACAGGACAGAAATCGAGGAGTCAAGACGTCCGGATTTGTTGACTCGTTGACCGTTCTCCCGCAGTATTTTTTAAGAAAACTCATAATCACAGTATCCTCTATAAATAGGCCGATCCACCTGTAACGCCTCCATTCGTCATGTGGAATATCACAGTGGGTCCGGCCGGGACCCCACGCCATATTTCACAGACAAACAGCGGAGTCACGTGGGGATATCAAAATCTTTTCTACTCGTAGCCTAACTCAAAGCATTCTAGCGCAGCATTTTCTATTAAAGGAACTCAGCACAGCGACTGTCCACTAATATATAAATTCCACATTTATATACATATCAGGAATGTTTACAACACACACACACACTCACAGCCTTAAGGCCTTACATGTTACTCTTTACAAATTTACAGCTTCGTACATCGGCACGTAGGCCGGCCACACATGAAATCCAAACATTCGTCGCACGACCTTCACGGGCCTTCGCAGCAAGACTTTATCCGCTCAATGCAATTCAACTAATCCACCAGCACCTGCAAATAGTCATCCACCCCAAGAGCGGTAAACAAATCAACGGTCAGCATTAGCTGACCAATTATAACGACCCTACCCCTTACCCGGGGTAGTGGTTTCTTCCCTGTATGCATTGCCATCATAATATCTATCAATCTATCAAGCTCACAACCATGTCACAAACGCCGGTCTCCACCCGACGCTCCGTGCACTCAGGGCACCTTATTGGTGTACCAGATATACCCGTCGTCCACCGCCGATCCAGAGGTTTTTAACTTGTTGGTTGGCCGGTCCTAGTCCACCAATCCCACAGGATGGCGACATTCCGTCCATCCCACTCAGAGGTACTAACCTTACAACAAACATAAGCAGATCGACCCACCCTAGTAGTGTAGCAAACCGGGTTTATCTGTAGTCCCCAGGCATTACCACCAATCGACCTCCCATCCTAATACAGATCGACCCACCCTAGTGGAGTAGCAAGCCGGGTTTAACTCGGCTCCCAGACATTGCCACCAATCGACCCTTCAACTAATACAGATCAACCCACCCTAGTGGTGTAGCAAGCCGGGTTTATCTCGCGCTCCCCAGGCATTGCTACCAATTGACCTCTTAAGACACCCAAGAGCTTACACAATGCATCCAAGATCACATCCATACATCCATACAACAGAGGCTACATGCATATATCTTACACAACATCAAATCTACGGAGTCTTCTTCGGTTTATCCACAACCATCACCAATCCAGACTAACCATTGAGATGGGCTTCATACAGCATGCCTATGTCGTACTACACACTTTCGGCTCTAGATGCAGACTCAACCGAGGAATCACTTACGATATCCACCTCTTGGTGGAGGATTCCTTGCATATGCATAAAGAAAGGACTTCGATGTCCAAGAAGGAGATCGTTACCCTTAAAGATCGCTTTGGAGCCATGAACTAGCCGGATGGAAATCACCGCCTCGTCTTTGCCTTCACGGATCCAACCTCGGATCTGGATTCCGCACTCCGCAGCTCCTCCAGCAGCTGGCTTTCTCCCTCCTCCTTTCCTTCCCTTGGCCTTTCTCTCTCTCTCTCTCTTGGAGAAGAAGAAGGATGAAATGAATGGATTAAACTCTCATTCTCGGCCTTATCTTAGCAGGGAAGAGCCTGGGCCCTTGGATCCAGGATAAGGGAAATGAACGGCTCTGATTTGCCCCAAAAAAGGTTGAACATGGCCTGACACGCCCTATGACACGCCCGTGTCACAGGCCGTGTCCCTTAAGCGGCACACAACCGACTCAAATCCAGACAGTACACGGACGTGTGACACGCCCGTGTCACACCCTATACGCCCGTGTCATGCCCGACACGCTCGTGTCTATTAGCCGTGTACTTCACCCAACACAATATCAACTCACCCGAGTGGGACACGGCCATGGGACATGCCCGTGTCCCAGGCCATTTCCTCCAGGACACACCCGTGTCTCTCAACACGCACACTCCTGGCTGAAACCCGCATAGGACACGCCCTATGACACGCCCGTGTCACAGGCCGTGTACCGCCTTTGCTTGCCGCTCGACGATTGTCGAGCACAGGTCGTCGACCCGAGCACGACATGCCCTGGGACACGCCCGTGTCCTAGGCCGTGTCACCCAATCTGAACACAAATTGGGATTTGGGGTGTTACAACCCTCCCCTCCTTCAAAAAAATTTCGTCCCGAAATTTGGCTCAACTACAGACACTCATCTAAGCACTTCTCTTTGCATCCTCAGCAACCGATCACTCGAATAAAGCGAGCCGGGTTCGAGCTCAGAGGCCGCAGCTTGTCTCTCCCCAAGGCATCACACAAACCGAACTTCACATTCGGAATATACACACAGATATATCTCTCACAGGTGCACATCCATTGACAATTTCATTCACAATTTCATCTAGCCAAAACATCATATATATATACCATGCTTGATCGTTCACTGAAATAACACAAAGTATGCACCAACATTTCATCGTTTACCACGACATATAACGTTTATATACACAACCATCTCATCAACGTGCTACGGGTCACTTTTCTATGTTTACTTCCACTCAGCCGCCTGATTTTGTGTCAAATTAAACACTCGAGGCTGTACTTCACCAATTGAACTTTGCGGCTCCTGCACTTCCAAATTATGCAGTCGAGGTTGCATCCAGGATGCAGATGACTCGACCACTGCTTTGCCCTTTTCGTCATAAGACGCACATGTTCTTTTCTCACTCTTTGACGGGGCACTCCAACAATATTTGGCTATATGTCCTTGCTTCCCGCAGTTAAAACATGTGCGTGTATCAACACGTCCTTGCCCATATTTGGCCCCCGAAGAGACAATTGACGGAGTTGATTCATCAGATCTGAACCTTTTCTTATCTCATCTCTTAAACACCGACTGTTCTGACTGCGGAACTTTAAATTCGGGCTTCGCCACCGCCAGGCTCCTCTTTTCTTGTACCCGTTTCAAATCCTTCTCCAGCACATGGGCTGTATCTACCAATGCTTGGAAGCCTTGGTTCACCGAACTCGGGAGTGCCAACCTTAACTCGTCACGCAGTCCCTCGTAAAAGCGATTCGTCTTCCGAGACTCTTCCGCGAAAGTAGACCCCGTATAGCGCCCTAGTCTGGTAAATTCATGCAGGTACGTATCAATATCAGTCTCACCCTGCACCAAACGTTAAAATTCGTTATCCATCGCAATTCGTTGCGACACTGGCAAATACTTGGCTCGAAACAATCTGGAGAATTCATCAATTGAGACCTCCTCCAATCCTCGACCTGCCAAGCGATGCACTTCCACGTCATCCCACCAAAGTCTCGCATCTCCTTCCAGTAGAAAAGTGGCTAAGGTCACTTTATGCTCCTCCGCGGTCTTGATTGCAGTCAGGATCCTCTTCACTCTTGCAAGCCAATCCTCTGCCTGCGTTGGGGAAATCGCCCCACCAAACATAGGTGGATGAAATTCCATAAACCTTTTCAACTGCTCATTCGTTGCTTGCTCGTCCACCACAACTTCAGCGCGCTCTTGCCTTGTACCGGGCCTTACTGGCACTCCTGCAGGCCTTGCCTGCCCAGTATGCTGTGCTTGTAACACTGCAAGCACCGTCTTAGTCACCACACGTATGGTCTCCGCCGAGGGAGGTGTGGGCGCTTCAACTGGTGCCGCACTCTCGTCCGAATGCTGGGGCTCAGACTGCCCAGCACCACTCCTCGCCACCTATCAATGTACAAAAACACCATTAATCATCCATGTCATAATGACAATACATTGACGTCACATTCACGCTCCTCACATGCATGTATAACATTCCTAGTGGATATTCGCGAGTTCCATTATGTTCTCCCTCCCAAAAATCTCAAACCTGGCTCTGATACCACTTTGTAACGCCTCCATTCGTCACGTGGAATATCATAGTGGGTTTGGCCGGGGCCCCACGCCATATTTCACACACAAATGGTGGAGTCACGTGGGGATATCAAAATCTTTTCTACTCGTAGCCTAACTCAAAGCATTCTAGCACAACATTTTCTGTTAAAGGAACTCAGAACAATGACTGTCCACTAATATATAAATTCCACATTTATATACATATCAGGAATGTTTACAACACACACACGCTCACGGCCTTACGGCCTTACAAGTTACTCTTTACAAATTTATAGCTTCGTACATCGGCACGCAGGCCGGCCACACATGAAATCCAAACATTCGTCGCACAGCCTTCACGGGCCTTCGCAGCAAGACTTTATCCGCTCAATGCAATTTAACTAATCCACCAGCACCTGCAAATAGTCTTCCACCCCAAGAGCGGTAAACAAAGCAACGATCAACATTAGCTGACCAATTATAACGACCCTACCCTTTACCCATGACAGTGGTTCCTTCCCTGTATGCATTGCCATCATAATATCTATCAATCTATCAAGCTACCAAAGACAACCATGTCATAAATGTCGGTCTCCACCCGACGCTCCGTGCACTCAGGGCACCTTATTGGTGTACCAGATATACCCATCGTCCACCACCAATCCAGAGGTTTTTAACTTGTTGGTTGGCCGGTCCTAGTCCACCAATCCCATAGGCTGGCGAAATTCCGTCCATCCCACTCAGAGGTACTAACCTCACAGCAAACATGAGTAGATTGACCCACCCTAGTAGTGTAGCAAGCCGGGTTTATCTGTGCTCCCCAGGCATTACCACCAATCGACCTCCCATCCTAATACAGATCGACCCACCCTAGTGGAGTAGCAAGCCGGGTTTAACTCGGCTCCCCAGGCATTGCCACCAATCGACCATTCAACTAATACAGATCAACCCACCCTAGTGGTGCAGCAAGCTAGGTTTATCTCGCGCTCCCCAGGCGTTGCTACCAATTAACCTCTCAAGACACCCAGGAGCTTACACAAAGCATCCAAGATCACATCCATACATCCATACATCCATACAATAGAGGCTACACACATATATCTTACACAACATCAAATCCACGGAGTCTTCTCCGGTTTATCCATAACCATCACCAATCCAGACTAACCGTGAGATGAGATTCACACAACATGCCTATGCCGTACTACACACTTCCGGCTCTAGATGCAGACTCAACCAAGGAATCACTTACGATATACACCTCTTGGTGGAGGATTCCATGCATATGCATAAAGAAAGGACTTCGATGTCCAAGAAGGAGATCGTTACCCCTGAAGATCGCTTCGGAGCCATAAACTAGCCCGATGGAAATCACCGCCTCGGCTTTGCCTTCACGGATCCAACCTCAAATCTGGATTCCGCACTCCGCAGCTCCTCCAACAGCTGGCTTTCTCCCTCCTTTCCTTCCCTTGGCCTCTCTCTCTCTCTCTCTCTCTCTCTTAGAGAAGAAGAAGAAGGATGAAATGAATGGATTAAACCCTCATTCTCGGCCTTATCTTAGCAGGGAAGAGTCTGGGCCCTTGGATCAAGGATAAGGGAAACGAACGGCTCAGATTTGCCTAGAAAAAGGCTGAACACGACCTCACACGCCCTATGACATGCCCGTGTCCCTTAAGCGGCACACAACCGACTCAAATCCAAACAGTACACGGCCGTGTGACACGCCTGTGTCACACCCTACACGCCCGTGTCATGCCCGACATGCCCGTGTCTATCAGCCGTGTACTTCACCCAGCACAATATCAACTTACCCTAGCGGGACACGGCTATGGGACATGCCCGTGTCCCAGGCCGTATCCTCCAGGACACACCCGTTCC
This sequence comes from Platanthera guangdongensis, assembly GCA_039583875.1. Taxonomy (NCBI): domain Eukaryota; kingdom Viridiplantae; phylum Streptophyta; class Magnoliopsida; order Asparagales; family Orchidaceae; genus Platanthera; species Platanthera guangdongensis. The sequence goes on along the minus strand of CM077154.1, from coordinate 85,187,490 downwards.
TCTCAACATGCACACTCCTGGCTGAAACCAGCAAAGGACACGCCCTATGACACGCCCGTGTCATAGGCCGTGTACCCCCTTTGCTTGCCGTTCGACGATTGTCGAGCACAGGTCGTAGACTCGAGCATGACACGCCCTGTGACACGCCCTGTGACCTACCTCATTTACTCCCCAGCATTTACTTCTTTCACCCCGAACCTTAGTCCCCCTGTCACCTGCTTTCGCCGATCCTTGCGGCACCCAGGCTCTCGCCTCCCCGACCTTTTACTCCTCTCTTCTTCCCTTCAAGATGCCAGGCAAGAGCGAAGGTCGTTCCAAGTGCGTGCAAACCTTCCTAGACCACGCCTTCCCCCCCTGCCATCTCATGAAGGCGGAATTTCTCACAATCACCGAGAACTTCAGTCCACCGGGGTTCGTCGAGCGGAAGCCTGAGAGCGAAGACAGAGTTAACCTTGCGCTAGAAGGGGAGCTTGCCATCCCCTTAGAGCACTTTGAGGCGGGCTTCCTCCTCCTCCTCTGGTCGGAGGTGCATCAGGCCCTGCGTTATTACGGGGCAGTGTCGGCCCAGATCAACCCCAACTCCATCACCCTCCTGGTGGCTTTCCCCTGCTACATGCGGGCGAAAAGGATTAAGTTTAGTCTGCCGATCTTCCGAAAGCACTTCAATTTCCGGGCCAAGGGACGGTCAGTCTTCCTCTCTGGACAGTCAGTGAAGACGGGGTGTCTCGCTAACAAGCATCATCATTTTGCGGAAAGGTTTATCTTCGTATCTGATCCTTTCGTCAACTTTCCTCTCGCCCCCATTCAATATGATGATGCAACCTACAAGCCTCCCGCTCTCGGGGAGCGAGAGGGCGCCCTCGTCGAGTTCTTTGGTTCGAAAGCCTTCGACGTCCCATTCCTCTGGCGAGATCTGGATTCCCTCTAACCGGTACCCCCCCCGGCGAAGGTAATTTTCTGGACTCAACTTGTAACCTTTCGTTTGGAGAGATAGGGCTTATTAGCTATGCGACTCGTAGGTGAGCGAGATATTCCCCTACACCAGCCTTTCGATGAAACCGGGGCACTCACAGACACCTTGGCTCTCGCCAAGTCCGCCGCAGCCGCATGCCGAGTGGATTCGAGAACCTCTTCCGCGCCAAGCGCCCCGAAGTGGAAACCAAGCTCCCACTCAGCCCCTTCTCTAAAAAAATCGAAACCGTCTGCCACAGATACGGGAAAGTCTGTCGCACTGGCTCCCGCTGAGGTCCCTGCGGAGACCCCTTCCATTGCGGACGAGACAGGTGCCGCCCAGCACGCTATAGAGGCCCCCACCGAGACCACTTTAGTTGCAGGCGAGACGGGTGTTCCCCAGCCTGCCACAGAGATCTCGTTCGAGTCCTCCCGCATGCCGGAGCTGAGAGGGAATAAGAAGTTTTGCTTCGGTGATAAGTACAAAGATATGGAGGGCCTGCCCTTGCTCCAGTGGGATCATACCACCAACCGTATCGCGGTTTCCACCCATCTCCCTTCCTGGAGGGAGCGAGACTCAAGCACCAGCCACGCCTTCATGCTAGGATACGACCTCTAAAACCGGGAGGATGCTGACACGTTCGACCGTACGACATCCTAGGACCTCATGTTCGACGCCACCCAGGCATAACTTCGCACGGTCCAACTCTCTGATGATTTGCTTTGCTAACAATTAATAACTCAATGCGATTTCATTCTACATTCTAGTATAACTATGTAGATGGGCCTAAGCTAGATTGAATTAACATTCAGGCAAGTGCACCTATCAATCATAGTACAGGATAAACCTACATCTCGTATCGTATTCCACAGGGCCCTTTCAAGTATTCTTACTCACCCTCACTCTATTATCGTACCTATAAGTAAAATTGATTTCTAACCCAAATTAACCTAACTATGACTATTGAATAAATCAACATTAGAGAAGTAAAAATGATAAAAGGTATGAAGCTTTTAAGCGATTACATGAACGAACTCATTTATTAGTTCAATTCTAAGTGATCATGAAATGAAAAGACTATTAAATTCGTTGTAATGTAAAGGTTAAATGTTCATCAAATTCTCTCTCGAGCAATTCCAAATCTAAACCTAAGATAGTAAATTTTCTCTCGAATAATTTACAACACTCAAGTTCGCATTAAGTAAAATACCCTTATTACTACATAAATTCATGAACTTTATCTCTAAATTACCACGAATCCTTTTACTCGTGTTCTAATTTTCCAAACAACATATCTCTCGATCATAGAGTTTGATTCACAAAGAGAGTTAACACCACAATATGAACATACAAATATCATTACAAAGAACCAATTTCTCAATCTAGCAATTTGCAAATTATGTAAAGCAAAGAAGCAATTCATAATGAAGATTAAACTTTTTGTTTGCAAGCCTAAACATGAATAAAATACCACAAATTTAACATAAACAAAACGATACATGATTACTAGAATGTTCAAATAGAAGTTCATGCAAATTAAAACAATAAACAAAGATGAATCATCAAGAGAAAGAAAGGATTAAAAGGGATTAATGATTAGATAAAAATACATATAAAATACCCTTCAATCCTCCTTCTCTTGGATGCTCCACTTCGGCCTTCAGTAGTTCTCCAATCCCAAAAATGATCCAAAAGTCCTTCACAAATTTTTCTACAGGAAATATATAGTCCCTTTGCAAACATGTCAGACACGGGTTCGCACACAGCCGTGTTGCAGGCCGTGTGGACGGTTCCTAGGCGGTTTCTCCACGAGCAAGCGTGTCTGGTAGTGGGCCGTGTCACATGACACGGGTATGGACAAGGCCGTGTGTTCGGCCGTGTACTTCAGACACGGGTTGGTCGGCAATCGTGTTCAAATATGACACGGGTAGGCACACGGGCGTGTGCCCTACCTGTGTGAGTCTCTGTCTCCTGCGCCCAATTTCTTCAGCTCTAGGTGCATAGGACACGGGTAGGCACACGGCCGTGTGTCCACCCGTGTGTGCCAAATTTTCGTCCTGTCATCAGCCATGTTGACTCCATGAACTCCTCTGTTTGCTCCAAGACTTTAAGGTCCATTAGTTGGCATTACCTGCAATTGAAAAATGAAAGAATCAGTAAATAGTTTATTACAAGGAATGCCAAAGACTTCTAAATGTGCTCTTCTATCTATGATACGACAATTTCTTTACTATTATCGTGAAATCACCACAAAAAGGGACAGGAAATAGTAGACATGATTACAATTATGATAGTAAAAAGCCTATCATAATCGTACTCATCAAATACCCCCAGACTTAGATGTTTGCTTGTCCCTAAGCAAACTAATTCAAAAATTCGGGTTACTAATAAATAATTTTGCCTCCACACACTGGTTGCTATGAATTTAAGAAGAACTTTGATGATGTAATCGTATAGGAAATAGTTTAGCAGACTTTTCTAAATATAGATTTATCTTAAAATTCCTCTAATATATCTCTTAACTATCCTCCACTCTTTCTTAGAAAAAAAAGTATAGCCATCTAAAACAAATGTGAGGAGAAAATAACAATCTCAATAAGATACGTATTAGTATTTCAAAACTTATAAGTACCCATATTGATAATCATGAGCTTACCCTTTTTACACCCTCATATCAACACTAGTTAGAATTAGTAAGGTCGGATCCTTAGGACTTGTATTATGGTGTAGCCTTTTGGCTTAGGATAGAAGATTAAAGGTGAGGTACTCAAAGATAAGTTCGATGATTTTTTTTTTCACACCTAAATCTTGATTGAGCCTTATGTTGGAAGATACCTTAACATACTTCAATTTTATATAAACACCCCCAGACTTTGCGATTGGTATATTTCCCACATTTTGAAGGGCACTCTATTTTTATATATATATTTTTTCTTAACCAAGGGACCGTAGTAGGGATCATTCCAAGTGGGTGCAAGTAAACACGCACTCAGACCACATATCACTATGTCTTTTCTCTTTTTTTAAAGGGTTCAAAGTAGGGATCATTCCAAGTGGATGCAATTATACACGCACTCAGGCCACATATCACTATGAACAAATCATTCCAAGAAGGCATCACTGATAGGTGTGCTAATAGGTAAGGATTTGGCCTTGGTGAATTTTAGTAGTAGAGTGTCAAAAGAATAGGGATTAGGTCCAAACTGGATGTGCAAGGGTATCATGTTAAAGGTTTTGGGTTAACAAGGCTCAAGCTATCCAAAAGGAGGCCTAAGTCATTTCCGCTCTTACTAATAAACTTATGTAATGTTTTGAGGAATGTTAGAGGGTAAGTCCTAGACATCAATAGAGAGTATTTTTCGTTTTAAACCCCTAATACCAAATTATAAAAATGTTACACTCATCGACTCACTTTATTATAGATAAGTATATTTTCTAAAATAGAGTGTTGGATAGTTACTAATATAGAGGAGTAATCTTAAAAGTAAATTATATAGAGAAAATTAAGCTAATGAATTTCTATGCTTAATTACGAAATCAACAAAGTTGAACACTCTATGAGTCTACATCAATTCATTTTAATCAGCGTGCGAAGTTAAATTAGATAGTTATAATCCCAAATGAATGAATAATGAGAGCTTAAAGGATCAAACAAATATTTGAAGGGGGGGGGGGGGTATAACAAACTTGAGTATTATGATAAGCAAATTAAAATCAATTGTAACCACGTGAATAGCCATTCCACCCCTAGACTTAAAATTTGTAATGTCCTCAGTGCAATGTAAAAGGCAGATATATAGTAATTTCACGAAGACATAATAAAAAAAATTGTTATCATAAAAGGTAGAAGATCACAGTAAAGAAACAGGAGCTGTAATGAAATGCACTGATATATAATAGCTGACAGAACTAAATACACTGATATAAAAAAAGTACAAGACATAATACATAAAGATAACACTACATAGATACACATCAGAAGTATGCAGGGTGGTCGTTCGCATTGTCAGGGAAGGAAGGCGGGGCTGGAGCTGGCGGCTGGCGAGGAGCGATCCCTAGGTGGTCTCTGATCTGGATGAGGAGGTCCTCGGTCCGCTGTTGCGACTCCTCAATATACTGTAGGTGCAGAGAAAGCTCAGTGTCGAAGAACTGCCGGAACTCTCGCAAATAACGCGAACGAGGTGGAGGGGGTGCAGTAGAAGACTCGCCATGAGCGTACGTGGAATGGGGCGGAGGTACCAACGACACATCGAGGTCAGGATCCACCTCGTCATCACTGTCATCCTGTACATACGGCCCACATCGTGCAATAGAATATATGACGCCTCCCCGGCCCTGACGGGCGGTGACGAGGCGGAGGGAGCGAAGACCGACCATCGTGATTGGCACGGTCTTCGCGACCACTGTCATCCGGGGGAGGGCTGAGAATATGCCCATATTCTTCACCAGGCGTGAAATGTAGGGTGCTGCACAAATAGACCCTACGCGGGGGGTGTCGACCTGATGGAGAATGAACTGGGCCAGAAGGTAACCGAGATGTCGAGGATAACGTGAAGACATGCTGTAGAGGTATAATAGGTCCTGTCGACTGACAACACCGGAGCTTTCGCCCAGGCCGCTCAAGGTGTGGCTAAGGAGATGGTGAATGTAATGGAGGGCAGGAGAAACCAACTTAGAGGCCTTAGATCGCTTGGCCTCATAGGCACTAGTGTCAAAAGAAATCTGGTGCCAGATACCGCTGGCCATATCGCGATTGGGGAGGTCGAACTGGAGCTCAGAGTAGGCAGCACTAAAGAGGAATGAATCCTCATACACCCCTAAATACTGGGTGAACTGGAGCATGGTGAGTGTATAAAATGTGCCACCCACTCGAAACGAGATTATCCCCTCGGGCACGTGCGGCGCATCAATGAAGTTAGGCCGAAAGTTGCAATAAAATGAGGATAGGAACTCTAATGTGAGTTCCCTAAATCCTAACTCCTCTATGGCGAAAAATTGCTCCCAACCCATTACAGATATTAATGCCCTGACATCCCCAACTAAATTTATTTCTTGAAGCACACTCCAATCAATCATGCGAATATCTTGAAATTTCTTTGATTGTAGGCAGTTGAAGCGGGCGGTGTGCGATGCGTCGGTGAATATTAGTGGAGCAGCGACATCCCGCCTCTCCATTGAGACTTGCAGCTCCGATCGGCGACGACGACCGCCTTGACTTCTTCCGGACGACATGATGTAGAAGGAGAAAAGAAGAGAGGATTGAGTAGAGGGTGCGGGATTTGCTCAAACTGCAAAGATAAATGGTGCTGGGTGTGGAGAGATTGGAATGAGCAGGAAAACAAAATCACACGGCCCCCAATTTATAGTAGACAAACACGGGTTCGCACACAGCCGTGTGTGAACTCGTATTAGGGGAAACCGCAGCCTCGTGGAACACGGGGTGCGTCGATCCGTGTGTAGGAGTTGAACACGGGTACGCACACGGCCGTGTGTGTGTACCCGTGTTAGGGAATCCGGGCCTCGTGGAACACGGGATGCCTCAGTCCGTGTGGTCAAACTGACAAGGGACAGCGTGGCAGGTGGACACGGGCAAACACACGGCCGTGTGTTGACCCGTGTCTGAGCTGGCATGGTGTACCAACACGGGTAGGTAGGAGACACGGCCGTGTGTCAGACGACACGGGCATGTCAGATCTCTCGACACAGCAGTCTCGACGATCGTCGAGCGAAAGACACAGCTGTACACACGAGTTGGTGTGAACCCGTGTCCTTCTCGGGAAGAAATCACCCTTTCTCGGAATTAATTCACACGGCTGGGCCTGAGGCTATGTCGTGTACACGGCCACCCACACGGGCGTATGGTGACCCGTGTGCCCCTCCAATATTGCATTCCTCCAAAAAATTTTTACAGAAATTTTTTTATTAAATTTTTTTCATTAAACCTTTCATTACAATTAACTAGATTTATACTGAAATAGAAATACTTAGAAACACTTACTATAGTTTAACATGAAACTAATCTAGATGGAGGCAGGTCTCTAGACGAGTGAAGTCTCTAGGAAGTTCACCATAATAAGGCTTAAGTCGGTGACCATTAACCTTAAAATCTCCCTTCTCAGGGTGAGTTAGCTCGACGGTACCGTAGAGAAAGACTTCTTTAACCTTAAAGGGTCCGGACCACTTAGACCGTAACTTCCCTGGGAATAAACGTAATCTGGAATTATAAAGGAGGACTTGGTCACCTTTTTGGAATACCTTGGGTTTGCGAAGGTGACGGTCATGAAATAGCTTGTTTTCTCCTTATAAATCCGGGAGTTCTCATAGTCCATACTTCTCCACTCATCTAATTCGTTAAGTTGAAGCTTTCATTTCTCCCATATAGAACTAGTGTCAAAATTTAAAGAACGTATTGCCCAATACGACTTGTGTTCTAATTCTATAGGTAGGTGACAAGATTTACCATAGACTAATCTAAAAGGGGTGGTCCCTATAGGTGTTTTGTAGGCGGTCCTATATGCCCACAAACAATCGTTAAGTTTCCTAGACCACTGCTTCCTATTCCCTTCTACAGATTTTTCTAGGATCCTCTTAAGCTCTCTATTGGAAACTTCAACTTGCCCACTAGTTTGAGGATGATACGGAGTGGCTATCCTATGTGTAACTCCATATTTTTCTAATATTTTATTTAGTTGTAGATTACAAAAGTGTGAACCCCTATCGCTAATAAGTGCACGTGGTGTACCAAATCGTGCGAATAAGGACTTCAAAAATCTGATTACAACCCTACTATCATTAGTAGGCAAAGCTTGCGCTTCAACCCACCTTGATACATAATCTACAGCAACCAAAATATATTTATTCCCAAAAGAAACTGGAAATGGTCCCATAAAATCTATACCCCACACATCAAATACTTCAAATTCAAGAATAACGTTTTGCGGCATTTCATATAATTTAGAAATATTACCTGCTTTCTGACAAGAATCACATGAAAGCACGTACCTTTGGGCATCCCTGAATAGAAGGGGCCAATAAAAACCAGAATCAAGAACCTTTTTTGCAGAGCGATTCGCTCCATATTGACCACCAGCAGGGCCTGCATGACACTACTCCAAAATCTTCCAACCCTCCTCCGCTGATACACACCTTCGTATAACAGAATCTGCACATATCCAAAAAATAAAGGGGTCCTCCCAAAAGTAATATTTCAAATCATAGAAAAATTTCTTTTTCTGCTGATATGAAAAGTCTTTTGGAAGGACCTTAGCTACAAGATAGTTTGCATAATCTGCAAATCATGGATAATCAAGATGTACATTTGTAGATATGGCAAATAGTGATTCCTCAGGAAATGTATCAGAAATTTCAGATTCATCTAACATTGATCGTAGTGGATTTTCTAAACGTGAAAGATGATCCGCCGCTAAGTTTTCCGCCCTTCGTTTATCCCTAATTTCTAAATCAAATTCTTGCAACAGAAGAACCCAACAGATTAAATGAGGCCTTGCTTCCGCTTTGGCTAGCAAATATCTAAGGGCAGAGTGATTCGTGTAAACTACCACTTTGGACAATGTTAAGTATGGTATAAATTTATCGAAGGCAAATACCACTGCTAGGAGTTCTTTTTCGGTAGTTGTATAATTCTCCTGTGCATTATTAAGTGTTTTGCTAGCATAATATATTGGGTGAAAATGTTTGTTTCGGCATTGTCCTAAAACAGCCCCTACCGCAAAACTACTAGCGTAACACATGATCTCAAATGGTTGACTAAAATCGGGTGCGATCATAATAGGATAATTAATTAATTTCTCTTTTAAGAACTCAAAGGCATGTAGAAACTCTTGTTCAAAAATAAAAGGTGTGTCTTTTTCTAAAAGCCTTGTAAGTGGTTTAGCTATTTTAGAGAAGTCTTTAATAAACCGGCGGTAAAATCCAGCGTGTCCTAAGAAACTTCTCACTGCCTTAACAGAGGTTGGTGGTGGTAATTTTTCTATGGTCTCTATTTTTGCTCTATCAACTTGGATTCCTTGGCTTAAGATTTTATGGCCAAGTACTAACCCTTCTTGTACCATAAAATGACACTTCTCCCAACTAAGCGCTAGATTCGTCTCCTCGCACCTCCTAAGAACTTTCTCTAAATTATTCAAACATATATCAAATGAGTCGCCAAAAACAGAAAAATCATCCATGAACACTTCCATGATATCTTCAACATACTCGTTAAAGATGGCTAGCATGCACCTTTGAAACGTGGCGGGTGCATTACATAACCCGAAAGGCATACGTTTATAGGCAAAGGTACCGAATGGGCAAGTAAATGTTGTTTTCTCTTGGTATTCTGGTGCTATAGGAATTTGGAAGTATCCAGAAAGTCCATCTAGAAAACAATAATAAGAATGTCCCGATAAGAGTTCTAATATCTGGTTAATGAAAGGAAGAGGGAAATGGTCTTTCCTAGTGTCATCATTTAATTTCCTATAGTCTATACAGACACGCCAACCTGTTACCGTTCACGTTGGAATTAATTCATTTCTATCATTTGGTACCACTGTCAGGCCACCCTTCTTAGGAACTACTTGGACAGGACTAACCCATGAACTATCCGAAATAGGATATATAATACCAACATCTAATAACTTAACAATCTCAGCCTTTACTACCTCTTTCATATTAGGATTTAGCCTACATTGCGATTGAATAGAAGACTTATAGTTTTCTTCCAAAAGGATTTTATGAGTGCAAAAACTAGGATTAATACCCTTTATATCAGATATTTTTCACGCTATTGCACCTTTACATTTCTTCAATATAGTTATTAATTTATCTTTTTCAATATTGGAAAGATTTGAAGATATGATAACTGGGTACGAAGAGTTAGTTCCTAAGAATGCATACTCAAGATGATCCGGTAGTTTTTTTTAATTCTACTATTGGTGGATTCTTAGTATTATTCTTAAGAGCTTCATGATCTCCTTCAGTAATTAAACTATATTCAGTTGTTCTATTCATGCCAACACAATTTTCAAGAAAAAATAAATGTTCAACAATGTCATCATTTTTATCATCTTCTAGATAGCTGTTAGTTATGCAAATTTCTAAAGGATCTTTATAATAAAAATTAGAATTTATAGAAGTCATAAAGTCATCAATACCATGAGAAAAATAGCAATAATCATCGTTATCTAAAGATTGTTTCATAGTATTGCCAATTTGAAAGGTGACTTCATCTTCTCCTACTCGCAATACTAATTTACCATCAAAAACATCAATAAGTGCTCTAGATGTTGCTAGAAATGGACGACCTAGTATGAGTGGTACTTCGATATTTTCATCCATATCTAGAATAACAAAATCAGCAGGAAATATAAACTTATCTACCTTAACTAATACATCTTCTACTATTCCTCTAGGATACTTAACCGATCGATCCGCTAATTGAATACTCATTCTAGTCGGGTTAAGTTCTCCTAGGCCTAGTTTCATATATAGTTTATAAGACATTAAATTTATACTTGCTCCTAAATATACTAAAGCTTTATTGACTTGTAAATCACCGATTAAACAAGGAATTGAAAATGAACCGGGATCCTTACATTTTTATGGCAATTTATTTTGTAAAATAGCAGAACATTCTTCACTTAATGTTACTAATGATAAATATTCAATTTTCTTTTTATTAGAAATCAAATCCTTAAGAAATTTAGCATATTTAGGCATTTGAATAATTTCAGAAAAAGGTAAATTAACATGTAATTGCTTAAACATAGATAAAAATTTACCATACTGCGCATCCATGCGCTCCTTGTTAAGCTTTGCTGGGTATGGTATTGCTGGTTGGTACTCCATCGGTTGCACATTCATCTCGCTTGGTCCTTCGCCGCTAGACTCCATTTGGGGTGCTTCCTTCGCAGGCCTTGGGTCTTGTAACTCCTTTCCGCTCCTCAATTGAATGGCTTTTGCATGCTCCCTTGGATTTATCTCAGTGTTCCCCGGAAGTGTTCCTTGGTGCCTTTCAGAAACCATCCTTGCAAGCTGACCAATCTGATTCTCCAAGTTCTGAATTGAACCCTCTTGATTCCGAAAGGCTACATCGGTAGTTTGCATGAACTTGGTAAGCACATCTTCCAATGTAGTCTTCCTTGGTTCCGGCTGTGGTTGTTGTCCAAACATGGGTTGCTTCCCTTGATTTCCTTGTCCTCCCCAAGAGAAATTGGGGTGGTTTCTCCGTCCAGGGTTATATGTAGAACTATATGGGTTGTTGGCTTGATTGAAAGGAGGTCTAATATTGTTGCCCATATAGTCAACATGCTCTTGAACTTGAGGTTCACAACCAGGCATTCCACTGCATGAAAGGTCCCATTGTTGAGGTTCCATGGAAGGTGATGCTAAGGCAAGGTTGTCCATCTTTTGGTGAAGCTTCTCCACTTGAATAGCTAAGGCGGTGATGACATCTACTTCATAAATTCCTGCGGGCTTGCTAGGCTTTTGTCTTACGGTAGTCCATTGCTAATTGTTCATTTCCATGTCCTCTATAAACTTTTGAGCCGCTTCAGGTGTCTTGTTGTTCAAAGTGCCTCCACTAGCTGCATCGATCATCTGTTTAGTGGCCGGATTTAGACCATTGTAGAAGGTTTGAATTTGAAGCCAAGAAGGTAGAGCATGGTGGGGACATCTCCTTAACAACTCCTTGAATCGTTCCCATGTGTCGTACAATGATTCAGACTCCAATTGAATGTACGTAGAGATGTCATTCCTTAACTTCGCAGTCTTCGCAGGTGGGAAATACTTTATTAGAAACTTCTCAACCATCATGTCCCAAGTAGTGATCGACCCTCTAGGTAATGAATTCAACCACTGCTTCGCCTTATGCCTTAGTGAAAATGGAAACAATCTCAATCGAATGGCATCGTTGGAAACACCATTGATCTTAAATGTGTCACATATCTCCAAGAATCTGGCTAAGTGGGTGTTAGGATCCTCATCTTGCAAGCCATCATACTGGACATACTGTTGAACCATTTGTATCACACTAGACTTCAATTCAAAGTTATTGGTAGCTATCGGTGGTCTAACGATGCTCGACCCGATTCCTTGGAGATTAGGTCTAGCAATGTCAGACATGGTTTGCTCATTTTGGTTGGCCATGGTATCTAGGTTTTCAGGATGATTCTCTCCTTGATTTACTGTCTACTCTTCTGATAGTCCGTTTGAAATATTTGTGGTATTAATTCCCACGCCCCTTAGGTTAGTGTTATGGATAAGTCATTCTGGGTCAGGATGAAATGGTACTAGCCCAGAATTTTTGCCCTTGGTCATAGACTAACAGACTACAAAAAAAAATATTACGTGATATAATAATTCATAAACTAAATTACAATTATATAAACGAAAATGGGTAGATTAATAAAGATTAGGATTTCAAAATATTTTGAAAACGTCCCCGGTAATGGCGCCAAAAACTTGATGATTTGCTTTGCTAACAAGTAATAACTCAATGCGATTTCATTCTACATTCTAGTATAACTATGTAGATGGGCCTAAGCTAGATTGAATTAACATTCAAGCAAGTGCACCTATCAATCATAGTACAGGATAAACCTACATCTCGTGTCGTATTCCACAGGGCCCTTTCAAGTATTCTTACTCACCCTCACTCTATTATCGTACCTATAAGTAAAATTGATTTCTAACCTAAATTAACCTAATTATGACTATTGGATAAACAACATTAGAGAAGTAAAAATGATAAAAGGTATGAAGCTTTTAAGCGATTACATGAACGAACTCATTTATTATTTCAATTCTAAGTGATCATGAAATGAAAAGACTATTAAATTTGTTGTAATGTAAAGGTTAAATGTTCATCAAATTCTCTCTCGAGCAATTCCAAATCTAAACCTAAGATAGTAAATTTTCTCTCGAACAATTTACAACACTCAAGTTCGCATTAAGTAAAGTACCCTTATTACTACATAAATTCATGAACTTTATATCTAAATTACCATGAATCCTTTTACTCGTGTTCTAATTTTCCAAACAACATATCTCTCGATCATAGAGTTTGATTCACAAAGAGAGTTAACACCACAATATGAATATACAAATATCATTACAAAGAACCAATTTCTCAATCTAGCAATTTGAAAATTATGTAAAGCAAAGAAGCAATTCATAATGAAGATTAAACTCTTTGTTTGCAAGTCTAAACACGCATAAAATACCACAAATTTAACATAAACAAAACGATACATGATTACTAGAATGTTCAAATAGAAGTTCATGCAAATTAAAACAATAAACAAAGATGAATCATCAAGAGAAAGGAAGGATTAAAAGGGATTAATGATTAGATAAAAATACATATAAAATACCCTTCAATCCTCCTTCTCTTGGATGCTCCACTTCGGCCTTCAGCAGTTCTCCAATCCCAGAAATGATCCAAAAGTCCTTCACAAATTTTTCTACAGGAAATATATAGTCCCTTTATAAACAGGTCAGACACGGGTTCGCACACGGTCGTGTGGCAGGCCGTGTGTATGGTTCCTAGGCGGTTTCTCCACGAGCAAGCGTGTTTGGTAGTGGGCCGTGTCAGATGACATGGGTATGGACACGACCGTGTGTTCGGCCATGTACTTCAGACACGGGTTGGTCGGCAATCGTGTTCACATATGACACGGGTAGGCACACAGGCGTGTGCCCTACCCGTGTGAGTCTCTGTCTCCTGCGCCCAATTTCTTCAGCTCTAGGTGCATAGGACACAGGTAGGCACACGGCCGTGTCCACTCATGTGCGCCAAAGTTTTGTCCTGTCATCAGTCATGTTGACTCCGTGAACTCCTCTATTTGCTCCAAGACTTTTAGATCCATTGGTTGGAATTACCTACAATAGAAAAATGAAAGAATCAGTATATAGTTTATTACAAGGAATGCCAAAGACTTCTAAATGCGCTCTTCTATCTATAATACGACAATTTCTTTACTATTATCGTGAAATCACCACAAAAGGGGCAGGAAATAGTAGACATGATTAGAATTATGATAGTAAAAAGCATATCATAATCGTACTCATCACTCTCGCATATGGTTGAGCACCGCATCCTCACCATAGAGCGCAACCTCGTCGATATGCTCAGGCCGAGGGATGCCGCGGTAGCAGAAGCTACCACCCTAAAGGATGACCTGGCAGCCGCTCAATAACTTCTCTCCACTCGCCCGACTGCCGAGGTAAACAGGGTCCTTCAATATTTTTCATCCTCCTTCAATATATTTTCATGTATATACACCTTTCGCTTAATTGGACCGTCCCACAGGATTCCGTGGAAGCCGAGCTTTCCCTTGCTAGAGTGGCCCGCGTCCAGGGTAAGAACCAGCTGCTGCAGGCTGAGGTGAAGCGGTTGGAGGAGGCCCTGGCCCTGGCCCAACCGTCGTGGGAGGAGAGAGTTGAGCGCCGCCACTACTCCGCATATGAAATCGACATGGTCATTCAGGAGAACGCGCAGGCCACTGCCAAGATGGTCATCGAGGTGCTGCAGGAGTTGACGCTCTTGAACGAAGGAGGCAAGACCCTCACAGCTCGAGGGATACTGCCCTGGCTGTTCGAGCACATCCCCAAACCTGCCGAAGAGGACGACTCTCCGACCAACGATGCAGTGGAGCTTGTACTGAACGTGGAAACCAACGGAAGCTCACCCGACGAATCCTCCGGCTACTCCCCAAGCGGAAACTCTAGCAGGAGCTCCAACGAAACAACTTAATAGCCTCCATTGTAATCTTGCTTTGTTTTTTGTACATTCATTTTTGTGAACTTACCAATTACAACTTTTGTAAGGGGGGAGATTCCCTCACTGATACTTAACTCTTTTTATATTGTGTTGGAAAATTTGCTTTGTCGCTGGAATGACTGTCACCTTTGGCTAACCCTAGACTCTTAGGATCTTAGGTGGTGACCGCCTCCCGTCAAAGAGTTGGACAAGTAAAACCTTTCAAAAGTGGCTTGACGAGAGCCTTGCCAAAAGGGCCGTGTCGGGAACCCCGCTGAGAGGTGCTTGTCGGGATCCTCGGTGAGATGGCTATGGCGAGAGCCCTGCCTAGTGGGTTATGTCGAGAGCCCTGTCGAGAGCCTGGCCGAGAGCCCTGCCGGGAGATTTATGCTGAGAACCCTGCTGAGAGCCTGGCCGAGAGCCCTACCAGGAGCCTGGCCGAGAGCCCTGCCGGGAGGGTTATGCCGAGAACCCTGCTGAGAGCCTGGCCGAGAGCCCTACCAGGAGGGTTATGCTGAGGGCCCTGCCAAGAGGGGTCTGAGTCATCCCATCCCTACCTAGGACTGGTGTAATGCCCCAAATCTTAGTGATGACTGGGCCGAGGAGAGTGGGTAACACGGCCTGGGACACGGGCGTGTCCCCAGGCCGGTTCCTACTCTGTGTGAGGTACACGACCAGGGACATGGGGGTGTCCATGGTCGTGTCTTACACTCAAGTGCTGCACGGCAGTTTTGAGTGAGCTCGACGAAATGCGGTTGACGATCCTCGAGTGGGGTACACGGCCTGTGACACGGGCGTGTCCAGGGCCGTGTCCTGCTATGCGCTCGACGAGTTCTCAAGTGAGTTCGACGAAATGCACTCGACGATCCTCGAGTGGGGAACACGGCCTGTGATACGGGCATGTCAAGGGCCGTGTCCTTCTCAATGCTTGGGCAGACTGATGCACACAGGCTGGACATGGGCGTGTTTGAAGCCATATCTGACACACGGCCAGTAACACGGGTGTGTCATAAGGCCGTATCCTGGTCTGGTTAAGTCAGTTTCTTTATTGCTTAAGGTACACGGCCTGTGACACGGGCATGTCACAGCCGTGTTCAGCCTGGGAAAATGATTTTCAGGGCTTTTTGTGGCCGTCCATTCCTTTCAAAGGTGATCCAACGGCCCTGAATTCTCTCTGCTGCTGATAAGGCCAAGAGTTTATGATAAACTCTCTCATTTTCTCTAGGCCTTTCTCTTTCTTCATGTGTTAGAGAGTGGGGAGAGCAAGGGAGAAGGAGGAGGAATCTGGTGGCCGGTGGAGCTGTAGAGCCCTAAATCGCGTGCCGAGTCCAGATTTGTGGAGGCAAGGTCGTTGTGGTACTTATCATCCGGCGAGATTTCCATGGCTCCAAAGCGATTGTCAAGGGTAACGATCTTTCTTCCTTGGACATGTGAAGTCCTTGACTTGGTATATGCATATGTTTCCCCCACCAAAAGGTGGCTTATTAAGGGATTTCCTTGGGTTGATTTTGGATATCCCCAAGATGTCTTGCATGTAGATCCGGAAGTGTGAAGTACGGAATATGCATACTATGTGAAGCCCATCTGGACAGGTTGGTTGGGATTGGTGATGTTTTCTTTTGCACACCGGAGAAGTCTCCGCGTATAAATGAATATGTTTGCGGATTCGGTGGATTGTGCCTGTGAAGGATAGTAGCATGAAGTACTGGAATGAAAGTCCAGGAAAATACCTACTAAGTGTTTGTGCTGTATGCTATGACAGACCACTGTTCCTGGCACTGCAGGGGGCTGCAGGGATTGCTGGATGGTTGATCCAGATAATGTAGGGCTATGGATGGAAAGTGAGTTTTGTCAATAACGTCGGGCGAGAGTGAGTGTTGTTGGCGATGGCTCCTAACTAACCTGTGATTGTGAAGCCAGTCCTTCGGGGACAGTGTGGCTATTTGTGAGCTTTGTGAGCTCATGCTGAACGGACAAGAGGATGCCGACCCACATCAGTGAACTGATGATTTGAGCAACGGGAAACGACTGAACCGTATCCACATTATGGTTATCTGCCATGAGTACCTGAGCGCCTGGCATTCGGCAGAAACACATAATGAGAGCCTTAGACCTATGCGCCACTCAGTAGCGATGCTATGGGGGGCTACGGGCCAAATCTCGGGTCGTTACAAGATTACAAGAGGCTTAGGCCTGCACGCCACGATGCCATGGGGGGCTACGGGCCAATCCCGGGTCGTTACACTAAGACTAAAGTCTCCGGCTGAAGGCCGTGGAGCAAAATGCTCAAGTTTACCATTGGGCTTCGGGCCTTGAATGGCGGTGGGCGACTGGTTTATCCGATACACCAAGAATGTGCCCTGAGTGCACGGAGCGTCGGACTGTGTGGGCGATGTTTATGATATATTGATTGTGCGTGAATGCGTATTGTGTGAGATATCTGCTTGTGAAATGCTATGCCTGCAGGGAAGGAATACCACTGCCCTAGGTAAGGGGTAGAGTCGTTATAAATTGTTCAGCTGACTGCTAACCATTGCCTTGTTTACCACCGTGCGGTGGATTGTCCCGTGCAGGTGCAGGAGAGCCGAGCGGAAAATCGGGGGCTGAATCCCTTGTTGTTGATGCTGCTGCTGCTATGCTAGCCCTCGAAGGCCAAAGAAGTTAATATGCTAGTCTTTTCATGTGTGGCTATTGGATCCCTAGTAAGATTTGTGCTAGGTTCACTAAGTTAGGATCAAATGACCCACAATGTATAGCCAGGGTTATGGTTGTGTCCTAGAGTCTAGGCCAAGTCCTTAGAATCAACATCACATGGACCAGCTATCAAAAAGACTCTCAGATACTCAAGACTTAGAGTTTTTCTAATGACCAAGTAAAATGAGTTCGACGTTCATCGAACTCAGGTCGACAATAGTCATGCTCAGCTCGACGATCTCAGAGTAAATTCTCTGAGCTGAGCTCGACGAACTTGGTACTCAGGTCGACGAACTTTAAACACTATACTTCAACACTTCAAGATCAGAAAACATCTCTTTATTCTAAGTCCAGAGTCAGACTTTGGTCGGCGAACTTGATTCTCCGCTCGACGAACTGTGAACACAATAGCTAGAGTTATCCAACAGCAGTTAAGTGGTTCTCAGCTCGACGAAACAAATTCTTAGGTCGATGAATTCTGGATACTTCACTTCAACACCTTCATCCAGAAGCATCTGAAGTTATTCTAAGTCCAGAAATATTTTGCTGAACTTCAGTCGACGAAACCAGATATCACCTCGACGAACTCCATACACAGAAAAGACAAAGTTTCTAGAGAATATAGTTCTGCTCTCAACTCGATGATCTTGGAACTCAGCTCGACGAACAGAAGTCATCTGGTCGACGAACTCAGCAACTCAGCTCGATGAACTATGTACTCAGATCGACGATTTCTGTTATCAGTTCGACGAATCCAGACTTTGTTATTTTCCATCCTTCTGTCCCCTTCTTACTGCAATAATTCCTAAGTAATTAATGCTCAAATATTCTATGGAATATAACCATTAGACAGAGCATTGATTAAGGTCTTCTCTAGAATTATTGCCTGCTGTTTTTCCATGGGACAGTTAGGGAAATAATTCAATGCCGTTTATTCTCAAGGCTGTCAGCATTGATTGCAGAGGATTTCAAAAATTCGAAAGACCATTTTTGACAAGAAATAAAAAAGAGATTTTCTCTCTTCTTCCTGCAATAGAAGATAGATAGACAAACAGAACAAGATACATAATACAGAAAATAGTCAGTCTGGAACAAGAGATTCATTGCTGTCTGTCAACATAGAATTCTGATACAATAAGAAGCCATATTCCTGAAGATCATCAACTATCTGAAGAAGAAGAACACCTAATCAAAATCAAAAGTCTTCTGTCTTCAATACTCCAGGATACTTCAAGGACAACAAACACCTATCAGTCAAGAAGTTCCTGAACAGCTGCTGATCAAGGCTGTACTACTGAAGGCCTATCACCCTGAAGCAAAGCTCCATCTCCCTGAACCATTCAACATCTCAGGTGGAGCTATTTGCTACCATCATATATCCACTAGTCTTCTCTCTAATTGTTGACAGAGAAGACACCATCATCTCTCACCCCTCTCTGTAAAAAGGGTTATATCTCCCTTCAAAAGTTAGCCTTGGTTACAAGTCACCTGACCAAAAGACTTGAGATTTGGTTTTTGAGCACCTGATAAAAAGCTCATTGGTGTCAGACACCTGATCAAAAATCTGAGTGGATTCCTACCAGGGTGGTAGAAGAGTGGATGTACCCAGGTTGGGGAATCACTATAAATCCTTGTGTCTTCTGTGTTGCTTGGTATTCTTGCTTTATTTTTGTGCTGTGATTTGTTTTACTTAGTATATAACTCTAATTAGTTAAGTTAAGATCTATCCCCATAACTTTCAGTGGCCGGCCTACGTGCCGATGTATGGAAGTCATATGTGTAAAGAGTAACTATAAGGCCATAGGCCAGACTTGCTGTATATTTGACGAACATTCCTTCGTGTTGTATATATAAATGTTGGTTTATATATTGTGAACATTCTGATGGGTTGAGTTCAATTAACTTAAAAGATTCAGATAGAATGCTCTGAGTTAGGATGCACAACTCTAATATTAACCCGCAACTTCACCGCCTGTTTGTGGCATATGGTGTGGGGCCCCGACCGTACCTTCTATTATATGTCATGCAACGAATCGTGGTGTTATATTTTGGTATCAGCTTGTCTCGGTCTTCCCTTTTGAATTCGTGGTCGAATTCTTTTGTGGGGTGGCAAGCACGTGCAAGTGCGACCCATGATAACATTAATGACTCAAGAATGTCCACTAAGGAATGCAAATACACATGTTTGAGGAACCTGCGCGTTCCTATTTTGTTGTTATTGCTTGTGCGAAGTCGCTAATGTGTGTCTTGTCCACCAATAGGTGACTCGTAGTGGTGCTAGGTAGTCTGATCCCCAGCGTTCTGATGAGAGTGCGACACCAACTGAGGTGCCTCCACCTCCTCCTTCTACGAAAACAATATGCTTAGTTACTGAGGCGCTGTTTGCAATGATTCATGCACAGCCTACTGGGAAGTCGCAACCGACATTGGTGCTAGAACGGGTTGGGGTAAGGCCGGAACCTGTTGAGGCTGTTGATCCTCGGGCAGCTGAACGACAGTTGAATCAGTTTACGAGCTTCAATCCTCCGACATTTACGGGTGTGGGATCCCCAATGCAGGCGGAAAATTGGTTATCGCGCGTCAATTGAATAATGACGGCGATAAGGACAGAGGAAAATTAGAAGGTCACCTTAGCCGCCTTCTTATTGGAAGGAGAAGCTCGGCTATGGTTGGACGAGATAGAGTTACATCACTTAGCGGGTAGACAACTGATAGAAGTCTCGATTGAGGAATTTTCGCGACTGTTCTTGGCAAAGCACGTGCCAGCGACTCAATGCTGTTGAAATTTGTGAAGTGAAAGTGGGTGATGGAGCAGGCCGGGTGGTCCGGGCGGCCTGATATTGCAGTATGGGCAGACTGGTGTGCGGCCTGGGTGGTCTGTGGCCAGGGAAGTCCTGGCGGCTTGGGCATCTAGTGGAGCGGCCTGAGCGGACCGTGTATGGCGGTCTGTTGGCAGTGCTCAGCTTGGTCTGTAGCCTTGCAGTTAGCCAGTTCTTGGTGTAGCCGGGCGGATTGGAGTTTGAATCCGCGAGAGGTGTTGCGGAATTGGTTGAGTCTGCAGTGTCCGCTGTTGCGGACTGGCCTTGGAGATCTGCTGTGGTCCTTGCCAACCTCTCCTGTTTTGCAGCGGGCGTTAGCTGCTTTGTGGAGGACAGCGTGGACTGGTGTCAAGTCCGGCAGTTGGCCGTTGTCTTGGCAGCTGTGCGAGTAGGGGCTTGCGAGCTCTGCCTTATTCTGGTGGAGTGTTGGCGATCTGCCTTGGGGGCAGGCAGACTAGGCCATGTCCGCCGAGCTTGCGCCAGGCCCTTGGTGGTTTAATGGACTTGGTCACATTCTATGTCAAGTCCAGCATGCCCACGGTATCCGCAGAGTCCGCTGTTGACCGGGCAGACTGCATGTTGGTCATGGACTCATGGCGGATTGAGGCTTTGTTCTCGAGGCTATGCGGGCTGATGCCTTGTCCGCATAGTATGGGCGGACTAGTGCGAGTCCGCCTGGTGGTGAACATCGTTGTCTTAGCTCCTGGCAGTTTTGTTGTAATCCAGCTAAGTCCTTGCGGACTCAGCGGATAGGGCTTTGCTAGTGCGCGGGCTGGGGCGGTGACTCTATTCACTAGGGTGGTGACCACACTCCTCACCTCGCCTATAAATAGACCCCCCAGCACATCTACAACAAGTGAGTGAATAGTAAGTGGGGCTTGGTCAATTGCTGCTGTGTAACATCCCATTTCCGGCTAGACCCCTAGGAGTCGGTCTGCCGTGACAGAACCCCCGTAAACCCCAGGGATTGACAGTAACCGATCTAAAAATAGGTTCAGGCATGACGGCTAGCCGAAGACGCAATCCTCCGAAGTCCGTCGATCGAAATCCCGAGTCACGGGTTGGTCACGCCCGTGACTGGCCCGTCACGCCCGTGACTGGCCCGTCATGCCCGTGACTTCCTTCGATGGTCGACGAAATCAGGAAGCTAATCGCCGAGCTCAGAACTCATGTCACGGGTTGGTCACGCCCGTGACAGTCCTGTCACGCCCGTGACCTAGGGCGTGACGCCCCCACCGACCATCGACGATCGGCGCTCGACGATCATCGAGTGGTGTTTGAATGTGTACACGGCCGTGTCACGGGCATGTCGTATCTGACAAGGGCGTGACACGGGGAGTGTCTCTCTGTTTGGAGATCGGCGCTCGACGATCGTCGAGCGATGTTTGAGTGAGTACACGGCCGTGTCACTAGCGTGTCGTATCTGACACGGGCGTGACCCGGGGCGTGTCTCTCTGTTCGACGATCAGCACTCGACGATCATCGAGCGGTGTTTGAGTGAGTACATGACCGTGTCACGGGCGTGCCATATCTGATACGGGCGTGATACGAGGTGTGTCTCTCTGTTCGACGATCGGCGCTCGACGATCGTCGAGCGGTGTTTGAAGAATAAAAAAAAGAAAAGAAAAAAAATAGAAGAATCAAAAAAGGGGAGTCTTACAAGTGGTATCAGAGGAAACCTCGATCAAAAAGTAACAGTCCACAACCCTGGGTCACCCCCGCGCGAGTTTAGTTTGGGGACAAACTAAGCAGCGGAAGCAGTGGTGTGCCCATATGGAGATGACATATAAATTGTCCATTTTTAGTAAAGATTGAACGTTTTCTCATTATGGATTTTGTTACGCAGCCTCCAGCACAGCCTACTCCACCGGTCCCCACTCCTTTCCTTCAGTCAGACATGGGGAAGACTCTTACAGCTATCCTTGAGGCCTTCCGGACTCAACAGGCTCCAGCTCCGCAGCCAAACCCGGGGGCCAATTGGTTGAGCATTTTCCGAGGACTTTCTCCCCCATCCTACTTGGGGACAGAATCAGCAGTTCAGACGGAAGAGTGGCTGGATATTATGTACGAAATGCTGACCGGGATACGGTGCCCCTGGGAGGAGAGGGTGGCCTTGGTGGTCTCCTGCCTGGAGTCCCATGCCAAGAGGTGGTGGAAGACGCTGCAGGACACGACGTTTGCCGACAAGGAGGTTGCGGAAATTACCTGGGAAGAGTTCAGGGCCGCGCTGCTGGAGCATTTTTGTAACGCCCAGAAACTCAAAGGAGCGACGGGGGACGTTTTGGGCAAGTTTTGGGTTCTGGCTGCAGACACACGGCCTGGGACACGGGCGTGTCCCAGGGCGTGTCAAGCCTGTGTCGACACTTAGCCCGCGAAGTCGACACTCTGCGTTCGACGAAGTGTCGAGACATGGCACACGGCCTGCGACATGGGCGTGTCGCAGGGCGTGTCGACCCGTGTCGACACTCGTCCCGGGAAGTCGACACTTTGCTCTCGACATTGTGTCGAGACAAGGCACACGGCCTAGGACACGGGCGTGTCCAAGGCCGTGTCATCAGGTCGACGATCTTCGCTCGACGAAGTGTCGAGTGTCGAGACCGTGTACACGGCTTGGAGCCCAGGCGTGTTGAGGTGACACGGGCAAGGACACGGACGTGTCCTAGAACCCGTGCAGTGCTCGGGTTGTTTTCGGGGAAAAATGATGGGGGTACACGGCCGGCCACATGGCCGTGTCAGGTGGAACACGGGCGTGCCAGGTCGAACACGGGCGTGTTCGATACCCGTGTGAGGTTCCAGGCGAGCCGATTTTGATGGCGAATGAGGCACACGGCCCTGGACACGGGCGTGTGCCAGGCCGTGTGCGGTCCAGATTGGGCATTTCAGTCCCGAATCAAAGCCGTTCATTTCTCTAATTGATGATCCAACGGCTGGGGGTTATTCCTGAAGGGATATACCCGGGATTGGACTTAGAAACCCTCACTTTTCGTAAGTTATCATCTTTCTAAAAGCTTAGAGAGAGAGGAGAGCCAAGGAAGGAAGAAGGAGCTAGATCCGACCATTGGAGGAGCTTCGAAGCTCCAAATCGCGAGCCGACTCCGGATCCACGGAGGAAAAGACAGTGCGGTGCTTTTCATCCGCTTACTTTTCCATGGCGCAAAAGAGGAACGCTAGTGTAACGATTCTCTTCTTGAGCATGAGTATCTCTCCTTCTTTGCATAGGAAGCCCGCTCTCGCGAGTTTGCGGAGAGTTGGAGGCGTTTCTTCTGGTAGATATGTGAAGTCCCCGTTGTATAGAGTCCGTAAGCGAGAACGGACATATGCATGATGTGTGAAGCCTACCCGGACATGTTGGTCTGGATCGGTGATGTTGCATTGCATAAATGCCGGAGAAGACTCCGTGCTATTGGTTGTTTTTCGGGTTTTCTACACGGTAGATTGCAGCAGGGAGCCTTGGGGATTAACCCAAAGGTGCACCCGGAAAACTGGGCGGATGCGAGATCTTGCCAACTTGGTGGCCTGAGAGCCAACTTGAACATAACCGGGTTATGTGAATTGTGATGGAAATGGGACTCGGTGGAAGTTTGACCCGCGCAAATGGCTTTAATTGTCGTTGCGATGTGAGCACGGGTTAGATAGAACCGTACCCGTTCTATGTCGTTCGGTTAAAGAGACCTAAAGGTACTTGGCACTTGCCGTTGGCATAGATTAGGGTCTTCGGCGGTCAATGGCTTAAATTGTCGTGACTCAGGCCAGGAAGACAAAATGCTCATAGGTTTGGCCGTCAAAGTGGCGGTGGTGAGTCCGGAATGTCTATGGCTTTAATTGACGTGACATCGACTGGTTCACCGAGAATGTACCCTGAGAGCACGGGGCGTGTGGCCGTGCGAGCCAACGTTTGTGATGAAATGATTATTGTTATATATTGCTCGCTTATGCTAATGAAATGCAGGGAAGGAGCATCGCCGCCCCGAGTTGGGGACGGGATCGTTATAATTTGGTCAGCATTGCTGACCGTTGCCTTGTTTTGCCACCGTGCGGTGGTTTGTTGCTTGCAGGTGCTGCTGGACCAAGCGGTCAATAGCGGGCTAAAGCGCAAGTGTGAAGCCGGCCCTCGCAGGCCTAATTGGAAGTGTTTACTGTTTTATTCATGTATGACCGGCCTGCGTGCCGTGGTTTGTAAATCATGTAATATCAAGTGAAACATTTTGTAAGGCCTTAAGGCTTGTGTTGGTATTTGTATAACATTCCTATTTTGGGTTAGTGGACATTCATGCTTTAATGTTGGGTTCTTATTTGCAACTTTTATAAACTACTTCCGCTATAATGCTCTGTGTAGGACGTTGAGATTGGTTGGATGGTTTTCATGAGTAACCACCCGGTCTGTCTGTGGCATACGGCGTCGGGCCCCGGCCGGACCTACTGCTATATGCTATGCGATGGATAGGGGGTGTTACAATTTGGTATCAGACTACTGGTTTTGGTCGGGCTTAAATTGAATTCGTGGAAGAATTCTTTTTAAGGGATGGTGAGCACATTGTGTGCGTCATCGTTATAACAGTAAAAGAACCCATGAATGTCCACTTAGGAATGAAAATACATGTGTTTGAGGAACCTGCGTGTTCCTATAATTGCTGTTTGCAATTTATTTGGTCGCTTAACGGTGTTTTGTACCACTATAGGTGATCAGAAGTGGTGTTGGGCCGTCAGAACGCCGAGTTTCTGAGGCTAGCAGTGCACCAGATGTTGCTCCTGCAACACCTCTATCGGATGAGAATATACGATTGGTGGCTGAAGCGGTGTTGGCCGTGATAAATGCGCAGCCTGCAAGGCAAACGCAGCAGCCCGCTCCTGTGATGGAGCAGGAACCTCTTCAAGAGGCTGAGCCGAGGAGAGTGGAGCAAGTGGTTGTGGAACCGGTGGTGCCAAGGAGGGCAACCGAGAGGCAGCTTAAGCATGTAATGGGCTTTAACCCTCCGTTATTCTCGGGGTTGGGAACCCCATCTCAGGCTGAAGACTGGCTCTCCAGGGTGAAGAGAGTCATGACAGCAACGGAGACAGAGGAGTGGCAAATGACCACCATCGCTACGTTCCTTTTGGACGGTGAAGCGAGAATGTGGTGGGAAGGATTGGAGCTGCACTTACTGAGAGGTAGGCAACTTGGTGATGTCTCGATGGAGGAGTTCTCGAGATTATTCTTGTCTAGATACCTCCCTTCGACGCAGAGGATAGTGATGGAGAATGAATTTCTGAAGTTGGTTCATGGTGAGAAGAGCATGGATGAATATCTCCATGAGTTCACTCGTTTGAGTCGATATGCTAGCTCCACCATTGTGGATGAGGAGCGCAAGACTAATCGCTTCTATGAAGGCTTGAGAGATGAGTTGAGATTATTACTCTCGGGGCCGATGACACTGGGTTTCTTAACCTTGGTCAATACTGCCCGGTCCTTGGAGAATGATATGAAGATTGTACAAGCAAAGAAAAGCTTGGGTGATAGGAAATCTGAATTTAAAGTGCCGACTACTTCAAAGTCCGGCTATCGGAGGTCTTTCAAGAAGCATAGGACTTCGGGTCCAGCTCCTTCTGGTGCTTTTGGGGCGACTACGGGTCGGACCCCGGGCGTGTGTTTTACTTGTGGAAAGACGGGGCATTTTGCCCGTGACTGTTGGAGCGGATGCCCTAAGTCCGAGAGAAAGTCGGGAGCTACTTATGAAGAGAAGGGCAAGGCGGTGGAGTCGACCGCATCCCATTATGCTCCGGCCCAACCGAGGGTCTATAATCTTGGCCAACAGGAGGCCATCAAACAAGCTGATGTAGTGACAGGTACAGTTTAATTTATAGCAAGTCAATTTCTTTAAATACTTGTTATGCACATGTTACCTTACCACTACTTGTTTAGGATTTCTATTGATTTGTGAAAATCCGGCACGAGCACTCTTCGATACGGGAGCTTCACACTCCTTGTCCGAAGGATTTATATCACGCATCGGAGTCCCTTCTTCGATGGCGAAGGATAAGTTGGATGTGTTGTTGCCCAATGGGTGTTTGATGCGAGCGGATAGGATCTGCGATGTTAAGATTCGTATTGGGGATCAGGAGTTTGACCTGCAGGCATCTTTACTTCCGTTGGTGGAGTTCGACGTTTTATTTGGCACGGACTGGCTCTCGGAGCAGCATGCCTATATTGACTGCGGTCGCAAGGAAGTCAAGCTGGGAGCAAGTCGTGAAATGACTTTTACGGGCTTAAAGGGGTCGAGCAAGACGTTGATGTCTGCTCTTCAGGTGGTGAAGGCGGTTCGTGCCAGTGCAGAACTGTTCTTTACACTAGTGGAGGTTGCAATGCCGAAGCCCGCGTTGGATTGTATTTCAGTGGTATCGGAATACCCTGATGTGTTCCTCGCAGATCTTCCTGGAGCCCCGCCTCAGCGGGAGATAGATTTCACGATTGAGCTAGTGCCAGGTGCAAAGCCTGTGTCACGATCTCCTTATCGGCTAGCGCCTAAGGAAATGGCAGAGCTGAAAGTTGAACTGCAAGAGTTGTTGGAGCAAGGGTATGTGCGCCCGAGTTCTTCGCCTTGGAGCGCACCGGTCCTCTTTGTTAAGAAGAAGGACGGAAGCTTGAGGCTATGTATTGATTATAGGGAGCTCAACAAGCTGACGGAGAAGAACAAGTACCCGATCCCCCGGATTGATGATCTTTTTGATCAGTTAGTCGGGTCGACGGTGTACTCGAAATTGGATCTCAAGGCTTGGTACTATCAGCTTCGAATAAGGGAGAGTGATATCCCGAAGACAGCGTTTAGTACAAGATACGAGCATTATGAGTTTACGGTCATGCCGTTTGGGCTGACTAATGCGCCGTCAGTGTTCATGGATTTGATGAACAGGACTTTCAGGGAGTACTTGGATCATTTTGTGATCGTCTTCATCGACGATATTTTGGTGTACTCGCAAAGTGAGGAAGATCACTTCAAGCATCTTCACTTGGTTCTGGAGACGCTAAGGAGAAATCAGTTGTATGCCAAGTTCTCGAAGTGCGAGTTTTGGCTATCCTCAGTGGCGTTCCTCGGGCATATAGTGAGTGGAGAGGGTATTGCTGTGGATCCGGCGAAGATTGTTGCGATATGAGAGTGGTCTGAGCTTGCTACGGTAGCGGAAGTCCGGAGCTTTTTGGGGCTTGCCGGCTATTATATGCGCTTCGTAGAGAACTTCTCGCGGATAGCGTTACCTCCCACTACTTTGACGAGGAAGGAGCATAAGTTCTTTTGGACGCCGGAGTGCGCGCGAGCTTTTGAGGAGTTGAAGTGTCGGTTGACCACGGCGCCTGTGCTGAGTTCGCCATGTGGGACCGAAGGATATGAGATTTATAGTGATGCTTCTGGCAGCGGTTTGGGTTGCGTGCTACTGCAACACGGGAGTGTAATAGCTTATGGCTCGAGACAACTCAAAGTGCATGAAAGGAATTATCCGGTCCATGACTTGGAGTTAGCGGCCGTGATTTTTGCCTTGAAGCTGTGGAGACACTACTTGTACGGTGTGAAGATTGATATCTACACCGATCACAAGAGCCTGAAGTATCTTATTGATCAGAAAGATCTGAATATGCGACATCGTAGATGGATGGAGTTCCTGGGGGACTATACATTTAAGATCCACTACGTGCCTGGTAAAGGGAATGCGGTTGCGGGCGCGTTGAGTCGCCGAGCCCCAGCTCAAGCCAATTGGCTATCGGTGCATGATGAGCGGTTGGTGCGGGAGTTGGAGGCACTAGAGATTGTTTGTGTGGACAGGCAATCAAGTGCTGAAGCAGTTCTGAATTGGACCGAAGTCCAATATGACCTGGCTGATCGTATTCGGCAGGCTTTGGATATGGATGCTCATATGAAGCAGTTCATGGTAGAGGCTCTGGATGGGTCAAATTCCCAATTCGTCGTGGAGGACGGATTACTTTGGAAGGACGGTCGTCTGTGCGTCCCAGATGTGGGTAATTTGCGGGTGGAGTTGTTGTACGAGGCACACCATACCAAGTACTCGATTCACCCGGGGAGCACGAAGATGTACCGTGATGTGAAGAAACTATTTTGGTGGCCGGGTTTGAAGAAGGATGTGGCGCTATACGTAGTGACGTGCCAAACTTGCGCCTTGGTGAAGGCGGAGTGCCAAAAGCTGGGAGGATTTCTTAAGTCCTTGCCTATTCCGGAGTGGAAATTTGACGACATCTCTATGGACTTTGTGCACGGTTTGACAAGGTCGCAAAAGGGGAACAACGCCATTTTGGTGGTCGTGGATCGGTTAACGAAGGTGTCGCATTTTATTCCGCATAGGAAGGATGATCCGGTGGAGAAGTTGGCAAAGCTTTATGTGGATAACATAGTACGACTTCATGGTGTGCCCCGCAGCATTGTGAGTGACCGAGATGGGCGGTTCACGTCCAATGATTGGAGGCTTGTGTAGCAAATGTTGGGAACAAAGCTGATATTCAGCACAGCCTTCCATCCGCAAACGGATGGGCAGACCGAGAGGGTCAATAGAACTATGGAAGACATGCTCCGCATGTGTGTCTTGGATTTTGGAAAGCAATGGGAAGACCACCTTTATTTGGTGGAGTTCGCATACAACAATAGCTACCAAGCGAGTATTCAGATGGCGCCTTTCGAGGCCCTATATGGTAGAAAATGTCGCACGCCGTTGTCTTGGTTAGAAACGGGTGAGTCAAAGTTGTATAAGCGATCGGAAATGGAGGGTGCTACTTCTTTGGTGAGAACCATTCGGGAGAGGTTGCTTGGCACTCAAGACCGGCAAGCGAAGTATTATAATGCCAAGCACAGGAACGTGGAGTTCGCTGTGGGCGACTATGTGTACTTAAAGATCAAGCCGTTCAAGGGTGTCTCTAGGGTGCGGCGATTGAAAAAGCTAAGCCTGAGGTACCTTGGACCGTTTGAGGTTCTGGAGCGAGTTGGTAAAGCGGCCTATCAGTTGAAGCTTTCCGTGGAGCTAAGTGGTTTACATGATGTATTCCATATTTCAGTGCTCCGGAAGGCGGTGCAAGAGCCTACGCAAGTGATCGCGGTTGATCAAGTGCCGGTGGATAGTGGGCTGACGACAAAGGTCAGGCCCATGCGGATTGAGGACTCAGAGGTCAAGCGGCTACACAATAAAGAGATCAGGATGGTCAAGGTCCGGTGGGACAATTGCGGTCGTGAGGAGCTCTCTTGGGAGAGAGAGCAGACTATGCTTGACGAATATCCGGAGTTGTTCCGCTCAGGTACAAATTTTGGTTTTGTACTTGTCTTTCCTTTATATAATTTCGAGGACGAAATTCTTTTAAGAGTGGGAGATTTGTAACGCCCCGAAACTCAAAGGATCGACGGGGGACGTTTTGGGCCAGTTTTGGGTTCTGGCTGCAGGCACATGGCCTGGGACACGGGCGTATCCCAGGGCGTGTCAAGCCTGTGTCGACACTTAGCCCGTGAAGTCGACACTCTGCGTCCGACAAAGTGTCGATACATGGCACACGGCCTACGAAACGGGCGTGTCGTAGGGTGTGTCGACCCGTGTCGACACTCGTCCCGGGAAGTCGACACTTTGCTCTCGACATTGTGTCGAGACAAGGCACACGGCCTAGGACACGGGCGTGTCCAAGGCCGTGTCATCAGGTCGACGATCTTCCCTCGACGAAGTGTCGAGTGTCGAGACCGTGTACATGGCCTGGATCCCAGGCGTGTTGAGGTGACACGGGCAAGGACACGGGCGTGTCCTAGAACCCGTGCAGTGTTCGGGTTGTTTTCGGGGAAAAATGATCGGGGTACACGGCCGGCCACACGGCCGTGTCAGGTGGAACACGGGTGTGTCAGGTCGAACACGGGCGTGTTCGATACCCGTGTGAGGTTCCAGGCGAGCCGATTTTGACGGCGAATGAGGCACACGGCCTTGGACACGGGCATGTGCCAGGCCGTGTGCGGTCCAGATTGGGCATTTCAGTCCCGAATCAAAGCCGTTCATTTCTCTAATTGATGATCCAGCGGCTGAGGGTTGTTCCTGAAGGGATATACCCGAGATTGGACTTAGAAACCCTCACTTTTCATAAGTTATCATCTTTCTAAAAGCTTAGAGAGAGAGGAGAGCCAAGGAGGGAAGGAGCTAGATTCGGCCATTGGAGGAGCTTCGAAGCTCCAAATCGCGAGCCGACTCCGGATCCACGGAAGCAAAGCTAGTGCGGTGCTTTTCATCCGCTTACATTTCCATGGCGCCAAAGAGGAACGCTAGGGTAACGATTCTCTTCTTGAGCATGAGTAGCTCTCCTTCTTTGCATAGGAAGCCCGCTCTCGCGAGTTTGCGGAGAGTTGGAGGCGTTCCTTCGGGTAGATATGTGAAGTCCCCGTTGTATAGAGTCCGTAAGCGAGAACGGACATATGCATGATGTGTGAAGCCTACCCGGACATGTTGGTCTGGATTGGTGATGTTGCATTGCATAAATGCCGGAGAAGAATCCGTGCTATTGGTTGTTTTTCGGGTTTTCTACACGGTAGATTGCAGCAGGGAGCCTTGGGGATTAACCCAAAGGTGCACCCAGAAAACTGGGCGGATGCGAGATCTTGCCAACTTGGTGGCCTGAGAGCCAACTTGAACATAACCGGGTTATGTGAATTGTGATGGAAATGGGACTCGGTGGAAGTTTGACCCGCGCAAATGGCTTAAATTGTCGTTGCGATGTGAGCACGAGTTAGATGGAACCATACCTGTTCTATGTCGTTCGGTTAAAGAGACCTAAAGGTACTTGACACTTACCGTTGGCATAGATTAGGGTCTTTGGCGGTCAATGGCTTAAATTGTCGTGACCCAGGCCAGGAAGACAAAATGCTCATAGGTTTGGCCGTCAAAGTGGCGGTGGTGAGTCCGGAATGTCTATGGCTTTAATTGTCGTGACATTGACCGGTTCACCGAGAATGTGCCCTGAGAGCACGGGGCGTGTGGCCGTGCGAGCCAACGTCTGTGATGAAATGATTATGGTTACATATTGCTCGCTTATGCTAATGAAATGCATGGAAGGAGCATCGCCGCCCCGAGTTGGGGGCGGGATCATTATAATTTGGTCAGCATTGCTGACTGTTGCCTTGTTTTGCCACCGTGCGGTGGTTTGTTGCTTGCAGGTGCTGCTGGACCAAGCGATCAATAGCGGGCTAAAGCCCAAGTGTGAAGCCGGCCCTTGCAGGCCTAATTGGAAGTGTTTACTATTTTATTCATGTATGACCGGCCTGCGTGCCGTGGTTTATAAATCATGTAATATCAAGTGAAACATTTTGTAAGGCCTTAAGGCTTGTGTTGGTATTTGTATAACATTCCTATTTTGGGTTAGTGGACATTCATGCTTTAATGTTGGGTTCTTATTTGCAACTTTTATAAACTGCTTCCGCTATAATGCTCTGTGTAGGACGTTGAGATTGGTTGGATGGTTTCCATGAGTAACCACCCGGTCTGTCTGTGGCATACGACGTCGGGCCCGGCTGGACCTACTGCTATATGCTATGCGACGGATAGGGGGTGTTACAATTTTGTTCCGCAGTCGGCCAGGGATGAGTTGGAGTAGCGGTTCTTACAGCTGAAGCAGGGCACCAGGACGGTGGTGGAGTACCATCGGGAGTTCGACCATTTGGCTCGATATGCAGATTCTTACCAGCTGGACGAAGCAGGTACATCAGGAGGTTTTATAAGGGCCTAAAAGAGGAGTTGAGGGAGGACTTGTTGTTTGTATCCGACGGGCCTATCTCCCGGATTTTGGAGATGGCAAGAGGATTGAGGCTGATTGGCACACCACTCGGGGCCGGAAGCGGCAAGCGGAGGATCAGGTCCGGAGAGCTAGAAATGATCAGCGGCGAGGTGCTATACCAGATGGGAGATGGACAGAGGACCAACCTCGTCAGGAAGTGAGGCAGGAGCCGAGGGAGCAGGTGATATTGGCCCCTCAACCTCTTCGGATGCAGGAGATGCCGAGACCCGAGGGTATGGCGTATCCCCCTCCAGAGTTCTTCCATTGTCATCAGATTGGGCACCTCCGGAGAAACTGCCCCATGAGGGGAGCACCACCTCCAGCACCACAGGGTGGCCCACCTGCTCAGCATTTCGGAGGCCGAGGTCGTGGCCGAGGACGTGGATACCTGGGAGGGGATCGTAGACAAGAAAGAGAGCAGGTGTATGCTTTGGACCTGGCGCAGCCTCGGAACCCAGAGCAGGTGTTAGCAGGTACGCCATGATGTTTAATTATTTAAATAGAATCCCCTTTCTCAGTTGTCAAATTTGTAGAACTGCACTAGGTAGAATAACTAGGAAAGAAAACCTGTTATAGAATACTAAGACATTTAACCATCCCATGTATAGTCTTCATCAGCGACAAGCCCGCCTATACTCTGTTCGACACGGGTGCCTCACACTCGTTTGTGTCGGAGGCCTTTCTGGAAGGGCTGGAAGGAGTGGAGTGGTTCACAGGCCTGAGGAGGAGGGTGTGCCTACCCGATGGATCAGAGCTAATCACCTCTGCCCACTGCAACATGGAGGCAGAGATTGGCGGGAAGTCATTCGAAGTATCTGCAATGATCCTAAGGATGTCAGTCTTCGAGCTGATCTTGGGCATGTCATGGTTGCACTGGAACCATGCTCAGATTGATTGCCAAGCAAAGAGGGTCACCGTGAGGCACGGTGTTGGAACACCCTATTACTAATTTGGGTCAGGATCACTATGTCTCTAGGAAACCAATTTTTGACCTCATTGTATAGATCTAAAGGTCAACTAGAATTGAGTCTAAGGGTTAGTAGTTAGGTTTGGAAGCTGCTCTCAAGACCAAGGATTTTCAGTTTGGAGACTAAGTCATATCGTCGAGCTCAGTACGACGAATCGTCGAACTCCAGTCGACGATCGTCTAGCTCAACTTTGACGGATCGTCGAACTCCATTCGACGATCGCTGAGCTCAACTTCAGCAAATCGTCGAACTCCATTCGATGATCTGCGAGCTCAGTTCGACGATCTTGACTCAGTATTGATTCTCTATCTCTGAGCTCAGTTCGACGATAGTTGAGCTCAGATCGACGATCTCTGTTGCTGTCTAAGTCCAAATCGTTGAGCTCAGTTCGACGATAGCAGAGCTCAGTTCGACATTTTTCTGATGAGTTCAAGGATTTTAAGATTCAAATTCAGGACAGTTAAGGAGTTATTCAGCAATTAATTCAGAAGATTTTCTAGCCGTTTTCATTTATTTCTGGACCAAGTTTCAAGGGATTATCAAGAAATGTTTCTTTGGACTTTCCCCCAGAAGACATTTGCAATTAAGGATGCAATTAATGACAGGCCAACTACTATTCTTGACAGAGGATGATTTTCTATTCAGAACCAGAGAATAAAGCACAAGATTTTTTGAATCTCTCATAGAGCATAGAGAACAAAAAGAACAGACAACACAGAACAAGAAGAACAAGAACAAATCATTCTCTGTCTCAAAGAATTCATACAAGAACACACCAAGGGAGATCAACAAATCTGAAATCTTCAGATCCCCTTTTGATTCAAGTGTTCAAGGCCAACATCATTCAAAGACTCCAGACACCTAACATTTCAGCTATTGCTGAAATTATCATTTGCTGGAGATCAACTTCTGAAGGCCTATCACCCTACATCAACGCTTCATTTCCTGAACATCTCAAGAACTCAAGGGGAGCTTTGACAACATCTAAATCCACATAGTCTTCTCAGCTGCTTTGAGAAAGAGAAGACTTCCATAACTCTCTCATCCCCATCTCTGTAAAGGGTTTTTCAAACTCCCTTCAAAAGTTTGAGCTTGGTTTTTGAGCACCTTGTCAAAAGCTCATTGGTGGCAAGACACCTGATCAAAAAATCTGATTTGGTTTTTGAGTACCTTATCAAAAGCTCATTGGTTCCCAGGACACCTGATCAACTCATCCTGCAGTGGATTCCTACCTAGGGTGGTAGAAGAGTGGATGTACCCAAGTTTAGGGGAACCACTATAGCTCCTTGTGTCATCTGGCTTGCTTGTCTTTATCTTTTGTTTCTGGCTGTGATTGATCTGTGATTAGTTAGGATCTGTGATTAGCTTCCTTTGTAGATTGTAGCAATTGTTTAGATTTTTTATTTGCTTCCCTGTTCACTCAGATTACAATAACTGTTGTAAAAAGTTTTTAAGCACCATACTCTATTCACCCCCCTCTAGAGTATTTCAGATCTAGCTGCACTTTCAATTGGTATCAGAGGCAGGTTGGTTAAACATACCACACCTCAGTGGTTGCACAGGCTAACACCTAAACCCAAAGATTCCTAGTTAGATCTGCTTGCTGTAGATTTTATTATTAGATTATTTCTTCACAAATCATGACCCAAAACAAAGATTATGCTAGCACCAGACCTCCAGTGTGCAATATGTCTAAGTTTGCACTTTGGAACGCAAGGATTAAATTATACATGAATTCTATTGACGAGGATATTTTTAATTCTGTCTTGACAGTTTGTCCAAGACCTCCAGAGAACTCAAGTACAAATGCTGTTCCACCTCCATCAGGAACAGATGCTGATATCAAGAAATGGAAGGTAGCTGATGCAAAGGCTATGAACATCTTAGCCCAGACCATGTCTGATGACATCTTTCAAAAGGTGGCTGAATGTAATTCAACAAAGGAAATCTGGGACAAACTCTCTGAAATAGTCTCAGGCTCAGCTGATGAGAGAAAGTACAGGAGATCCCACCTCATATCTCAATATGAGAATTTCAAGAAGGGAGAAGCTGAGTCAGTTGGAGATATGTACAATAGACTCAGTCTAATAGTCAGTGAACTCAGGACTTTGGATAAGGAGATCTCACTGACTGAACTTAATGACAAAATCCTAATGTGCTTCCCAAGCACTTGGGGTTCAAGAATCTGGCCAATCAAGGATGCCAGAAGTTTGAATGAGATCACCACAGAAGCTCTTTTGGGTAAGCTCAAATCTTATGAGCTGCTCATTAAGAATAGAGAAGAAGAGTAGAAGGCTGCTTCACCAGCCACAAGAAAAGAGAAGACAATAGCCTTCAAAGCAACTGAAGATCAGCCTGAAGACAAAACCCCAGGCAATGATGAGTTGCTCAGTCTGCTGGCTAAAAGATTCTACAAAATGGCCAGAAAGGACTTCAGAAGGAGATCATACAAGGAGCATGATAAGCCAAGGTATGATAAGTCAATTAGAAAAGAAATTGTTTGCTTTGGTTGCAGGAAACCAGGGCACATTGTACATGACTGTCCAGAGAACAAAAACAAGGACAGAAGGGATAAGAAAGAAAGAAGAAAGGGGAAAGACTTCAAGAAGAATGGCAATGACAAACCCTCCTCAAGCAAGAACAAACATACAAGGAAGGGGTTTGTTGCTAAATCCTGGAGTGAAACTGAAGAGGAGTCAGAAGCCTCATCCAGCTCCAGTGATGATGAAGATGATGCATATGAGAAGGAGTTCTGCATGATGACAATCAATGCCTCTCAACATAATTCAGATGATGAAGAGTCAGAGTCAGACTCAGAGACTCAACTTGAAGAGGACCAGGTAATCAGTTCATTTGATTTCAATTCAGAGGACTTTAAATCTGAGTTTAAAGCATTATGTTTAGACCTGCTAAAATCTGAGAAGGAAATTATCTCTCTCAGAAATCATTTATCTGAACATAATACCTTAAAGTTAGAAAACCTCAAACTCTCTCAGGAGTTGGAGTGCTGTAGGGAGCAGATAGCTTCACTGAAAGGTGAGCTATCTGAGGCCAAGAAGCTTGAAGAATCCCTTAATGGGAGAAGTATCAAGCTGATGGACATCACAAGCACAGTGAACTCCAGATTTAATAGTACACTGGGCTTGGGTGCTTCATCCAACTAACCTATAGTTCTAACAACCCCAATCAAGTTTATTTCTGATAAAGAAAAGGGAGTTGTAGAGGTAGCTAGGAAAAATTCTGATCTGCCTAAGAAAACTAAGTTCCAGCAGAAATCGTCGAACGGAGCTCGACGATCGCCGAATGCAGATCGACAATCTCAGGCAAAATCGTCGAACTCAGGTCGACGATCTCAAATTCCTGAACTCTGCCACAGTCGATCGTCGAACGGAGCTCGACGATCTGACCCAAGATCGTCGAACGCAGCTCCATGATCGTCGAACAGAGATCAGAGCTCTGGAAACTCTTTCAAGGGCAAATCAAAATCCAATCCTAGGGGTCCTTCATCCCAAATCTTTAACCCTTATACTGAATGGATAATACCTCCAAGGAGATATCATCCTGAAGGTTATAAGAGTCAACCTGGGATGTCTTTTATTTCTGAGTTTAAAGGTTATCAACCTAGGCCCAAGGTAAACTGGGTCAAAAACAAGTGAATTATTTCATGTGCAGGTGAAGACCTATCCAACATCAAACCAGCAATGGTACCTGGATAGTGGGTGCTCTAAGCACATGACAGGAAGCAAGGACAACCTCACATCCTTTAAAGCCAAGCTTGGACCCAAAGTTATTTTTGGTGATTCAAACTTTGGACAAACTAAAGGATATGGTGCAGTCAAGATTGGGACAGTGACATTCAAGAAGGTAGCTTATGTGGAAGGACTGAAGCACAATCTGATAAGCATCAGTCAGCTATGTGATGAAGGCTACCAGGTGACTTTCAGCAAAGCATTATGCAAGATCAAGTCAGAGGACAACACAACTGTGTTGACAGGTAAAAGGAAAGGTAACATCTATCTAGTAGATTTTCTTTCAACTGATGTAGATATTTGCCTGTTCAATTCTGTCTGTAGACCTAATAATTTATGGCATAAGAGACTAAGACACTTAAACCTTAGAACTATTGCTAGGCTATCCAAGGACAAACTTGTTAGAGGACTACCTTCTGGCCCCTACAAGAAGGAAGGACTCTGCAGGGCCTGTCAATTAGGCAAGCAAACTAAAAATAGTTTTAAGTCACTTAATAAGAGTGATTCACCTAGGATATTGTATCTGTTACACATGGATCTCTTTGGACCCATCACAGTACAAAGCCTAGGAGGGAAATCTTACATCTTAGTAGTTGTAGATGACTTCTCTAGATTCACATGGGTGTTCTTTCTGAGGAAGAAGTCTGATAACTTTAAGTGTTTGACAGAGTTTATCAAATGTATACAGATTGAGTTCAATACTCACATTGCCCTGATCAGAAGTGATCATGGGACAGAGTTTGATTCTCTTCTTATGCAAGAGTTCTGTCAGAGTGAAGGGATCAGTCATACTTTATCAGCTCCTAGAACTCCTCAACAAAATGGGGTAGCTGAAAGGAAAAATAGAACCCTTATTGAATCTGCCACTACATTGTTGTCAGATGCTCACCTTCCTCTATATTTTTGGGCAGAGGCAGTGAACACCTCCAACTATGTGCTGAACAGAAGTTTGATACATAAACTAAAGGGAAAGGCTCCCTATGAATTACTCAAAGGGAAGAAACCTAAAGTTGATTATTTTAGAATTTTTGGTTGCATTTGCTATATACATAATAATGACAAGAGATATTTAGCAAAATTTCAAGCTAAGACTGATGAAGGAGTGTTTCTGGGATACTCCATGATCAGTAAGGCTTATAGGGTTTATAAAAAATCAACTCTTAAAATTGAGGAATCTGTTCACATTTCATTTGATGAGTCTAACATGTCTTTCAAGGAGAAGAATACTTCTACCATAGAACCTTTGCAGGAACATTCTCTT
This sequence comes from Platanthera guangdongensis, assembly GCA_039583875.1. NCBI lineage: Eukaryota > Viridiplantae > Streptophyta > Magnoliopsida > Asparagales > Orchidaceae > Platanthera > Platanthera guangdongensis. The sequence continues at coordinate 85,149,521 of CM077154.1, read as the reverse complement.
GTTGAAGATTTGAACAAGTTACAGGTTACTCAAAAAGAGAAAAGCAGTGAAGATGAAGAAAGCATTCATCATGTTGAAGAGAAACAACTTGAAAAGCCAGTTGTTGTACCACAAGAGGAAACAACAACACAGGTTGGTGAGCAATCAACACCCCCTGTTGATTTAGTAACATCAAGAGACCATCCAATTTCCCAAATAATTGGAGACATCTCATCTGGTGTGCAAACCAGAAATCAGGTCAACCAAAACCTGTTGCACACTTGCTTTCTATCTCAAATTGAACCTCAGTCCATTCAAGATGCAGAGCAAGATCCACACTGGATCATTGCAATGCAAGAAGAGTTGCATCAATTTGAAAGGAACAAAGTTTGGGAACTAGTACCAAAGCCTAAGGATCACTCCATTGTTGGAACAAAGTGGGTGTTCAGAAACAAATTGGATGATCAAGGAGTAATTGTAAGGAACAAGGCAAGGCTAGTTGCTCAAGGATATTCTCAAGAAGAAGGCATAGACTATGACCAGACTTTTGCACCAGTTGCAAGATTGGAAGCCATCAGAATCTTCTTAGCTTATGCAGCACATAAAGGCTTCAAGGTATATCAGATGGATGTCAAAAGTGCATTTCTCAATGGAGACATCAAAGAAGAAGTATATGTCAGACAACCTCTAGGCTTTATCTCTCCAACTTATCCTGATTATGTTTTTAAGTTGAACAAAGCATTATATGGTCTCAAGCAAGTTCCTAGAGCATGATATGAGACCCTAGCATGCTTCCTTCTGGAAAATGGATTTATAAGGGGTAGAGTAGACCAAACTCTTTTCATTAGAACCCATAAGTTCCATACCCTACTAGTACAAATTTATGTAGATGATATTATTTTTGGCTCTATTGATTCAAAATTGTGCAGAAGGTTCTCCAACCTAATGCATTCTAAGTTTGAAATGAGTAGCATGGGTGAGCTATCCTTCTTTCTAGGATTGCAGGTCAAACAACATGCTGAAGGCATCTTTATTTCTCAAACCAAGTATGCAAATGAGTTGGTTAAGAAATTTGGCATGTCTGAAGCATCTTGTATGAAAACACCTATGCCTACTAATGCTGTATTGGATGTTGATGAACATGGGAAACCTGTTGATCAGACAAAATATAGAGCAATGATTGGCTCTCTACTGTACCTTACAGCTAGTAGACCAGATATAATGTTTGCTACATATATATGTGCTAGATTCCAAGTAAGCCCTAGAGAGTCACACCTAACACTAGTAAAGAGGATTCTCAGGTATGTTAAAAGTTGTCCAAATCTAGGTCTCTGGTATCCAAAAGATTCAGCATTTGAATTAACTGGATTTTCTGATGCTGATTATGCTGGATGCAGAATTGACAGGAAAAGCACCAGTGGAACTTGTCAGTTCCTTGGTGACAGACTTGTCTCCTGGTTTTGTAAGAAACAAACTTCTGTGTCAACTTCAACTGCTGAAGTTGAATATATGGCTGCAGGCAGTTGTTGTTCACAAATCTTGTGGATTCAAAACCAACTCCTAGACTATGGATACAACTTAGAGAAGTCTAAAATATTTTGTGATAACACCAGTGCTATTTCTATAGCTCAAAATCCAGTCCTCCATAGTAGGACAAAACACATAGAGATTAGGCATCACTTCTTAAGGGATAATGTTGAGAAGAATAAAATTGAACTTCAATATATCCCAATTGATTTGCAAAGGGGAGATATTTTCACCAAACCCTTGCATGAAAAGAAACATACCTTCTTCCTAAATCAGTTAGGAATGTTAGATGGAGGAAGTCTAAAATAATATCCAAGATTTTAAAAGTTTAAAAATTGACCAAGACTAGGCAAACATCTTGATTTTTTTCTTAGTGTCTAGAGTGTTTTTCTGGTCTCTGAACTACGCTCGACGATTTTCCCCCAGATCGTTGAACAAAGATCGACGATTTCTGAAATCGTCAACCTGAGTTTAGCGTCTCTCAGATAGTATGAACTATCTCTTCCGGTCAACGATCGTAGAACGGCGCTCGACGATTTTATTCTCTGAACTATCGTCGAACAGAGCTCGACGCTCTCCAATGTCGTCGAACGGAGATCGACGATATTGAAGACTCTTCAGATTCCTTTAGTAGCCCCGATCGTCGAACTGAGTTCAACGATCTTTCCTTTTCTGCGTGGAACCCTAATATAAAATTCATTTTTCGCCGTCGTTCTCCTTTTGCGCTTTCGATTTCTCTGCAAAAATTCTCTTTCCCTCCAAACATCTCTACACTTGGTCATTTGTTTGTTGATTTTTGCAGGTAACAATGACCGTTTCTGTTGCTGCTCTTGCCGCAATGAAATTCGATGCTGGATTCGATATAGACATGGAGCCTTTCAGCACTACTGATCAAGTTTTCCAGGATATTTTGGAACTCTTCAAGGAGCAGAAACTTGCTACCATCATGACCACCAGGATCAAGCTTCCTGCTGATGAGATTAAGGAGTGGGTCTACACTGCCCACAACCAGGATCAAAACACAATAGTTGGTTCAATTTCTGGCACACCGGTACCCTTGACTCTAGCCATTCTGACAGAAGTTTTTGAGTTAAATTCTGGTATAGATTCTGCTGATCTGTCTGGAGAGGAATTTGCCGATCTGCTTGCAAGAATGGGTCACTCTGAGGCTAACCCTAGCAAGTTGCTGAAGAAGAACCTAGCTGTGGAATACAGGTTCTTGGCTGATGTAGTAGGCAAGGTTTTGCTGGCCAAGCACTCAGCACATGATACTATCTCTAGGTATCAACTGTGCTTGATGGGAGCCATTGTGGACAAGAAGCAATTGAACTGGGGAGAGGTCTTCTTTGACCTGATCAAAAAGAAAATCAATAAGAATTTTGTGAATTTTGGGAGGATCCTAGGGCTCTTCCTTCAAAACAGATGCCCTACTCTGCTTGTATCATCTGGGATACATATTAATGCTTCAAAGAGATTGTCCTGTGCCCTATTTGGTAAATGGGACAGGCAGATAACCAAGCCCAGCAGGCCCTCTTCAAGCACACCTTCAGGCACCAGGACTGTAATAGTCTCTTCCCCTCAAGTCTCTGCCCGTGCAGATGACTTGCCTGCTGCTGCTTCTCCTCCTCCTACTCCAATTTCATCTCCTCCAGTTCCATCCACCATTCAAACTCCATCCACAATCATCATCTCCAGCCCATCTCCAACATCTACACCATCTCCAATTCCAACTCTACCAGTCACAGAAGAAATCTTCCATCCATTATATTCCTACCCTCAACCAGACATTAAAATATCATCCACCATTCCATCCTTCAATCTTCTTGATGATTCCTTCATGGATGATTCACCATCATCTCCTCCTGAGCTACCCTCCTCATCAACATCTTACAAACAACTTCTCCAAGATATTCTTGATCAACCCACCTTCACACCCTCTATCTCCATACCACTGTCTTCCATCTCCACAATACCCTCACCTCAACCATCATTTCCCCCATACACCAGCTCTCCACCATCATCACCTGTTGCTCCACCTCCAGTCTCTACCTCTGCTCACATTCCTGTTGAGCATGTAAATCTTCCAGCCCTAGCTGACCAGTTATATGAACTGCTAGCCCCCAGGCTATCTCTTATACTGGAGACCTCCTTGGCTCCATTACTTCAATCAGTGGCAGCTCTTTCTGCCAGGCTATCCTCCTTATTTCCTCAGGCAATCCCTTCTTCAGTGTGCCTTGATCCAGCTGTATCTGAATCTAGGCAGGGGGAGATGCCTAATGAAGTGGTGGAATTGCCTGCTGTTTCTTCAGTTGTTGTTGTTGTTGCTGCTGCTGTTACTTCAGCTCCAGTTCCACCTCTAGTTGCTATCTTTTCCATAGACCTCAGGTCTCTGCTATCAGTGTTTGATTAAACTTATTTCAGTTGTCTTCCAAAGACAGTTGCAATCCACCCATCAGAGGATTTGTCCAAGGCCATTGTGCCCTTCTCTAGCCGTGACACCAGCATTATTCATTCTTTTGTCAATACAGTTTTTACTGCTGAGCTGTCTGGTTCCACTGATGCTGCTGCCCCTCCTGCTGCTGATATTGTTGATGTTTCTGTTGCTGCTGCTGTTATTGTTGATACTGCTGATGAGTTAATCTCTAAGGATATGCAGATGACAGAGGCATATGAATTTGAGCCTGCTGCTATTGCTGATGATATTGATGCTACTGAACCTTTTATATCTGAAACTGATGTTGCTGATGTTGTTGTATCTGAAAGTGTTTTATCTGAAACTGCTACTGCCCCAACTGCTGCTGATATTACTGCTGCTATACCTTCTAAGAGTGCTGCTCCTGAATCTTCTGTGCCTGTTGTTACAACTACTGCTACAACTTCTGTTGTTACTAGTATTGTATCTGCTGCTGCTGTCACCACTGCTGCTTCATATGCTCCAACTCATCTTCAGAAAGAATATTTGAAAAAGATTGATGCTTTGTATGATGAGCAAAGTTCTGAGAGTGATGAATTCAGGACTGATTCTGATGACTCCTCTGCCACTATTGCCAGGAAGAGAAAGGCAAGGAGCAAAGCCATGAAAAGAGTGCCTCCAGCCAAAGTAAAGGACACTAATGACATTCCATATTACATTCTTCATGACTGCCCCATAACTGAGCATTGGATGCAATATTCTAAAAACCAACTTAAAGCTATGAAGAAGAAGAGGAAGTATGAGAAAGGATCTTCCCTATTTCATCATTCTCATCCTCCTCCACCACCTCCTCCTGATGTAGGTGCAGGTGGAAGCTCAGCTGCTCAACCTCATGCTAAAAGCCAAACCCCCTATCAGCCTCATGCAAGATCTTATCATAGGGGAAGTCAGTCCAGAGGTTCTCAATCTAGAAGAGGAAGTTACAGAGGAAACCAAAGGGAATTCCAAGTTTATTCAAAAGGTTATTCAAGGCAACATCCTTACTCCAGGGAAGGACAAGCTTCATCAGACACAACTTCAGGTCCTTTTACCTATAAGCTAAAAGAAGTAGTCTCCTCCAGAGCTCCTCAAGATAATCCATCCAATAGATATGAGCCACCAGTGCCCTTTGAAGATCCTAAAAATAATCCAACTGCTTGGACTGCCAGAATGAAAGAGCTAGCTGCCCTAGATCAAATTAAGAAAGCTAAAGAGCAAGGCAGAGATTCCTCCAACATCACTACATTGTCTGAACAAAGAAAGAAAGAATTGGAAAGATATGGCTCAAGCAAATTCTTTGACTCTGATAGATATATGGAGCTGCATCCTGAAGCTGTGGTTCCAAAGCCCAAACAACAAACCTCTTTAGGTGCAGCAGATGACAGAAGGTCAAAGAAAGAAACTCTTAATCCTAATAGAGAAATCAAACTTATAAATAACAAGGAGAAAGAATAACTATGTAAGGTGACAATCATTCTGAATTCTGTCTGAGATAATGTATATCTGTGCTTCTGCAATGCTGTGTTTATTGCTTTTCTGTATTGTTGCTTTGTATGTTGTTGTTTAAGTTTTCCAAATTCTGTAAATAGTAATCCTAACCCAAATAGGGGGAGATTGTTGGAACACCCTATTACTAATTTGGGTCAGGATCACTATGTCTCTAGGAAACCTATTTTTGACCTCATTGTATAGATCTAAAGGTCAACTAAAATTGAGTCTAAGGGTTAGTAGTTAGGTTTGGAAGCTACCCTCAAGACCAAGAATTTTCAGTTTGGAGACTAAGTCATATCATCGAGCTCAGTACGACGAATCATCGAACTCCAGTCGACGATCGTCTAGCTCAACTTCGACGGATCGTCGAACTCCATTTGACGATCGCTGAGCTCAACTTCAACAAATCGTCGAACTCCATTCGACGATCTGCGAGCTCAGTTCGACGATCTTGACTCAGTATTGATTCTCTATCTCTGAGCTCAGTTCGACGATAGTTGAGCTCAGATCGACGATCCCTGTTGCTGTCTAAGTCCAAATTGCTGAGCTCAGTTCGACGATAGCAGAGCTCAGTTCGACGTTTTTCTGATGAGTTCAAGGATTTTTAAGATTCAAATTCAGGATAGTTAAGGAGTTATTCAGCAATTAATTCAGAAGATTTTCTAGCCGTTTTCATTTATTTTTGGACCAAGTTTCAAGGGATTATCAAGGAATGTTTCTTTGGACTTTCCCCCAGAAGACATTTGCAATTAAGGATGCAATTAATGACAGGCCAACGACTACTCTTGACAAAGGATGATTTTCTATTCAGAACCAGAGAATAAAGCACAAGATTTTTTGAATCTCTCATAGAGCATAGAGAACAAAAAGAACATACAACACAGAACAAGAAGAACAAGAACAAATCATTCTCTGTCTCAAAGAATTCATACAAGAACACACCAAGGGAGATCAACAAATCTGAAATCTTCAGATCCCCTTTTGATTCAAGTGTTCAAGGCCAACATCATTCAAAGACTCCAGACACCTAACATTTCAGCTATTGCTGAAATTATCATTTGCTAGAGATCAACTTCTGAAGGCCTATCACCCTACAGCAAAGCTTCATTTCCTGAACATCTCAAGAACTCAGGGGGAGCTTTGACAACATCTAAATCCACATAGTATTCTCAGCTGCTTTGAGAAAGAGAAGACTTCCATAACTCTCTCATCCCCATCTCTGTAAAGGGTTTTTCAAACTCCCTTCAAAAGTTTGAGCTTGGTTTTTGAGCACCTTGTCAAAAGCTTATTGGTGGCAAGACACCTGATCAAAAAATCTAATTTGGTTTTTAAGCACCTTATCAAAAGCTCATTGGTGCCCAGGACACCTGATCAACCCATCCTGCAGTGGATTCCTACCTAGGGTGGTAAAAGAGTGGATGTACCCAAGTTTAGGGGAACCACTATAGCTCTTTGTGTCATCTGGCTTGCTTGTCTTTATCTTTTGTTTTTGGCTGCGATTGATCTGTGATTAGTTAGGATCTGTGATTAGCTTCCTTTGTAGATTGTAGCAATTGTTTAGATTTTTTATTTGCTTCCCTGTTCACTCAGATTACAACAACTGTTGTAAAAAGTTTTTAAGCACCATACTCTATTCACCCCCCCTCTAGAGTATTTCAGATCTAGCTGCACTTTCACATGGGGACTCGGTCATTATCATCGAAGGTATAAGATCTACCTCTCGTATACTCTTATCTTCAGTACAGGTCGTTAAGGCCCATCTACAGGGAGAGGAGGTTTATCAGATTCTTTTTGAGATGGCGGAGGCCAAGGGGTCTGTGGCATACATCCCGGTGGTGCGAGATTTCGCTGACGTCTTTCCAGAGAAACTGCCAGGACTACCTCCGCACCGAGAGCAGGACTTCCAGATACAACTTGTGCCGGGGGCCAAGCCTTCATCAAGGGCTCCTTATCGGATGGCCTCGAAGGAGTTGGCAGAGTTCCGAAGTCAGTTGCAGGAACTAGTAGAGGCAGGGTTTGTCAGGCCAAGCTCTTCGCCGTGGGGGGGCCCGATGTTATTTGTCAAGAAGAAGGACGGAAGTCTTCGCTTGTGTATTGATTACCGAGCGCTGAACAGATTGACGGTCCGGAAAACATACCCGCTGCCACAGATTGACGAGTTGTTCGACCAACTGGAAGGAGCTCATTTATTCTCAAAACTTGATTTGAGGTCAGGCTATTACCAGCTACAGATTCGAGAGGAGGACATTCCAAAGACCTCCTTCAATAGTAGGTACGGACTGTTCGAGTTTATAGTGATGCCATTCGGGCTCACGAATGCACCATCGGCGTTCATGACCCTCATGAACCAGGTTTTCAAGGAGTATCTAGATGTGTTTGTCATTGTGTTTATCGATGACATCTCATCTACTCAATAATGGAGGAGGAGCACACTCGCCATCTGGCACTGACCCTACAGAGACTGCGGGAGAATCATTTATATGCAAAGTTCAGCAAATGTCAGTTCTGGTTGAAGGAGGTGGGCTTCTTAGGCCATATTAGCAGTTGAGCCGGGTTGACAGTGGATCCGGTAAAGATTCAGGTAGTTCTGGATTGGCCGCAGTTGAAGGTAGCCACCGATGTACGAAGTTTCCGAGGACTTGCCGGTTATTACCGGAAGTTCGTGGAGGGATTCTCTCGAATTGTCCTCCCACTCACATCTTTGACGAAGAAGGAGGTACCTTTCGTTTGGACCCCGGAGTGCCAGGTGGCTTTCCAGGAGCTGAAGGATCGACTCACCTCGGCTCCCATACTTGCTCTCACCTCGGGGAGAGAAGGATTTCAGGTCTACACCGACGCTTCCTACCAGGGTATGGGAGCTGTACTGATGCAGAACGACCATGTGATTGCGTATGCGTCTCGCCAGTTGAATAAGCACGAGCAGAACTACCCGGTGCACGACCTTGAGATGGGAGCAGTCGTTTTTGATTTGAAGGTCTGGCGCCACTATATTTATGGAGTCCACTGTGACATCTACTCCGACCACAAGAACCTGAAATATGTGGACACGCAGAAGGAGCTGAATATCAGGCAGAGGCTCTGGGTGGAGTTCTTAGCGGATTACCAGTATGAGATGCACTACCATCCAGGGAAGGCAAACGTGGTGGCCGACGCGTTGAGTCTGAGAGCTGCCACTTCCGAAGTCGGGCCCCAGGTTATGTATATGAAGCTGGTGAGGAGATTGGAGGATATGCACATCACACTGGTGTCGTCCGAGGACCCCGAGCTTTACATGGAGTATTTAACTGCGATGAGTACTACAGACGATATCCGGGACCGAGTCAGAGATGGGCAAAGGCGGGATGCCAAACTAGAGCCGATATTCTGGGCCTTGGAGAACGGTGCAGCAGGGGATTACATGATGAGGGGCGACGTGGTATGCTTTAGAGGTCAGACTTATATACCGGAAGGAGATCAGGTCCGGGAAGATATCATGGCGGAGGCCCACCACAGCAGATACTCGGTGCACCCGGGGATCACGAAGATGACTGCGAGCTTGAAGAAGACTATGTACTGGCCCGGCATGAAGAAGGATATCACTCAGTTTGTGACCCACTGCGAGGCGTGCCAGCTAGTGAAGGCGGAGTGCAAAAACCCCGCAGGATTGTTGCAACCACTCTCGGTACCGGAGTGGAAGTTTGAAGACATCGCGATGGACTTTATTCATGGACTTCCTCGATCACGGACGGGAAACGACTCGATTTGGGTCATCGTCGATCGGTTGACGAAGGTGGCCAGATTCATTCCGATCAGGAAGGATGACTCTGTGGGAGTACTAATGCGGAGATTTGTGGAGCAGTTCGTTCGATATCACAGGGTGCCCAAGACGATCGTGTCAGATCGGGATGGCCGGTTCACTTCCAGGGAGTGGAGATCCGTGTAGGCTTACTTAGGCACGTGATTGAGCTTCAGCACCGCATTCCATCCCCAGACGGATGGGCAGACGGAACGCACCAATCGGACGCTGGAAGATCTTTTGAGGCTATGCATTTTGGACCGCGGGGAACCGTGGGAGAAGCTCTTACCCCTGGTCGAGTTCTCCTATAACAACAACTACCAGTCCAACATCAGGATGGCGCCTTACGAAGCCTTGTATGCAAGGAAATGCAGGACACCGAGGCTCAGGTGAGGCTGATCAGGGATAGGATGTTAGAGGCGCAGAGTAGATAGGCTAAGTACTATGACGCCCGACATCGTCAGGTGGAGTTTCAGGTGGGGGACCGAGTGTTTTTGAAGATCCGGCCCATGCATGGAGTTTCACGAGTGCGTGATCGGAGGAAGAAGCTCAGCCCTAGGTATATGGGCCCTTACAGGATCCTGGAGCGGATCGGGGCCCTAGCCTACAGGCTGGAGTTGCCACCAGAGCTGGCAGCTCTGCACGACATCTTCCATATTTCTTCGCTGAGGAGGGCTCTACTACGCCCGGAGCAGCAGATTTTGACCACTGAAGGGACGGTAGCTTCAGACCGGTCTGTTCACTTGGAGCCGGTTCGGATCGATGACCAAGGAGTACGGACCTTGCACTGCAAGAAGATCCCCTTAGTCAAGGTTCTGTGGAGGAACCACGGTCAGGAGGAGCACACCTGGGAACTGCAGGACTTGATGAGGCAAAAATACCCGGAGTTGTTCAGTCAGGTATACCTCACCACCTCTCGGTATACTATAAATTACCTTCTTGTATTGAACTGGTAAACTAGATAAGGGAAATTGAGAACCTAGGCATGCGCACTCAGTCAGGAAAGTAGGGGCTAATCTTTTGTTTATTGGGGGATTGTCTTCATTTATTGAACAAGTAGTCGCTTCGACTCAATAGGAAAACCATATGGGATGTTACAAGTTTATTTTATTCCGGTAGAAATCCCCGTAGGCTTAACCTCAATTTTGGGGACGAAATTTTTGTTTTGTTTATTGGGATTTGTAACATCCCATTTCCGGCTAGACCCCTAGGAGTCGGTCTGCCGTGACAGAACCCCCGTAAACCCAGGGATTGACAATAACCGATCTAAAAATAGGTTCAGGAACGACGACTAGCCGAAGACGCAATCCTCTGAAGTCCGTCGACCGAAATCCCGAGTCACGGGTTGGTCACGCCCGTGATCGGCCCGTCACGCCCGTGACTTCCTTCGATGGTCGACGAAATCAGGAAGCTGATCGCCGAGCTCAGAACTCATGTCACGGGTTGGTCACGCCCGTGACAGTCCCGTCACGCCCGTGACCTAGGGCGTGACGCCCCCACCGACCGTCGATGATCGACACTCGATGATCGTCGTGCGGTGTTTGAATGAGTACACAGCCGTGTCACGGGCGTGTCGTATCTGACACGGGCATGACACGGGGCGTGTCTCTCTGTTCGGCGATCGGCGCTCGGCGATCGTCGAGCAGTGTTTGAGTGAGTACACGGCAGTGTCACGGGTGTGTCGTATCTAACACGGGCGTGACCCGGGGCGTGTCTCTCTGTACGACGATCGACGCTCGATGATCGTCGAGCGGTGTTTGAGTGAGTACACGGCTGTGTCACGGGCGTGTCGTATCTGACACGGGCGTGAAATTGGGCGTGTCTCTCTGTTCGACGATCGGCGCTTGACGATCGTCGAGCGGTGTTTGAGTGACAGGCCTATCACGCCCGTGACAGGTCCATCATGCCCGTGACCTAGGGCGTGACGCCCCCACCGACCGTCGACCTCAGCTCGACAAATGTCGAACGAAGGACACCTGTCACGCTCGTGACATGGGGGGTGACCCGTGAACCGACGCAGAAAAATCGGTCGTCGACTCGAGAACGACGAATGGACTAATGTCACGCCCGTGACAATCCCGTCACGCCCGTGACAAAGCCGAAACGTCAGCCAGGATGGAAATTACTTTAACACATGCCACAATTAACTCTGATTATGGGAAGTTACACCAGGAGTATTTATGGGCCATTTCCTTCTCTAATTACTTAATAAAATGAGCAAGTGTTGACCCAATGAGAAATCGCCACCTGGACACATCTTTTCATCTTCCACCTTTTCCTCTCCCTCCACCATAACCGAAATATTATTAAGAGGAGAGGCTTCATGTCCATAAATGCTTTACCCTTTCCCCTCCCTACTTGGTGATCTATAAAAGCCCCCTTAGGGCAAGATGAGAAGTTTACACTCTTGACCAAATGGATTAGAGTTGTTGTTCTTGCTGTAGGAGAAGTTCGGCAATGCCACCACCGCGCCATGACAACCCGACGTTCATCTCGCCTCCAAACCGCGAACAAGGTCCTCCTCTACTTCTTCTTTTATGGGTAGATCTTAGGATCTTAGAAAGGAAGTTCGTGCTCAACGTTGCCGGACCTATCTCGCGTTCTCATGAAAAAAAAACCATGAAAAATATATTTTCGGGTTCGCCGGAAACCGCCACCTCCGGCGGCCAAACCACCGCCGACCGATAGCCATCGCCTCGACGGAGGTGGTGGTGGTGGCTGGCCAGGAAAGTGACCGGATGGTCGGCGACGGATCGCGAAAGAGCTACAACAAATATAAGTGTTCTGAGTTCAGGTTTTCGGGTTCTGTAGAAGATGAACAGTAAAAACATCTTTTATAATATAAAAATTATGTATATAATATATAAGGAAACGAAACATTAAATGGGCACATTTTGATGCTGCAAACGAGGCACTTAGATGCCGATTTAAGACAAATGGCCAGTCACGAAAGTTGTAGCCCTTCGATTCTAGATTAATTTAAAATTAATTTCAACTCATTTGGGTAAGTGGTTTGACTGCAGCATCCGGTTTAGTGGGGGCTGTACCTAGAGTTGGGCAGAAACTAAAATGAATGCCCACTCTTCGTCCCTTGTCCAAATGATCTGAAATTTGGGCAGGGGGTTACCCTTAGATAAACCTAGAGGCTGTCCAAAAATGGGAATTTTTAGAGATACTTTGCCTAAGGCTTTTGTTTTAATTTAATAAAGTTAGAGTAATTTATTTAAGTGGTCAAATGACCTCTAAACCCTCCCAAAGTTTGGTGAGTAGTCCCTGGCTATAAAACCTAGCTCTGCACAAAATTCCAACTCATTTGGATGAGCTGTGGGTAGGAAATCACCTATCCTTAACTAGTCATTAAATGAGGCGTTTTTGAGTAAAAAGTGCAATAAGAGTTTGGAACGGTCAAATCACCTCAATAGAGGCTGATATTTTGACCACTGACTTAGAAGGGTTATTATAACCCACTTGGATAAAAATGGTGTGGTTTAGGGTTGATTTACCCTAGGATCCAAACTCAAACCCTAAAGGGAGGGTTTTGAGGGTTGTGAAGGACAAGGGGGCAAATGCCCTCGTATTGCCTTGAAACTCAGTAGATTCGATGTTAGCATAATATAAATCATCTGGATGGAATCTTGGAGGATTTGGAGATAGGTAGAGACCTCAAAACACTAACCTTAGTTTTAGGGTAAAATCTTAAATGAGTAAAATCAGTCACTAAACATTATTTAAAAGCTGTGAAACTCGGGTAGAGTGAGTTTTGGAATGGGCAGAACCTATAGCAATTTTACTGGAATTTTATGATGTTTATTTCTAGTACTTCATTTGTAAAGTTTTCTATAGCCATAACTGACGTTTTAATTATTTAGATCTTTCTGTTCATTGAAACCCCATGAAATCTTGGTAGTAAGTGTTTTAGGTCAGAATGGTTGCTCCTGAAGTTTTGTATAATTTGTAGTTGAGTAAATCTAGTACTTTATTCACAAATGTTAAAAAGGGGTTTTATGGTTAAAAAATTTATTATGGATGATATTGCTGTTGAAAAATTATGAGACTTAGGAATTAAGATTTTCAGGCCATTATATGCTTGTAGACATTTATTCATGATTTTTAGAATCTTTGTTACGACACTTTCTTTACAAGTCCACTTTATGGAGATTTTTGATAATTAATTTATTTAGAGACTAATACTTGATGAAAAATTATGAAACTCGGCCAATGCTATGTTTAAGGTTGTATCTGCATAGTATAATTAATTTATAATTTCTGGATGGATATTTTTTATACTTGATTCATAAATAACGAAAGATAGAAAATATTGCTAAAATAGTTTTAGTGCCCTTTTGATGATATAAAAATTGTGATACTTTGGATCTACCATATTGAGACAACATAATATTTATAATAATTTTTTTGGACATCTTTCATGAGTACTTAGGATAGTTCATGTTCAACCGGTAACCCTTGGAATTTTTGAGGAAATTAATTAAATGCTAGATAAATTAGGAAAAATTATAATTTTCTGATTATAGGCTAATTATATCATGATATACCTCCAGTAAATAAGTTAGGGCATTTGTATGAGTATTGGATCATTTCCTATCCGGTTCGACATATAGCATAAGATAGTCTGCAATTAGCAATTTGAGTTAACAGTCATAGGATATGATGGGGCACAACGTTGGAGTTCGTTAATCTGCTGAATTGGATGGATGTGAAAGTGTTCACCATGAAAGTGCAACTAGATCTGATATACTCTAGAGGGGGGTGAATAGAGTATATGGTGTTTTAGTACTTTTAAAAACTTTTACAACAATTGTTGTAATAAGTGTGAACAGGGAAGCAAATATAAATCTAATCACAGAACTAAACTATGCAAAAACTAAGCACAGACAAATCAAGGCCAGAAACAAAAAGTAAACAAGCAGAACCAGATGACACAAGGAAATATAGTGGTTCCCCAAACTTGGGTACATCCACTCTTCTACCACCCTAGGTAGGAATCCACTACAGGATGAGTTGATCAGGTGTCCTGGGCACCAATGAGCTTTTGATAAGGTGCTCAAAAACCAAAGCAGATTTTTTTGATCAGGTGTCTTGCCACCAATGAGCTTTTGACAAGGTGCTCAAAAACCAGATTCAAACTTTTGAAGGGAGTTTGAAAAACCCTTTACAGAGTGGGGGTGAGAGAGTGATGGCAGTCTTCTCTTTCTCAAACAACTGAGAAGACTATGTGGATTGATGTCAAAGCTCCCCCTGAGTCCTTGAGATCTTCAGGAAGAAGAGCTTTGCTGAGGGTGATAGGCCTTCAAAGATAGATCTCCAGCAATAGATGATTTCAGCAAGCTGAAATGTTGAGTGTCTGGAGTCTTGAGATGATGTTGGCCTTGAACACTTTGAAAGCTGAAGAGATCTGATGATTTTTGAAAACTTGATCTCTTTGATGAGTGTTCTTCAGAACTCTTTTTGACAGAAGTTTTTGAGAGAGTCTCTGTATTCTGAGTTGTGTGTCCTCTTTTTTTTGTTCTTCTATCTTCATTCAAAAACATTCTGTCTTTTATTCTCTGTGCTAGAATAGAATATCACTCTGTCAAAGATAGCCGTTGGTCTGCATTGATTGCATCCTTAATTGCATAATCTCTTCTAGAGGAAAGTCCACAGAATTATTCCTTGAAAAATCCCTTGAAACTTGGTCCAGAAGTAAATGAAAACGGCTAGCAAATCTCTGAATTAATTCCATAATAACTCCTGTCTGTTTTGAATTTGAATTCTGGAAGTTATCTGAAATCGTCGAACTGAGCTATGCTATCGTCGAGCTGAGCTCAGCGAACTGGAAAACTCAAGCAGCAAAATAATCGTCGATCTGAGCTCAAAGATCGTCGAACTGAGCTCAGAGATAAAGATCCAAGACAGAGTCAAAATCGTCGAACTGAGCTCACCGATCGTCGAATGGAGTTCGACGATATTGTGAAGTTGAGCTCAGTGATCGTCGAGTGGAGCTCGACGATCTGCCGAAGTTGAGCTCGACGATCGTCGATCTAAGTTCGACAAATCGTCGTGCTGAGCTCGACGATCAGACTTAGTCTCCAGACAGAAAAACTTGGTCTTCAGGGCAGCTTCCAATCCTAGACTTCTAACCCTTAGACTCAATTCTAATTGACCTATTAAGCTATACAGAAGGTCAAACACAGATTCCTAGAGACATAGTGATCCTGACCCAAATTAGTAATAGGGTGTTCCAACAATCTCCCCCTATTTGGGTTAGGATTACTATTTACAGACTTTGGAAAGTCAAATAACATCATACAATCAGAAAAGCATAAAAACAACAGCAGATAGACACACAGAAACATCACAGATATATATATATATATGTGGCATCCAGATAGCAGTCAGAAAATCCAAAGATTGTCACCATACAGAGTTACTTCTTCTCTTTGCCTTTAACCATTTTGATTTCTCTGTTTGGATTTAAGGCTTCCTTGTTGGACCTGGTATCATCAGCTGCACCCAAGTATGTTTGCTTTGAAGTCCTGGGAACCACAGCAGCAGGATGCAACTCCATATATCTGTCTGCATCAAAGAATTTGCTGGAGGCATATCTTTCTAGCTCTTTTTGTCTTTGCTCTGACATGGTAGAAATATTTGAAGTGTCTAGCCCTTGTTCTTTGGCTTTCTTTATCTGGTCTAATGCAGCCAACTCCTTCATCCTAGCAGTCCAAGCAACTGGATTCTTTTCAGGGTCCTAAAATGGTACAGGTGGCTCATACCTGTTGGAAGAATTATCTTGAGGAGGCCTAGCAGACATTGTCTCTCTTAGCTTGTAGGGGAATGGACCAGAAGTAGTATCAGATGAAACATGTCCTCCCCTGGAGTATGGGTGCTGCCTGGAATGCCCTTTAGAATAAACCTGAATATCTCTTTGACTTCCCCTGTATCCTCCTCTCCTAGAGTAAGAACCCCTAGACTGGCTTTCCCTTTGGTATGATCTGGCATGGGGTTGATAGGGAGCCTGGCTTCTAGATGGGGCTTGACTTGCAGAGCTGCCACCTGCACCTGCATCAGGAGGAGGTGGTGGAGGAGGATGAGGGTGCTGGAACTGGGAGGAGCCCTTCTCATACTTTCTCTTCTTTTTCATTGCTTTCAGCTGATTTTTGGAATACTGCATCCAATGTTCAGTAATTTGGCAGTTATGCAGAATATAATAGGGAATATCATTATCATCCTTTACTTTTGCAGGAGGAACCCTTTTCATAGCTTTGCTTCTAGCCTTCCTCTTCCTGGCAATAGTGGCAGCAGAGTCATCAGAGTCTGTCTTGAACTCATCAGAGTCAGAACTCTGGGCATCATATACAACATCTATTTTCTTCATCAATTCTTTCTTTAACTGAGCAGCAGCAGATGAGGCAGAAGCAGAAGGAGCAGCAGCAAAAACAACAGCAGATTCAGCAGTAGATATAGCAACAGATTCAGCAGCAGATACAGAAGGAGAAGCAGAAACAACAACAGTAACTTCAGGAGTGATGGCAGCAGCAACTTCAGTAACATCAACAAAATCTTCAGCAGGCTCAAAATCAGTGGCCTCTGTCATCAGAGAATCCTTGGATATCTGCTCATCAGAGGTAGTTGGAATTTCAGCAGCAGCAAAAACAGTCCTTTCTTCATCAGCAGCAACAACAGCAGTTACTGAGAGTACAAAGGAGGATATAATGCTGGGGTCACAGCCAGAGAAGGGCACCAGAGCCTTGGACAAATCTTCTGGGGGCTGGACAGCATTAGGCTCTGGGAGATAGCTGAAGTATGCAGTATCAAAGGCAGAAAGCAAAGACCTTAGGTCTATTGCCAAGACTGTAGTAGGAGTCACAGCAGCAGGAGCAGAAGAGGCAGCAGGCACAGAAGCATCAGCAGCAGCAGCATCAGAAGCAGGAGCAGAAATAGCAGCATGAAGGCTTGCTTCATATGGCATCTCCCCCTGTCTGGATGCAGATACATCTATATCAAGGCACACTGCTGGAGGTGCTGCCTGAGGAAGGAGGGAGGAAAGCCTGGCAGAGAGAGCTACCACTGACTGTTGTAGAGGAGCTAAGGAGGCCTCCATGAGAAGAGAGAGCCTGGGGGCAAGTAGCTCATACAACTTGTCAGCTAAGGCTAGGAGATCTACATGCTCAATAACAGGAGCAGAGGTAGATGGAATAGGGATTGCTGAGGATGCTGGAAGTGGAGGGCTGGAGAGTGGAGGGATGGTGGAGATGGAGGACAAGGGGATGGATATGGAGGGGGTGAAAGTTGGTTGGTCAATGATGTGGTGGAGGAGATCTTGGAATGAGGTTGAGGAGGAGGGTAACTCTGGAGGAGATGAGGGGGAATCATCCATGTAGGAGTCATCCAGAAGGGTGAAGGATGGTATGGATGGGGAAGAAGTGACATCTGGTGGTGGATATGAAAACAATGGGTGGAAGTGGTCTGCTGGAGGTGATGAAATGGTTGCTGGAGATGGAATTGATGTTGGAGATGGACTGGAGATGGTAATGGTGGATGGAGCTGGAATGGTGGATGGAACTGGAATGGTGGATGGAAGAGGTAGGGTTGGTCTTGGAGGAGGAGGAGAGGCAGCAACAGCAGCATCCAGGTCTTCTACAGGAGCAGAGACCTGTGGGGGAGTGACTCTGTGAGTCCTGGTGCCTGAAGGAGCACTAGAGGAGGGCCTGCTTGGCTTGCTGATCTACCTGTCCCACTTGCCAAAGAGGGCACAGGTAAGTCTCTTGGAGGCATTTATGTGCACTCCAGAGGAGACCAGCAAGGTAGGGCACTTGTTCTGCAGGAAGACTCCAAGAATCCTTCCAAAATTTACAAAGCTTTTATTTATTTTCTTCTTTATTAGGTCAAAGAAGACCTCTCCCCAGTTCAAACTTTTCTTATCTACCAGAGCTCACATGAGGCAGAGCTGATGTCTGGAGATAGTGTCATGTGCAGAGTGCTTTGCCAACAGCACTTTTCCTACAACATCTGCTAGGAACCTGTACTCAACAGACAAGTTCCTTTTGAACAACTTGCTAGGGTTTCCCTCTGGATGACCCATCCTGGCAAGTATATCAGAAAACACTTCTCCAGATAATTCAGCAGTTTCTTCTCCATTTCTCAAACCAAAAACCTCTGTTAAAACTGTGGGGGTCAGAGGTACCTGAGTTCTAGCAATAGATCCAACTATTGTGTTGTTGTCTAGATTGTGAGCAGTATAGACCCATTCCTTTATTTCATCTGAAGCAAGCTTGATTCTAGTGGTCATGAGAGCAGACAAGTTCTGATCCTTGAATAAATTCAGAATGTCTTGGAAAACTTGATCAGTAGTGTTGAACGATTCCAGATCAATGTCGAAGCCTGCATCAAACTTCATGGCGGCTAGAACAGCAATTGATACGGCCATTGTACCTGCAAAAACTTAACAAACAAAACAACCAAGTGTAGAGCTGTTTGGAGGGAAGAAGATTCTTGTAGAGAAATTGAAAGCGCAAGAGAGAACGACGGCGAAAAATGAGTTTTATATTAGGGTTCGACGCAGAATTGGAAAGATCGTTGAACTTAGTTCGACGATCGAGGCTGCTAAAGGAATCTGAAGAGACTCCAACATCGTCGATCTCCGTTCGACGATCTTGGAAAGCGTCGAGCTCCGTTCGACGATCGTTCAGTGAACATAATCGTCGAGCGCCGTTCGACGATCGTTGACCGAAGGAGATAGTTCATACTATCTGAGGGGCGCTGAACTCAGTTCGACGATTCTGGGAATCGTCGACCTCCGTTCGACGATCTTAGGGGAAATCATTGAGCGCAGTTCAGAGATCAGAAAAATTCTAGACACTAAGAAAAAATCAGAATTTTTGCCTAGTCTTGGTCAATTTTTAGCTTTCAAAATCTTGGATATTATTTAAGACTTCCTCCATCTAACATTCCTAACTGATTTAGGAAGAAGGTGTGTTTCTTTTCATCCAAAGGCTTGGTGAAAATATCTCCCCTTTGTAAATCAGTTGGGATATATTGTAATTCAATTTTATTCTTTTCAACATTATCCCTTAAGAAATGATGCCTAATCTCTATGTGTTTTGTCCTACTATGGAGGACTGGATTTTGAGCTATGGAAATAGCACTTGTATTGTCACAAAAGATTTTTGACTTCTCTAAGTTGTAACCATAGTCTAGGAGTTGATTTTGAATCCACAGTATTTGTGAACAACAACTGCCTGCAGTCATATATTCAGCTTCAGCAGTTGAAGTTGACACAGATGTTTGTTTCTTGCAAAACCAAGAGACAAGTCTATCACCAAGGAACTGACAAGTTCCACTAGTGCTTTTCCTGTCAATTCTGCATCCAGCATAATCAGCATCAGAGAATCCAGTTAACTCAAATGCTGAATCTTTTGGATACCAGAGACCTAGATTTGGACAACTTTTAACATAACTAAGAATCCTTTTTACTAAAGTTAGGTGTGACTCTCTAGGGCCTACTTGGAACCTAGCACATATACATGTAGCAAACATTATATCTGGTCTACTAGCTGTAAGATACAGTAAAGAGCCAATCATTGCTCTATATGTTGTCTGATCAACAGGTTTCCCATGTTCATCAGCATCCAATACAACATTGGTAGGCATGGGTGTTTTCATACAAGATGCCTCAGACATACCAAATTTCTTAACCAGTTCATTAGCATATTTGGTTTGAGAAATAAAGATGCCTTCAGCATGTTGTTTGACTTGTAATCCTAGAAAGAAGGATAGCTCACCCATGCTACTCATCTCAAATTTAGAATGCATCAGGTTAGAAAACCTTCTGCACAATTTTGAGTCAGTAGAACCAAAAATGATATCGTATACATAAATTTGCACTAGTAGGGTATGGGACTTATGAGTTCTAATAAAAAGAGTTTGGTCTACTCTACCCCTTATAAAACCATTTTCCAAGAGAAAGCATGCTAGGGTCTCATACCATGCTCTAGGAGCTTGCTTGAGACCATATAATGCTTTGTTCAGTCTAAAAACATAATCAGGATAGGCTGGAGAGATAAAACCTGGAGGTTGTCTGACATAGACTTCCTCTTTGATGTCTCCATTTAAGAAGGCACTCTTGACATCCATCTGATAAACCTTGAAGCCTTTGTGAGCTGCATAAGCTAGAAATATTCTGATGGCTTCCAATCTTGCAACAGGTGCAAAGGTCTGGTCGTAGTCAATTCCTTCTTCTTAAGAATATCCCTGAGCAACTAGCCTTGCCTTGTTCCTTATTATTACTCCTTGATCATCCAGTTTATTTCTGAATACCCATTTTGTTCCAACAATGGAATGATCCTTTGGCTTTGGCACTAGTTCCCATACTTTGTTCCTCTCAAATTGATGCAACTCCTCTTGCATTGCAATGATCCAGTGTGGATCTTGCTCTGCATCTTGAATGGACTGAGGTTCAATTTGAGAAAGGAAGCAGGTGTGCAACAGGTTTTGGTTGACCTGATTTCTGGTTTGCACACCAGCTGAGAGTTATCCAATTATTTGGGTAATTGGATGGTCTCTTGATGTTACTAAATCAACAGGGGGTGTTGATTGTTCACCAACCTGTGTTGTTGTTTCCTCTTGTGGTACAACAACTGACTCTTCAGGTTGTGCTTCAATGTGTTGAGCATTCCCTTCATCTTCACTGCTTTCATCCTCTTGAGCAACCTGTAGCTTGTTCATATCTTCAACTAGAGAGTGTTCCTGCAAAGGTTCTATGGTAGAAGAAATCTTCTCCTTGAAAGACATGTTAGTTTCATCAAAAGAAATGTGAACAGATTCCTCAATTTTCAAAGATGATTTATTATAGACCCTATAGGCCTTGCTGATCATGGAGTATCCCAGAAACACTCCTTCATCAGCTTTGGCTTGAAATTTTGCTAAGTATTTCTTGTCATTATTGTGAATATAGCAAATACAACCAAAAATTCTGAAATAGTCAACTTTAGGTTTCTTCCCTTTGAGTAATTCATAGGGAGTCTTTCCCTTCAGTTTATGTATCAGACTTCTGTTCAGCATATAGTTGGAGGTGTTCACTGCCTCTGCCCAAAAGGATAGAGGTAGATGAGCATCTGACAACAATGTAGTGGCAGATTCAATAAGAGTTCTATTTTTCCTTTCAGCTACCCCATTTTGTTGAGGAGTTCTAGGAGCTGAGAAAGTATGCCTGATCCCTTCACTCTGACAGAACTCTTGCATAAGAAGAGAATCAAACTCTGTCCCATGATCACTTCTGATCAGGGCAATGTGAGTATTGAACTCAATCTGTATACATTTGAGAAACTCTGTCAGACACTTAAAGTTATCAGACTTCTTCCTTAGAAAGAACACCCAAGTGAATCTAGAGAAGTCATCTACAACTACTAAAGTGTAGGATTTCCCTCCTAGGCTTTGTACTGTGATGGGTCCAAATAGATCCATGTGTAGCAGATACAATATCCTAGGTGAATCACTCTTATTAAGTGACTTAAAACTGTTTTTAGTTTGCTTGCCTAATTGACAAGCCTTGCAGAGTCCTTCCTTCTTGTAGGGACCAGAAGGTAGTCCTCTAACAAGGTTGTCCTTGGATAGCCTAGCAATAGTTCTAAGGTTTAGGTGTCCTAATCTCTTATGCCATAACACATTTGGTCTACAGACTGAGTTAAACAGGCAAATATCTATATCAGTTGAAAGAAAATCTACTAAGTAGATGTTACCTTTCCTTATACCTGTCAACACTATTGTGTTGTCCTCTGACTTGATTTTGCATAAGGTTTTGCTGAAGGTCACCTGGTAGCCTTCATCACATAGCTGACTGATGCTGATCAGGTTGTGCTTCAGTCCTTCCACATATGCTACCTTCTTGAAGGTTACTGATCCAATCTGTACTGCACCATATCCCTTAGTTTGTCCAAAGTTGGAATCACCAAAGATAACTTTGGGTCCAAGCTTGGCTCTGAAGGATGTGAGGTTGTCCTTATTCCCTGTCATGTGCTTAGAGCACCCACTATCCAAATACCATTGCTGGTTAGATGTTGGATAGGTCTTCACCTGCACATGAAACAATTTACTTGTTTTTGACCCAGTTTACCTCGGGCCTAGGTTGATAACCTCTAAATTCAGAAATAAAAGACATCCCTGGCTGACTCTTATATACTTCAGGATGATATCTCCTTGGAGGTAAAATCCATTCAGTATAAGGGTTGAAGGTTTGGGATGAAGAACCCTTAGGATTCAATTTTGATTTGCCTTTGAAAAAGTTTCCAGAGTTCTGACCTCTGTTCGACGATCTTGGAGCTGAGTTCGACGATCTTGGGTCAGATCGTCGAGCTCCGTTCGACGGTCGACTATGGCTGAGGTCAGGTATATGAGATCGTCGACCTCCATTCGACGACTTTGGCTGAGATCGTCGATCTGCGTTCGACGATTTGTCCTGAGATCGTCGAGCTGCGTTCGGCGATCGTCGATCTTCATTCGGCGATCGTCGATCTCCGTTCGACGATTTTTGATGGGACTTAGTTTTCTGAGGCAGATCAGAATTTTTCCTAGCAACCTCTATAACTCCCTTTCCCTTGCTAGAAATAAACTTGATGGGAGTTGTTAGAACTATAGGTTTGCTGGATGAAGCACCCAAGCCCAGTGTACTGTTGAATCTAGAGTTCACTGTGCTTGTGATGTCCATCAGCTTGATGCTTCTCCCATTAAGGGATTCTTCAAGCTTCTTGGCCTCAGAGAGCTCACTTTTCAGTGTAGCTATCTGTTCCCTACAGTTCTCCAACTCCTGAGAGAGTTTGAGGTTTTCTGACTTTAAAACATTGTGTTCAGATAATTGATTTCTGAGAGAGATAATCTCTTTCTCAGACTTTAGCAGGTCTAAACACAGTGATTTAAATTCAGATTTAAAATCTTCTGAAGTAAAATCAAAAGAGCTAATTACCTGATCTTCTTCAGGTTGAGTCTCTGAGTCTGACTCTGACTCCTCTTCCTCTGAGTTGTGTTGTGAGGCATTGATTGCCATCATGCAGAACTCCTTTTCCTCTGCATCATCCTCATCATCACTGGAGCTGGAAGAGGCTTCTGACTCCTCTTCAGTCTCACTCCAGGATTCAGCAACAAACCCTTTCCTTGTATGCTTATTTTTGCTGGAAGAAGGTTTGCTATTGCCACTCCTTTTGGAGTCTTTCTCCTTTCTTCTCTCCTTTCTTTCCCTTCTGTCCTTGTTCTTGTTCTCTGGACAGTCAGGAACTATGTGCCCTGGTTTCCTGCAACCAAAGCAGATAATGTCTTTGTTATTGCCAATGGACTTGTCATACCTTGGCTTATCCTGCTCCTTGTATGATCTTCTTCTGAAGTCCTTTCTGGCCATCTTATAGAATCTTTTGGCCAACAAGCTGAGAAGTTCATCATTGCTTGTAGCTTTTTCTTCAGGCAGATCTTCAGTTGCCTTGAATGCTATGGTCTTCTCCTTTCTTGTGGCTGGTGAAGCAGCCTTCTGTTCTTCCTCTCTGTTCTTGATGAGTAGCTCATAAGATTTGAGCTTACCCAACAAGGCTTCAGTAGTGATCTCATTCAGACTTCTGGCATCCTTAATTGGCCAGATTCTTGAATCCCAAGTGCTGGGGAAGCACATTAGGATCTTGTCATTAAGTTCTGTCAGAGAGATCTCTTTGTCTAATGTCCTCAGTTCACTGACAATTAGACTCAGTCTGTTATACATGTCTCCCACTGACTCAGTCTCTCCCTTCTTGAAGTTCTCATATTGGGAGATGAGATGAGATCTTCTGTCCTTTCTCTCGTCAGCTGAGCCTGAGACTATTTTTGAGAGTCTATCCCAGATTTCCTTGGCTGAATTACATTCAGCTACCTTTTGAAAATGTCATCTGACATTGTCTGGGCTAGGATGTTCATAGCCTTGACATCAGCTACTTTCCATTTTTTGATGTCAGCATCTGTTCCTGATGGAGGTGGAACAACATTTGTACTTGTACTTTCTGGGGTCTTGGACACACTGTCAAAACAGAATTAAATATATCTTCGTCAATAGAATTCATGTAGAGTTTAATCCTTGCATTCCAAAGTGCAAATTTTGACAGATTGCACACTGGAGGTCTGGTGCTGGCATAGTCTTTGTTTTGGGCCATGATTTGTGCAAACAGAATCTAATAATAAAATATAAAAGAAAAATAGATCTAGTGTAGGATCTTGGGGTTCAGGTGTTAGCCTGTACAACCAATCAGGTATGGTATGTTTAACCAACCTCCCTCTGATACCAATTGAAAGTGCAACTAGATCTGATATACTCTAGAGAGGGGTGAATAGAGTATATGGTGTTTTAGTACTTTTAAAAACTTTTACAATAATTGTTGTAATAAGTGTGAACAGGGAAGCAAATATAAATCTAATCACAGAACTAAACTATGCAAAAACTAAGCACAGACAAATCAAGGCCAGAAACAAAAAGTAAACAAGCAGAACCAGATGACACAAGGAAATATAGTGGTTCCCCAAACTTGGGTACATCCACTCTTCTACCACCCTAGGTAGGAATCCACTGCAGGATGAGTTGATCAGGTGTCCTGGGCACCAATGAGCTTTTGATAAGGTGCTCAAAAACCAAAGCAGATTTTTTTGATCAGGTGTCTTGCCACCAATGAGCTTTTGACAAGGTGCTCAAAAACCAGATTCAAACTTTTGAAGGGAGTTTGAAAAACCCTTTACAGAGTGGGGGTGAGAGAGTGATGGCAGTCTTCTCTTTCTCAAACAACTGAGAAGACTATGTGGATTGATGTCAAAGCTCCCCCTGAGTCCTTGAGATCTTCAGGAAGAAGAGCTTTGCTGAGGGTGATAGGCCTTCAAAGATAGATCTCCAGCAATAGATGATTTCAGCAAGCTGAAATGTTGAGTGTCTGGAGTCTTGAGATGATGTTGGCCTTGAACACTTTGAAAGCTGAAGAGATCTGATGATTTTTGAAAACTTGATCTCTTTGATGAGTGTTCTTTAGAACTCTTTTTGACAGAAGTTTTTGAGAGAGTCTCTGTATTCTGAGTTGTGTGTCCTCTTTTTTTTGTTCTTCTATCTTCATTCAAAAACATTCTGTCTTTTATTCTCTGTGCTAGAATAGAATATCACTCTGTCAAAGATAGCCGTTGGTCTGCATTGATTGCATCCTTAATTGCATAATCTCTTCTAGAGGAAAGTCCACAGAATTATTCCTTGAAAAATCCCTTGAAACTTGGTCCAGAAGTAAATGAAAATGGCTAGCAAATCTCTGAATTAATTGCATAATAACTCCTGTATGTTTTGAATTTGAATTCTGGAAGTTATCTGAAATCGTCGAGCTGAGCTCTGCTATCGTCGAGCTGAGCTCAGCGAACTGGAAAACTCAAGCAGCAAAATAATCGTCGATCTGAGCTCAAAGATCGTCGAACTGAGCTCAGAGATAAAGATCCAAGGCAGAGTCAAAATCGTCGAACTGAGCTCACCGATCGTCGAATGGAGTTTGACGATATTGTGAAGTTGAGCTCAGCGATCGTCGAGTGGAGATCGACGATCTGCCGAAGTTGAGCTCGACGATCGTCGATCTAAGTTCGACGAATCGTCGTGCTGAGCTCGATGATCAGACGTCGCCGTAGATTATGTTTCTAGGTGGGCGGAGGCCCAAGCTTTACCCAGTACCGATGCTCGAGTCGTAGTTTCTTTTCTAAAAAAATTATTTTCTCCTTTTGGTTTTCCTTGAGCAATCGTTAGTGATAGGGGAAGTCATTTCTGCAACGCTTAGCTCACTAAAGCTTTAACTAAATACAGTGTTATACATAAACTATCCACCGCTTATCACCCCCAAATGAACAGTCAGGTCGAGGTAGTCAATCGCGAACTTAAAAGAATTTTGGAAAAAATCGTTTGTACTTCTCGTAAAGGTTGGTCCTTAAAGTTAGACGATGCTCTTTGGGCATATTGGATAGCGTACAAGACCACTATCAGTTGTACTCCTTTCCGATTGGTCTATGGAAAATCGTGTCATCTCCCGGTAGAAGTAGAACACCGTGCGTACTGGGCACTAAAATTTTTAATTTCGATCCACACTCAGTCGGTGAGCATAGAAAAAATCAACTAAATGAACTCGACGAGTGGCGAGCGAATGCTTATGAGATCAACAAAATCTATAAAGAATGCACGAAATTTTATCACGATAAGAACTTGTGCCACCCTAAAACATTTAAGCCAGGCGATCAGGTTCTTCTTTTTAATTCGCGTTTACGTATTTTCCCTAGAAAGCTTAAGTCTCGATGGTCTGGACCGTTTACGGTCAAGCAAGTTTTTTCGTATGGAACTGTGTTGCTCTCGCACCAATACAAGGGTGACTTCAAAGTTATTGGACATAGACTGAAGTTGTATTTTTCAAATGATTTGGTATCTCCTGCAAATGAGCATCTTATTTTTGTCTCTTAATGTTTATTTTCATGTGAAACTCTTTCTTTTTTCTGGACTTCTTATTATTATACACCTTTAATTATTATTCGGACTTTATATTGTTAAATAAATAACACTCTTGGTGGCCTGCCCAAGGATTTTTCTGCTTTTATTTTTGTATTTTGCTCTTCCTCCTGGTGGCCAAACAAGTACAAGTTCGTGATTGTCGCTCCAACATTGCTGATTTCAAGAAGGATCAAGTCAAGCCTGCTGGTGATAAAGTGAATTCAAGTTCAAGCATGGGGGTGCAACATCCGCTTTCGGCCTCACAAACCCGGGGAAGTCCTGTTCTTTTTTTTTCTTATTTTTACTTCACTGCATTTTCTATCCCCCTCTTCTCCTTCTCTTTCTCGTTTTTTCATTGAGGGCGATGAAAAATCTAAGCATCGGGGAGGGTTTTGTTTATTTTCTTTCTTTCTTTTTTTTCTTTTTTTACAAAAAAAAGAAAAATTATTATAGTTATATTAAGCCTCTTAGGAGTACTACTTTTTCTTTAACTTTATCAAAAATCCAAAAAAAAACTAGAAAATACAAAACCCCAAAAAAAAATCAAAAATCCAAAAAATTTGCTAAAATCTATTTGAAAATCAAAATCAAAAAATATTTTCTATCTTTATTTTTATGTTTCTTCTAGTGGTGTGTATGCCCCTGTGGTTCTTTAGTTCTAAGTAGAGTTTCTTTGAATCGGTTTTCTAAATCTATTATTTCAACATAACTTAGTTTTACTATTTTCAAAGTTCTTAAGTATAGGCATCTTTTTTTTTCTACGTTGTAAGTTAGCAAATTGTAGTTTTCTTTTTATTTGGTTTAATTGCGTATGAACGGTTGTTAGATAACGTTATCACTTTTTCATTTTGGGGTAATTCTTTCTTGGTGTCTAGAACTTGTCTCTAGCGACTCTCAAAACATTTGCGCAATTTTTTACGAACTTTAGAAATGATTTAGGCCACCCTTTCACCCGTTTGTACCTTTTTGCCCACCCAAATATTTCACCTTTGCTAAAACAACTTTGGGCCTTTTTCCATTTTTCTTTGTTTAGCTCCACCTTTCATTTTTCACAAAAGCCAAAATGCCCTTCCTATGTCACACTAGACTTTGAGCTTTACTTAAATATTATTATTTTGATGGGTTATCATCTTTGAAAAATGAAAAGGAAATTATAAGCTTACATTTGAAGCTCGCCTATGAAAAGAGAAAAAATTATGATCCAAAAATGTGAAATAAAAAAAAGAAGAATTTTATTTTTGGCCAATTATGTGAAAAGAAAAAACTGCATGGCCTTGTGTTTTTTTAAGTTTGAATTGGAGAAAATGGCGTACTTGTTATTTCTCATTTTTGTGCTTTTATGTTTATTTAAAGATCATCCTTGGTTTTGTGTGTTTTAACCGCCATTTTTATCCTTGATTTTCTATTCCTAATCATTTACCTAAGCCAAGTCTTTACGCCTATGAAAGTCTTTTTGATCTTTAGAACGTGACACAAACCTGCATAGTGGAGTGAGTGTGAATAGACAAGCCACCATCATTGATGGATTTTTTGGAGGTTATCTTGAAGTGATTTAGGGGTAATTGTTTTTCTAGCAACCTAGTAGTTCGTTCAATGCGCCGTTTATTTAGAATCTCTACTTTTGTCTTTCTCATTCTCCTAAAATTTTGGATGCCTTGTTTTAGGGATTTAGAAATGTGTAACTCTTCTTTATATTCTAATGATATTTTTAGGTCTCCTTTTTCTAGTTTTCTATTGCGGACTTCTCACCCCACTAGTTGTTAACATATAAATTAGGATAGTTTAATTTTTCATATTTTGATTTTCTTAAATTATGAAACCTAAAGCTTTTTTTCTTCTGCTTTTATTTCTCTTCCCAAAATTTTAATTTCATTTGCTTGGGTGCAAGCAAATACTCATGCATGGGGGTATTTGATGATTAGTCTTTGAGTGATTATTTTTAATAATATTTTATATTATATTTTGATATTTACGTATTTTCTTTCTTTATTTCTATATAAAATTATCTTAAAAATTACAAATTATGGTTGTAACATTATATTTTATTTTGTAGGGATTTGACAGGCCTGGGGGTGATTTTATTGCAATCTGCAAAAGCCCGTTATCGAGATTTTGTTCGAGATGAAGTTGATGCCTCCCGAGCCCTTGATGCAACCCCACCACACAACCCGAGCCCACATGGTGCAGCCGACCCTCCTTCAAGTCCAACCCGAGCCCCTTTATCTCAAGCCCAACCATAATTTCTGAGCCCCTTTATCTCAAGCCCAACCATAATTCCCGAGCCCACATAATGCGGCCCATTCCTTTTGGGGTTTTGCTTTAGAGACTGCTGCAATGACATTGAATCGCGCTCCAACGAAAACGGTTCTGAAGACACCATATGAGATATGGACTGGGAAGCATCCTAGTATGTCGTTCATTAAAATTTGGGGCTGTGAGGCATACGTGAGACGTCAAATGCCTGACAAGCTGGAACCCAAATCGGATAAATGTTATCTGGTGGGATATCCTAAGGAAACGAAAGGGTATTACTTTTACCTACCGTCTGATGGCAAAATGTTTGTCGCAAGGACTGATGTCTTCTTGGAGAAAGAGTTCTTATCAAGAAAGACTGAAAAGGTAGAGCTTGAAGAAGTTCAAGAACCACATGTAGTGAATGAACCGGAATTGGATTCTGAGACAGGACTACAAGATGTTGTAGCTAGAGAACCTGCTCAGGGAACACAAGTCCTACGTAGATCTGGTAGACCAAGGTTTGAGCCTGAGAGATATGGATTTCTCGTGTCTCAAATAGGTAATGTGTTGCTTATGGATCATGATGATGAACCAACAACCTACCAAGAGGCTATGAATGGACCGGACTCCGACAAATGGCTTGAGGCTATGAAATCCGAAATGGACTCCATGTATGCAAACCAAGTTTGGAACTTGGTGGAACCACCTGAAGGGGTACGACCCATAGGGTGCAAGTGGGTCTTCAAGAAGAAGACCGACATGGATGGGAATGTACAGACATTCAAAGGGCGACTGGTGGCTAAGGGTTTCAAGCAAATTCATTGTATTGACTATGATGAGACCTTTTCCCGTGTTGCCATGGTAAAGTCCATAAGGATATTGCTTGCTATTGCTGCGTATTATGACTACGAGATCTGGCAGATGGATGTCAAAACGGCTTTCCTTAATGGAAACCTCCTTGAGGAAGTGTATATGACACAACCCGAGGGTTTTGTATCCCCAGATGAAGCCACTAAAATATGCAAGCTGAATAAGTCCATCTATGGACTGAAACAGGCCTCTCGAAGTTGGAATCTTCGTTTTGATGAGAAAATCAAAGAGTTTGGTTTCATCAAGTGTAATGCCCCGAAACACAAAGGAGCAAAGGGGGACGTTTTGGGCCAGTTTGGGTTCTGGCAGAAGGCACACGGCCTGGGACACGGGCGTGTCCCAGGGCATGTTAAGCGTGTGTCGACACTTAGCCGCGAAGTCGTCGAGTTATACTCGACGATTCGTCGAGAATGGGCACACGACCTGCGACACGGGCGTGTCGCAGGGCGTGTCGACCCGTGTCGACCCGTGTCGATACTTAACCGTGAAATCGTCGAGTTATTCTCGACGATTCGTCGAGAATGGGCACACGGCCCGCGACACGGGCGTGTCGCCGGGCGTGTCGACCCGTGTCGACGATCGTCCCGGGAAAGTCGTCGAGATTCACTCGACGATCATCGAGACAAGGCACACGACCTAGGACACGGGCGTGTCCAAGGCCGTGTCATCCAGTCGTCGTTCTCCCCTCGACGAAATGTCCCGTGTACACGGCCTGGGGTCCAGGCATGTCAATGTGACACGAGCAAGGACACGGGCGTGTCCTAGGACCCGTGCAGTGATCGGGTTGAAAACGGGGGAAAAATCATGAGGTACACGGCCGGCTACACGGCCGTGTCAGCTGGAACACGGGCATGTCAGCTCGAACACGGGCGTGTTCGATACCCGTATGAGGGTCCAGGAGATTCGATTTTGACGGCGAATGCGGCACACGGCCCTGGACACGGGCGTGTGCCAGGCCGTGTTCGGTCCAGATTGGGCATTTCAGCCCCGAATCAAAGCCGTTCATTTTCTTAGGTTGAGATCCAACGGCTGGGGATGGTTCCTGAGAGGATATACCCGGGTTTGACTTAGAAAAATCCATTCCTTCTTACCTTTTCATCTCTCCAAATCCTTGGAGAAAGGGGAAAAGCCATTGGAGGAAGAAGAGCTAGATCCGCCATTGGAGGAGCTTCAGAGCTCCGAATCGCAAGCCGACTCCGGATCCACGGAGGCAACGCAAGTGCGGTGATTTCTATCAGATTACTTTTCGATGGCGCCAAAGAGGAACTCAAGGGTAACGATCCTCATCTTGAGCATGAATCGCTCCTTTTCTTAGCATAGGAAGCCCGCTCTCGCGAGTTTGCGGAGAGTTGGAGGCGTTCCTTCGGGTAGATATGTAAAGTCCCCGTTATTTAGAGTCCGTATGCGAGAACGGACGTAGGCATTTTGTGTGAAGCCTACCCGGACATGTTAGTCTGGATCGGTGATGTTGCATTGCATAAGGCCGGAGAAGACTCCGTGCTATTGGGTGTTTTTCGGGTTTTCTACGCGGTAGATTGCAGCAGGGAGCCTTGGGGACTAACCCAAAGGTGCACCCGGAAAACTGGGCGGATACGAGATCTTGCCAACTTGGTGGCCTGAGAGCCAACTTGATCATAACGTGGTTATGTGACTTGCGGTAGAATGGGACTCGGCGAAAGTTTGACCCGCGCAAATGGCTTAAATTGTCGTTGCGATGTGAGCACGGGTTAGATGGAACCGTACCCGCTCTATGTCGTTCGGGTAAGAGAGACCTAAGGTTACGTGGCACTCGCCGTTGGCATAGATGGGAGTCTTCGGCGGTCAATGGCTTAAACTGTCGTGACCCAGGCCAGGAAGACAAATTGCTCATAGGAATGGCCGTCTAAGTGGCGGTGGTGAGTCCGGAATGTTAATGGCTTTAATTGACGTAACATCGACCGGTTCACCGAGAATGTGCCCTGAGTGCACGGGACATGTGGCCGTACGTGCCAACATCTGTGATGAAATGGCTATGGTTATATGCATTGCTCGCTTGTGCTAATAAAATGCAGGGAAGGAGCATCGCCGCCCCGAGTTGGGGGCGGGATCGTTATAATTTGGTCAGCATTGCTGACCGTTGCCTTGTTTGCCACCGTGCGGTGGTTTGTTGCTTGCAGGTGCAGCTGGACCAAGCGGTCAATAGCGGGCTAAAGCCCTTTTTGCGAAGCTGGCCCTCGAAGGCCCAAGTGGAAATGTTTTCTGTTTTATTCATGTATGACCGGCCTGCGTGCCGAGGTTTGTAAATCATGTATTATTCAAGTGAAACACTTTGTAAGGCCTTAAGGCTGATTTTTGGATATTTTGTATACATTACTAATTATGTACTAGTGGACATTCGTGCTCTAATGCTGGGTTCTTGTTTACAATCTATATAAACTGCTTCCGCTAGAATGCTCTGTGTAGGACGTTGAGATTGGTTGGATGGTTTCCATACGTAACCACCCGGTCTGTCTGTGGTATATGACGTCGGGCCCCGGCCGGACCTACTGCTATATACTATGCGACGGATAGGGGGTGTTACAATTTGGTATCAGACTACTGGTTTTGGTCGGGCTTAAACTGAATTCGTGGCCGAATTCTTTTTAAGGGGTGGTGAGCACATGGCGTACGTCATCGTTATAATGGTAAAAGAACCCATGAATGTCCACTTAGAAATGAAAATACTCGTGTTTGAGGAACCTGCGTGTTCCTATACTTGCTGTTTGTAATGTTATGTGGTCGCTTAACGGTGTTTTGTACCACTATAGGTGACCAGAAGTGGTGTTGGGCCATCAGAACGCCGAGTTTCTGAGGCTAGCAGTGCACCGGATGTTGCTCCCGCAACACCTCTGTCGGCTGAGAATATACGTTTGGTGGCTGAAGCGGTGTTGGCCGTGATTAATGCGCAGCCTGGAAGGCAAGCGCAGCAGCCCGCTCCCGTGATGGAGCAAGAACCTCTGCAAGAGGCTGAGCCGAGGAGGGTGGAGCAAGTGGTTGTAGAACCGATAGTGCCAAGGAGGGCAACTGAGAGGCAGTTGAAGCATGTAATGAGCTTTAACCCTTCGTTATTCTCGGGGTTGGGAACCCCATCTCAGGCTGAAGACTGGCTCTCTAGGGTGAAGAGAGTCATGATGGTGACGGAGACGGAGGAGTGGCAAATGACCACCATCGCTACGTTCCTGCTGGGCGGTGAAGCAAGGATGTGGTGGGAAGGATTGGAGCTGCATCATTTGAGAGGTAGACAACTGATAGACGTTCCGATGGAAGAGTTCTCGGGATTGTTCTTAGCAAGATACCTCCCTTCTACTCAGAGGATTTCAATGGAGAATGAGTTCCTGAAGTTGGTGCAGGGTGAGAGGAGCGTGGATGAATATCTCCACGAGTTTACGCGGTTGAGTCGTTATGCTAGCTCCACCATCATGGATGAGGAGCGCAAGACTAATCGTTTTTATGAAGGCTTGAGGGATGAGCTGAGACTATTACTGTCGGGGCCGATGACGCAGGGTTTCTTAACCTTGGTCAATACTGCCCGGTCCTTGAAGAAGGACATGAAGAGCGTGCAAGCGAAGAAAAGCTTGGGTGAAAAGAAATCTGAGTTCAGAGTGCCGACTACTTCAAAGTCCGGCTATCGGAGGGCTTTCAAGAAGCATAGGACTTCGGGTCCAGCTCCTTCTGGCGCTTCTGGGGCGACTACGGGTCGGACCCCGGGTGCGTGCTTTACATGCGGAAATACGGGGCACTTTGCCCGTGATTGTTGGAGCGGACGTCCTAAGTCCGAGAGGAGGCCGGGAGCCACATATGAAGAGAAGGGAAAGGCGGTGGAGTCGACCGCATCCCATTATGCTCCGGCCCAACCAAGGGTCTACAATCTTGGCCAACAGGAGGCCATTAAACAAGCTGATGTGGTGACAGGTACGGTTTAATTTATAGCAAGTCAATTTCCTTTATATGCTTGTTATGCACATGTTACCTTACCACTACTTGTTTAGGATTTGTTTTGATTTGTGAAAATCCGGCACGAGCACTCTTCGATACGGGAGCCTCACACTCCTTGTCCGAAGGATTTATATCACGCATCGGAGTCCCTTCTTTGATGGCGAAGGATTAGTTGGATGTGTTGTTGCCCAATGGGTGTTCGATGCGAGCGGATAGGATCTGCAATGTTAAGATTCGTATTGGGGAGCAGGAGTTCGACCTGCGAGCGTCTTTACTTCCGTTAGTGGAGTTCGACGTCATATTTGGCATGGACTGGCTCTCGGAGTAGCAGGCCCATATAGATTGCGGTAGCAAGGAAGTTAAGCTGGGAGCGAGTCGTGAGACGACGTTTACGGGCTTTGGATTGTATTATCGGGAGCGGTTCGTGCTGGAGCAGAACTGTTCTTTACACTAGTGGAGGTTGTAAAGCCGATGCCCGCTTTGGATTGTATTTCAGTGGTATCGGAATACCCTGATGTGTTCCCCGCAGATCTTCCTGGAGCCCCGCCTCAACGGGAGATAGATTTTATGATCGAGCTAGTGCCAGGTGCAAAGCCTGTGTCACGATCTCCGTATCGGCTAGCGCCTAAGGAAATGGCGGAGCTGAAAGTTCAACTGCAAGAGTTGTTGGAGCAAGGGTATGTGCGCCCGAGTTCTTCGCCTTGGAGCGCACCGGTCCTCTTTGTTAAGAAGAAGGATGGAAGCTTGAGGTTGTGTATTGATTATCGGTAGCTAAACAAGCTGACTGAGAAGAACAAGTACCCGATCCCTAGGATTGATGATCTCTTTGATCAGTTAGTCGGGTCGACGGTGTACTCGAAGTTAGATCTCAAGTCTGGGTACTATCAGCTGCGGATAAGGGAGAGTGATATCCCGAAGACAGCGTTTAGTACGAGATACGGGCATTATGAGTTTACGGTCATGCCGTTTGGGCTGACAAATGCGCCGTCAGTATTCATGGATTTGATGAACAGGACGTTCAGGGAGTACTTGGACCATTTCGTGATCGTCTTCATCGACGATATTTTGGTGTACTCGCAAAGTGAGGAAGATCACTTCAAGCATCTTCATTTGGTGTTGGAGACGCTAAGGAGAAACCAGTTGTATGCCAAGTTCTCGAAGTGCGAGTTTTGGCTATCCTCAGTGGCGTTCCTCGGGCATATAGTGAGTGGAGAGGGTATTGCGGTGGATCCGGCGAAGATTGTTGCGATACGGGAGTGGCCTGAGCTTGCTACGGTAGCAGAAGTCCGGAGCTTTTTGGGGCTTGCCGGTTATTATAGGCGCTTCGTAGAGAACTTCTCACGGATAGCGCTACCTCTCACTACTTTGACGAGGAAGGAGCATAAGTTCGTTTGGACGCCGGAGTGCACGCGAGCTTTTGAGGAATTGAAGTGTCGGTTGACCACGGCGCCTGTGCTGAGTTCGCCATGTGGAACCGAAGGCTATGAGATATATAGCGATGCTTCGGGCAGCGGTTTGGGTTGCGTGCTACTGCAGCACGGAAGCGTGATAGCTTATGGCTCGAGACAGCTAAAAGTGCACGAGAGGAATTATCCGGTCCATGACTTGGAGTTAGCGGCCGTGATTTTTGCCTTGAAGCTGTGGAGACACTATTTGTACGGTGTGAAGATTGACATATACACCGATCACAAGAGCCTAAAGTACCTGATAGATCAGAAGGATCTGAATATGCGGCAGCGTAGATGGATGGAGTTCCTGGGGGACTATACATTCAAGATCCACTACGTGCCTGACAAAGGGAATGCGGTTGCGGACGCGTTGAGTCGCCGAGCCCCAGCTCTAGCCAATTGGCTATCGGTGCATGATGAGCGGTTGGTGTGGGAGTTGGAGGCGCTGGAGATTGTTTGTGTGGACAGACAAGCAAGTGCTGAAGCAGTTCTGAATTGGACTGAAGTCCAATATGACCTGGCTGATCGTATTCGGCAGGCTTTGGATATGGATGCTCATATGAAGCAGTTCATGATAGAGGCTCTGGATGGGTCAAATTCCCAATTCGTCGTGGAGGACGGATTGCTTTGGAAAGACGGTCGTCTGTGCGTCCCTTGTGTGGGCAATTTACGGGTGGAGTTGTTGTACGAGGCACACCATACCAAGTACTCGATTCACCCGGGGAGCACGAAGATGTACCACGACGTCAAGAAGCTATTTTGGTGGCCGGGTTTGAAAAAGGATGTGGCGCTATACGTAGCGAAGTGCCAAACCTGCGCCTTGGTAAAGGCGGAGTGCCAAAAGCCGGGAGGATTTCTTAAGTCCTTGCCTATTCCGGAGTGGAAATTCGACGACATCTCTATGGACTTTGTGCACGGTTTGCCAAGGTTGCAAAAGGGGAACGACGCCATTTGGGTGGTTGTTGATCGATTAACGAAGGTGTCGCATTTTATTCCGCATAGGAAGGACGATCCGGTGGAGAAGCTGGCAAAGCTATATGTGGATAACATAGTGCGGCTTCATGGTGTGCCCCGCAGCATCGTGAGTGACCGAGATGGGCGGTTCACGTCCAATGATTGGAGGCTGGTGCAGCAAATGTTGGGAACAAAGCTGAAGTTTAGCACAGCCTTCCATCCGCAAACGGATGGGCAGACCGAGAGGTTCAATAGAACCATGGAAGACATGCTTCGCATGTGTGTCTTGGATTTCGGAAAGCAATGGGAAGACCACCTTTATTTGGTGGAGTTCGCATACAACAACAGCTACCAAGCAAGTATTCAAATGGCGCCCTTCGAGGCCCTATATGGTAGAAGATGTCGTACGCCGTTGTCTTGGATAGAAACGGGTGAGTCAAAGTTGTATAAGCGATCGGAAGTAGAGGTTGCTACTTCTTTGGTGAGAACCATTCGGGAGAGGTTGCTTATTGCTCAGGACCGGCAAGCAAAGTACTATAATGCCAAACACAGGAACGTGGAGTTCGCTGTGGGTGATTATGTATACTTAAAGATCAAGCCGTTCAAGGGTGTCTCGCGGGTGCGACGATTGAAAAAGCTAAGCCCGAGGTACCTTGGACCGTTTGAGGTTCTGGAGCGAGTTGGAGAAGCGGCCTATAGATTGAAGCTTTCAGTGGAGCTAAGTGGTTTACACGATGTATTCCATATTTCGGTGCTTCGGAAGGCGGTGCAAGAGCCTACGCAAGTGATCGCGGTCGATCAAGTGCCGGTGGAAAGTGGGCTAACGACAAAGGTCAAGCCCGTGCGGATTGAGGACTCGGATGTCAAGCGGCTACGCAATAAAGAGATCAGGATGGTCAAAGTCCGGTGGGACAATTGCGGTCGTGAGGAGCTCTCTTGGGAGCGAGAGCAGACGATGCTTGACGAATATCCGGAGTTGTTCCGCTCAGGTACAAATTTTGTTTTGTACATGTTTTTCCCTTTATGTAATTTCGTGGGCGAAATTCTTTTAAGAGGGGTAGAGTTGTAACGCCCCGAAACTCAAAGGAGCAAAGGGGGACGTTTTGGGCCAGTTTGGGTTCTGGCAGAAGGCACACGGCCTGGGACACGGGCGTGTCCCAGGGCGTGTCAAGCGTGTGTCGACACTTAGCCGCGAAGTCGTCGAGTTATACTCGACGATTCGTCGAGAATGGGCACACGGCCTGCGACACGGGCGTGTCGCAGTGCGTGTCGACCCGTGTCGACATTTAACCGTGAAATCGTCGAGTTATTCTCGACGATTCGTCGAGAATAGGCACACGGCTCGCGACACGGGCGTGTCGCCGGGCGTGTCGACCCGTGTCGACGATCGTCCCGGGAAAGTCATCGAGATTCACTCGACGATCGTCGAGACAAGGCACACGGCCTAGGACACGGGCGTGTCCAAGGCCGTGTCATCCAGTCGTCGTTCTCCCCTCGACGAAATGTCCCGTGTACACGGCCTGGGGTCCAGGCGTGTCAATGTGACACGGGCAAGGACACGGGCGTGTCCTAGGACCCGTGCAGTGCTCGGGTTGAAAACGGGGGAAAAATCATGAGGTACACGGCCGGCTACACGGCCGTGTCAGCTGGAACACGGGCGTGTCAGCTCGAACACGGGCGTGTTCGATACCCGTGTGAGGGTCCAGGAGATTCGATTTTGACGGCGAATGCGGCACACGGCCCTGGACACGGGCGTGTGCCAGGCCGTGTTCGGTCCAGATTGGGCATTTCAGCCCCGAATCAAAGCCGTTCGTTTTCTTAGGTTGAGATCCAACGGCTGGGGATGGTTCCTGAGAGGATATACCCGGGTTTGACTTAGAAAAATCCATTCCTTCTTACCTTTTCATCTCTCCAAATCCTTGGAGAAAGGGGAAAAGCCATTGGAGGAAGAAGAGCTAGATCCGCCATTGGAGGAGCTTCGGAGCTCCGAATCGCAAGCCGACTCCGGATCCACGGAGGCAACGCAAGTGCGGTGATTTCTATCCGATTACTTTTCGATGGCGCCAAAGAGGAACTCAAGGGTAACGATCCTCATCTTGAGCATGAATCGCTCCTTTTCTTAGCATAGGAAGCCCGCTCTCGCGAGTTTGCGGAGAGTTGGAGGCGTTCCTTCGGGTAGATATGTAAAGTCCCCGTTGTTTAGAGTCCGTATGCGAGAACGGACGTAGGCATTTTGTGTGAAGCCTACCCGGACATGTTAGTCTGGATTGGTGATGTTGCATTGCATAAGGCCGGAGAAGACTCCGTGCTATTGGGTGTTTTTCGGGTTTTCTACGCGGTAGATTGCAGCAGGGAGCCTTGGGGACTAACCCAAAGGTGCACCCGGAAAACTGGGCGGATACGAGATCTTGCCAACTTGGTGTCCTGAGAGCCAACTTGATCATAACGTGGTTATGTGACTTGCGGTAGAATGGGACTCGGCGAAAGTTTGACCCACGCAAATGTCTTAAATTGTCGTTGCGATGTGAGCACGGGTTAGATGGAACCGTACCCGCTCTATGTCGTTCGGGTTAGAGAGACCTAAGGTTACGTGGCACTCGCCGTTGGCATAGATGGGAGTCTTCGGCGGTCAATGGCTTAAACTGTCGTGACCCAGGCCAGGAAGACAAATTGCTCATAGGAATGGCCGTCTAAGTGGCGGTGGTGAGTCCGGAATGTTAATGGCTTTAATTGACGTAACATCGACCGGTTCACCGAGAATGTGCCCTGAGTGCACGGGACATGTGGCCGTACGAGCCAACGTCTATGATGAAATGGCTATGGTTATATGCATTGCTCGCTTGTGCTAATAAAATGCAGTGAAGGAGCATTGCCGCCCCGAGTTGGGGGCGGGATCGTTATAATTTGGTCAGCATTGCTGACCGTTGCCTTGTTTGACACCGTGCGGTGGTTTGTTGCTTGCAGGTGCAGCTGGACCAAGCGGTCAATAGCGGGCTAAAGCCCTTTTTGCGAAGCTGGCCCTCGAAGGCCCAAGTGGAAATGTTTTCTGTTTTATTCATGTATGACCGGCCTGCGTGCCGAGGTTTGTAAATCATGTATTATTCAAGTGAAACACTTTGTAAGGCCTTAAGGCCGATTTTTGGATATTTTGTATACATTCCTAATTATGTACTAGTGGACATTCGTGCTCTAATGCTGGGTTCTTGTTTACAACCTATATAAACTGCTTCCGCTAGAATGCTCTGTGTAGGACGTTGAGATTGGTTGGATGGTTTCCATACGTAACCACCCGGTCTGTCTGTGGTATATGGCGTCGGGCCCCGGCCGGATCTACTGCTATATACTATGCGACGGATAGGGGGTGTTACATCAAGAATGAAGATGAGCCTTGTGTTTACAAGCGAATCAGTGGGAGCATTGTTGTCTTCCTGATATTGTATGTAGATGACATACTGTTGATTGAGAATGACATTCCTACCCTGAAAGTTGTTAAGAACAACCTAGTTAACTGCTTTTCAATGAAGGATTTGGGTGAAGCGACTTACATACTCAGTATTAAGATCTATAGAGATAGATCGAAGAAGTTGCTGGGTTTGACCCAGAGTACGTACATCGAAAAGGTGTTGAAGCTGTTCAACATGCTTGAGTCCAAGAAAGGATTTTTGCCCATGTCTCATGGTGTGAATCTCTCTAAGGACCAGTGTCCAAAGTCTTGTGAAGATAAGGACCGCATGAAGTTGATTCCATATGCTTCGGCAATTGGATCAATCATGTACGCGATGTTATGTACTCGACCCGATGTCTCCTTTGCTTTGAGCATGACTAGCAGGTATCAGTCAGACCCCGGTGAGTGTCACTGGATTGCAGTCAAGAATATCTTGAAGTACTTGAGAAGGACTAAGGATGTGTTCTTGGTGTATGGTGGAGAGGAAGAGCTCGTTGTAAGTGGTTACACGGATGCTAGCTTCCAAACTGATAGAGACGACTCCAAGTCTCAGTCAGGTTTTGTGTTTTGCCTGAATGGAGGAGCTGTGAGCTGGAAGAGTTCCAAGCAAGAGACAGTTGCTGATTCTACAACAGAGGCCGAGTATATCGCAGCAGCTAATGCGGCGAAGGAGGCTGTATGGATTAGGAAATTCATCGGCGAGCTTGATGTAGTTCCTAGCATTGTTGGTCCCGTAGTTCTCTACTGTGATAACAATGGTGCAATTGCACAATCTAAGGAACCTAGATCTCATCAGCGCTCCAAGCACATACTTCGGCGGTTTAATCTTATTCGTGAGATTGTCGAACAAGGAGATGTAAACATTTGCAGAGTGCCGACTGAGGAGAATATTGCGGATCCACTGACAAAGCCTCTCGCGCAGAGAAAGCATGATGGTCATACTAGATCGATGGGTATACGATACCTAAATGATCAACTCTAGCGAGAATCTTGTGGGTTGCATGTAATCTTGTATTTTGTTGGCTATTTGTTCATATGATGAACATTGTACCTAATTTTTCTCTTATAATTAATGGCAAGTTCTTTTATTCTGTCTTTTTCTATATGATAGTTAAATGTTAACATAATAGATACCCTTAGAATGTTCTCTTCCATGGGACATCAAGTACGTGACTTGAATGTGAGAGCCCATGATTTATTTGAAGCTTCATTCTTAAAGGTCCCTGGTCGAGTATCATCATAGAAGCTAAGGGTGATGATGGTACATGGAGACTAGCACGTGCGTTGACTGATGACCGGTTCTCACAGGTCATGATATTGTGATATCAAGTCATCACGTGGGTACTTGTTAGTGAACAAGTTGTACTGGACAGACCCAACCTGAGACTACTCTGTGGATTGTCATCCAATCGTGTCACGAGTAGGTCTCAATTGACAATGGTGTTGTGATCCTTTGACCTGAAGTCACAGCATTCATCAAGTGAGGAAGAGCGTGCTTTGATGCCATCTAAAGTCTTCCTTGAGAAAGGTTGATGATAAGGGTGGTTGTTGGGCATGTTACGAATCATTTGGGTGTTTGTGTGTGAGCAGATATGAGATTTGTCCTCCTGTATGACAGGAGTTGCATCCATGGGCCCCTTGATGGAACTGGACTGAGAAATGCATGACCATGCTTGGTTGAGTCAATATGTGATATTGGACTCACCATTCTCTGGAAGTCCGTCCTGGATCAAGAAAACTTGGATTGAGCTATTACGAGGGTGACACGGTCCATGCCTCTAGTTCTTTCCGGATGTAAGGGACAAAGGGACAAAGACAACGCTGATACATTGGTCATAAAGGCATATGAGTTATAAACTCTTATTGCTTGGGGAGCAATGATGCATTGCTAGATGCCGCTCATTGTTTGTGAGGTTTTTGCTTTGATACTTTCGAGATCAAGTGGGAGTCTGTTGGAGTTACCATTGTGATCTGGAAGTGATCAAACATGTAATCTCACTGCCAACGCGATATGAGCCTGCAGGGTCGCACAAAAGAGATGTGGAGAAGTTGGATAATTGACTGTGTTGGTAAAGGTTACCAATCACCGACCTGAATGGGGTTGTGGGCAAAGTGTTGCCTTAAAGGATCGTCGGGTTTGGGCAAATGTTGCCTTAGAGGGCTGGTAAGGATTGTCGTCCGAGGGTCGATAACATTCGTCGAGAATCGTCTTTCTGATTCCCGCCGATCGGCGAGAATCGTCTCTCTGATTCTCACCGATCGACGAGAATCATCGAGAATCAATATGCTGATTCTCGACGATCGACGACTTCGACAATTATCGTCGACCGCGGCTCGACGGTCGACGAGATTCGACGTGTATCATCAAATGCGGCTCGACGATCGGTGAGAATCGTCGAGTATTGAACTCTGATTCTCGCCAATCCATGGTGATGCTCGCTGATCGATTCTCGCCGATTCTCACCGACCGATATTCACCGATTCTGGTACCCTATTTTTGGGTGGTCTGCGGATAGCAATAAACCTAGGTTTATTTATACCTTTAGTATAAATATAACACTTAGGGTTTTTCGGGATCACATCTTCTGATCGAATCGAACCCGACGGAAGAGTTCCGCGATCGTTCCGCCGATCCCGATCCCGCCACCGGAAGAGTTCCGCCTTTGTGTTTG
The DNA here is from genome assembly GCA_039583875.1 of Platanthera guangdongensis. NCBI lineage: Eukaryota > Viridiplantae > Streptophyta > Magnoliopsida > Asparagales > Orchidaceae > Platanthera > Platanthera guangdongensis. The sequence continues at coordinate 85,107,225 of CM077154.1, read as the reverse complement.
CTCCGTCGACCACCTTCTCTCCGGCGATCGTCGCTGGCGCTGCAATCCCTGGCGCGGACCTAGCAGTCCGTGGGATAGCAAGGTGCGGTCATCGTTCTTCCCGATCTTCCGTGCGACGGAAAGCTCGGTGTTCTCCCGCTCGTGTGGATTTCTGCAGAGACGTGGATATTATTCCACGTAGAACTCTTCACCAGCAGGAATACAAAGTTTGGAGCATCTCCATTGAGTTGTGACTCAACGCCACCGAGGTAATTTTTGCCTACTTGTTTGCTAATTTCTTGATTCAACGTTCATGGCCCGATCCACATCTCTTTGGGTTTTTCTTGATGTTTATTTTTCCGCTGCATGCACAAGCGTTGTGCCATCCTCATAGAGAAACCCAACAGTTCCATGCACAAGCCCGTATTTTAGTAATCTGATATATTATTCTGTGGACACTCCCTTCGTGGAGATTATTTATATGATATGTGATTTTCTGTGGACTTACATGTCTATTCTCTTGTACTGCTACTTTTGTGATCAATAAGGCCGGCAGAATCGACGTTTTGTAGTGACGATCTTCCCGGGCGCGAAGGTGTCACCAGAAAGCGGCGGTTCTGGGCATAAGACCCCAGGGTTTGAACGAGAAAAAAAAGGGGGTCTTACATGCGGTCTTGTTTTTCCTGTTCGCGCGGGTTGAGTAGAGATAACTGTTTGCTATGTGCAGGTTGCACGCCTAGCATTGAGGAGCCAGGAGTTTGGCCTTGACTTCGGTCAAGATCAGTGAAGTTTGCGGTCTCTGCGGTCTCAGCAGGTCGCTTCTGCGGCTTGTCAGTTCTTCTTTTCTTCAGCATTTCGAAGTCCAATATCCTGTCTGCTGGACTCAGGCGGGTAGGCGGTCTATTCTCCAGTTCAGTAGCAGTCAGCGAATAACGGTGTGTCCATGCTACCTCGCGGTCTCGGCGGACTCCGTGTTCTATTCGGCTTGTAGCAACAACAATTCGGGCAGCTTCGACGACCTTGGCGGACTGAGCGGTCTCGGCGGTCTCCAGTGCTATCCGCTTGGCTTGTATTGCTTTTTCTGTTTCCATGTGTACTGGCGAAATCATGTCTCCCCACGTATACCTCGCCCTGTAAAAAAGTTAATGAATATATGACCTGCTTGTTTCTTCTTGTTGCATTTGGTGTTTAAGCTTGCTCTTCGGTTTTCGCATGATCAAGGTGTGAACTGGATAGAACTGAGAATATTAATTTGGCTTTAGGCTATCTTGTTGACCACTTTGACAAAATTCAACATGGTATCAGAGAGAGGTTCAGTTGCTTGAGTGGTGATCAACTTGTGTTGTTGCTCTATTCTTCTAATTAGCTTGACCAAGGTTGCTACAATGAAGGGGAGCTATGTAAGAGGTCTTGGTATTGAACTCCTGACCACGACTAACTTTAAGAAGTGAAAGTCGTGTATGAAGAGTTTTCTTCTTGGCGAGGAGCTATGGGCCGTCGTCGGTGGTGACGACAGGCAGGAAGTTACAGCTACTTTTGGAACTGCTGAGCAGGTGAGACTCTGGAGAAAAATAAATGCAAAAGCGGAGTTTGCTCTCAAGAGGGCTGTTTCACCGGAGCTGTTTGATCACATCATTAGATGTGAGTCAACTGCTGATATCTGGACAACCATTGATGAGTTGTTCAACAGGAAGAACGTGGCGAGGCTACAGTTCCTAGAGAATGAGTTGGCTAGGACAACTCAGGGAGACCTGACTATATCTAAGTTATTCTTGAAGATGAAGAGTCTGGGTGCAGAGATATCAACGCTTGATCCTGATGAGCCGATCTCTGAGGCCAAGTTGAAGAGGCACATTATCCGCGGCTTGCGGAAGGAGTATGTTTCCTTTGTAACCTCAGTGCAAGGCTGGGCTACTCAACCATCTCTGCTGGAGCTTGATAACCTGCTTGCTTCACAGGAAAGTTTGGCAAGGCAAATGGCAGGAGTGACTATCTCTGAAGGAGGTAGTGAAGCACTGTTCACAGGTAAGAAGAAGAAGAGATGGGAAGGGAAGAAGAAGAACACTGCTGCTGAAAATGAGCCTTCAACTTCTTATCAGCCAGAGAGGAGCGCTTCTCCTAAGAAGAATTGGAAGAAGAACTTGAAGTGCTACAGGTGTCATCAGCGGGGACACTTCAAGCATGACTGCAAGGTCAAACTTCAACCTGAGCATGCTGTAGGCATGGATGAAGCTTGCTTGAGTACTGAAGAAGCTGGATGGGGCGGATCTTTCATGACGGGCACTTGTGTCCGTGCTTTGTCCGCTGTCGACATCAACAATGAGTGGATCGTGGAATCCGGGTGTGGTCATCACCTCACCGGAGATAATTCGAAGTTCTCTTCTCTCCAAGCTTACTCAGGTAACGAAGCTATCATAACTATTGATAATATTTTTTATGCAGTAGAGAAGGAGGGGGTCGTGTCCTTGGGTAGTGATTAGGGGCCACTCACGTTAAGGAGTGTGTATCATGTGTCGGGCATGAAGAAGAACCTCTTATCTATGACCAATGCGGTAGACGCGAGTTATCACGTTCTGTTTGGGCCAACAGAAGTGAAGTTCCTTCACAACGTATCAGCGGTAAAGGCTGATGTTGCTTATGTTGGGAGGAGAGTAAAGAACTTGTTTGTTCTTGCAACAAACTCTTATGTTGATCGGATGAGGGAAAATGATAGCGCTGCTATATGGCACGAGAGGCTGGGGCATGTAGGAATGGATAAGTTGAAAGCTATGGCAAACAGGAGCCTTGTAAGAGGCTTGCCTAAGCTATCTTCCTTTGGCGATGGTCACGTTTGCGCGGGATGTTAGTATGCCAAGGCTCATCGCCTTCCGTTTGATAAGTCACAAACGAGGAGAAAGAGACCATTGGAGTGTATCCATGGAGACTTGATGGGACCAACCGTCACTACTAGCCTTGGTGGGAGCAGATACATGCTTGTGTTGATTGATGACTACTCAAGATACACTTGGGTTTATTTCTTGAAGGAGAAGTCAGAAGCTTTCCAGGTGTTTGTGGAGTTCAAGGAGCTAGTGGAAGGCCGGCTTGGCTTGCGGATTAAGAAGTTTAAAACAGACAACTGTGGTGAGCCTGTCTCCTCCGAGTTTTCTAACTTCTGCAGGAAGCACGTGATCTAGAGAGAGATTACTTTTGCTCACACTCCACAAAAAAATGGAGTAGCGGAGCGGAAGATCTGTCATCTGACAGAAACTTGCAAGTGTTGGCTTCATGCTAAAGACATTCCTAGGTACTTCTGGGCAGAGGGGATGTCTTGTGCTTCTTATGTCATCAATCGGATGCCGCTCAGCCCGATCAACATGAAGTATCCTTTTGAGATGTTGTTGAAGGAGAAGCCAAGTGTGGAACATCTTCGGGTGTTTGGATAAACTTGCTATGTGCATGTCCCAGATGCTTCAAGAACAAAGCTTGATGCAAAGGCAAGGAAGCTTGTCTTTGTTGGCTATGATGAGCGGAAGAAGGGATGGAAATATATGGATCCTGCGACGAAGAAGTTTGTTGTATCAAGAGATGTGGTCTTTGACAAACTGACGTCGTATGGAGGTGGGTCAGTTGATCTACCAGAGAGCAAGGTTGATGAAGAGTAGAAGGTGGCTGATGAAGTTCTGGAAGAGGAGCTTCTTGTATCACCAACTGCTCATGTTGCATCAAGTTCTGGTGCTGAGGCTTCTGACTCAAGAAGTAGGGGGAGCATTGCTCAAAGCTTGCCCAAAGTTGGAATTGAGCCTGAAGGAGCAACAGAGGTAGTGAGCAAGGAGTAGACCTTGCGAAGGTCAAAGAGGACTATCAAGCCACCTGCTCGGTACTGCGATGGGAATGCAATGAGTTTTATCTCCTGCTTCTTTGCAGGTCCTCTGGATGAGCGAGAGCCTGCAAACTTCAATGAGGCCACTGGAGTCAAGGAGTGGAAAGATGCCATGCAGGAGGATATTGCTGTTCTCAAAAAGAATGAAACCTGGGACCTTGTGCCCAAGGTTGATGACATTACTCCAGTGACTTGCAAGTGGGTGTATAAGTTGAAGAAGAAGGCTGATGGGAGCATTGATAGATACAAAGCTCGCCTGGTTGCTCGAGAATTCTCTCAACAGTATGGAGAAGATTATGAGGAGACATTTAGTCCAGTTGCAAAGATGACTTCGGTTCGGGTGGTGATTGCCTTGGCTGCTTGCAAGGGATGGAGAATGTTGTAGATTGATGTGAAGAATGCTTTTCTTTACGAAGAAATTGATAAGGACATCTTCATGGATCAAACACTTGGTTTTGTTTCTGAAGTTCATCCGGACAATGTCTGCAAATTCAGGAAGGCTCTCTACAGGTTGAAGCAAGCTCCTAGAGCTTGGTATGGGAATATAGCAGAGTATCTTCAATTCTGCGGTTATCTTGCTTCCAACTCGGATTCCAGCTTGTTCTTCAAGAAGAAGGGGGAGTTTCAAGTCTTGGTCCTGCTTTATGTGGATGACATGATCATCACAGGGAATTCGGAGGAGGAAGTAGCTAGGATCAGGGTTGAGCTTGCTATACGCTTCGAGATGAAAGACTTGAGAGAGCTTCATCACTTTCTTGGTCTTGAATTGGAGAGGAAGGAGAGCGGGATTCTCTTTTGCCAAAAGGGTTATGCAGATCACATTGTGAATCGATTCAGCATAGGAGAAGGAAAGAGTTGCTCTACTCCTCTGGATCATGGGCTGAAGCTTCATCGAGATGAGGCAAGGATTCTTCCTGATCCCTTGGTGTTCAGAGCTCTAGTTGGAAGCTTGATCTTCCTGGCGATTACAAGGCTAGACATTGCTTACGCTGTTGGCCGAGTAAGTCAGTTTATGGCTGAACCAAGGAAATCTCATCTATTGGCGGTAAAGAATATTTTGAAGTATGTTAGGACGACTTCTGATATGGGAATTCTGTATAGAAGGGACACAGACTTTGTCTTGCTTGGGTACATGGATGCTGACTATGGTGGTGACTCGGATGATCGAAGATCAACTTTGGGTTATGTGTTCACTTGTGGATCAGGTTGCATCTCATGGTGTAGCAAGAAGCAGGACTCAGTATCCGTCTTAACTACAGAGACAGAGTTTAAGGCTTCAGCCTTGGCTGCTCGGGAAGCCATCTGGTTGAGGAGGCTTATAGAGGATGTTCATGAGTAAGTGCATGGTCCTACTTTGCTTCGAGGTGACAATGAGAGTGCCCTCAAACTGGTGAGCAATCCAGTGTGTCACGCAAGGACCAAGCATATTAAGATCGAGCACCACTTCATAAGGGAGAAGGTATTGGAGGGATCTCTTATGGTCGGGCATGTTCGGAGTGAAGATAATCTTGCTGACATCTTTACGAAGCTGCTGTCGAAGGGGCCATTTCAACGGTTACGAGGTTTGCTGGGGTTGATCACCACTTCTCACTTCAAGGGGGAGTGTTGAAATTTGTGAAGTGGAAGTGGGTGATGGAGCAGGCCGGGCGGTCTGGGCGGCCTAATATTACGGTCTGGGCGGACTGGTGTGCGGCCTGGGTGGTCTGTGGCCAGGGAAGTCCTGGTGGCTTGGGCGTCTAGTGGCGCGGCCTGAGCGGACTGTGTATGGCGGTCTGTTGGCAGTGCTCATCTTGGTCTGCAACCTTGCAGTTAGCCAGTTCTTGGTGTAGCCGGGCAGATTGGAGTTTGAATCCGCGGGAGGTGTTGAGGACTTGGTTGAGTCCGCAGTGTTCGCTGTTGCGGACTGGCCTTGGAGATCGGTTGTGGTCCTTGCCGACCTCTCCGGTGTTGCAGCGGGCGTTATATGCTCTGTGGAGGACTGCGTGGACTGGTGTCAAGTCCGACAGTTGGCTGTTGTCTTGGCAGTTGTGCGAGTAGGGTCTTGCGGGCTCTGCCTTATTCTGGTGGAGTGTTGGCGATCTGCCTTGGGGGTAGGCGGACTAGGCCTTATCCGCCGAGCTCGCGCCAGTCCCTTGGTGGTTTACTGGACTTGGTCACATTTTGTGACAAGTCCAGCATGTCCGCGGTATCCGCAGAGTCCGCTGTTAACCGGGCGGACTGCCTATTGGTCGTGGACTCATGGCGGATTGAGGCTTTGTTCTCGAGGCTATGCGGGCTGATGCCTTGTCCGCATAGTGTGGGCGGACTGGTGTGAGTCCACCTGGTGGTGAACATCGTTGTCTTAGCTCCTGGTAGTTTTGTTGGAATCCAGCTAAGTCCTTGCAGACTCAGCGGATGGGGCTTTGCTAGTGCGCGGGCTGGGGCTGTGACTCTATTCACTAGGGTGGTGACCACACTCCTTACCTCGACTATAAATAGATCCCCCCGGCACATCTACAGCAACTGAGTGAACAATTAGTGGGGCTTGGTCAATTGCTGCGGTCTGGTTTTTCCTGTCCGCCCGGGTTGAGTAGAGATAACTGTTTGCTGTGTGCAGGTCGCACGACTAGCATTGAGGAGCCAGGAGTTTGGCTTTGACTTCGGTCAGGATCAGTGAAGTTTGCGGTCTCTGCTGTCTCAGCCGGTCGCTTCTGCGTCTTGTCAGTTCTTCTTTTCTTCAGCATTTCCAAGTCCAATAACCTGTCCGCCGGACTCAGGCGGGTAGGCAGTCTATTCTTGAGTTCAGTAGCAGTCAGTGAATAACGCTGTGTCCGCGCGACCTCGCGGTCTCGGCAGACTCAGTGTTCTATTCGGCTTGTAGCAGCAACAATTCGGGCGACTTCGGCGACCTTGGCGGACTGAACGGTCTCGGCGGTCTCCAGTTCTGTCCGCTCGGCTTGTATTGTTCTTTTTGTTTCCTTGTGTACTGGTGAAATCATGTCTCGCCACGTATACCTCGCCCTGTAAAGAGGTTAATGAATATATGACCTGTTTGTTTCTTCTTGTTGCGTTTGGTGTTTAAGCTTGCTCTTCGGTTTCCGCATGATCAAGGTGTGAACTCGATAGTTCTGAGAATATTAATTTGGCTTTAGGCTATCTTGTTGACCACTTTGAGAAAATTCAACAAACGCATCGCTATGGAAAATGAGTTCCAGCATCTAACTCAAGGCGAGAGTAGTATTGATACCTACTTGCATGAGTTTACACAATTGGGACACTATGCGGGGTCTATCTTCGCTGATGAACAACGAAAAACCAATCAGTTCTACGAATGATTGCGGGATGAGTTGAGACTCCTGCTATCAAGTTCAGTGAACTAAGGGTTTCAGGTGTTGGTGGATACTGCATGTGCGTTGGAGAAGGATATGAAGCAGGTGCAGGGAAAGAGGGAATCGGCGGTGATAAGGTCCGAGTTCAAAGTGCCGCACCCGGGGAAATCAAAGTACTGAAGGAAATGGGGTAAGAGATTCAAGTCTTCTTCGCAGGCTCCCTCATGTGTTGCATCGGGAGCAACTTCGAGGCAGGAGTCTCGGACCTGCTATACTTGTGGTAAAGTAGGGCATATAGCCCGTAACTGTCCGGTTGGTCCACGAAAGGTTGAAAAGAAGATATGAGCGTCATATGCTGACATGGGAAAGGCAGTGGTGGAGTCTACTACATCTCAGGCGCAACCCCAAGTGTATAATCTTAGCCAGCAAGAGGCCATAAAGCAAAGTGATGTTGTCACAGGTATGCGGTAACATAGCTGATTGCTGCTTTTACTATTTCATACCTTGTTTGTCGCTTGTGTATGATGTGTTTGTATTAGGCTTTGTCCTGATTCGCGACAATCCGGCGAGTGCACTATTTTATACTGGTGCTTCTTATTCATTTCTATCTGTGGACTTTGTTTCACGGATCGGTGTACCGATTCGTATGGTGGCAGATAGTGTAAAGGTGTTATTACCAAATGGATGTGTAATGCATGCATATAGGTCTTGTTTTGTGGAGGTGCACATAGGAAGTCAGGATTTCAGATTGGAAGCATCGGTGCTATCAATATCGAAGTTTGATGTGATCTTTGGTATGGACTGGCTCTCAGAGCAGCGTGCCTATATAGATTACAAGTCAAAGGAAGTCACACTGGAGCAGAATACCGAACGAGAAACAAAGTTCGCTGGTATGCGCGGGTCGAGCATGATATTGATGTCTGCTCTTCAAGTGGTTAAGGCAGTTCGGAAAGGAGCAGAGTTGTTCTTCACACTTGTTGAGGCAGTTGAGCCAAAGGCCAGTGTGAATGATGTTCTGATTGTTTCAGAATTTTCTAGTGTGTTTCCGAAAGAGCTTCCGAGATTACCTCCACGACGGGAGATTGATTTCTTGATTGAGCTGGTGCCAGGTGCAAAGCCTCTGGCCCGCTCGCCATATTGAGTAGCGCCAAAGGAAATGGCCGAACTAAAAGTTCAACTGCAGGAGTTGTTGGAACAAGGATACATACACCCAAGTATGTCACCTTGGAGCGTGCCTGTTCTGTTTGTGAAAAAGAAGGATGGTAGCCTGCGATTGTGCATTGATTATCGTGAATTGAACAAGTTGACGGAGAAAAATAAATATCTAATTCCACGGGTCAATGACTTGTTTAATCAATTGGTGGGATCGAAAGTATACTCAAAGTTGGATTTGAAATCGGGCTACTACCAATTGCGAATTAGGGAAGGTGACATTCCCAAGACGGCGTTTGGAAAACGCTACGGTCATTACGAGTTCATTGTAATGCCGTTTGGACTATGTAATGCGCCATCGATGTTTATGGATCTAATGCACCGAACGTTCCGAGAGTACTTGGATCTATTTGTGATTGTCTTCATTGATGATATCTTGGTGTAGTATCGATCTGAAGAAGATCATTCGAACCATTTACGGTTGGTGTTGCATTCCCTGCGGAGAAATAAGCTCTACGCCAAGTTCTCAAAGTGTGAGCTTTGGCTGTCATCAGTGGCTTTTCTTGGCCATGTGGTGAGTGGAGAGGGCATTGCGGTGGATCCGGCAAAGATAAGAGCCATTCAGGAATGGCCAGTGTTGTCTTTTGTGGTTGAAGTCAGGAGTTTCCTTGGATTGGGGGGCTACTATAGACGTTTTGTAGAAAACTTCTCACGGATCGCTTTACCTCATACCACGTTGACGAGGAAGAATCATAAGTTCGTTTGGACACCGGAGTGCGCACAAGCTTTTGAAGAGCTAAAGAGTCGTTTGACCACGACGCCCGTTTTGACATCGCCATGTGGTTCAGACAGCTTTGAGATTTATAGTGATGCTTCAGGGAGTGGCTTAGGCTGCGTTCTTCTTCAATTTGGAAAGGTGATTGATTATGGCTCATGACAGTTGAAAGTGCATGAACAAAACTATCACGTCCATGATTTGGAGTTGGCACCGGTGATTTTTGCACTGAAATTGTGGTGTCATTATTTATATGGCGTGAAGGTGAATATATTCACAGACCATAAGAGCCTAAAGTACTTATTGGACCAGAAGGATCTCAATATGCGACAACGAAGGTGGATGAAGTTCCTCGGGGACTACACTTTTGAGATTTACTACACGCCCGGGAAGGGAAACGTGGTCTCAGATGCCTTGAGTCGTAGGACTCCGTCAAGGGCAAATTAGATGCAGATGCATGATGAGCGTCTGATCCAGGAGTTGGAAGCATTAGAGATTTCTTGTGTTGACAAGAATTCCATAGCAAATGCGTGCTTGCACTGGATGAAGGTATAATATGACCTTGCGGACAGGGTTTGGCGGGCAACGAAACTTGATGAAAGTTTGCAACGCTATGCAGTGGATGGGTCGAATGACAAATTGTCCTGGAATGATGGCCTTTTGCGGAAAGATGGTCGTTTGTGCGTTCCAAGTATGGGTAAGCTAAGAGAAGAATTGATGTATGAAGCGCACTTTACGAAATACTCAATTCACCCAGGAAGCACAAAAATGTACAAGGACATGAAAAAGCTGTTCTGGTGGCCAGGCATGAAGAAAGACATAGCACTGTATATGGCTAAGTGTCAGACCTGTGCCTTTGTGAAGGCCGAATGCCAGAATCCTGAAGGTTTTCTGAAGTCGCTACCTATTCCGGAATGGAAATTTGATGATATTTCCATGGATTTCGTGCATGGTTTGCTGAGGTCTCAACGCAGTAATGATTTGATTTGGGTGATCGTAGACCGGTTGACCACGGTGGCTCACTTCCTTTCGAACAAGTGGGATGATTTAGTGGAAGCCCCGATGAAACTCTATGTTGAGCAGATCGTACGGTTGCACGGTGTTCCCCGTAGTATCGTAAGTGATCGTGACGGGCGATTCATATCAAATGATTGGAGGCTAATCCATCACCTGTTAAGAACAAAGTTAACGTTCAGTACGACCTTTCATCCCCAAACTGATGGCCAAACTAAGAGGACCAACAGAACGATGGAGGACATGCTCCGAATGTGCGCCTTGGATTTTGGTAAGAGGTGGGAAGATAATCTCTATATGGTAGAGTTTGCCTACAATAATAGCTACCAAGCGAGCAGAGGTATGACACCGTTTGAAGCTCTGTATGGTCAAAAATGTCGTACACCATTAGCTTGGGCAGAAGCGGGAGAATCGATACTATATAAGCGTAAGGAAGTCGAAGAAGCTAATTCGACGATACACTTTATTCGGGAGAGGCTACTGAAATATTACAACACCAAGCACTGAAATGTTGAGTTTGCGATTGGCGATTGGGTCTATTTGAAAATCAAATCCTTCAAAGGCGTGTCCAGGATTCGGCGCTTGAAAAAGTTAAGTCTGCGATATCTTGGTCCATTTAAAGTGGTGGAAAGAGTTGGCGAAGTTGCCTATCGGCTAGCCATTTCCGATGAATTAAGTGGATTGCATGATGTGTTCCACATCTCAGTGCTTCAAAAAGCAGTAAAAGATCCAGCTCAAGTGGTTAAAAAGATCGTGTACCGATCGAATTTGGGCTAACGACAAAGGTTAGGCCCATTCAGATCGAGGATAATGCTGATAAGCAGTTGCGGCACAAGACAATCGGGATGGTCAAGATCCGATGAGACAATTGTGGCCGTGAAGAGCTAACATGGGGGCGGGAGCAGACCATGCATGCTGACTTTCCCGAATTGTTTGTTTAAACTTGTATAACAATGCGTGTTGTACATAAAATGTTGTAATACATTTTGGTTGAGAGTTTCCTGAGTACTGTATGCAAATTTCGGGACAAAATATCTTGTAAGGAGGGGAGGATTGTAATGCCCCAAATCTCAGTGATGACTGGGCCAAGGAGAGTGGGTAACAGGGCCTGGGACACGGGCGTATCCCCAGGCAGTGTCCTACTCTGTGTGAGGTACACAGCCTGGGACACGGGCGTGTCCATAGCTGTGTCCTGCACTCGAGTGCTGTAGGGCGGTCTCAAGTGAGCTCGACAAAATGCGGTCGGCGATCCTCGAGTGGGGTATACGGCCTATGACACAGGCGTGTCCAGGGCTGTGTCCTGCTATGCGCTCGACGAGTTCTCGAGTGAGTTCGACAAAATGCACTCGACGATCCTCGAGTGGGGCACACGACATGTGATAAGGGCATGTCAAAGGCCATGTCCTTCTCTGTGCTTGGGCATACTGATGCACACAAGCTGGACACGGGCGTGTCTGAAGACGTGCCTGGCATACAACCTGTGATACGGGCATGTCACACGGCCGTGTCCTGGTCTGGTTAAGTCAGTTTCTTTGCTGCTTAAGGTACACGGCCTGTGACACGGGCGTGTCACATGCCGTGTTCCGCCTAGGAAAATGATTTTCAGGGCTTTTTGTGGCCGTCCATTCCTTTCAAAGGGGATCCAACGACCCTGAATTCTCCCTGCCGCTGTAAGGCCAAGAGTTGAGGATAAACTCTCTCATTTTCTCAAGGCCTTTCTCTTTCTTCAAGTGTTAGAGAGTGGAGAGAGTGTAAAACCCCGAAACTCAAAGTAGCGACGGGGGACGTTTTGGGCCAGTTTTGGGTTCTGGCTGAAGGCACACGGCCTGGGACACGGGCGTGTCCCAGGGCGCGTCAAGCTTGTGTCGACACTCAGCCGGGAAGTCGACATTTTGATCTCGACAATGTGTCGAGACTGGGCACACGGCCTGCGACACGGGCGTGTCGCAGGGCGTGTCGACCCGTGTTGACACTTAGCCCGCGAAGTCGACACTCTGTGTTCGACGAAGTGTCGAGACATGGCACACGGCCTGCGACACGGGCGTGTCGCAGGGCGTGTCGACCCGTGTCGACACTCGTCCCGGGAAGTCAACACTTTGCTCTCGACATTGTGTCGAGACAAGGCACACGGCCTAGGACACGGGCGTGTCCAAGGCCGTGTCGTCAGGTCGACGATCTTCGCTCGACAAAGTGTCGAGTGTCGAGACCGTGTACACGGCCTGGAGCCCACGCGTGTTGAGGTGACACGGGCAAGGACACGGGCGTGTCCTAGAACCCGTGCAGTGCTCGGGTTGTTTTCGGGGAAAAATGATGGGGGTACACGGCCGGCTACACGGCCGTGTCAGGTGGAACACGGGCGTGTCAGGTCGAACACGGGCGTGTTCGATACCCGTGTGTGGTTCCAGGCGCGCCGATTTTGACGGAGAATGAGGCACACGACCCTGGATACGGGCGTGTGCCAGGCCGTGTGCTGTCCAGATTGGGCATTTCAGCCCCGAATCAAAGCCGTTCATTTCTTTAATTGATGATCCAATGGCTGGGGGTTGTTCCTGGAGGGATATACCCGGGATTGGACTTAGAAACCCTCACTTTTCATGAGTGGATATCTTTCTAAAACCTTAGAGAGAGAGGAGAGCCAAGGAAGTAAGAAGAAGCTAGATCCGGCCATTGGAGGAGTTTCAAAGATCCAAATCGCGAGCCGACTCCGGATCCACGGAGGCAAAGCTAGTGCGGTGCTTTTCATCCGCTTATTTTTCCATGGCGCCAAAGAAGAACACAAGGGTAACGATTCTCCTCTTGAGCATGAGTAGCCCGCTCTCGCGAGTTTGCGGAGAGTTGGAGGCGTTCCTTCGGGTAGATATGTGAAGTCCCCATTGTTTAGAGTACGTAAGCGAGAACGGACATAGGCATGATATGTGAAGCCTACCCGGACATGTTGGTCTGGATCGATGATGTTGCATTGCATAATACCGGAGAAGACTCCGTGCTATTGGTTGTTTTTCGGGTTTTCTACATGGTAGATTGTAGCAGGGAGCCTTGGGGATTAACCCAAAGGTGCACCCAGAAAACTGGGCGGATACGTGATCTTGCCAACTTGGTGGCCTGAGAGCCAATTTGAACATAACCGGGTTATGTGAATTGTGATGGAAATGGGACTCGGTGGAAGTTTGACCCGCGCAAATGGCTTAAATTGTCGTTGCGATGTGAGCACGGGTTTGATGGAACCGTACCCATTCTATGTCGTTCGGTTAAAGAGACCTAAGGGTACGTGGCACTTGCCGTTGGCATAGATTAGGGTCTTCGGCGGTCAATAGCTTAAATTGTCGTGACCCAGGCCAGGAAGATAAAATGCTCATAGGTTTGGCCGTCAAAGTGGCGGTGGTGAGTCCGGAATGTCTATGGCTTTAATTGACGTGACATCGACCAGTTCACCGAGAATGTGCCCTGAGAGCACGGGGTGTGTGGCCGTACGAGCCAACGTCTGTGATGAAATGAATATTGTTATATATTGCTCGCTTATGCTAATGAAATGCAAGGAAGGAGCATCGCCGCCCCGAGTTGGGGGCGGGATCGTTATAATTTGGTCAGCAATGCTGACCGTTGCCTTGTTTTGCCACCGTGCGGTGGTTTGTTGCTTGCTGGTGCTGCTGGACCAAGCGGTCAATAGCGGGCTAAAGCCCAAGTGCGAAGCCGGCCCTCGAAGGCCTAATTGGAAGTGTTTACTGTTTTATTCATGTATGACCGGCCTGCGTGCCGTGGTTTGTAAATCATGTAATATCAAGTGAAACATTTTGTAAGGCCTTAAGGCTTGTGTTGGTACATATATAACATTCCTATTTTGTATTAGTGGACATTCATGCTTTAGTGCTGGGTTCTTATTTGCAACTTTTATAAACTGCTTCCGCTAGAATGCTCTGTGTAGGACGTTGAGATTGGTTGGATGGTTTCCATGAGTAACCACCCGGTCTGTCTGTGGCATACGACGTCGGGCCCCGGCCGGACCTACTGATATATGCTATGCGACGGATAGGGGGTGTTACAGAGAGCAAGGGAGAAGGAGGAGGAATCCAGTTGCCGGTGGGGCTGTAGAGTCCCGAATCGCGTGCTGAGTCCAGTTTTGTGGAGGCAAGGCCGTTGTGGTCCTTTTCATCCGGCGAGATTTCCATGGCTCCAAAGCGATTCTCAAGGGTAACTATCTTTCTTCCTTGGACATGTGAAGTCCTTGATTTGGCATCTGCATATGTTTCCCCCACCAAAAGGTGGCTTATTAAGGGATTTCCTTGGGTTGATTTTGGATATCCCCAAGATGTCTTGCATGTAGATCCGGAAGTGTGAAGTACTGAATAGGCATACTGTGTGAAGCCCATGTGGACAGGTTGGTTTGGATTGGTGATGTTTTCTTTTGCACACCAGAGAAGACTCCGCGTATAAATGAATATGTTTGTGGATTCGGTGGGTTGTGCCTGTGAAGGATAGTAGCAGGAAGTACTGGAATGAAAGTCCAAGAAAATACCCGCTAAGTGCTTGTGTTGTATGCTATGAAAGACCAGTGTTCCTGGCACTGCAGGGGGCTGCAGGGATTGCTGGATGGTTGATCCAGATAAGGTAGGACTAGGGATGGAAAGTGAGTTCTGTCGCTAACGCCGGGCAAGAGTGAGTGTCGCTGGCGATGGTTCCCAGCTAACCTGTGATTGTGAAGCCAGACCTTCGGGGACAGTGTGGCTATTTGTGAGCTCGTGCTGAACGGACAATGGGACGCCGACCTACGTCAGTGAACTGACGATTTGAGCAACGGGAAGTGGCTGAACCATATCCGCATTTTGGTTGTCTGCCATGAGTACCTGGGCGCCTGATATTCGGCAGAAACGCATAATGAGAGTCTTAGACATGCACGCCACTCGGTAGCGAGGCTATGTGGGGCTACAGGCCAAATCCCGGGTCGTTACAAGATTACGAGAGGCTTAGGCCTGCGCGCCACGATGCCAGGGGGGGGGGGGGCTACGGGCCAATCCCGGGTCATTACACTAAGACTAAAGTCTCCGACTGAAGTCCGTGGAGCAAAATGCTCAAGTTTCCCACTGGGCTTCGAGCCTTGAATGACGGTGGGCGACTGGTTTATCCGGTACACCAAGAATGTGCTCTAAATGCACAGAGCGTCGGAGAGTGTGGGCGACGTTTGTGATATATTGAATGTGCGTGAATGCGTATTGTGTGAGATATCTGCTTGTGAAATGATATACCTGTAGGGAAGGAATACCACTGTCCCGGGTAAGGGGTAGGGTCGTTATAAATTGGTCAGCTGAACGCTGATAGTTGCCTTGTTTACCATTGTGCGATGGATTGTCCCGTGCAGGTGCAGGAGAGCCGAGCGGAAAATAGGGGGCTAAAGCCCTTGTTGTTGGTGTTACTGCTGCTATGCTGGCCCTCAAAGGCCAAAGAAGTTAGTATGCTAGTCTTTTCATGTGTGGCCGGCCTGCGTGCTGATGTATGGAAGTCATATGTGTAAAGAGTAACTGTAAGGCCATAAGGCCAGACTTGCTGTGTATTTGGCGAACATTCCTTCTTGTTCTATATATAAATGTTGGTTTATATATTATGGACATTCTGATGGGTTGAGTTCAATCAACTTAAAAGCTTCCGATAGAATGCTCTGAGTTAGGATTCGCAAATCTAATATTAACCCATAACTTCGCCGCCTGTTTATGTGTAACGCCCCCACCCGTCACATGACATATAACAGTGGGTCCGGCTGGGGCCCCACGCCATATAGCACAGACAAGCGAAGGAATTACGTGTGGAAATCAAAATCTATGCGTATCCTTAACTCATTCCATTCTAGCGCAGCATTTTTCTTGTTAACATGAACTCAAACCAGAATGTCCACCAATATATAAATACCACATTTATATAGAACAACACCAGAAATGTATACAACTCACACACCCTGGCCTTATGGCCTTACAAGTTCCTCTTTCACATCAATGGTTTCGTACATCGGCACGCAGGCCGGCCACACATGAAATCCAACCATGATTCTGCACATAGCCTTCAAGGACTAAGAACACCAGGCTAGCCAATCCACTTATTCTTTCCAAACTGCAGCACCTGCAATTCATCATCCAAACCAACACAGAAAACAAAGTAACGGTCAGCATTGCTGACCCATTATAACGACCCTACCCCCTACCCGGGGTAGTGGTTCCTTCCCTGTATACAGTGCTTCCTTTCTCATCAAGCATCAACAAACATCACCAAATCACGTCATAGATAGATCATTCTCTTTATTCCACTAACTAACAAACACATCACATCACAAATGCTGGAGTCCACCAACGCTCCGTGCACTCAGGGCACCTTCTTGGCATACCGGAATCCACCGTCGTACACCGCTGTCTCTCGAGGTTTTAACTTGTTGGTTGACCGGCCCTAGTCCACCAGCTCGCAGGCTGGCGACATCCCGCCCAAGCCACTCAGAGGTCCATCCTCACAGCATCACAAACAGAGCAGACCGACCCACACTATGTGGTGTAGCAAGCCGGGTTTATCTAAGCTCCCCAGGCATTGTCTACCCATCGATCCCCCTCCTAGTCCGATCGACCCACCCATGTGGTGCAGCAACCCGGGTTTAACTCGGCTCCCCTAGCATTGCCACCCATCGATCCTACCTTAACTGGATCAACCCACCCTAGTGGTGTAACAAACCGGGCGTATCTCGCACTAACCAGGCGTGCTACCAATTGATCATCTCATAGCTAGGAGCTTCACCAAAGCCTCCTCACAATCATCACATCCATACATTCAGCACAACAGAAATCCATTTTGCACATCATCAAAGCCACGGAGTCTTCTCCGGTTTACCCATGAACATCACCAATCCAGACTACCGGTCCAGATGGGCTTCACACAGCATGCCTACGCCGTACTCTATATTTCCGGCTCTAAATGCAGACACAACAAAGGAATCACTTCCGCGATCCACCTCTTGGTGGAGGATTCCAAGCACATGTATAGAGAAAGGACTTCGATGTCCAAGAAGGAGATCGTTACCCTTGAAGATCGCTTCGGCGCCATGAAGTAGCCGGATGGAAATCACCGTCTCGGCTCTGCCTACACGAATCCGCTCTCGGATCTTCGCTCCGCACTCCGCAGCTCCTACAGCAGCTGGAAGACTCCTCCCCTCTCTCTCCTTAGGCCTTTCTTCTCTCTCTCTCTCTTGGAATGAAGATGAAGAAGAAGAAGATAAGAGAATTTATCTTCTAATTCTCGGCCTCCTCGACACCTGGACAAAGCCCAGCCCTTGGATCCAGGAAGAGGGAAACAAACGGCTCAGATCTGGCCAGAAAATCCTGAACACGGCCCGACACGCCCTGTGACACGCCCGTGTCACAGGCCGTGTCCCTCTAAGCGGCAGACAACCGACTCAATCCAGCCAGTACACGGCCGTGTCCTCGACACGCCCTTAGACACGCCCGTGTCTGAGGCCGTGTACCTCAACAGAAATAATCCCAAAACAACCCGAGACTTCACACGGCCTGGCACACGCCCGTGTTCATGGCCGTGTGCACCAGGACACACCCGTGTCCCGCAAACACGCCCCAGCCCGAGACGTCGAGTTGAGTTCGACGCCCACTGACACGCCCTGTGACACGCCCGTGTCACAGGCCGTGTCCTCACTGGAAACTCGAAACTCGACGATCGTTGCGTAACACTCGTCGACCATCCGACACGGCATCCGACACGGCCGTGTCCTGGGCCGTGTGCCCCTCTCAACGATGTCGAGCGAAAATCGTCGACACCAAGTCCGATCGTCGACACAACCTCGACACGCCCTGCGACACGCCCGTGTCGTAGGCCGTGTCAACTGACACGCCCTGGGACACGCCCGTGTCCCAGGCCGTGTCACCCAAAAATCCTGTTTTCAGAAAATTGGCCTGTTACAATCCTCCCCTCCTTCAAATAATTTCGTCCTCGAAATTTGACGTCAAGCAGCCAATCCGTTACAACATCACAAACTCATACACCCCAAGCCTCCGCACACACTAACAAACAGACAACACAATAAACATCCCTAACTTCCACTTGTGCACATTCAGCCACATAAAACCTCAAAACAAAACAACAGTGCTTCCTTTCTCATCAAGCATCAACAAACATCACCAAATCACGTCATAGATAGATCATTCTCTTTATTCCACTAACTAACAAACACATCACATCACAAACGCTGGAGTCCACCAACGCTCCGTGCACTCAGGGCACCTTCTTGGCATACCGGAATCCACCGTCGTACACCGCTGTCTCTCGAGGTTTTAACTTGTTGGTTGACCGGCCCTAGTCCACCAGCTCGCAGGCTGGCGACATCCCGCCCAAGCCACTCAGAGGTCCATCCTCACAGCATCACAAACAGAGCAGACCGACCCACACTATGTGGTGTAGCTAGCCGGGTTTATCTAAGCTCCCCAGGCATTGTCTACCCATCGATCCCCCTCCTAGTCCGATCGACCCACCCATGTGGTGCAGCAACCCGGGTTTAACTCGGCTCCCCTAGCATTGCCACCCATCGATCCTACCTTAACTGGATCAACCCACCCTAGTGGTGTAACAAACCGGGCGTATCTCGCACTAACCAGGCGTGCTACCAATTGATCATCTCATAGCTAGGAGCTTCACCAAAGCCTCCTCACAATCATCACATCCATACATTCAGCACAACAGAAATCCGTTTTGCACATCATCAAAGCCACGGAGTCTTCTCCGGTTTACCCATGAACAGCACCAATCCAGACTACCGGTCCAGATGGGCTTCACACAGCATGCCTACGCCGTACTCTATATTTCCGGCTCTAAATGCAGACACAACAAAGGAATCACTTCCGCGATCCACCTCTTGGTGGAGGATTCCAAGCACATGTATAGAGAAAGTACTTCGATGTCCAAGAAGGAGATCGTTAGCCTTGAAGATCGCTTCGGCGCCATGAAGTAGCCGGATGGAAATCACCGTCTCGGCTCTGCATACACGAATCCGCTCTCGGTTCTTCGCTCCGCACTCCGCAGCTCCTACAGCAGCTGGAAGACTCCTCCCCTCTCTCTTCTTAGGCCTTTCTTCGCTCTCTCTCTTGGAATGAAGATGAAGAAGAAGAAGAAGAAGATAAGAGAATTTATCTTCTAATTCTCGGCCTCCTCGACACCTGGACAAAGCCCAGCCCTTGGATCCAGGAAGAGGGAAACAAACGGCTCAGATCTGGCCAGAAAATCCTGAACACGGCCCAACACGCCCTGTGACACGCCCGTGTCACAGGCTGTGTCCCTCTAAGCGGCAGACAACCGACTCAATCCAGCCAGTACACGGCCGTGTGACACGCCCGTGTCACGGCCGTGTCCTCGACACGCCCTTAGACACGCCCGTGTCTGAGGCCGTGTACCTCAACAGAAATAATCCCAAAATAACCCGAGACTTCACACGGCCTGGCACACGCCCGTGTTCATGGCCGTGTGCACCAGGACACACCCGTGTCCCGCAAACACGCCCCAGCCCGAGACGTCGAGTTGAGTTCGACGCCCACTGACACGCCCTGTGACACGCCCGTGTCACAGGCCGTGTCCTCACTGTAAACTCGATACTCGACGATCGTCGCGTAACACTCGTCGAGCATACGACACGGCATCCGACACGGCCGTGTCCTGGGCCGTGTGCCCCTCTCGATGATGTCGAGTGAAAATCGTAGACACCAAGTCCGATCGTCGACACAACCTCAACACGCCCTGCGACACGCCCGTGTCGTAGGCCGTGTCAACTGACACGCCCTGGGACACGCCCGTGTCCCAGGCCGTGTCACCCAAAAATCCTGTTTTCAGAAAATTGGCCTGTTACATTATGGCATATGGTGTGGGGCCCCGACCGGACCTTCTATTATATGTCATGCAACAGATCGTCGTGTTACAACTGGTGTTAGCCGTTTGTAAACCTATTAACGAGAGCTTCACGACTCCGTCATGATTTCAACGGCCTTGTCTGCTTGGTGTGAACCAGGTTTTCAGGTCGTCCTGGGACCACTTAGATAAGAAATCCCCCTTTTCCTTCTTCCCCACGAGAGATCACACAGCCCTGCCAGCTAGTGAGAGCCCGACAGCAGGTCTACTCAGGTTCGTGTTTAGTTTCTCAATTCTTTCCTCAAACTCCCTTCCTTTCACCCCCACGCGTGTCTGCTTCCCTGCCCAGCAAATGAGAGCATGTACAACGAGTATAACTCAGGGCCGAGCGTGCCTTCCAGCTCTGCCAGCTAGGAGAGCTTGCGTAGCGGAATCACCACTCGAGGTATTCCATTACCGAGTGCACCTTCTAGACCTGCCAGCTAGTGGGAGCCTGAGCAGCGGGATCCTCTCGGGGTCTTGCTAACTACCAACCTCTTTTTCCAATTCTCAAAAGAAACCTATCATGAAATAATTCAATGAATTTATTAAATATAAGGTTTACAATCTTGTCTCCCACTAAGGGTAGAAGCGCTTCAGGTCGTCGTCGCTCCAAGCCTGACTTATGGATTCCCCTTCCACATTCTGGAGGTGGTATCCCCCTGACCCCAGGGTCCTTTCTGCAATATAGGGACCTTCCTAGTTGGGGTTGAGCTTACCAACGACCGCCGACCTTCCTGCGGCATCAACCTTCTTCAAGGCCAAGTCCCCTTACTTGAACTGCTTTATCCTGACATGCTTGTCGAAGTACTTGGCCATCCTTCGCTTGATCTCCTCCTGCCTGACCACGACCACGTTGCGAAGTTCCTCCACCAGGTCCAATGAGAGCCATAGCTCCGCTTCATTTCCTTCCCTCCATGCTTCGCCTCCTTTGTCTGCGGCCGTAACCCGTGGGGATTGAACCTCAAATTCCACAGGTAGGAGCACCTTACAACCATGCGAGAGTTTGAAGGGGGTTTCTCCAGTGGCCGTGTTTGGGGTCATTCACAGAGCCCACAGCACCGAGGGGAGCTACTCCACCCATCTCTCCCTTAGGTTCTCCACTTTCTTCTTGAGCAGGTTCACTGTAATTTTGTTTGCCGCCTCCACCTGGCCGTTTCTCCTGGGGTGGTGAACGGAGGCAAACCTGAGGTCGATACCCATCTGGGTGTAGAAGCTTATGAACTCCTCGCTCACGAACTGCGGCTCATTGTCCGTGACGATGGCCTGAGGCAGCCCGTGCCTACAGATGATCTCTCCCCAAACGAAGTTCCTGATGACTTGGGAGGTTACCTTGGCCAGCGCCTTGACCTCCAGCCACTTTCAAAAATAGTCGATCATGACCAAGAGAAACCTCCTCTGCCAACTCGCCGGAGGAAACAACCCAACTAGATCCATTCCCCAAATGGCAAACGGCCACGATGCTGTGATTATTCGAAGCCGTTGAGCGGGCAGGAGATGGAGGGGGTGTAAAGCTGGCACTTTTGGCACCTCCTCGCAAACTCCGCCGCATCCTTCCTCAGGGTGGGCCAGAAGTATCCTTGCCTGACCACCCTTGACTCTAGCGTTCTTCCTCCTGAATGGCTTCCACACTCCCCGGAGTGCACCTCCTCCAAAATCCTTGGCATCTCTTCGTCCACCACACATCGCACCAAAAGGACTGATAGCATCTTCCGATGTAAGCTCCCTTCATGTATAGGATAGTGGGATGCTTTGTGACGAAAGCCCTTTGCCTCATTGACCCCTTCGGGGAGGTTTCCCGTGGCGAAGGTCACGAAGGGATCCACCCATGAGGGTCGCCGATCCACTTCCATCAGCTCCCCCTACTCGATTTATGGATGAAATAGCTCGGTCAAGGTTCCCCCCTTGGGGTCCAAGCTTGGCTAATCGGTCCGCTGCTTCATTCTCTTCCCTAGGGACATGCTGAATTGAAAAGGATCGGAACCCACCAATGATCACCCACGCCTTGGCCAATTACCTCTGGAAGGTTAGCTCCCGAGCTTCATACTCCCCCCTTATTTGGGACGCCATCACCAGTGAATCTGTGAACACTTCCACATCGTGAATCCCGAGCTCCTTAGCCAATCTCAACCCGGATATAATAGCCTCATACTCCGCCTGGTTGTTGGTGAACGGGAAGTGCAGCGCCACTGCTTGCTCTATGGTGACCCCCTGGGGGCTCACCAACGCTACCCCTCCTCCAAGGGAATGCTTCCCCGAGGCTCCGTCAACGTACATCTTCCATGCTTCCCTTAGCAACGCTTCCTCCCCTTCCAACTCTATGACGTAGTCGGCCAAGAAGTTTGCCACCGCCTGCGCCTTGATGGAGAGCCTCGTCACGAAAGAGACGTCGAACTCACTGAGCTCAATGGACCACTTGGCCAACAGCCCCGAGTGTTCCACCCCTTCAAAGATCTTGCGCAGTGGTTGGTCGGTCACCACCTTGATTGAGTGGGCCTGAAAGTATGGACTGAGCTTCCTGGCCGAGACGATTAGAGAGAAAGCCAACTTTTCTAGGATGGGGTAGTGTAGCTCAGCCTTCTTAAAGATCCTACTGACATAATAGATGAGTAACTGCCTCCTTCCATCCTCTCTTACCAACACAGAGCTCACAGTGTCAGCCCCTACCCCTAGGTACAAGGCCAAGTCCTCTCCCTCCTTCGAGCTCTACAGGAGCGACGCTTGGGATAGTTGAGCCTTCAACGCCCGAAATGCCTCCTCACATTCCCCAGTCAACTCAAACAATTTGTTCCCCCGAAGCATTTTGAAGAAAGGCGAGCACTTCTCCCCGACATGAGAGAGAAACTGACTCAACCCGGCCAGCTTTCCCGTCAAGCATTGAACCTCCTTGGCACTGTGAGGTGATTCCAACTCCACGATGGCCTTCACCTTATCCGGGTTAGGCTCGACCCTCGCAGGGGTTAGAAGGTGTCCGAGGAACTTGCCTCAGCTTGCCCCAAAGACACACTTCTGGGGATTTAGCCTCATCTTGAACTTACGCAGGGTCACGAACCTCTCCTCCAAGTCAAGCAGGTGTGACTTCACATCCCTGCTCTTTATCATGAGGTCATTGACGTAGACCTCCAGGTTCCTTCCCCTCTGGTTTCTAAACACCCGATCTATCATTTGCTGGTACGTATCCCCCGCGTTCTTTAGCCCAAAGGGCATCATCTTATAGTTGAAGCATCCCTCCCTCGTGATGAAGGAGACATCCTTGACGTTGGGGGAAAGCATTCGGATCTGGTGATAACCTAAAAAAGCATCCAAAAAAAATCATAAATTAAAAACTGATGGCTGAATCAACCAGCGCGTCGATCCGAGGCACGGGGTAGCAATCCTTAGGGCATGATTTATTCAATAAAGAAAAGTCACACACATGCACCACTTTACATCACCCTTCTTTACCATTACCACATTGGAGACCTAGTGATGAGATGTAAATATACATGTATTTTAATACTTTATTTATATCGTTTTAGTTCTTATTCATAGTTTTTATTCATAAATATGTTTCCTTTTGTAAATATTTACCTAACATCACCATAATTTTGATTTCTAAAATTTCAGGAAAAAGTCAAAAATCTCGACCTAACACGCCCGTTTCCCAGACTCGACACGCCCGTGTCACGCCCTCGACGATCAGCTATCGTCGACCCAGCTCGAAGTTTGTCGACCCGAGCGGGACACGCCCGTGTCCCATGACCTGACACGCCCGTGTCATCCCCGTTCGACAATCAACATGCCCAGCTCGATGAAAATGCGGTCGAAGTTTGTCGACCTGACCCGTCACGCCCGTGTCAAGCCCCAACACGCCCGTGACTCCTCCACCTGGCCCGACAAGACGCTGCCGGCGACTTTTTATGCAACCCGCGCCCGGATCTACCTCCCCGACACGCCCACCGTCACGCCCGTGACCAAGGGCGTGACATCCTTGTGTTCAGCCGCAAGTCAATGCTCCCGTCAAATCGCCAGATCACATCGTAAATAGTACTGACACACCCCCCGACACGCCCGTGTCGGAGGGCGTGTACTTGGAAAATTTTCTCTATAAATAGCCCATTTCTGTAAGGTCCAACGGTTCACATTTTTGAGCCACTTTAGTGTGTTTTGTAGGCTGCCCTTGTGGATTCACTTGCTATGTAAGGAGATTTCTCCCCCTCCATTTCATGTTTGTTTTTGCTTTAGCTTTAGCTTTGTAATAGTTTGATTATGATAATAAAAATGTTAGATTTTCTCTCTCTACATGGCATGCAAAATTCATTTGGGTGCCTTATCTCTTTCTCATTTTATCTCCTTTGTATTTCTTTGTTCTTCTCTTTATGAAAAGTGTGTGTGTGTGTGTATGAGTGTAAGTTGTTTAGTTCTTATGTTTTTTTGGTTTGTCTCTATGTTAAGTTTTGGTATAGATTTTATTTCAAAATGAAAAGTTGTGTTAACATTTTCTCTTTTTTCTCTGTCTTTTTTAGAGATTTATGTTTTCATTCTTATGAATTTATAAAAGAGGTTTTAAAAGTGATTTTGATATTTTTTTACTTAGCTTTTTTGTAGGATTGTAAAATCTTTTTGTTCCTTTCACTTTCTTTTCACCCTTTTTATCACTTTTATGAAATCCTAAGAATGAAAAGTTGTAATTTTAATTTTTGAAAGGCTTTAGTTTTTGCTTTGTTTTGAAAAACTTTTTGTTTTTTTTTATTTTGATTTGTTCTTTTTATGTGTTTTTGGTAAAATCTAAGTATAAAAAAGTAGTTGTTTTAATTTTTAGGTAACTTTCATTTTATTTTTAATTTGTGTGTGTGAGTATATGAGTATAATTTTCATTTTGTTCTTTTAATTTTCATGATGTGTGTGTGAGTGTATGAGGATAATTTTTAATGCTTTTTCAATTATGTAGAGTGTGTGAGTGTAGGAGATAAATTTTAATGCCTTATTTTATCGCTTTCTTTCAATTATGTAGAGAGTGTGTGTGTAGGGGATAACTTTATTGCTTTCTTTCAATTCATGTTGAGTGCGTGCGTGTGTTTTACCTTTTTGCAGTGTGTGTGCGTTTTTCAGTTATGCAAGTGTGTGTGCGTTTTCATTTTCAGTAGAGTGAGTGTGTGTTTATTTCATGTCGAGTGTGTGCATGTGCGCATTTATTTCCGCCTACTCGTTAAGAGTTAAATGACATGCCTTTATTTTCAATCCTACTCGTTTAAATAGAACTTGTAATTTTCTTTTTTTGTAACTTAGTTTCTGTTTTATTTATAATTTGAAGTGTGTGTGAGTTCTCGTTTTAGCTAACTTTTCAAGTTTTCTAAATGTTTGTTATTTTTATGTCTTCTTCTTATAACCCTTTAGCACTTAGTTACGAACTCACGCCTCATCAAATTATAAAGCTGTCCCCATACCGATGAGTGGCTAATCGTGATTAGCCTCGGCATCGAAGAGCATTGAGACATATAAAATGATTTGAAATAATTAAAATACTTTATTTTCACTTTAATTTTAGGAGTTAAGGTTTACCCCGGGTTAACGACGCGTAGGACCACATATCGATGTGTGGGCCCTATTTCCATTATCCATATGCTAGCTAGCCGAGAGGCCGTGCGTATGGACAGATCACCCATGGGTAAAGAGAGTTGCGTGCATACCCTCGAGAGAGGACAAGCGTAATTCTTCCGGATTGGGTTCCCCACCAAATAGCGGGGTTTTTAGCGTAAAGCGAGCGTTAAGAGGAATCCTTCGTCGGACTAACGTTCGGTCGAATACTCTTAGAATTCAGGTGAGCAATATTCCTAGAGATAAGTGCGCTCATATTTATGGAACCTCCACGGCCAAGTTGCCTTTTATTAATTTTAAAACTAAGTTCAATAATTATTAAAAGTTATTTTAGTCTTAATCTGATTCGGTGCCGAGCGTTAACCCTTCATCGAATTTTCTAAATCGTTTTCGCTCTTCTTTTATTTTTATCCGCCTTAGTTAATTAAAATCCCCAACGAATTTTCAGTAAAATAATAGTTACTCCTGGAGTAGTAGGGATAATCAACCCGACCCCGAGAATAATACGACCTCGGTATTCCCCCGAATATCGAGTACTACATGCGATATGTGCACTTGCCTGCTTTTGTTAAAAACTCGCTTTTTAGCCCGCCCGCGACGGCCGACTCATCGAACCAACCACCTAAATAAGAGTCTGCTCGCGGGCCATCAAGTTTTTGGCGCCGTTGCTGGGGAAATCTCTTGGGTTGTTATTCCGAATTCTGGAGTCTATTACTTTTACGTTTTTTCTATAAAAAAAACTAACAACTTTATTTTAAATAAAATAAAAAAAAGTTTCTTTTGTTTTATTTTTTTGGGTTGTATGACCCGTAGACAACCCTCGGAGTCTAAAGATTTTGACTTCGACCCTGAGATCGAATGCTCCCTTGCGCGTATCCGATCTCAACAACGAATTCCTTATTTAGACCCCGAAGAATCTATCAGAGAACCCTCTATCGTAGTTATGGCCGCCCCTAACCCTGCCCCGGTGGCCGTGCGTACTATGTCTTATTATGCTCGGCCTAACCCGTATGATACTGGGTCTAGTATTGTTCGCCCTACGGTGGCAAATAATAATTTCGAAATAAAATCAAGTGTCATTCAAATGGTCCAAAACGCCGTGTAGTTTGATGGACTGCCGTATGAGGACCCGAATGTCCACTTGTCCAATTTTTTGGAAATATGCGTAACCTTCAAGATTAATGGCGTCACTGATGACGCCATTCCCTTACGCCTATTTACTTTTTCCCTTAAGTCCAAAGCCAAGGCGTGGTTGAATACCCTCCCGCGAGGATGTATCACCACCTGGGCTGAGTTAAAGGAGCGGTTCCTGACGAAGTACTTTCCGTCCGCAAAAACTGCAAAGTTGCGGGAGGACATTTCTTCGTTTGTGCAAAACGATCCTGAGTTTCTTTATGAAACTTGGGAACGGTTTAAGGAGTTCCTCCGCCGGTGCCCGCACCACGCGCTGCCAACGTGGTTGCATGTACAAATTTTTTACAATGGGCTTAACTTTCAGACACGTCAAATGATTGATGCGGCTGCCAGGGGTACCTTGAATAACAAAACCCCCAAGGCCGCCCAGGCTTTATTCGAAGAGATGGCTATGAACGCCTACCAATGGAACGTCCCGCGGGGATGCCCAAAGTCGGCGGCCGACCTTTTTGAAGTGGATGTCACTGCTTTATTAACCCTTCAAGTTGAAAGGTTAACAAAGCAGGTGGCGGAGATGTCTGCCTCCTCATCCACTCCGCCTTGTTTTATCCCCCCTAACGTCTGCGTGGCTGAAGAGTTCGTGGACTTCGTAGGAAACTCGGGTCGTCCTTCCTTCAACCCCAATAACAACCCTTATAGTAATAACTTTAATCCGGGTTGGAGGAATCACCCCAATTTTTCTTGGAGCAACCCGAACAATGCGCAGCGCCCGCCAAATTCTTATGCGCCCAGATTTCTGCCGCCTCACCCTCTTCCAAAACCCTCCCCGATGCAGGAGAAGTTTTTTAAATACGTAACGTCCAACGAATCAAATATCCGGAACATCACCGGATCGCTAAAAACCCTTGAACAACAAGTTGGACAGCTGGCAAGAATGATGTCGGAGCGCGCGCTCGGGGCACTATCGGGAAACACGGAGCCCAATCCACGGGAGAAAGCCAACGCTATAACCCTCCGTAGAGGTAAGGAGGTGGTCGATCCAAAACGGACCGATCCTCAGGTACATATTTCACCTCCGACCACTCTTCTCCCTTCTTCAATTACACAGCCTTTACCTATTTTAAACGAAAAAATAATTTTAAACAAGGCCCCGCCATATCCGCATAGGTTAGATGATGAGCGTAAGGACGCGCAAAACGAAAAATTTATTTTATTATTAAAACAAATTCATATTAATGTTCCTTTTTGCGAGGCTATCTCACAAATGCCCAAGTATGCGAAATTTTTAAAAGAATTACTTTCTAATAAACGTAAATTAGAGGATATTTCGCATATATCTCTCAACACTGTCTGCTCGGCGGCCCTTACTAATAAATTGCCCTCAAAACAAAACGACCCAGGACGGTTTTCCATCCTTTGCCTTTTTGGCAATATATTAGTAAAATACGCCTAAGCTGATTTAGGGGCTAGCATTAATCTGATGCCGTTCTCGCTTTTTCAACGTTTAGGTTTGGGTACTCCTAGTACTACGAATATGCGTATCCAATTAGCGGATCACTCGGTTAAGTTCCCTATCGGGATAGTGGAGGACGTCCTCGTCCGAGTAGATAAGTTTACCTTTCCGGCAGACTTCGTCATCTTGGACATCGAGGAGGACGCCAAGGTACCAATATTACTCGGTCTCCCTTTTCTCGCCACCTACCGCGCACTAATAGATGTTAGTAATGGTCGTCTTCTCCTCCGGGTAGGAGATGATCAAGTTACTTTATCTATTAATCCCTCGATGGACAATTTGTCATCGAGTGACGATTTCTGTTATTCTTTAGATACCTTTTTTGGAGATCGTTCTTCTCCCGTTTTCGAGTCCGTATTTTTAAATGACAATATTTATGCGCTCGAAAATTTTAAATGCAATGAGGATACCACTATAGACTTGCCTTTCGAACCAATTGGTAAGAAAGACATAGGAATTAAAACCTCCCTCGAAGAACCGCCCATCCTAGACCTCAAACCCTTACCCGAATCACTCAAATAAGCTTTTTTGGGAAAAGGCGACACGATTCCTGTTATTATTTCTTCGGACTTGAGTGATTCAGAGACTTCTGATTTATTGGAAGTTTTGCTCAAACATCTCCACGCAATTGCGTGGTAAATTTCTGATCTTAAGGGGATTAACCCCTCATTTTGCACTCATAGGATTTTTCTCAACGATAATTGCCGCAAAGCCATTCAGCCGCAGCAACGTCTCAAACCAAACATGAAAGACGTCGTTCAAGCCGAGATAATTAAATTATTAGATGCGGGGATTATTTATCCCATTTCTGATAGTGCGTGGGTTAGTCCCGTTCATGTCATGCCCAAAAAGGGCGGTCTAACTGTAGTAGAAAATGAGCAAAATGAACTCGTCCTGTTACGGGTTGGCGGGTGTGCATCGATTATAGAAAACTAAATGATGCCACCCGTAAAGACCATTTTCCGCTACCATTTTTAGACCAAGTTCTGGAGTGTTTATCCGGTCATCCTTTTTATTGTTTTCTTGATGGTTTATCGGGGGTTTTCCAAATCCCCATTTCCCTCGATGATCAAGAGAAAACAACTTTTACCTGCCCGTTTGGCACCTTCGCCTACCGAAGAATGCCATTTGGCCTCTGTAATGCACCAGCTACATTCCAAAGATGTATGCTGACAATCTTTGGCGAGCTGGTAAGAGAGATTATGGAAGTCTTTATGTATGACTTTTCTGTTTTCGGACGCTCTTTCCCGTCTTGTCTTCGAAATCTAGATCGTGTCCTCCAGCGATGCGAGGACACGCATCTCGTTTTAAATTGGGAAAAGTGTAACTTTATGGTTCGAGAAGGTTTAGTTCTCGGCCCTATGATTTCGTCTAAGGGGATGGAGGTAGATAAGGCCAAGGTAGAAATTATAGAAAAACTTCCGCTACCAACAAACGTAAAATCTATTAGGAGTTTCTTAGGCCATGCGGGCTTTTACCGATGTTTCATTCAAGATTTTTCAAAAATAACAAAGCCGCTTACTCGCCTCTTGGAAAAGGAATCAAATTTTGTCTTTAGTAGCGAATGCGAGTCTGCATTTAATTTCATAAAACAAAAACGTATCAATTCACCCATTTTAGTGGCGCCCGATTGGTCCCTTCCGTTCGAAATTATGTGCGATGCTAGTGATATTGCCTTAGGTGTCGTTCTTGGCCAACGCGTAGAAAAATATTTTCATCCAATTTATTACGCTAGCAAGAAGCTCACTTCTGCATAAGTAAATTACACCACAACAGAAAAGGAACTCTTAGCCGTCGTTTTCGCTTTTGATATGTTTCGCTCGTATATAACGCTATCTAAAGTTATCGTATTTACCGATCACTCCGCCGTTAAATATTTATTAGCTAAAAATGATGCAAACCCCGTCTTCTTCGATGGATCCTACTCTTGCAAGAATTTGATTTAGAGATTCGGGATAAGAAGGGTGCGGAAAATTTAGCCGCCGATCATCTCTCGCGCTTAGAAAATCCCGGTGCGGAAGTGCTCGTCGAATCTGACATAAATGACAGATTCCCCGAGGAACGCCTCCTAGCCATAACTACTAGTTCTTCTTCCCCGCCTTGGTTAGCAGATTTTGCGAACTATTTAGTTGCGAGGGTGATCCCAAAAGACTTTTCGAGCCACCAAAAGAAGAAATTCTTTTCTGACTTGAAATATTTCTTTTGGGTGGCCCCTTTTCTTTTTCGTATCTGTGCGGACCAAGCGGTCTGAAGATGCGTCGAGGGTGTGGAGTGCACGCAAATACTTCGGCACTGCCACGAGTGTCCGGCTGGTGGGCATTATCAAGCTAATCGGACCGCGCGGAAGGCGCTAGAGGCGGGCTTCTTTTGGCCCACTCTATTCAAAGACGCTCATAA
Organism: Platanthera guangdongensis; assembly: GCA_039583875.1. Classification (NCBI taxonomy): domain Eukaryota; kingdom Viridiplantae; phylum Streptophyta; class Magnoliopsida; order Asparagales; family Orchidaceae; genus Platanthera; species Platanthera guangdongensis. Next base: position 85,076,608 of record CM077154.1, on the reverse strand, counting down.
TTTTGTGCGCGCGTGCGATAGATGTCAGCGGTCGGGTAACATCTCTCGTCGCGACGAGATGCCCCAAAATATGTTTTTAGAATGCGAAGTCTTAGATTTATGGGGCATAGATTTTATCGGCCCCTACCTCCGTCTTTCAAAAATATGTATATTTTAATAACAGTTGACTACGTATCGAGGTGGGCGGAAGCGCAAGCTCTCCCCACCAACGATGCGCGAGTCGTCGTTACATTTCTTAAAAAAACTATTTTCTCGCTTCGGCATGCCTCGTGCAATTGTTAGTGATAGGGGAGCACATTTCTGTAACGCTTTTATGGCTAAGACGTTAGCTAAATATGTAGTCATCCACAAACTTGCCACCCCTACCACCCGCAATCTTGTGGCCAAGTCGAGGTAGTAAATCGAGAGATTAAGCGAATATTAGAAAAAAACTGTTTCAATAAATAGGAAATATTGGCCCGTTAAACTCGACGATGCGTTATGGGTGTATCAGACGACAAACAAAACCACAATTGGTTGTACGCCGTTTCGGTTAGTCTATGGCAAAGCGTGCCATTTACCGGTAGAACTAGAACATCACGCTCTTTGGGCTTTAAAACTCTTAAACCTCGACGCCAACTTAGCGGCTTAGAATAAAAAACTGTAACTAAACGAGCTCGATGAATGGCATGCGAACGCTTACGAGAGCAATAAGTTCTATAAGGAGCGTTCTAAGTTATATCACGATCGAAAAATAAAGTCCCAAAAAATTTTCTCTCCGTGCGATCTTGTCCTTCTTTATAATTCGCGTCTTAAACGTTTTCCAGGAAAACTAAATCTAGATGGTCCAGTCCCTTCATAGTTGAAGAAGTTGTTCCATATGGGACCGTACTCGTCTCCCACCCGGAAAAAGGTTCGTTTAAAGCAAACGATCATCGGTTAAAGTTATACATAGCGGGCGACCCAGTGATCAAGCATTACGAAACCATAACCCTCCTTAATATATAACTCCGCCAAAATAGTCCAGCTACACAACTATAAACAAAGCGCTCTTGGGAGGCACCCCACGCTTATCTTTTTTGCTCTTTATTTATTATGTTTGCTTCTTTTTCTAATAAATGCAGGGTTTTTGATGGACTTCCCCGAACGCATTCCAGGTAAGCTTCTACCCCCCTTCTCTTTATTTTCTTTGTATATATTGCATTTTCTTTTTATTCCATATACTTATGTTGCAACATTGGGGATAATGTTGGACTTAAGTATGGAGGTCTTTTCTCGCTTTATTTTATGCACTTCTATTTTCTGCACTATACTTCTACTTTCTGCACTCCAAAAATTTAAAAAATAAGAAAAAAATATATAACAACAAAACGAAACAAAAAAAAATTTAAAATGAAAAATCCATTTTTTTGTTTTCCTTTCTTTTTTAAACACAAAAAAATTCAAAAAAATTATTAAACACAAATTCCAAAAAATTATAAAAACAAAAATTCCAAAACATATTTAGTTTTATTTTATAAATATTTTTTTGTAAATATTTTTGTTCTTTTCTCTCCTCCCCTCTTCTTTTCTCTCTCTTCTTTGTAATTAACGTTTCTCTCTTTTCTTATTTTGTAAATATTTGCTTATAAAAACCAAAAAAATCCAAAAAAATTAGAAAAGAAAAAATATAGTTCAAAAAAATATATATATTTCATATCGCTTTTTTTTCCGTATGTATATAATAATAAATTTTTTAAAAAAGAAGATAAATCAAAAATTCAAAAAAAGTAAGTAAAAAACAAAAATTCAAAAAAAAAATAATAAGTTAGAAACACAAAAAAATTGATGATAAAAACTATAAAAATCCAAAAAATGTTTTGAAACAAATAAATCAAATATACCATTCTTAATTTTCTTGCTATCCAAAAATTTTGTTTTGAGTTTATTTATATGTGAATTTAATTAATTCTTTGTTCACTATTCGTTTGTTAATTATTGATTGAAAAATTTAAATAGCCGGGGTTAAGTTTTAAAGAATTCATTATGCTTTGTTAAAAATAGCGAACTCGTTTTAGGCACTACTTCTAATTTCTCATTGATAGGAGCACGTGTATTATGTTAGAACATAACGACTATAGAATTCAATTATGTTTACTTTTTACTTTCTGAAAAATTGGAACGTATAATTTATTAAGGTTGCTCTCAAAAATTTTTTAATTAAAAATATAGTTTTTTTTCTCCACTTATTTATCATGACTTACTTGACATGATAAAATTTTTTATCCTTAAAAGATACTATGTTAATGGGAATAAGATTTCATTCCGTAAACATAAACACCCAATAATTTAAAAAGATTATATGTTACAGAGTAAGTGGATAAAATTCATTACTCCTACACATATACATTGAGATAATTTTATTATTATGAAGTTGAAAAAAAATGATATTAGGAAAATAAGATTTTATTTTCCTAATAATCCAAAAAAAAAACAATGAAGGTTCGAGAAAAAATTACCTCACCTCAATATCCAAACCCTCTTCATAAACCAACATCAACCCCCTTAGCCAATTTCACGATTCTAGAATTAATTCAAAATCTTTTTGAGAGCATAATTTGTAAATTGTATTATTTCCAAAAAAACTCCTATAAGCTAAAGTTTATATAATTCCAAACTATTTTCGTTAATCTAACCATTACAATTATTGCTTTTTATTTGATTACATCAAGAAGTCTTTTGACCAAAACTTTTGCGCTATTTAAATCATCTACATAAATCTTGGACTTAACTGTGACACCCCGTATGTTTATTTAGATCTATCTTATAATTAATTAAGCGGTAGCTAAACTTAGAATTTTTTTTATTCTGTATAAGTTCACCTCAAACTTTTGCTCTGGAATAACAAAAGCTTAAGTATGAGGGTATTTGATGAGTTTTAAATATACGCGTATTTTAGTACTTTATTTATATCGTTTTAGTTCTTATTCATTGTTTTTAGTTATTTTTATTCATAAATATGTTTCTTTTTGTAAATATTTACCTAACATAACCATAATTTTGATTTCTAAAATTTTCAGGAAAAAGTCAAAAATCTCGACCTGACACGCCCATGTCCTAGACTCGACACGCCTGTGTCACGCCCTCGACGATCATCTATCGTCGACCCAACTCGAAGTTCGTCGACCCGAGCGGGACACGCCCGTGTCCCATGACCTGATACGCCCATGTCATCCCCGTTAGACAATCAACATGCCCAGCTCGACGAAAATGCGCTCGAAGTTCGTCGACCCGACCCGTCATGCCCGTGTCAAGCCCCGACACGCCCGTGACTCCTCCACCTGGCCTGACAAGACGCTGCCGGCGACGTTTTACGCAACCCGCGCCCGGATCTACCTCCCCGACACGCCCACCATCACGCCCGTGACCAAGGGCGTGACATCCTCGTGTTCAGTCGCAAGTCAATGCTCCCGTCAAATCGCCGGATCACATCGTAAATAGTACTGACACGCCCCCCCCGACACGCCCGTGTCGGAGGGCGTGTACTTAGAGAAGTTTCTCTATAAATAGCTCATTTCTGTAAGGTCCAAGGGTTCACATTTTTGAGCCACTTTAGTGTGTTTTGTGGGCTGCCATTGTGGATTCACTTGCTATGTAAGGAGATTTCTCCCCCTCCCTTTCATGTTTGTTTTTGCTTTAGCTTTAGCTTTGTAATGGTTTGATTATGATAATAAAAATGTTAGATTTTCTCTCTCTACATGACATGCAAAATTCATTTGGGTGGCTTATCTCGTTCTCATTTTATCTCCTTTGTATTTCTTTGTTCTTCTCTTTATGAAAAGTGTGTGCGTATGTGTGTAAGTTGTTTAGTTCTTATGTTTTTTTGGTTTGTCTCCATGTTAAGTTTTGGTATAGATTTTATTTCAAAATGAAATATTGTGTTAACTTTTTCTCTTTTTTCTCCATGTATTTTTTAGAGTTTTATGTTTTCATTCTTATGAATTTATAAAAGAGGTTTTAAAAGTGATTTTGATATTTTTTTACTTAGCTTTTTTGTAGGATTGTAAAATCTTTTTGTTCCTTTCACTTTCTTTTCACCCTTTTTATCACTTTTATGAAATCCTAAGAATGAAAAAGTTGTAATTTTAATTTTTGGAAGGCTTTAGTTTTTGCTTTGTTTTGAAAAACTTTTTGTTCTTTTTATTTTGATTTGTTCTTTTTATGTGTTTGTGGTAAAATCTAAGTATAAAAAAGTAGTTGTTTTAATTTTTAGGTAACTTTCATTTTGTTTTTAATTTATGTGTGTGAGTATATGAGTATAATTTTCATTTTGTTCTTTTAATTTTCATGATGTGTGTGTGAGTCTATGAGAGTAATTTTTAATGTTTTCTTCAATTATGTAGAGTGTGTGAGTGTAGGAGATAAATTTTAATGCCTTATTTTATCCCTTTATTTCAATTATGTAGAGTGTGTGTGTGTAGGGGATAACTTTATGGCTTTCTTTCAATTCATGTTGAGTGCGTGCGTGTGTTTTACTTTTTTGCAGTGTGTGCGCATTTTTCATTTATGCAAGTGTGTGCGTTTTCATTTGCAGTAGAGTGAGTGTGTGTGTTTATTTCATGTCGAGTGTGTGCGTGCGCATTTATTTCCGCCTACTCGTTAAGAGTTAAACGTCGTGCCTTTATTTTCAGTCCTACTCGATTAAGTAGGACTTGTAATTTTCTTTTTTTTGTAACTTAGTTTCTGTTTTATTTATAATTTGAAGTGTGCGTGAGTTCTCATTTTAGCTAACTTTTCAAGTTTTCTAAATGTTTGTTATTTTTATGTCTTCTTCATATAACTCTTTAGCGTTTAGTTACGAACTCGCGCCTCATAAAATTATAAAGCCGTCCCCATACCGATCAGTGGCTAATCGTGATTAGCCTCGGCATCGAAGAGCATTGGGACATATAAAATGATTTGAAATAATTAAAGTTCTTTATTTTCACTTTAATTTTAGGACTTAAGGTTTACCCCGGGTTAACGACGCGTAGGACCACATATCGATGTGTGGGCCCTATTTCCGTTATCCATATGCTAGCTAGCCGAGAGGCCGTACATATGGACAGATCACCCCTGGGTAAAGAGAGTTGCATGCATACCCTCGAGAGAGGACAAGCGTAATTCTTCCGGATTGGGTTCCCCACCCAATAGCGTGGTTCTTAGCGTAAAGCGGGCATTAAGAGGAATCCTTCGTCGGACTAACGTTCCGTCGAATAGTCTTAGCGTTCAAGTGTGCAATATTCCTAGAGATAAGTGCGCTCATATTTATGGAACGTCCACAGCCAAGTTGCCTTTTATTAATTTGAAAACTAAGTTCAATAATTATTAAAAGTTATTTTAGTCTTAATCCGATTCAGTGTCAAGCGTTAACCCTTCATCAAATTTTCTAAATCATTTTCGCTCTTCTTTTATTTTTATCTGCCTTAGTTAATTAAAATCCCCAACAAATTTTCAATAAAATAATAGTTACTCCTGGAGCAGTAGGGATAATCAACCCGACCTCTAGAATAATACGACCTTGGTATTCCCCCAAATATCGAGTACTACATGCGATAGGTGCACTTGCCTCATTTCGTTAAAAACTAGCTTTTTAGCCCAACCACGACGGTCGACTCATCGAACCAACCACCTAAATAAGAGTCTGCTCGCGGGCCATCACCTAGCCTGGGTACTGGAACTCCGAAATGAAACTTGCTTAGAGAAGCTTCTTCACCTCCTCCTCCAGCTTGGTGGCGATGGTCCTCATCTTCTGGCGGATGGGGCGCGTCCTGGGGTCCAGGTTCAGGCAGTGGCAAGCCACAACATCGTCAATGCCCAGTATGTCCGCCGTGCTTCAGGCAAAGATGTCAACATTCTTTTGGATGCACTCCCGCATCCTTGCCTGCTCTTCGGGGCGCAAGCCCCGCTGACCCTCACCTTCTCTACCTTCCCTGCCCGGCTGATGACCTCCATCTCCATAACTTCCTCTGCCGGCTCCATCCGAGACTGCTCGCTGCCGGCCCTTTCCTCCTATCCTCCCAGCTCCCCCTCACCTTCTACCCTCTCAACCTCCATTGCCTCCAACAGGCCTCCCCCAGACAAATCAACACCTTCACCCCTCCAGGTATCCCCCTCTACTTCCCTCTCTACCCATTGCTCCTCCACTGTCTTTTTTACAGACTCACTTAGGCTCGCCCCTTCTTTCTCCACAACCCCCTCCTCAATCTCCTCCCCAGACTTACCTAAGCTCACTACTCCCTTCCCCGCAGCTTCCTCTCCAATCTTCTCCTCGGCCTCATCTAGGCTCATCTCACCTTCCCCCACAGTTTCCTCCTCCCTCGCCATCTCCTTCTCTAGCTCCTCCGCCTCTGCCATCCAAGATATGGTATTAATGACAGTCACGTAGCACTGCCTCACTACCTTCAGATCCCCCTAATCTCGACCTGCACTCAGCCGCTGCTGAACTTTAGGCACTGATGGAACGAGGAGGGGACGCAACGAAAGGCGCTGATGAGAGGATGCCCAAATATTGCTTTGTAGCTGCTTGTAGTGTCAACGATGATGAACAGACAGTTCCTCGACCCCCCTAACATCACATGCATCCCTACCCCTCCTTCAACTTCCTTTCGCTCCCCCGAGAACCCAAACAACGGTCCATTTGAGGCTAGAACCCTCCGAGCTTCCACCTTCATCTCATCAAAGGCTTTATTGAAGATTACGTTCACGGAGCTCTCGTTGTCCACCAGAATACGGGAGACCGTGAAATTCTCCACGGCCGTCTAGATCACCAAGGCATCACAGAATGGGTCATCATAGTCCGGCATGTATTTCACCGAGAAAGTGATCGTTTCCTCCTGGGGTGGGGGGGGGGGGGGGGGGTCTGGGAGGTCGAGGCGACGCTCCTTCGCAATATGGTCTGAAAACTCCCCTTACGGGTGGCTTCGATCCCCACACCCCCATGGATCACCCCGATCCCCCTCGGGCCCGTACGTCCACTCGGTCTTCACACTTATCCTCTCCTCCTCATAGCAGAACTTCTTCAATCCTCATGGGGGGGGGGGGGGGGGTTGCTGCTGGGCTTGTCCCTTGCCCCCCTCATCTCCAGAAATTCCAGGCAGGTGGCCGTTGCATGACCCACCTCCTAGTGAAAGTCACAGAAGGGCAACGCCACCCTACATTCTCTCCTCCTCGCTCCTCCCCGAGCCCCTCTCCTTCCTCCTCTTCCCCTCACTATCTCTATCTCTTCTTGCTGCGGCGGGAGAGGGACCCTCTGTCCCTACCTTCAGGCCGGCTGGTTGAACCTCCTTTGCTCGCGGTGATTGTCCCTACCTTAGAAACCACCACCCTGTCCCAGAGGGTGACCTTCTTGGGGCCTTCAGCCCAACCTGTTGTTCGGCTCTCTTGGCCCCCAACCTTGCTGTTGCCTCTCTCCTTCTCTCTTCCCTCGGCTCCCTCTGATCTCTCTGCCTACCTACTCCCGGTTCCTTCCCATCATCCTCAGCCAACTTGGCCAACCTCCTGGCAAATGCCGGATTGGCCATCTCGATCTCGATTACCTTCGCCGCCCTCTCCATTAGCTTCTCGAAGGAGGGGGGGGGGGAATTCTCTCCATCTCCATGCTAAGGAAGCTGGGCCTCAACCCCAGGGTGAAGGCAAGCATCACTATACAACCCCGTGTCCGGCAAGTGAGGTCGCCAGGAACCAGACCAGGCGGTTCAGATCATCCAAGCAACAGGCAAGCCTAGCAGAGGACTCTGAAGATCGTGGGCGAGCTCGGCAAGGAGAAGCCGAACCCGAGCTCGACATTCGTCGACCGCGAGCTCGGCATTCGCCGAGCTATGCCAAGATTCGTCGAGCTGAGGTCGACTAACGGAGGCCGACCGGCAGGCGAGCTCGCCATCCCAACTCGCACTTGTGCACAGGGGCTCGGCAACAGCAGGCGAGCAGGATCCGCCGAGGTGGCCAGGCTCCCCAGCTTGCCCAGATCTATGAGGTACTTTTTACTATTTTGCCCCCGCTGGTATGCCCATTGCCCTTCAAAATAGTGGAGTTTGGCTATTGGCAGACCCAACCGAGGGCATTTTGGTAACCTTAGGTCAGTTCAGTTTATTTATTGGCAGTTCATATCATGAAAACTATAAATAGGACCCAAGGGCTACCCCAGAAGGCATGCTTCATGTGCCTCCTTGCTCCAGTTCTTAAGTGCTTTCTGAGGGTACCGTAGCTCGGCCTTTGGCTAAGGAGGGGAAGCACTCTCAGATCTTCCGGGTGTGTGGTGGGTCCTCCCCGTCGAGCCCTTGGGTCGGTTCTTGTGTTTGTTTTCCTTTGTTATTTTTCTTGCAGGAGCGAAGTAGGCGCGCGATCACCCCTTCCCCAAGGCTGAACTCCACAAGAGACCGAGATTTCGGTTTCAACAATCACCGTGTACCCCGACATCTCCGACACCTGTAGAATCTCCTCCTGAAGCCTATCAACATAGCGTCCCAGCGTCTCCTCCGACCTTTGCTTGATGGCGAACAAGCACTCTGCTCCCTTCTTCCTCTTCTTGAATGTTGAGAATCTCAGCAAGAACCCGCGTCGCAAATCTTCAAAGCAATAAATCGAACTTGCGGGCAACTGGTGGAACCAGTCCCCGGCCTTCTCCTTCAGAGCGATGACGAAGAGCCTGCACTTGAAGGCATCTGACATCTTCCTTATGAAGACGACATCTTCAAACCATTGCACAAGCTGTGTGGGGTCATCCCTCCCCGTATAGTAGGTCATGTCTGGCTCCCGGAACCCCCTAGAACCGGAGCCGAGATGATGAGCTCACTGAAGGGGCTCCTGCCCCCTGCCTGCCGAGAGGGTTCTTCGCGCGACCTCGGCTCGCTCGCCCTGTCCGCACTGGTCTATCCCGGGAACAGCTTGTTGGGTACATTGGAAAATGTGTACTAGATTTGAAGAAGCCTCACCTTACTCAATGATATACATCAAGGTGTATTTGATGTTGTTTTGAGTTTATATGTGTAGGTTAAGAAAATGAAAAAATGCAGGAAAAAATTTCTAAGTACATATGTCGACACCAGGAGAAGCTGTGTCGACACTGGAGAAAAGCTGTGTCGACACTTGGAGTTAATTGTGTCGACACTTGGAAAGGCTGTGTCGACACGAGAAGAAACTGTGTCGACATACAGAGGCAGTGTCGACACACAGTGAAGCATAGTCGACATCAACTGTGTCGACACATAGAGGCAGTGTCGACACACAGAGAAAGTTTAGTCGACATCAACTGTGTCGACACACAGAGGCAGTGTCGCCACACAAAAGCTTATTCGACATCAACTGTGTCGACACCAAGAGGCAGTGTCGATACACAGAAGACCTTGTCGACTTCAACTGTGTCGACACACAGGACTTGTGTCGACACACAACAAAGTTTCAACTAAGTTAAAGAAAAGAAGTGATTGTGTCGACACACAGAATTAGTGTCGACACATTCTATAGATGCTGTGTCGAGAAGCAGTATCAACAATAAAGGAGACGTGTCGACACCACCAAGGCTTGTGTCGACACTTAGTCCACTTGTGTCGACACTTAGTCTACTTGTGTCGACACATGAAGAAGTTCAATCTCGACATTTTGCTGACATAGACAGAGTTTCAAGAAGTGACTGAATGACTTGACAGCTGCCATAACCAACCGGTCTACTGCAATTATCAGAGATGTCAGAAGTTTGTTAGAAACCGGACCAGCCGGTTAACATGGAGAAAGTCTATATAAAGGCATTCTCCTTTAACAGATGAAAAAAAAGATTGATGAGAGAAGAAAAACACTGATACTGAGATAGAATAAAAAAAAGAAGTTGGAGAGAGAAAGCTCCATCTATTGAAGTGCAGTTGCTGAACCAGGCTGCTAAGAAGGATTCAGATTGTGATCTGAATATCAAGAAAAAAGCTGATTGAAGATCAACTTCACAGGAGATTCAACCCTACTGAGTTCAGATTCAAGAAGCTTTGAAGAAAGCTAAGAGTGGTTGTTCTCTGCCATCAGATTCTTCCAAGAACTCATCAAGAAGCCATCCATCCATTCTCTCTCTACCAAGGTGGTGGTTAAATACATTATTAAATCTATTTTCTGTAGGATTTTTATAAGATCTGAGTTGTAAGACTGTGTTTATAAAGGCTGAGTGTAGGAGAGTATTTTCTCTGAGTGGTAGGCCTTGTTGAAAGTTGAGGTAGGGCTGTGAGCCTGAGTTGTAGGTGATTGTGATCTCTAAGTGTAGGCCTTGTTGAAGGCTGAGGTAGGGCAGTTTGCCTGAGCTGTAGGAGTGTGGACTCACTCCGAGTTGTAGGAACCTTGATTAGGGTTCTGAGCTGTAAGATCTGAGGATCTGAGATGAAGAGAAGAAGTTAGGCCAAATCTAACACACTGCTAGATAGGCGAAGGGGGAAAGTGGATGTACCCAGACCTTGGGGAACCACTATAAAATCTGTGTGCAATCTATGATTGTGTAATTCTGTGAATTCTGTGCTGTGCTAGCTGTTAAATTAGCTATTTTAGATTAAGTAACTGTATAGATATTCTGCCTTAGAAGAAAAAGGAATTACACCTATTCACCCCCCCTCTAGGTGGTTAGGCACTAATTCTTTCAAGTGGTATCAGAGGGAGGTTTCTCAAAGTTAGACTTAACAGTCTGAGTGAGATCTGTAAGGCAGAATTAAAATCAAGAAGATGGGTTCAGGAGAAAACCATAAAGAACTGGGTTCAATGAAATTGCCCATCTGCAGGAAAGAGATATTTGGAATATGAAAGGAAAGGGTCAGATTATTCATGGAGGTATCAGATCCTAGAATCTATATAACAGTTAAGGAAGGACCATATGTTCCTATGAAGATTTCTGTTCTTGATGCCAATCAAAGAATTCCAAAGGATTTTTCAGAGATGACTAAAGATGAGATCATCCTGGCAACAATGGATAAAAGAGCACAAAATATTATAGTAAGTGCCATTGATGATTCAACATTCCAGAATCTAATTCATTGCAAAACCTCCAAGGAAATGTGGGACACATTGATAGTCTACATGGAGGGTTCTGAAGAGGTCAGGCAAGATAGAAAATCTATGCTTAACCAAGAATAAGAGAGTTTCAGACAAGCCAAGTCTGAAAGTATTACTGAATGCTATAAGAAGTTCTACAGGATTGTCAATGAACTTATGTCTTATGGAAGAGTTTTCAGTACTTATGAGTTAAATGATAAATTCCTTAGGTCTTTGACTAAGGATTGAGATACAAAAATTTGTGTCATAAGGGAAGTGGCCAGACTGGCTGAGATTTCTCCTCCAACATTGTTTGGAAAATTGCTGTCATATGAGATGCAACTGTTGGCTAGAAAAGAGGAAGAGAAACATAAAAAGGTTGACTTTAAAGAAAAGTCAGTGGCCTTCAAGGTTGAAGCCACCAGGAAGAATAGGAGAACGTCTCCATCTTTTCCTAAGAGAGATGTAGAAATGATCTCAGAAAATTCAGACAATCCCAGTTCAGATAGCAGTGACTCAGATGAAGACTTTGCAGAATTCACAAGGCAGTTCCAGAGATTCTTAAAGAAGAAGCAGTGGAAATCTAGGCCTTCCACATCACAGTCCAGGGATGACTATTATCAGAAGGGGAAATCATCCAGGAAGGACAGGAATAGGACAAAGCCTGGCAAGTCAACTTCATCCAAGAATATATGCTATTTATGCAACAAAGCTGGACATGTTGTGGCTGACTGTACAGATAAGAGGAAGGAGTCTGCTAATAGAAAGAGGTCTCAGCACAAGAACAAGAAGGAGAAATCCTTGGTTGCTGAGAAAGAGAAACCTGACTGATCAATCAACTTCAGACTCAGAATTTAAGGCTGAGGCATATATTGGTCTGTTTGCAGAAGAAGAGGATGAGTTCATGTAATTACTAGACTCTATCTATGAGCAGGAAGACCATCAGTGCAAACGACTGATGGCTGTGTCAGAAGAAGACAAGTGCCAGGATCAGCCTGGCCCCATTAAGGTAAAATGTGTTTCTGTAGGTTCTGATTATTTCACTGGGTCAAAATCAGATGCATCTCCATTAAGAGATGAAGATAAGTCTGAATCTGAAGGAGATATTCATCAGTTGATAGATGAATATGGATATTTATTGTAGGCACTTAAGAGAAGTAAAAACCTGGCCAAAAATCAGGCTAAGGAAATTGCAGCTCTTAAGTTGGCTGCATCTGATTCAGAGAAGTTGCTGGATCAGAAGTTGAATGAGATATCCAGACTGAAAAACATTACTGTTATTCAGATGGGTACTATCACATTAAAAAATGATCAGATTAAAATTCTGGAAACTAGACTTCAGAAAGAGAAGGAGATTGTAGCTAGTTTTCTAAGCCAAAATCTGTATTAACCTTGATTGATGAGTTTGTGTCTCAAGAGGGTAAGGCTGGATTAGGGTTTAAGAGAACTGCATGGACTGCTAAGTCCAATTCTAGAGGCAAAGCCCCAGCACAAAACAACAGACCTGCTGCAAATATTACAGCTAAGATTGCACCTAAAAAGAGGTACAATAAGTTTGAGTGCTGGTGCTGTGGCAATATAGGCCACTATGCCTTAGACTGTTGGCATAATACAAGTGTCAAGGAGAGTAGCAGTCTGCCTGTTAGAAGAGTTGCATGCAGATTTGTTAAGTTTCAGACTAACTTGCACCAAGGACCCAAAAGTTATTTGGGTTCTAAGGTTAAGTAATCTGTGTTGCAGGTAAGTCTAAGTTGCCATGCCCCTATATGGTACTTGGACAGTGGATGTTCCAAGCATATGACTGGAATAAGGGGATTGCTGAAGGACTACTCACCTATGCTGAATGGGCCTAAAGTAATCTTTGGTGGTTCTGAAAAGGGAGTCATCAAAGGTTTTGGTAACATTTCTAATAACTCAATTACAATCACTCAAGTGGCATATGTAAAGGGTTTGAAACACAACCTAATTAGCATAAGTCAGCTGAGTGATTTAGGTTATGGCATTTCATTTGTCAAGAATGGTTGTCATATCAAGAGGTCAAGTGATCAAGAGGTCATATTGACTGGATATAGGAAAAGAAATGTATATTGCCTAGACTTTGTGTGTGAGAATAAAAATTCTCTTATCTGTCTTGTGACTGATGAGAAAGTCCCTCATTGTGTCAAATGGCACAAGAGGCTAGCCCATCTTAACTACAAGATCATTGGCCAACTCTTTAGCAAAGAGTTAGTGAGGAATGATCCTCAAGTTAAGTGTTATAAGGATGGAATATGTTCAACTTGTCAAAAAGGCAAGCAAACTAAATCCTCCTTTCATAGCCTTGAAACTAAGGATTCAGTGAGGTGCTTGTACCTCTTGCATATGGATTTATTTATTCCTATGCCAGTTTAGAGCTTAGGTAGGAAGGTCTACACTTTTGTGGTTGTAGATGACTATTCTAGATTCTCATGGGTATTCTTTCTGAGGCAGAAATCTGAAACCCCAAAAGTCTTCTACAATTTTGTTAAACAAATTCAGAATGAATTAGATAGTTCAGTGGTCAAAATCAGAAGTGACCATGGAACTGAATTCCAATCTGAAAGTATGACAAGACTGTGTGAAGAGTTTGGGATTCTTCAGGAATTCTCCTCACGTGAACATCTCAGCAAAATGGCATTGCTGAGAGGTAGAATAGGACAATGATTGAGGCTGGAAGAACACTATTGAGTGACACTTCTCTCCCAGAATATTTCTGGGCTGAGGCAGTTAACACTGCATGTCATGTGCTTAATAGGGCTTTCATCACCAAAAGCCACAAAAAGACACCCTATGAGGTTGTGAAAGACAAAAAACCAAACTTATCCTATTTTAGGATCTTTGGTTGTAAGTGCTATGTACTTAACAATGGCAAATCTCACTTATCTAAGTTTGCTGCCAAATCCCAAGATGAGATATTTGTTGGGTACAGCAACAATAGTAAGGCCTACATAGTCTACAACTTGGCTACTCAAGTTGTAGAAGAGTCAGTTCATGTCATTTTTGATGAAACTAGACTTATTAACAATGAGTTGTCAAGTAGTTCTTGTAGCTCCACATGTATTCAGTAGAAGATGGACCAGCTTACTATCAGAGAAGATCCAACTGCAATGCAGGATGTGGAAAATGGTAGTTGCTGTCCAGGGGGAGTACAAGACACTCAGGATGCTGATGAAGAACATGAGGTGCAATATAATGAAGAGATTGGAGAAGGCCAAACTGCTGATAGATTACCTCCAACAGTTAGACAGTTGAAGGATCATCCTGCACACCAGATCATTGGTGATCTTAGATAAGGAGTACAAACAAGGAGCAGGAACTTGAATACAGTTCTTTGCTCTAGTTTCTTATCTCAAGTGGAACCCAAGAGATTTGAAGAAGCTGTTAAGGACCCACACTGGATTGATGTCATGCAAGAGGAGTTAAATCAGTTCAGAAGATGCAAGGTCTGGGATTTGGTTCCAAAACCAAAGGGCCACAATATCATAGGGACAAAGTGGATATATAGGAACAAGCTTGATGAGAGTGGGATCATAGTGAAGAACAAGGCAAGACTAGTTGCCAAAGGATACAGACAGGAGGATGACATAGACTTTGATCAGACCTTTACTCCAGTGGCTAGAATGGAAGCTATCAGACTATTCCTAGCCTATGCAGCATATCAAGGCTTCAAAGTGTTCTAGATGGATGTTAAGTCTGCCTTCTTAAATGGAGACTTAAAAGAGGAGGTCTATATAGAGCAGCCCTCGGGTTTTGTTGATCCACTCAATCCTACTTATGTCTATAGACTTAGGAAAGCTTTGTATGAGTTGAAACAAGCCCCAAGGGCTTGGTATGAAACCCTGTCTAATTTCCTCATTGAGAACAAATTCTTAAGGGGGAAAATAGATAACACTCTATTCCTTAGGGAATCTAAAGGAAAGATTATCCTAGTCCAAATATATGTTGATGACATAATATTTGGGTCTACTGAAAGTAACCTTTGTAGAAAGTTTGCAAAACTTATGCAAGGGAAATTTGAAATGAGCAGTATGGGAGAACTTAAGTTTTTCTTGGGTCTCCAAGTAAGACAGACTGAAGATGGCTTGTCCATATCCCGGTCTAAGTTTACCCTGAAGTTAATTAAAAAGTATGGTATGGAGTCATCCACTACCATGAGAACTCCAATGGGGACAAGTGTATCTCTTAGCAAAGATGATGCAGGGAAACCTGTAGATGAAACTTTGTATAGAGGAATAGTTGGCTTCCTCCTATATCTGACTGCTAGTAGACCAGATATCATGTATGCTACATGTGTCTGTGCTAGGTACCAATCCTGCCCTAAAGAATCACATCTTATTGCTGTCAAAAGGATTTTGAGATATCTTAAGGGCACCCCTAATCTAGGCCTTTGGTATCCTAGGAATAGAGATTTTCTACTAATGGGGTATTCAGATGCAGACTTTGCAGGTTGCAAAGTAGATTGGAAAAGTACAACAGACACCTGTCAATTTCTAGGAGGAAGACTAGTGTCTTGGAGCTGTAAGAAGCAGACCAGTATGACAATATCCACAGCTGAGTCTGAGTATGTTGCTGCTGGAAGCTGCTGTGCACAGCTATTGTGGATAGATCATCAGTTAGAAGACTATGGTATTTAGGTAAGTAGAACTCCATTGTTATGTGATTCTACTAGTGCTATTTCTATTGCTCAAAATCCTGTTTCTCATAGTAGAACAAAGCATATAGAAATAAGATACCATTTTCTTAGAGACCATGTAGAGAAAGAAGATATCTTTTTAGAATTTGTTAGTACTGATTTACAACTAGCAGACATGTTTACTAAGCCTTTAGATGAAACTAACTTCAAAAATTTCAAAATTGAAATAGGTATGTTGAACATAAATTAGTTTACAAAATTTGGCTAAGTAAAATTATGTCGACATAAGAAGTTGTCTGTGTCGACACATAGTAGTTGGTGTCGACATTCCAGAGAAGTGGTGTCGACACATAGTAGTTGGTGTCGACATTTCAGAAAAGTGGTGTCGACACATCTAGAGAATCGGTGTCGACACTTCAGGAAAGTGGTGTCGACAGATCTAGAGAATTGGTTTCGACACTTCAGAGAAGTGGTGTCGACACATCCAGAAGTAGTGTCGACACTTAGAGTAAACATGCAGATTCGTCGACCTCAGATCGTCGAACTCGACAAAGTCAAATAAAATTGTTGTCGAGTCATTAGAAGTCTGTGTCGACACTTTTCAATAGTGTCAACACATTAAGAGATTGTTGACGCAACTTTTGACCTTCATTACTTAGAAAGGTATAAATAGGTCAACACTATATTCTGTCGACACACTCTCCATAGTTTCGAGACCAAAACCCTGAGTCGACAACTTCTCTCTTCTCAATCCAAGCTTTCACTCAACCCTAATGATGCCGAAGCTAGAAGACAATGTCAATGAAGGCTATGAGCTGGTACGCAACTCCTTTGATCATGCGGAACCCGACATTAAAGCTGTTGTAACCCTAATTGCGGAAAATGGGTTGGAATTTCTGGTATCTGAACCAACAAAGATTTGGAAGAAGGAAATACTAGAATTCTATGGCGCCGCTTCTTTAGACTCAACTGGACTCAAGATCAAGTCAACAGTTCAGGGAACTAAGGTTAAACTTACTTTGAAGAGCTTGAGGAAAACTCTTCAACTACCAAGAATTCAAGTAGAAGTAGAAGTTACCTCATCCAAGACAAGGGAAGCACTTTAATGGTTTGGATTGGATCCCACCATGAAGATTGGATACTCAATGAACAGAAAAGGAATGAATCAACAAGGAAAATTCCTTTCAGAGGTGGTTGACAAGGTCATTATCTGCAAGCCAGGGGGACATGATAGGATTTTTGTCTATATGTTCAGCCTAATGACCAGAATCATCTACAGACTAAACACTGATTGGTCAGTAGTAGTTTTTGAAAAGGTTAAGGAAAGTATTAAGAAGCCAAATCTGGGAAGAATAATGAGTTTATACTTGGCTAGAACAATTCCAGAAATAATGGAGCAGGCTGCTGGATCCAAAATTAATCATATGAGAAGAATGAACATCAGGATTATCTCTAGATGGGATAGAGTCCTAACAAAGGACATGCCAGATGAGGAGAGGCAAGAGATTCCTGAAAAATCTCCAGCACAAGACATTCCTGCACAAGACCCTACAGATGGTGCTCAGGTGTAGGGCGAGCCTTAACTTGAGGAAGAGCCAACCCACTTGGAAAGTGAAATGGCTACACAGACTATTCTTGAGGTAATTCAAGAGGTGAATCAATCAATTCTTAATGATATGGATGAAACTCTAATTGAATATTTGATTGATGTTGACCAGCCAACTCAACTAAATAGTCAAGCACAAGATGTTATCATGGAGTATACATCTGCTGCTGTTGATGCTCCAGAGATAAGAGAATCTCCAGTCCCTACTCAACAAGAATTCACCCTTGAAGAGTT
Source organism: Platanthera guangdongensis (assembly GCA_039583875.1). Classification (NCBI taxonomy): domain Eukaryota; kingdom Viridiplantae; phylum Streptophyta; class Magnoliopsida; order Asparagales; family Orchidaceae; genus Platanthera; species Platanthera guangdongensis. The sequence continues at coordinate 85,059,122 of CM077154.1, read as the reverse complement.
GTTTCCAGATTTAGTACAAGCAAGAACTGAGGGGGAGCAACCTGAATTTGAGGGGGAGAAAGCAGACTTTGAGGGGGAGCAAGTTAACATTGAGGAGAAGCAAGTACTGTGGGAGAGGAGCAAGGGACTCATGGGGAGTTACCTAGGACTGCACAGGAATTGCCTCCTACTCCTAAGGATAGAGTTAAAATAGCCAGTACCTCAGCTTCTGAAGATGAAGCAACAATTCAAACCAAAAAGAGGAAGCTAATGGTATTCAAAAGAAGAAGCCAGTGTTATAAGAGTGCTTTACAAAATGCTCCACAATTTGCCCCAGTTACAGATTATAGCTCCTTATTAGTCTCATTGCAAGTAAAGCTAGATGAACAGAGGATAGCCATGGAGAAATACATGGATGAGACACATAAAGATCTACAACTCTCCTTGGCTACAGATATTAAATCTATAAGATTTGAAGTTAATCAGAATAAGAAGGAGATGACAGATTGCTTTCACAAAGGAGGCAATGCTGTGGTTTTCCTAGCAACACATCAAGAGAAAATCAAGACTCAAGTTGATGATATAGCTGTCAAGCAAGGCTATGTCCTAGAGAATCAACTTAGAATGAATGATAATCTGACAGAATCACATAATGTGATTGTTACAGAACTGAAGAATGTTGCAACTGCTCAGACTGAAGCAAAGATTAATGCTAAGGCAAATTTTGACAAGCAATTACAAGAAGGACTAGCTACTGTCGAAACAGCTATTAAGGATTCTCAAAAGACTATTTCTACACAGCTACTGAAGTTAAAGTCTTTTTATAAATATGGTGTAAATTTTCTTGATGAACAAATCAGATTTCAAAAAGATGACCTCAGGGATCATGTTGCAAGAGAAGTCATAAAGGGGGGAGAGAGTGTTAGTCAAAGCTGGCTCTGATCATGCTAAATGGATCTCTAATAGCATCAGAGCCACCCTTGGATATCCACCCCTCTGTGATGATGATAATGTGGCTGAGTCAGGTATACACCCTGCTTATTTTGGAGGAGACCAACCTGAAGTTGCTCAAGTTATTTATCCTCCAGCAGATTTTGACATGATTCACCAAGAAGTACAGTCGATGTACAACCCTCCAGAAGTTGCTCAAAATATTATCCTTGAGAAAGTAGACATACCAGTGTCAGAGTATAACGGTCCAGGCCCATCCCATGGGAACCTGCTGGCACTGCCGGCCTACCAGGGTCCAGACCCGGGCCCACCACTGGTAGTTAGCCTTTCACATTCAAGCCTGCAGGCCATGCACCCTAACCCCTCTCCGACCTATTTATCAGCACGGCAGGTTGTTGCCACTGGGTCTCGAACCCAGGACCTTGATAAGAGAGCTTTCCGCCACTCCCTCATCACCAACTGAGATGCATCTCAGTTGGTGATGAGGGAGTGGCAGAAAGCTCTCTTATCAAGGTCCTGGGTTCGAGACCCAGTGGCAACAACCTGCCGTGCTGATAAATAGGTCGGAGAGGGGTTGGGGTGCATGGCCTGCAGGCTTGAATGTGAAAGGCTAACTACCAGTGGTGGGCCCGGGTCTGGACCCTGGTAGGCCGGCAGTGCCAGCGGGTTCCCATGGGATGGGCCTGGACCGTTATAAAAAGTGCACTTTTTATAACGGTCCAGGCCCATCCTATGGAGTATACATCTGCTGCTGTTGATGCTCCAGAGATAAGAGAATCTCCAGTCCCTACTCAACAAGAATTCACCCTTGAAGAGTTGTTTCCAGATTTAGTACAAGCAAGAACTGAGGGGGAGCAACCTGAATTTGAGGGGGAGAAAGCAGACTTTGAGGGGGAGCAAGTTAACATTGAGGAGAAGCAAGTAAGTACTGTGGGAGAGGAGCAAGGGACTCAGGGGGAGTTACCTAGGACTGCACAAGAATTGCCTCCTAGTCCTAAGGATAGAGTTGAAATAGCCAGTACCTCAGCTTCTGAAGATGAAGCAGCAATTCAAGCCAAAAAGAGGAAGCTAATGGTATTCAAAAGAAGAAGCCAGAGTTATAAGAGGGCTTTACAAACTGCTCCATAATTTGCCCCAGTTACAGATTATAGCTCCTTATTAGTCTCATTGCAAGTAAAGCTAGATGAACAGAGGATAGCCATGGAGAAATACATGGATGAGACACATAAAGATCTATAACTCTCCTTGGCTATAGATATTAAATCTATAAGATTTGAAGTTAATCAGAATAAGAAGGAGATGACAGATTGCTTTCACAAAGGAGACAATGCTGTGGTTTTCCTAGCAACACATCAAGAGAAAATCAAGACTCAAGTTGATGATATAGCTGTCAAGCAAAGCTATATACTAGAGAATCAACTTAGAATGAATGATAATCTGACAGAATCACATAATTTGATTGTTACAGAACTGAAGAATGTTGCAACTGCCCAGACTGAAGCAAGGACTAATGCTAAGGCAGATTTTGACAAGCAATTACAAGAAGGACTAGCTACTATCCAAACAACTATAAAGGATTCTCAAAAGACTTTTTCTGCACAGCTACTGAAGTTAAAGTCTTTTTATAAAGATGGTGTAAATTTTCTTGATGAACAAATCAGATTTCAAAAAGATGACCTCAGGGATCATGTTGCAAGAGAAGTCATAAAGGGGGAGAGAGTGTTAGTTAAAGCTGGATCTGATCATGCTAAATGGATCTCTAATAGCATCAGAGCCACCCTGGGATATCCACCCCTCTGTAATGATGATAATGTGGCTGAGTCAGGTATACACCCTGCTTATTTTGGAGGAGACCAACCTGAAGTTGCTCAAGTTATTTATCCTCCAGCAGATTTTGACATGATTCACCAAGAAGTACAGTCGATGTACAACCCTCCAGAAGGTGCTCAAAATATTATCCTTAAGAAAGTAGACATGCCAGTGTCAGAGTATAACGGTCCAGGCCCATCCCATGGGAACCTGCTGGCACCGCCGGCCTACCGGGGTCCAGACCCGGGCCCACCACTATTAGTCAGCCTTTCACATTCAAGCCTGCAGGCCATGCACCCCAACCCCTCTCCGGCCTATTTATCAGCACGACAGGTTGTTGCCACTGGGTCTCGAACCCAGGACCTTGATAAGAGAGCTTTCCCCCACTCCCTCATCACCAACTGAGCTGCATCTCAGTTGGTGATGAGGGAGTGGAGAAAAGCTCTCTTATCAAGGTCCTGAGTTCGAGACCCAGTGGCAACAACCTGCCGTGCTGATAAATAGGTCGGAGAGGGGTTGGGGTGCATGGCCTGCAGCCTTTAATGTGAAAGGCTGACTACCAGTGGTGGGCCCGAGTCTGGACCCTGGTAGGCCGGCGGTGCCAGCGGGTTCCCATGGGATGGGCCTGGACCGTTATAAAAAGTGCACTTTTTATAATGGTCCAGGCCCATCCCATGGGAACCCGCTGGCACCGCTAGCCTACCAGGGTCCAGACCCAGGCCCACCACTGCTAGTCAGCCTTTCACATTCAAGCCTGCAGGCCATGCACCCCAACCCCTCTCCGGCCTGTTTATCAGTACGGCAGGTTGTTGCCACTGGGTCTCGAACCCAGGACCTTGATAAGAGAGCTTTCCGCAACTCCCTCATCACGAACTGAGCTGCAACTTGTAAGACCCCCCCATTTTTTTCTTTATAAAACATCGGGGTCTTATGCCCAGAACCGCCGCTTTGCGGTGAAACCTTCACGCCCGGGAAGATCGTCACTACAAAACGCCAATTCTGCCAGCCTTATTGATCACAAAAGTAGCAGTGCAAGAGAAGATAAGTCCACAGCTAATCACATATATATAATTAAACTCCACAAAGGGAGTGTCCACAGAATAGAAAAAGAGTACAGAAATGAAGGGCTTAAGCCCGGTACATCAATATCCTCACTACAGATCTCTCATGCAGAAGCAAAATAAAACAACTACTAGAAGTCGAGACTCACGATCCCAGCTGGCTGTACTCCTAAGCTAGACTGCCCTGTCTCCAATCACACCGGTCTCCTGGGCTGCTCCTCCATGCTGGGATCCACGATCCCCTAATATGATGTGGTTCAAAAACCGTTAGTCTATAAGATTAAGCCCTATCGTCCCCCACCCCTTCCCTCATGCTCCTCGGCACCGAGCGGGGAGGAAGAAAGGAAAGGACGTGAAAGTGGAGAGTAAAACAAACACAGGTGACAGGGGGACCTAGCTAGCAATTTATAATCATGTTGTAATAGGTAAAGTAAGAAAAGAATTTAACCTTCACTTATGTGAGTACACATAAGCCAAGGGATCTTCTACAAGGCTCCCATCATATAAAATGTCTCATACCACTTTATACGTTGGGGTGTCAGTTATCACAAGCAGTATATATATATTGAAATAACCTTAATTTATAAACTTGCTCACACAAGCTTATAGACCAAGGGGTCGTTTTGCAGGGCCTAATGTATAAGCATGCCATTCCACTTATACTTTAGGTATCAGGGTTAAATGAATCGAGTATGCTATGACATGCAAGTGGGTATGATGGACATGCAAGTGCAACACACGCACCCGACTCTGTGCACACAGACCTTTAGTTCCCCCTTTCGGAGCCATTACCTCCCAGGATACCTCCGTAGTGGCAGACGGAAGCGGTGGGTTGGGCCTCGCCCACCTCAAAACCAGTAATAGCACTACCGGTATGACCTATCATACGCCTCAACGCTTGGTGCACAAAGCGGACTACCGCGTACTCTTGCCGACTGGACCGCCGGACTTAAGTTTGGCGAAGTGTTAAACCACACTTGCCGAGTCATCGTATAGGTGTCGGTGCAATGACTAATCCATACCGAAGACCCACCACCTGAACTTTCTTTCCTTTCATGCACATGCAAATTTATCGTATCAGTACCGAGCCAAAGTTCCCCGGACCATCCCGTCCGTCACAAGTATCAACCGAGCCAAATCTCGCCGGACCAAAACGTCCGTCACAAATATCAACCGAGCCAAAGCTCGCCGGACCAAAACATCAGTCTCATAACCATCCAATCCGAAGCTCCCAACTATCTTCCTGTGCTATCTGTGTTCGTGAAATGTGCAACCCTAATTACTAAGTTAATCTTTTCAGCTTGTTAGTTCAGTTTACGTTAACCCAGGACTGCCCCCGGTATTCCCTGTGAAGGGCTCTCAAGGGGCACTAGGAACCATGTTGGGATTACACCCAACGTTTCCTTTCGCAAGGTACCTATTATTATTGGTTGATTCCCTTACCCATTACCTTCTCATATTGCGATAGGCTAATCCTAGGGTAGTTTAGACCTTTCACTCCTGCGGGAACGACGATCTTTCGTCAAACTCGCGTACCTTCCAACACACATCAACTCGATTCCCACCACTCCTTAGAACTTATATGGTGACTCATCAATTCAACACAACTAACTCTACACTATTCCAACTCTTATCCTAATACAACTTTTCCCCAAATTACTATTTGCAGACCAACCTATACTAAGTGATGTTCATGATAGGATGTCCTTCAAGTTTTCATCTGAATGACCTAGGTTATTACTGGAGTCCTATCATGACATAAATGATTTAATTGCAGAATATTGTATTTTCCTCAATTAATCTTCTATTTAAATAATTTCTTAAAAGAGCCAATTATTGTCAAGTTGATCATGAAGTATACATTTTAGACATGATTAATGTTTCATAAATTCATGATAATATTCCATATATCCAAAAGTGGCAATTTCCAAATTTGACATTTTCTACAAACATTTAAGGGTCCTAAAATTATTTTAGCAGTAATTCCTATATTCTAGGATTTGTAAATCAACTACTTGAAATTATCATCCAAATAATTTGAGTTAAATATATTACAGTACTACAGTCCTAAAATTATTACTGGCCAACTTTCATGATTTTTCACAGAATATTTAATTCTAAATAAATTCAATATAAAAATCTACAAAGGGCATAATTGTGAATCAAGTACTATGGATATACTTCAAAAATTCCTAATTAAATTCCTAACAGTAGATATCATCCTAAAATCATCAGCGGCCAAAATTCACATTTTTACAAGTTATATTATTCTTTAAATGATTTATTTACCAAGTATGACCTTTACAAAATTTATGAAGGAAGCAATATATAAAGTCATTTAAAAATTATAATAAAATTCGGAGACCTCTATTTAGGTCAAAAACCTCTACTGGCCAAATTTTACTAGATTCCATTTAAACCAAATGATCAAATTAAATCAAATACTAAATTGGACACTTTGATATTTAACAAAGGAACTACCATGAATATAATCTATAAAATTACACTAAAAATATCTAGGGGTTCAACTCACCCTAAGATTCATTCTACCATATTCTCACAATTTTTAGATGATGTTAAGTTACTGTTTTGACCTAGTAGTGCTTCTACCCTAAAGCTAGGGTTTGACTTTTGAGGTACTTAACTACTTCAAAATTCCCTAACTGAAAGATATGGTACCTAAACACCTAGCGGGGGGGGGGGGGGGGGTGAATAGGTGACCTAATCCTTTTCTAACTTTGTTGGCAGCCAAACAGTTATATCACAGATATCTAACTACTTTTGCACAGCAAACAGCAATAACAAAACATACACAGCTAATCCACAGCACAATCACAGCACAGCACACAGTGTTTTATAGTGGTTCCCCAAGATATGGGTACATCCACTTTCCCCCTTCGCCTATCTAGCAGTGTACTAGATTCGGCCAAACTTCTCCACTGTCTCAGAACCCAAATTGGTTCCTACACCTCAGGCCCAAAGCCTTACAACTCAGCTTTATCCCAAAGCCTACACTCAGCCAATCAAGGCCTACACTCAGCCAACTAAGGCCTACACTCAGCCAACAAGGCCTACACTCAGAGATCTCAATCTCCTACACTCAGGCTCATAAGCCCTACCCTCAGCCTTTTTAAATATAGGCTTACAATTCACTCAGATCCAAAGGATCCTACAAGTTAAAATGTATTACAAATAATAACTCTACAACTAAGAATTAAAGGAGGGGAGTTGAGAGATTCTTGATGAGTTCTTGGAAGAACTCAGCTGGATTCACCCTGACTTAGCTTTCTTCAAAGCTTCTTGAGTAGAACTGAATAAGACTGAATCCTCTGCAGTTGTTCCTTGACCTCTGTCACTTAAGATCCAGAATTGAATCTGAATCCTTCTTCTCAGCCTAGTTCCAGAGGCTGATTTCTTGGATGGAGCCCTCTCTCTCCAACTTCTTAGATCTGCACTTGAACTGCTAGATCTTCTTGTGTTGATACTCTTTGTACCACTTTAATAATTACTTCAACAATGTGATCAACCTTGACAACAATCTGATCAACAACTTCAACAACAGTTTCTGTAAACTGTGGGTGCCTATTTATAGGCCTTCTTCATGGTAACCAGCTGGTCCGGTTCATAACTGACTTCTGACATCTCTGACAGTTGCTGTAGACCGGCTGGAACGGTAGCTGTCAAGTCATCCAGTCACTTCTTGAAAATCTCTAACTGTCTGTAAGTGTCGAGACTTTCTGTCTTTAAGTGTCGACACTTATAGTCCAAGTGTCGACACATGTTGTGTAAGTGTCGACACAAGTCTACAAGATGTCGACACAACTCCTTGTCTGTCTCGACACAGATTCTTCTTCATGTGTCGACACTGAAATTTAGTGTCGACATAAGTACTTGTTCTTCTAGCGTTTGCTGAATTCTTCTAAGTGTCGACACATCTCCTTTGTGTCGACATAACTCCTTGTGTTGAATCTGTTAAGTGTCGACACTGCTTCTTGGTGTCGACACAAGTCTTCAATGTTGATTCTTGCTGAGTGTCGACACAGCTCCTTGTGTCGACACACCTTCTTCTTGTTGAGACTTCAGCTGAGTGTCGACACATTCCCATAGTGTCGACACTTATACTTAGAATAATTTGTTGTTCTTTCTGTTCTTTACTAATAGTCGACACAACTCCATGTGTCGACACTTTCTTCCAGTGTTGAGTCTTCAGCTGTGTGTCGACACATTGTTCTGGGTGTCGACACATACTTCAAATGTTGACTCTTCTGTTGAGTGTCGACACATTGTGCTGGGTGTCGACACTTACTTCAAATGCTGACTTTTCTGCTTAGTGTCGACACACTGTGTTGGGTGTCGACACTTTAACTTAGTCTCTGCAGACTTTTGCTGAGTGTCGACACAGCTCCAAGTGTCGACACTTTCTGGTGTAGACACAGCTTCACTGGGTGTCGACACAGCTCCTTGTATCGACACTTTCTGTCTGCACTTTTCTTCACTGAGTGTCGACACAACTCCAAGTGTCGACACTATCTGTCTGGTGTCGACTATGCATCCCAGGTGTCGACACAATGACTCCAAGTGTCGACACTGCTTGTCTGGATGTCGACACAAGTCTTCTTAAGTGTCGACACTTTCCCTCTAGGTGTCGACACATGGACTTAGAAACTTTTTGCTTCAGTCCAGTACTTTCTTAACCTGCACAAGTAACTCAAACATACATCAAATACATTATAATGTATATCATTGAGTTGGGTGAGCCTTCTTCAAATCAGGTACATTTGACCAATGTACCCAACAATCTCCCCCTATTTGGAGAAGTCATAACCCTTAGTCAATGATATACACCATTCATAATTAAAAATTACAGAATGATGTAAAGCAGATTATAAACAGCAGGGTAAACATAAACATGTAATATTTCACACATGTATACACATTCAACATTGCAGAACAAACAAGAAATAGACATATTCTCAGAACAATCATGAAATATATTTATCATATATTGTTCTAACATTTTTCTAATACATCTTCAATTGTTTACAAAAATGTTTTTCATTCAAAAGATTACAACAATCTTCAAGTCAATTCCTAATCTATTTCTGGTCTGGTTCTTTGATAACAATGCCTTTGCCAGATTGGACTTGAGCTTTGACAGTGGCTTCAGCAGTTTCAGCAACAGCAGGCTTCTTGCCTTTTAGATCTTTCTGTTTGAGTGCTTCTGCCTTGATCTTCTGTCTCTCAAAGTAGTGATATGGCTTGGGGAAGTACTTGCTAGGCTCCACTGCAGTAGGAGGTAGCTTTCCCATCTTTGCCTTTCTTCTATATTGAACAATGGCCTCCTGTCTTATTTCATGTTTCCTCCATTCTGCTTCAGAGAACCACTTGTTCCTTTCATGAGCATTGTCCTTGGCAGCTTTCCAGGCAGTTAAAATTATATTCCTAGAGGTAGGGCTCCACTGTTCAAAATCGGGCTTTTGTTCTGCTTGTTCCCTAAACCTCTTCTTGGACAACCTTGTCTCTTCCTCTTTCTGTAGAGCCTCTTGCATAACTTCAGATATAGGTTGAACAACCTTGTCAATGTGGACATTGTCCTTGCCCTCAAGTGGGCTATACATTGTGCTCACATCTGCTTGAATCATTTCAAAATCTGGAGGAGGATATATGACCTGAGCTACCTCTGGTTGCTCACCTCCAAGATATGCACTTTGAATCCCAGATTCAGCAACATTGTCATCATCATAGAGTGGAGGATAGCCCAGTGTAGCTCTGATGGAATTAGATATCCATTTTGTATGGTCAGAGCTAGCTTTGACTAAAACTCTCTCCCCCTTTATGACTTCTTGGGCAACATGATCTCTTACATCATCCTTCTGGAATCTGATTTGACTATCCAAGTACCTGATTCCATCTTTAAAGTAAGGTTTGAGCTTAGTGAGCTGTTCAGAGATGGCCTTCTGGGAATCTTGAATTGCAGTCTTGACAGCAGTAATCTCAGCTTGAAATATTTTATCAAAGTCAGCCTTAACTGCAGCAGCAGATGTAGAAGGTTCAGCAGTCTTATTCTTCAATTCAGTGACTATAGCATTGTGAGATTGTGTGAGATTGTCATTCATTCTGAGTTGATTTTCTAGCACATATCCTTGCTTCAATGCTATATCATCTACTTGTACTTTTATCTTCTCGTGGTGTGTTGCCAGATACATCACTGCATTGCCACCCTTGTGGAAGCAGTCTGTCATCTCTTTCTTGGTAAGGTTCATTTCAAACCTTATAGACTTTATATCTTGTGCAAGATCAAACTGTAGGGTCTTGTGCCCTTCATCCACATATGTCTCAATTGCCTTTCTTTGCTCATCCAATTTTATCTGTAGTGCAACCATTAAAGCACTATAATCAGCAGTTGGAGCTTGCTGAACTATAGGCTGTGGGGCAATGGATTGCAAGGCTTTCTTATAACTCTGACTTCTCCTCTTGAAGACATATAGTTTCTTCTTCTTAGCCTTTGCAGCCTCATCTTCTTCAGATTCTGAAGTGCTGGCTATTTCAACCCTTTCCTTAGGGCTTGGAGGTTTGTCAGCTTGCACATCAGGTGCTTTCTCACTTTCTGGCCTTAAAGGCTCTTCCAGAACTGTTAGTTACTCCCCCTCAGCAGCAGCACTCTTATCTTCAGCAGCAGCATCCTTGTCCATGTTAAAATCTTCTTGATCTAGATTTAGAAACAAATCTTCCATTGTATATTCAGGTGGAGACTGTGCAGGAGAAGTTCTTGGTTCTTCAACCACTTGAGAAGTATCATCTTGAACTATAGCAGATGTGTCTTCTAAAACAACATCTGGAACTTGACTGTCTAGCTGAGTTTGCTGATGTACATCAGACAAATCAGAATCTACTATAGAAAAATTCAATGTATTTAGGTTAATGAGTACCTCTTGTATGATGTTAGTGGCTTGTTCACTCTCCAGTGTAGAGGGTTCTTCTACACCTGGAAGCTCCCCCTGGCTTTGATCCCTGTGAATGGGGCTAGCTGGAGGCAGCTCCCCCTGGATCTCAGCATCAGCTGGAGGAGCAGGAGACTTCACTGCTGGCACTTCCTCATGATCATCAGGAGTGAAAACAACCTGTTCTTCACTCCCAGAACTGCTGGAGGACTCTTGTGCCACGTGAGCTATCTTCCTTTTCTTCTTTGGAGGAGTGACTGTCTCAGTAACTGTCTTATCAGGGGTTGGCATGTCCTTTGACAACACCCTGTCCCATCTGGAAAATATCCTTTGATCCATCTTCCTCATGTGGTTGATCTTGCTTCCTGCAGCTGAACTCATGACTTCTGGTATGGTACCAGCTAGGTAGAGACTAAGTATTCTGCCCGGGTTGGGCTTCTTCAGACTCTCCTTAATTTTCTCATAAATCACTGTAGTCCAATCTGTTTTCAGAGTAAAGATAATTCTTGTCATGATGCCAAACATATGTAGGCAGACACTCTGTCATGCCCTCCAGTCTTGCTGAGTAAGACTTTTCCTACTATCTCAGACATGAACTTTCCTTGGTTATTCATGCCTTTTCTGTTGAATACAGATCCTATCTTCATCTTAGGATCAAGACCACACCAGGTTAAAGCTTCCCTGGTGTTTGAAGCAGTAACCTCTTCTTCATCTTGAATTTTGGGTAGCTGGAGCACCTTCCTTAGATTCTTTGGTGAAACCTTGACCTTAGTCCCATGAACTCTGGATTTGATTCTGAATCCAGATTCATCGACTGTAGCTCCATTAAGGAATTCAAGCACTTCCTTCTTCCATATCTTAGTTGGTTCTGAAACTAAGTATTCCAATCCAGAATCGGCGACTAGGGTTACTACCGCCTTGATTTCCGCATCTGCATCGTCGAACGCGCCGCGCACAAGCTCATAGCCTTCGTTAACATTCTCCTCAAGCTTAGGTGCCATTAGGGTTTGTAGAATTTGTCTTTAGAAAAGAGAGGTGTCGACACAGTAGTTTTGGTCTCGAAACTTTGAAAGCGTGTCGACAAACAAAGACAGAACCCTATTTATACCTTTCTGATTTTGAAGATGAACAGGCGGGACAGCTAGCTTAAAATGTGTCGACACTGGCAATAAGTGTCGACACTGACCTATAATGTCTCGACACATATGTGTCGACACAAGTTCAGTCAACAGATTTTATGTGTCGACACTTGGTTATGTGTCGACACAACATATCTCGACACATTGTCGAGACTTTACTTAGAAAATTCTGAGTAAATACTAAGTGTCGACACCACTTGGGATGTGTCGACACCTACTTGACATGTGTCGACACTAACATTCTGAAGTGTCGACACCAACATCCTAGATGTGTCGACACCTTTTTCCTGAAGTGTCGACACCACTATTTTGTGTCGACATAGACTTGTCTATGTGTCGACACCTTTTTACTTAGTCATTTTCAAATCTGTAAACTTACTCTAAGTTTATCATTTCTAGTTCAATTCTGAATCTATTGAACTTAGCTTCTTCTAGTGGCTTAGTAAACATATCAGCTACTTGTTCATCTGTTTTAACGTATTCTAATAAAATATCTTCTCTTTCTACATGCTCCCTAAGAAAATGATATTTAATCTCAATATGTTTTGTCCTACTATGGGATACATGGTTATTAGCTATTGAAATAACACTTGTAGAATCACAAAAAAGTGGAGTTCTACTTACCTGAAATCCATAGTCCTCTAGCTGATGTTGAATCCACAGAAGTTGAGCACAGCAACTTCCTGCAGCCACATACTCTGACTCAGCTGTGGAGATAGCCACACTGGTTTGCTTCTTGCTACTCCATGAAATTAGTCTCCCACCTAGGAATTGACAGGTTCCAGTAGTGCTCTTTCTATCCTCTTTGCATCCTGCAAAGTCTGCATCTGAATAACCTGTTAGATCAAAATCTCCATTCCTAGGGTACCAGAGGCCTAGATAGGGAGTGCCCTTTAGATATCTCAATATTCTTTTGACTGCAGTCAAATGAGACTCTTTAGGGCAGACTTGATACCTTGCACAAACACATGTAGCATACATGATGTCTGGTCTACTAGCAGTCAAGTATAATAGGGAGCCAACTATCCCTCTATACAAGGTTTCATCTACAGGTTTCCCTGCATCATCCTTGCTAAGAGACATACTTGACCCCATAGGAGTCTTCATGGTACTGGATGAATCCATACCATACTTCCTTATGAGTTCTAGGGTGAACTTTGACTGACAAATGGACAAACCACTCTCAGTCTGTTTAACTTGGAGACCCAAGAAAAACTTCAGCTCTCCCATACTACTCATCTCAAACTGACCTTGCATAAGTTTTGCAAACTTTTTGCAAAGGCTGCTTTCAGTAGACCCAAATATAATGTCATCCACATATATTTGGGCAAGTATGACTTTGCCTCTAGATTCCCTAAGGAATAGAGTCTTATCTATTTTCCCCCTTGAGAACTTGTTCTCAATGAGGAAACTAGATAGGGTTTCATACCAAGCTCTAGGGCTTGCTTTAACCCATATAAAGCTTTCCTAAGTCTATAGACATGATGAGGTAGAGTTGGATCAACAAAACCTGAAGGCTGTTCCACATAGACTTCTTCCTTAAGATTACCATTTAGAATGCTGACTTGACATCCATTTGGTAAACCTTGAATCCTTGATAGGTTGCATAGGCCAAGAACATCCTTATGGCTTCCAGTCTGGCTACTGGAGCAAAGGTTTGATCAAAATCAATACCTTCTTCTTGCCTATATCCTTTTACAACCAGTCTTGCTTTATTCTTAATGATGACCCCTTGTTCATCCATCTTATTCCTATAGATCCACTTAGTTCCTATTACATTGTGGTCTTTAGGTTTAGGAACCAGTTCCCAAACCTTGCACCTTTTGAACTGATTAAGCTCTTCTTGCATTGCTTCAGTCCATTGTGGATCCATTATTGCTTCTTCAAATCTTTTAGGTTCAACTTGAGACAAAAAGCTGTAGTAGATTGCTGCATTCATGTATCTGCTCCTGGTTTGAACTCCTTGTCTTGGATCTCCAATAATCTGCTCTACTGGATGATCTTTAAGATGCCTATTGGCTGGAGGCATCCTAACTTCTGGTTGAACCTCTTCAGCATCTCCATCATGCTGTATACCTTGTATTTCTTCAGCAATTGGCACATGTAGTTCTCCCCCTGGACAACAGCTACTCTCCTCTACTTGCTGTCTTGCAGCAGGCACTTCTTCTATAGTAAGCTTGTCCATTTTCTTTGTTAAACCTGTGGGGCTGCATACACTACTAGACAACTCATTATTAATAAGTTTAGTCTCATCAAAAACTACATGCACAGTCTCCTCTACAACTTGTGTAGTCAAGTTGTAGACTCTATAAGCCTTACTATTATTGCTGTACCCAACAAAAATTCCCTCTTGGGACTTGGCAGCAAACTTAGTTAATGTAAGACTTCCCATTGTTAAGTATGAAGCATTTGCAACCAAAGATCCTGAAATAGGATAGGTTTGGTTTCCTGCCTTTCACAACTTCATAGGGGGTCTTGTTTAGCTTTTAGTGATGGTAGCCCTATTTATAACATGGCATGCAGTGTTAACTGCTTCAGCCCAGAAATACTCTGGCAGTGATGTATCACTTAGTAGGGTCCTACCAGCCTCTATCAAGGTTCTATTCTTCCTCTCAGCAATGCCATTTTGCTGAGGTGTTCTAGGTGAAGAGAATTCTTGAAATATCCCAAAGTCTTCACACAGTTTTGTCATGCTATCAGACTGAAATTCAGTACCATGGTCACTTCTAATTTTGACCACTGTACTATTTAGTTCATTCTGAATTTGCTTGACAAAGCTATAAGAAGACACTAGGTGTTTCAGATTTCTGTCTTAAGAAGAACACCCTAGGAAAACCTTGAGTAGTCATCTACAACTACAAAGGTATAGACCTTCCTACCTAAGCTGTGAACTGGCATTGGACCAAAGAGATCCATATGCAAGAGGTATAAACACCTCACAGCATCTTTGTTATCTATGCTTCTAAAGGTGGATTTAGTCTGCTTGCCCTTTTGACAAGCTGAGCAAATGCCATCTTTAACACACTTAACTTGAGGACCATTCCTCACTAACTCTTTACTAAAGAGTTTGCTAATTGTCTTGTAGTTAAGATGTGCTAGTCTCTTGTGCCATTTGACACAATGAGAGACTGTCTCATCAGCTACAAGACAAACTGGAGAACCATTGTTCTCAATCATAATGTCTAGGCAGTAGACATTCCTCTTCCTATATCCTGTCAAAATGATCTCTTGATCACTTGACCTCTTGATATGACAACCATTTTTAACAAATGAGATGTCATACCCTACATCACTTAATTGACTTATACTTATTAGGTTGTGTTTCAACCCTTTAACATAAGCCACTTGAGTAATGGTAACTAAGTTTGAAGAAATGTTACCAAACCCCTTGATGATTCCTTTTTCAGAACCACCAAAGGTCACTTTAGGACCATTTTTGATTGGAATGTAGTCCTTCAGTAGTCCCTTAGTTCCAGTCATATGTCTGGAACATCCACTGTCCAAGTACCATGTAGGGGTATGGCCACTTGGACTCACCTGCAAAACAAATTAATGAACCTTAGAACCCAAAGTATTCTTGGGTCCTTGGTGATTGTTAGTTTGCAATTTGACAAACCTACCTACTGGCTTTCCAACAGGTAGTTTGGAACTCACTTTGGCACTCACATTGTGCCAACAGTCTACTGCAAAATGGCCAACTTTGCCACAGCACCAACATTCAAATTTATTGTACCTTTGCTTAGGAAATGTCTTGGCTGTCTTGACTACAGCAGGCTTGTTGAATGTTGGGGCTTTACCCTTGGACTTATACTTGGACTGCTCAGTCCCTGCAGGTCTAATAAAGCCCAGTCCAGCTTTACCCTTGTGATGAACAAATTCATAAATTATGGGTAACACTGACTTAGGTTTAGAAAACCTAGCAACAAGCTCTCTCTCTTTCTGAAGATTGATCTCCAGTCTCTTAATTTGATCATTCTTATAGGTGATATTTCCCATCTGAATCACAGTAATGTGTTTCAGCCTGGCTACCTCATTCAGTTTTTGATCAAATTGCTTCTCAAAATCTGTTGCAGCAGCTTTAAGATCAGCAATTTCCTTTGCCTGACTTTTGGCTAGGGTCTTGCTTTTCTTGTAGGCTTGCAACAGTACCTTATATTCATCTATAAGCTGATGAATATCTTCCTCAGACTCAGATATATTCTCATCACTTGATGAAGAAGAATCTGATTCTGAACTAGAACAAGAACCTGAATTTAAACTTGAACTTAGTACCTGACTGGGTCCTGGCTGCTCCAGGATTTTGGCACTTTCTGTCAAAGCCATTAGCCCTTGGCAATGACTGTCTTCTTGTTCATAAATTGACTCCAAGATCTGCATGAATTCTTCCTCTTCTTCTTCAGCAAACAACCCTATGTAGGCTTCAGCCTCAGACTCAGTTTCTGAAGAAGAGATATCTGATAGAGTCTTCTCCTTCTTAGCAACAAAAGATTTTCTTTCTTTCCTTTGAGGTGGGTCTTTTTCCTATCACCAGATTCCTTTCTCTTCTCTAGACAATCTGCAATAACATGGCCCTGTCTATTGCAGCAATAGCAAACAATCTTTGAACCAGCTGCCTTGCTTGATTTTGTCCTTTTCTTGTCATTCTTTGAAGACCTCTTTTTCTGATAAGAGTCTTCCTTTCCTTGTGATGTAGAAGTCCTTGACCTCCACTGTTTCTTTTTCAAAAACTTCTGAAAGTGTCTAGTGAAAGCAGCAAAGTCTTCATCACTTTCACTGCTCTTAGACTTTGTGCTGACAGACTCATCAGACTCTGATTCAACTACCTCTGGAGGTGAAGTTAAAGACTTATTCCTGCACTTTCTGGGAACTTCTGTCTTGAAAGCAACAGTTCTTTCTTTGTGCTCAGTCCTTGTTGATTTCTCCTCCTCTTTTCTCACTGTTAACTGCATTTCATAAGACAATAGCTTGCCAAACAGTGTTGGAGGAGGAATTTCCCCCAACTTAGCCATTTCTCTTATGGCACAGATCTTGGTGTCCCAATCTTTGGTTAGGGAACTTAAGAACTTGTCATTTAGTTCATAGTTACTGAACTCTCTTCCATAAGACATGAGTTCATTAACTATTCTGTAAAATTTCTTATAGCACTCAGTGATGCTATCACCCTTTCCTTGCCTAAAGCTTTCATACTCCTGATTTAGCAAGGACTTCCTATCTTGCCTAACTTCTTCAGAACCTTCCATATAGACAATGAGAGTATCCCACATCTCTTTTGCTGTTTTACAGTGAATTAAGTTCTGAAAAGTTGCATCATCAATGGCACTCACTATTATGTTCTGTGCCCTCTTGTCCATGGTGGCCAGGACAATTTCATCCTTAGTCATCTCAGAGAAATCCTTTGGAGTTCTCTGGTTTGCATCTAGAACTGAAATCTTCATAGGCACATAAGGCCCTTCCTTTACTGTGATGTAGATTCTAGGGTCTGAGGCCTCCATAAATAGCCTTACCCTTTCTTTCCAGATCCCAAAGATCTCCTTCCTGCATATGGGTAATTTCATGGAACCCAATTCCTTGTGATTCTCATAGGAACCCATGTTTCTTGATTTTCTTGAATTTCTTGAATCTGTGTTTTCCCTTACACTGAATCTGCCAAACAGGATCTCCTCAGACTGTTAGTCCTTGTTTTGAGGAACCTCCTCTGATACCACTTGAAAGATATGGTACCTAAACACCTAGAGGGGGGGGGTGAATAGGTGACCTAATCCTTTTCTAACTTTGTTGGCAGCCAAACAGTTATATCACAGATTTCTAACTACTTTTGCACAGCAAACAACAATAACAAAACATACACAGCTAATCCACAGCACAATCACAGCACAGCACACAGTGTTTTATAGTGGTTCCCAAGATATGGGTACATCCACTTTCCCCCTTCGCCTATCTAGCAGTGTACTAGATTCGGCCAAACTTCTCCACTGTCTCAGAACCCAAATTGGTTCCTACACCTCAGGCCCAAAGCCTTACAACTCAGCTTTATCCCAAAGCCTACACTCAGCCAATCAAGGCCTACACTCAGCCAACCAAGGCCTACACTCAGCCAACAAGGCCTACACTCAGAGATCTCAATCTCCTACACTCAGGCTCACAAGCCCTACCCTCAGCCTTTATAAATATAGGCTTACAATTCACTCAGATCCAAAGGATCCTACAAGTTAAAATGTATTACAAATAATAACTCTACAACTCAGAATTAAAGGAGGGGAGTTGAGAGATTCTTGATGAGTTCTTGGAAGAACTCAGCTGGATTCACCCTGACTTAGCTTTCTTCAAAGCTTCTTGAGTAGAACTGAATAAGACTGAATCCTCTGCAGTTATTCCTTGACCTCTGCCACTTAAGATCCAGAATTGAATCTGAATCCTTCTTCTCAGCCTAGTTCCAGAGGCTGATTTCTTGGATGGAGCCCTCTCTCTCCAACTTCTTAGATCTGCACTTGAACTGCTAGATCTTCTTGTGTTGATACTCTTTGTACCACTTTAATAATTACTTCAACAATATGATCAACCTTGACAACAATCTGATCAACAACTTCAACAACAGTTTCTGTAAACTGTGGGTGCCTATTTATAGGCCTTCTTCATGGTAACCGGCTGGTCCGGTTCATAACTGACTTCTGACATCTCTGACAGTTGTTGTAGATCGGCTGGAATGACAGCTGTCAAGTCATCCAATCACTTCTTGAAAATCTCTAACTGTCTGTAAGTGTCGAGACTTTCTGTCTTTAAGTGTCGACACTTATAGTCCAAGTGTCGACACATGTTATGTAAGTGTCGACACAAGTCTACAAGGTGTCGACACAACTCCTTGTCTGTCTCGACACAGATTCTTCTTCATGTGTCGACACTGAAATTTAGTGTCGACACAAGTACTTGTTCTTCTAGCGTTTGCTGAATTCTTCTAAGTGTCGACACATCTCCTTTGTGTCGACATAACTCCTTGTGTTGAATCTGTTAAGTGTCGACACTGCTTCTTGGTGTCGACACAAGTCTTCAATGTTGATTCTTGCTGAGTGTCGACACAGCTCCTTGTGTCGACACACCTTCTTCTTGTTGAGACTTCAGCTGAGTGTCGACACATTCCCATAGTGTCGACACTTGTACTTAGAATAATTTGTTGTTCTTTCTGTTCTTTGCTAAGTGTCGACACAGCTCCATGTGTCGACACTTTCTTCCAGTGTTGAGTCTTCAGCTGTGTGTCGACACATTATTCTGGGTGTCGACACATACTTCAAATGTTGACTCTTCTGTTGAGTGTCGACACATTGTGCTGGGTGTCGACACTTACTTCAAATGTTGACTTTTCTGCTTAGTGTCGACACACTGTGTTGGGTGTCGACACTTTAACTTAGTCTCTGCAGACTTTTGCTGAGTGTCGACACAGCTCTAAGTGTCGACACTTTCTGGTGTAGACACAGCTTCACTGGGTGTCGACACAACTCCTTGTGTCGACACTTTCTGTCTGCACTTTTCTTCACTGAGTGTCGACACAGCTCCAAGTGTCGACACTATCTGTCTGGTGTCGACTCTGCATCCCAGGTGTCGACACAATGACTCCAAGTGTCGACACTGCTTGTCTGGATGTCGACACAAGTTTTCTTAAGTGTCGACACTTTCCCTCTGGGTGTCGACACATGGACTTAGAAACTTTTTGCTTTAGTACAGTACTTTCTTAACCTGCACAAGTAACTCAAACATATATCAAATACATTATGATGTATATCATTGAGTTGGGTGAGGCTTCTTCAAATCAGGTACATTTGACCAATGTACCCAACACTAACATTTCAACCAGAGGCTTAAATATAAATAAGCTATCTCTCTACTAAATTACAAGGCCATACAAGGGCATTTGCCCCTATATCCTTCACAACCCCCAAAGGTCCTTCCTTAGGGTGTGAACTTGGGTCCAAGGGTAAATCAACCCTAATTCATCCATATTTCCCAAAGAGGGGAGGGTACTTAAGGTAATACTAAGTCAGTGGTCCAAAAGGGCTGTGCATTCAATATTTCATTTTTTTTGTTTTTGGCTATAAGCACACCAAGCCCTTTACAAGCCAACACATGCAAGGGGGTTTACCTAACTTGCTGTGGTCCATATGGGCTAAAAATTTAACCATGCCTTAATAATGTCCCAATGGACATGCCACCAAAATTGGGGCCTTTTGGAGTTGAACTACTCCAAGAATCACCTAAACATGCCTAGGGGTATTTTAGTAATTTCCCACTAATTTTAATTCCAATTAATCCCATTTTTGTGCAGGGCCTACTTATGCCCTAAACCAGTTACTTCCCAAAATCCCAGGTCATTTGGGCCTCTGGATGGGCTTGGGCATCTCTTCCAATTTCTGCATTATTGTTATTTGCAGCCCAAGACCATTCACCTTTTCAGATCTTGCAAGTTAGATATCTCAACATGCAGAGGGACAAATTGACTAAGTTTTCTACCATAGGTCTAATATACCCATAAGGGCAGGCCACCAAAATTTGGGGCATACTAGAGTTGGTATGCTCCAAAAATCAACAACATTTAATTTATCATATTCTGACTAAAACTATAGAATTATTTTCCCCAAAAATTCCCATTTTTGGGGAGGGCCTAGATATGCCTAATTAAGCCACATGACCAAAATTTCAGTCCATTTGGACTTAGGGTTTGGACAGGGTACCCATTTTAATTACTGACCTACCCTAGGACCAGCCCTAGGAAAATGGCTCTATAGGGCAGTAGACTTAACCACAAATTATGTTTAAAATATCAAATTAAAGGTAACGTCAAGACCTACAATTGTCATGTTGAGTACAGTTTATGAAAAAGGCTGTAAGTGCCCTAAGGTTTGGCATGCAAAAGTCGGTTAAAAAGACCAAAAAGAAGCACTATTCATGTAATTAAATAAATCCAGGATTTATAATATTGCATGACACTAATCTTAAAGCCATCGGACGGCTGCTGATTTTCTTCTCCAAATGCATGGATTCTAGCCCGAACTTCACGGGGGCTTTCCCGGCGGCTACCGGCGGCGCTTCCACCGACAAACATCACCTCCCCCCTCACGGTGGTGGGGGCAAGCTTTTGCCGGCGGCTAGGGCGGCGGGAGGTGACAGCGCCACCTCACCCGAAAGCTTCCAAAACTCCATTATTGGAGAAAAAGAAGAACTGGGTTTGGGCTCATTCGAGCCCGAACCCTACCCTAAAAATTCCTAAGATCTAGGCATGAAGAGAGAGGTGAGGGAGGACCTTCCCGGCGGCCTTGCGACGTGAGGAGCGGCGGAGAGCCATTGTGGTGGCGGCGGCGCTGTCCCTCGGTTTCACGGCTCCAGCTCGGTTTCTCTCTCTCTCTCTGCTGCTCTCCTTGTCCTAAGGGTGATGAAACTGATAGGAGAGAGGGTGGGGGGGGGGGGTGAAATGAGAAGATGAAGTATAGAGGGGGGGGGTGATAATTCCTAAGTGAGAAGTGGCGGGCTAGCATTGTTCTTGTCACCATGAATGCATGGGTGGGCCCCACTCCATCCACCTCCTCCTCAATGAATCCAAGGGTCGGCCAGCCGAAGTGGGGGCTGATGGCATGGGTCCAAGTGGCTCATTCCACTAAACACCCTTAAATATACCCCTTTCTCTCTCCTAATTATTCTTCATTTTGAGATTCTCTCTCTCCTAGTCACTAAGTTGGCTAGTCAACCCTCTAGTCTATTGGCAGCCCACTTGTCCATTCCATCCCTCAAAGTAAGGTTAGCCCAAATGAATTGGGCTTGAGCTTGAGTTAGCCCATTTGGGCTAGCTTGACCCAAACCTAGGCTAGGGTTGACCTAGGTCAATTTGGTCTTGAGGTTTCCCCTAATGGGTCTTTGGTGACCCATTGGCCTCCCCTAAGGCCTAGGTAGGGTTGTCGTGGCCCTTTGGAGGTCACTTGACCCTTAGGCAGGGCACTTGTCCACTTTAGGGCTAGAGTTGACTTTGATCAACTTAGCCTTTTTGGGTGGACCCCAATGTGTCCTAGGTGACCCATTGACCTCACTCTAGGGTTAGGTGGGCTTAGGTGGGGTCCACTTTGCTTGGGGATGGTCAATTGACCCTAAGTAGGTTAGTTTGACCCATTTAGGGTTAGGGTTGACTTGGGTCAACTTAACCCCTTTGACTGCCCTCCATGGGTCCCTAGTGCTCTAATGGATGTTACAATGGGTTGATGTGACCATGGTGGGGTCTTGAAGTCTTGGTGAAACCCCATGGTTATCTTAAACTAAGGTTCAGGAATTTACTATTTGCAGACCATAGTGGTCTCACCCACATTCTTAGGTTTTCTTGGACTTCTTGGGCTTCCTAAGGTTTGGTCATGACCTAGTCATGACCAAAACTACTCTTAGGGGTCTAGTTAGAAATGGGATGTTATAAATACCAATAAACAAAACAAAGATTTCGTCCCCGAAATCAAGGCTAAGCCTACGGGAATTTCTATCGAAGAAAGAGGAAACTTGTAACATCCCATAAGAAGTGATATATTACATCTCGACGCCATGGTTGCTAAGTGGGGTTTAACGGAAAAACCTAAATATATGACCAATTCGCCCAATTGGCAAAGCCAAGATCCCAATAAACAAAAGATTAGCCTCTAATTTTCCTAGAGCAGCCCTACTAGTTTAAAAACAGGAAAGTAAATTGAACATGTTGAGAGGTTGTCAGGTATACCTGACTGAACAGCTCCGGATATCTTTCCTGCATCAGGTCCCGAGGTTCCCAAGTATGCTCCTCTCGTCCGTGGTTCCTCCACAGGACCTTGAATAGCGGGATCTTCTTGCGGCGCAAGACTCGTATCCCCTGGTCGTCGATCCGTATGAACTCCAAATGTACAGATTGATCCGAAGCTACCTGAAAGAACTAGTGCCTAATCACCTAGAGGGGGGGGGGGTGAATAGGTGTCCTTATTTTTTTTTTTACTTTAAAGGCAGAAATACAGTACTGTAAATGCAATTCTACAAGTATCACAACACAGCAACCATACAATCATACAAACACAGAGTGCACACAGGATTTATAGTGGTTTCCCAAGGTCTGGGTACATCCACTTTCCCCCTTCGCCTATCTAGTACTGTACTAGGTTCGGCCTAACTTCTCCACTTCTTCTCAGATCCTCAGATCTTACAACTCAGAACCCCAAACATGTTCCTACAACTCAGAGTGACCCCACTCTTATAACTCAGGCACTAAGCCTTACCACTCAGTCTTCACCAAGACCTACACTCAGGCTAAACAACCCTACCTCAGCCTACAATCAAGGCCTACACTCAGAGAATAAAATCTCCCACACTCAGGCACAATAGCCCTACCTCAGCCTTTATAAACTAGGCTTATAGCTCAGATCCCTTGGGATCCTACAGAAAATAAAGTATACAAAGTGTTTAACCACAACTCTGAAAGAGAGAGATGAGTTGACTGGATTCTTGATGAGTTCTTGAAAGAACTTTGCAGAGATCAACCTCCCTTGTCTTTCTTCAAAGCTTCTTGAATTAGAACACAGTAGGGTTGAGTCTCCTCTGAAGATGATCTTCAATCAACTTCTATCTTGAGAATCAGATCTCAATCTGAAACTTACTTTTCAGCCTGGTTCAACAGCTGTTCTTCTTAGAAGGAGCTCTCTCTCTCCAACTTCGTAGATCTTCTCTTGAAGATCTTCTTATTTTTTGTGTTGTTTTTCAATTCATTGATTACTTCTCATTTTTCGAAGGAGAAAGGTCTATAAATAGTCTTCCTCCAAGGTAACCGGCTGATCCGGTTTCTAACAACCTTCTGACAGCTCTGACAGTTGCAATTGACCGGTTGAATTGGCAGCTGTCAAGTCATCCAGTCACTTCTTGAAATCTCTGTCACTGTCTGAAAGTGTCGAGACAGAAAGTCATTATGTGTCGACACAAATAGACTAAGTGTCGACACAAGTAGACTAAGTGTCGACACTAGCCTTCATGGTGTAACATCCCATGTTACTTCTGGACCCCTCAACTTAGATTGGGTTAGACATGGGGTGAGATTTAAGGAGACCAACTAGGTTTGACCCTAGGTAGTGGGTGGTAGCCATGTGGAGCCCACTATAGGACCAAAGTCAAACTAGGTCAAACTAGCCTAAATAGGGACCCTAGCCACACCATGATCCCACCACATTGCCCTAACCATAAAAACAATCTAAGTGGACCCTAGGACATGTCACTAGGTCAACACTTTGACCCCAATTGACCAAAGTCAACCTTGGGCTTAATTTGGTCAAACCCACACTCATAAGCCCAATTAGCCTAAGTAGGGCACCCCCTTGACCCGACCCAAGTTGGGTGGTGCCACTAGACCCATTTCCACCAAGTAGGGTCAGTCCACCCACCATGGTTGACCAAGTCAACCCTAAAAGTCAATTTGGTCAACAAATTGACCTAAAGAGAGAAAATGAAGGCCAAGCCCAATCCCATTGGGCTAAGCCCATCCAAATCAGCCCAAGCCCAACCTAAGTCGTCAAAGACAACCCATAACCCCCAAGATCAGGAAAGAAAATACATGCAAAGGGGTAGAAAAGGAATTTGGAGAAGAAGAGGAGAGAGAAAAGGGAAATGAAGGGAAGGATGGCCACATGGCCACACATGCAGCTGCTGTCCAGTTGCCTAAACATGCTGGCCGGCCTACTCAGGCAATCCCAGAAGAATTTGGAGCATGGTGGCCACATGGCACCATGGGTGAAGCCTCCAAAGCTCAAACCGAGCTCACTTTGGAGTTAACTCCACATATAGTCCACCTCAGCCCAATTCACCCCCTCCATTAGCTTCAGTGAGCTCAGGCGAGTAGAAATCGACTACTGGATCGAAGAAAACGGTGCAGGAACCATGAATCCAAGAAATTTCGCCGGAGCAAGGTCGGGAATGGCCACCCGCCGCCAAACTCACCGCCGCGCCGCCATACAGGTCCGTTTCGTCTCGCCTCTTCCCGTACTAGGTTTCTAGATCAATCTAGGGAGATATCGGGATCAATCGAGCCCGATTCCATGAGAGAAAATGGAGAAACCGAGCCTTTTTCTTCTTGCTCGGGTTCGCCGGAGGAGCCAACTCCGGCGGCCCCACCGCTGGGAAACGCTAGCCCCCACCTTAACGAAGGTGTTGGCGATATCCGCCGGCGGTGGTGGTGGCTCAGCTGGCCGGAAAACGCCAGCCAACATCGTCCAGGAAGAAGCAATCGTGGCTGTCAAACCTTTGGGGACGATGAACCGATCCCGTCGGTTTTAGCTTTAAGATTCGTGCAGGATGATTAAATGATTTAATTGATATATGATGAATAGTGTAAATAATGTCACACTATTACAGCCACCTTGCATGTTAATTTTAGGCCTCTTAGAGGCATTTACAGAACTTAGCCTCTTAATGAAAATTGTAGACAAGGGTCTTATCTTTAAATTTCCACCCTAAACATGTGATTTGGTATAGTGTGCAGTCCTGTAGAACATTTCTCCTAGGACTGGTCCTAGAGTAGGGCAGAAATTAAATTGGATGCCCAGGTCAAACCATTAGTCACCATGGTCCCACATTTTGGGCACATGCATGATTAGGGCATACTTAGCCCCTGCCAAAATATAGGAATTTTTAGAGAAAATTTTCCTATAGTTTCTGCCAAAATATCAAAATACAAATAAATGAAATATAAGGAGTTCTACACCTCCCCATGGTCCCAAATCTTGGTGGTAGGTCTGTGGGGACATCCTTGGTGCATGATAAAATTTTTAGCACCTTGGGTTCACTGCATGTTGGAGAATCCACTTGCATGTGTTAGCTTATGTTATGCCTTGGTGTGCAAATAGCAAAAATGCAAATATAGTGTATTTAACCCAATGGTGACATGCAAAGGTCTTGGAATTTTTTTACAGTGGTTCATTAGGGTAAATGTCATCCCTCAAATTAATCATGGAATTTTTGGAATCAAAATTCCATTTATTGGAATTTATTTTAAATATAGCTATTTTGGAAATAAAATTGGAAAATAGGCTTCCCTCAAGTGCAAATCCTAAAATTTTTCCAAGGCATAGATAATGTCACATTGGACTTAGTAAAAATATGATCCCTCTGTTTTGAGGAACCTTTGGAGTAGATATCTTAAATTGCCCACTTTACCCTTATCTTATTAATTCTTGAAATGATGGATATATACCTCTGAAAAATTTGGAATTTATTCTACTGCTATAAAATAGTATTATTAGTTTTGCATGAATTTCTTAGAATTAATGGATGCATTGTTAGTTGTTAGATTAATACAATGACATTTTTGGTAAATATGTTTTAATGGAATCTTATAGGCCATTACATATTAAATGCTGATGATATTCTGCCAATAGTCATAAATTAGTGCTCTAAAAGTTCTGTAATTTTCCTGGAATTTTTGATTTCATAATGCCTATACTTCATTTGGAAAAATGGAATTTGTGTGAAATTGATATTAAATAGGAAATGAGAATAAATAATTCAAGAAAAATTATGAAACTCTGTAGGAAGCAATATTTTACCAATATACATCTCAGCAAAAATTCCCTAGGTCAGTGGATATCTAATCATACTACTTCATGTGTAAAATGACCTAGCGTTTAAATTAAAAGATTTAATTAAAGGACTATTTGGCCAAGAAAAATTATGAGAATTCATAGGGTAGTTCCCTTAGTCCATACCACCCTAGGATAAATATTTAGAGGCAAGATGCCTTAAGGTTTGGAAGATCGCATTTTTAGGGTAACCATAGGACATGGTCTGCATATAACACAAATAGGTCTTGCCTTAGGGGTTACCAGGGGATTGATTATCAACAGAAATAAGAGAGTTCAACATGAACAACCCTGGTGGGTAGAGTTGTCTTAGTGAGGGATCAGAAGTGCAAGTCTTAGTTAGCAACTGGAGTGGGGGTCGGCGGAAGACCGTCGGTTTCCCGGTAACACCTTAAGTCACTAGGGTTGTACTAGAGCAATAAGGAGAGCTGGGGAGATACATGGGTAGCCATCAACTAAAATAAATATCCTTGCGAAAGGAAACGCTGGGCGTAATCCCAACACAGTTCCTAGTGCCCCTTGAGAGCCCTTCACAGGGAATACCGGGGGCAGTCCTGGGATTAACCTTAAATCTCTAAGTATAATAACCCGTAGACAAGAGTAGTTTAATAGGTTAGGACATTGTTGTACCTTCTCGCCCGTGTAGGGTTGGAGAGATTCATGGTATATGCTCACCCGTATGAGGTTTGAGGGAGTTAGTATAAAGGCACTAAAGTGCGATCTCACCCATTTTGGGGTTTGAGGGAGTTGGTATAAAGGCACTAATGTGCGATCTCACCCGGGTTTGGGTTTGAGGGATTCAGGACGGGTTTGGTCCTGCGAGCGGGAGGCTCGGTATGAATTACTTGCATGTGCATAAATATCGTGGCGGGGCATGCGGTACTGGTCGTTCGTCACACCGATGACAGTACGGTGCACCAGGCGGTTGTGAGAGTTAGAGGGGCCAGTGGGTTGTTTTACACTGCGGTCTGGAGGACGATCCCCGATAACACACATCCTACCCAACAAGACTGACGGGTTTGTCAGCAAAGTACGTACGCGAGACTCTAGAGTGCACCTTGGACGTGTACAGAGGCGTATGAGAGGGGTCTAAGGCTTGGTAGTGTGCATACCGGTCTAGAAGCGGAGACGCCCACTCCGCTGCTGCCGTAGCCACAGCAGTGGTACCCGAGAGTGATGCTAGCTCTTAAAAAGTGGGAACTAAAGGTCTGTGATCACAGAGTCGTTGTGTGTGAGTTGCACTTGCCTGCGCATAAAATTGCATCATGTCATTCATTCATATTAGGTCATACGCTTCATAGATCCGTATCATATAAATTAGTATGGGCTCTTTTATATGATAAGTTAAATTTCCTGGAAACCCTAACTTATATATTTGTATGGGCATTTATATAAGTTAGGGTACGTTTGTGATGATAGCTTAGTGGTAGTTTAGTTCATTTACTTGTTCATATTACTGTTCTTTACTTTCCTTTACTGCACTGCTCTTACTTATTACTTGTACCGTACTTAGAACTGCTAGAGTAGAGCTACATTACTTATTATAACTCTAGTTAGATATTGTCACCTGCTTCCACTTTGCTACCCCTTTGTTATCCTCCGCTTCGTCCTCCCGCTCGGTGCCTAGGAGCTGCGGGGCGAGGTGCGGAGGAAACGACTTAGTCTTTTTGACTAATGGTCGGTGACTAACTATTTTTAGGAACCCGTGGAGATGGAGAACCAGCACGTCGAGGAGGCGGGACATGAGGAGCAGATACCGCTTCAGCAGGCTACTACCACTACTGTGCTTCCTCAGGTGGGACGAGATCTGATATTCTAGTTTAGCTTCCGCGTTTATTATTTTGAGAGAGAGTGATTTTGATGTACTGGGCATAAGCCCTTTTTACTCTTTTATTTGTACTCTATCATGGACTATTGTGATGTACTTTTCATTTCATTTACATGATTGTACTATGTGGCTTGTGGACTGATGGTTTTACATATACAGTCTTACTTCTTTCTTCTCATATTGGCCTACAGGTTAAATGATCATACTAGCCGGCAGAATCGGCGTGTTGCGGTGTCGACTAACCCGTGAGTTAGTGCCACCATAAGACGGCGGTTCTGGGCATAAGATCCGGTAGCCCTCCTTGGTAAGGGGGAGGGGGGTCTTACACATGGTGTCGACACAACTCCTCGTGTTGTTGTAACAGCTTCTCGACACTGATTCTGTGTGTCGACACAAGCCTTCTGTAGAATGTGTCGACACTGATTGAGTGTGTCGACACAAGTACTTCTTCTTCAATACTTGGTTGATTTCTGCTATGTGTCGACAGATCTTCTTATGTTGAGACTTGCTGAGTGTCGACACATCTCCTTTTTGTCGACACAACTCCTTCATGTGTTGAAATCTTGCTGAGTGTCGACACATCTCCTTTGTGTCGACACTTGTACTTAAACTTTGTTGAAGTTCGTTGAGTGTCGACATAGCCTCCTGGTGTCGACACTTTTGATGTCGACAAAGTTTCTCTGGGTGTCGACACTGCTTCTAAGTGTCGACACTGATTATGTAGACAATTCTTCACTGTGTGTCGACAGTGCCTGTATGTGTCGACACTTTTCTTCTGGTGTCGACTCTGCCTTTCTGGTGTCGACACAATTACTCCAAGTGTCGACACAGCTTCTCTAGGTGTCGACACAAGCCTTCTTAAGTGTCGACACTTTTCTTCTAGGTGTCGACACATGGACTTAGAAACTTTTCCTGCAATCCTGCAGTTACTTAACCTGCACAAATAAACTCAAAGCACATCAAATACACCTTGATGTATATCATTGAGTAGGGTGAGGCTTCTTCAAATCAGGTACATAGATTCCAATATACCCAACAATCTCCCCCTATTTGGACAAGTCATAAACCTTAGTCAATGATATACACCATACATAACAAATACTCAATATGATGTATAACAATATTAAATGATTGGGTAAGAACTAAACATGTATAAACAGAACATGTATAAACAATTATCTCGGAACAATAATGTAATAGATTGAACATATAACATTATTCTTACAACTTCAAACATTTTCATTAATCAAAAGTTTACATAGAGTTAAATGCAAATGATTACAAGATTGTAAACTTAAGAAAATTCTATCCTATGGCTGCTCTGGTTCCTTGATAACAATTCCCTTTCCAGATTGAATCTTTGCTTGAACAGGAGCTTCATTGTCATCAGCAGGCTTCTTCCCTTTAAGATCTTTCTTTTTCTGTTCTACAGCCCTGATCTTCTGTCTTTCAAAATAGTGATAAGGCTTAGGGAAATACTTGCTAGGCTCCTGTGCATTAGGAGGTAGCTTCCCTAATTTAGCCTTCCTTCTGTATTGTACTATGGCCTCCTGCCTAGCCTCATGTTTCTTCCATTCCTGGTCAGAATACCATTTGCCTCTCTCTAGGAAATTATCCTTAGCAGCCTTCCAAGCAGTTAATATGATATTCCTAGAGGTTGGGCTCCATTGCTCAAAATCTGGCCTTAATTCAGCTTGCTCTCTGAACCTTTTCTTAGATAATTGAGCCTCTTGTTCTTTTAGAACTACCTCTGGCACAGGCTGTACAACTTTCTCAAGAATAATATTCTGATTACCCTCAGGAGGACTATACATAGACTGTACCTCCTAATGTATCATATCAAAATCAGCAGGAGGGTATATCACTTGAGCCACTTCAGCTTGCTCTCCTCCAAAGTATGCAGGATTGATGCCAGACTCTGCCACATTATCATCATCACATAAAGGTGGATATCCAAGGGTAGCTCTGATAGAGTTTGAAATCTATTTTGCATGATCAGAGCCTTCTTTGACTAATACCCTCTCCCCCTTTATGACTTCTCTTTCTATATGATCCCTAATATCATCCTTTTGGAATCTTATCTGATCATTCAAATAATTAACTCCATCTTTATAAAAAGGTTTTAACCTTTGGAGCTTTTCAGTGATAGCCTTCTGAGAATCTTCAATGGCAGTTTTAACAGCAGTGAGGCTCCCTTGTAGTTGCTTATCAAAGGCTGCTTTGGTAGTAGCAGTCGCAGCAGTCTGGGCAGTAGCTATATTTTTCATTTCAGGACTATGACATTATGAGAAGCTGTCAGATTATCATTCATTCTAAGCTAATTTTCCAGGACATATCCTTGTTTGACTGCCAAATCATCAATATGTTTCTTGATATTCTCTTGATGAGTAGCCAGAAAGACCACTGCATTCCCTCTTTTATGAAAGCAGTCAGTCATTTCCTTTTTATGTTGATTCACTTCAAATCTTATGGATTTTATGTCTTGAGCAAGATCAAATTGAAGTGATTTATGGCCTTCATCCATATAAGTTTGTAAGGCTTTCCTTTACTCATCGAGCTTTATTTGCAATGCTACCATCAGAGAACTATAATCAGTTGTTGGGGCAGGCTGTGGAGCAATTGTCTGTAGTGCTTTCTTGTAGGTCTGACTTCTTCTCTTGAAGACATGGAACTTCCTCTTCTTGGCTCTAGCAGCCTCTTCATCCTCTAAAGCAGAAGTACTAGCAATATCTACTCTATCCTTAGGACTAGGATGTAAATCCTTCTCAGTCCTTGGTAGCTCCTCAGCAATTCTTTGCTCCTCAGTCTCTTGTCTAGCAGTCTCCTCTACATGCTCCTCTTCAAGATTTACCTTCTCCCCCTCAATAACTGCTATCTCTCTCTCAAGGTCTGTCTGTACAAGATCAGGGAACAACTCTTCTAATGTAAACTCATGCTGAGGTTGTACAAGAGAATCTCTTATTTCTGGAGCAACTGAGTATACTTTATCAGCAACTGATGTGTCCTCCATGACAACATCTTGTGGTTCACTATGTAACTGTGTTTGCTGATCAATATCAAGTAATGATTCAGTCAAAACTTCATCCTCAATAGGGAAATTTAATTGATTAACTTCAGTAATTACCTCTAGAATGGTTTGGGTAGCCCTTTCACTCTCTAATGGAGTTGGCTCATCCACATGTAGAGGCTCCCCCTGAAGTGGATCCAGGTGAATTGGGCTAGCTAAGGGTAGCTCCCCCTGCCTCTGAGCATCTCCTTGTCTTGCTGGTGACTGTCCAGCATGGTCATCTTCTCCATCATTAGAACTAAAAACCACTTGTTCCTCTGAGATACTTGAGGATTCTTGTGCCACAATGGCTATCTTCTTCTTCTTCTTCTTCTGAGGTGTTTATTTTTCTGGAGTTGGCATTTCCTTTGTTAATACTCTATCCCACCTTGAGAAAATTCTTACATCCATTCTCCTCATGTGGTTTATCTTTGAACCTGCAGCTTGGTTCATTACTTCAGGGATACTGCCTGCTAAGTATAAACTTAGAATTCTACCCAGATTGGGTTTCTTCAGGCTCTCTTTTATCTTATCAAACATGACTGCTGACCAATCAGTATTAAGTTTGAAGATTATCCTTGTCATCAAACTGAACATGTGAGCTGAAATTCTATCATGCCCACCAGGCTTGCTCAGTATTACCTTGCCAACTATCTCAGATAAAAACTTGCCCTGCATGTTCATGCCTTTCCTGTTGAAAACTGATCCTATTTTCAGGCTTGAATCAAGTCCACACCATGTCAGTGCCTCCCTTGTCTTTGAAGCAGATACATCTTCCTCTTCTTTAGTTCTAGGGAGATGTAGAACTTTTCTTAGAGTCTTATGAGTGACCTTCACATTTGCCCCATGAAATTTGGACTTAATCTTGAGTCCAGATTCATCAAGAGTTGCTGCACTCAAGAATTCGAGGACTTCCTTCTTCTAGATCTTGATAGGTTCTGAAATAAGATACTCTAGGCCAGTCTCTGCAATTAGGGTTACCACACCTTGGATTTCGGGTTCCACATCATCAAAGGCGTGTCGCACGAGCTCATATCCTTCATTAATGTTATCTTCTAGCTTGGGCGCCATTAGAGTTTGAAGAAATTTTGAATTTAGAGAAGAGAGATGTCGACACACAAGCTTGGTCTCGAAACTAAGGTGAGCGTGTCGACAAAAAATGGGGAAAACCTATTTATACCTTTCTAGAATTGAAGGTGAAAAGGCGCGTTAACATACTTGAATTGTGTCGACACTATTGAAAAGTGTCGACACTTACTTCTAATGTCTCGACAACTATGTGTCGACACAAGTATAGTCGACAGAATATATGTGTCGACACTTATATATCTCAGCTCGACACTTAGTCGATAGTCTACTAGACTAATTCTGTGTAAATCCTAAGTATCGACACCACCTTGGATGTGTCGACACCTACACTGCATGCGTCGACACAAATTCTCTGAAGTGTCGACACAGACTTCCTAGATGTGTCGACACCATTTCTCTGAAATGTCGACACCACTTCTATGTGTCGATACAAACAACTCTGTGTGTCGACACTATTTTACTTAGCCAATTATTGTAAACTATTCTAAGTTCATCATACCTAATTCAATTTTAAACTTATTGAATTTGGTTTCATCTAAGGGCTTAGTAAACATATCAGCTAACTGATTATCTGTCTTAACATACTCTAGGGAAATGTCTTCTTTTTCCACATGTTCTCTTACAAAATGGTATTTAATTTCTATGTGCTTAGTCCTACTATGGGAGACAGGATTATTTACAATAAAAATGACACTAGTAGAATCACAAAATAAAGGTGTCCTACTTACTTGAATACCATAATCTTCTAGCTGGTGTTGTATCCATAGTAGTTGTGCACAGCATCTTCCTGCAGCAACATACTCTGACTCTACTGTGGAGATAGCCACACTGGTTTGCTTCTTGCTACTCCATGACACCAGCCTTCCACCTAGAAATTGATAGGTTCCTGTGGTACTCTTCCTATCTTCCTTGCAGCCTGAAAAATCTGCATCTAAATAACCTGTCAGTTCAAAATCTCCATTCCTAGGGTACCAAAGGCCTAGATAAGGAGTGCCCTTAAGATATCTCAAAATTCTTTTGACTGCTGTCAAATGAGATTCTTTAGGGCAAGCTTGGTACCTAGCACAGACACATGTAGCATACATGATATCTGGTCTACTAGCAGTCAAATACAGTAGGGAGCCAACTATCCCTCTATATAAAGTTTCATTTACAGGTTTCCCTGCATCATCTTTGCTTAGAGACATTGTTGACCCCATATGAGTTTTCATGGTAGTGGATGATTCCATACCATACTTCCTTATCAATTCTACGGTGAACTTAGACTGGCATATGGATAATCCATCTTCAGTCTGTCTAACTTGGAGACCCAAGAAGAACTTAAGTTCCCCCATACTGCTCATTTCAAATTGTCCTTGCATAAGTTTTATAAACTTTCTGCAAAAACTACTTTCTGTAGACCCAAATATTATGTCATCTACATATATTTAGACTAAGATAATCTTGCCTCTGGATTCCCTAAGGAATAGAGTCTTGTCTATTTTCTCCCTTGAGAATTTATTCTCAATGAGGAAACTAGACAGGGTTTCATACCAAGCCCTTGGGTCTTGTTTTTACCCATACAAAGCCTTCCTAAGTCTATATACATAATCAGGTTTAAGAGAATCAACAAAACCTGATGACTGCTCTACATAGACTTCTTCCTTCAGATCTCCATTCAGAAAAGCTGACTTAACATCCATTTGATATACCTTAAATCCTTGATATGTTGCATAGGCAAGGAACATCCTTATTGCTTCCAGTCTTGTTACTGGAGCAAAGGTTTGATCAAAATCAATACCTTCTTCCTGCCTATATCCTTTTGCAATAAGTCTAGCTTTATTCTTTATGATTATTCCATTTTCATCCAACTTGTTCCTATAGATTCACTTAGTTCCAATAATGTTGTGGTCCTTGGGTTTAGGAACTAGCTCCCAGACCTTGCATCTTTTGAATTGATTCAGCTTCTTGCATGGCCTCAATCCAATGAGGGTCTAGAATAGCTTCTTCAAACTTCTTTGGCTCCACTTGAGATAGAAAACTGGAGTAAAGAACTGTACTTAGATTCCTGCTCCTTGTTTGCACCCCTTGTCTAGGATCTCCAATTATTTGATTGGCTGGATGATCCCTTAAGTGCCTATTTGCTGGAGGCAGCCTGTCTTCTAGTTGTACACCTTCAGTCTCTTCATTTAGCTGCACCTCTTGGTCTTCTTCAGCATCATGAGTATCTTATACTCCCTCTAGACAACAGCCACCATCCTCCACTTGCTGACTTGTAGAAGGACCTTCTGTTAAGGTAAGCTTGTCCATCTTCTCAGTTATACCTGTAGAGTTGCAAACACTTCTTAGCAATTCATTGTTAATGAGTCTAGCTTCATCAAAAACTACATGAACAGACTCTTCTACAACTTGAGTAGTCAAGTTGTAGACCCTATAAGCCTTACTATTATTGATGTACCCATCAAAGATCCCCTCTTGGGATTTGACAGCAAACTTGGTTAGATAAGACTTACCATTGTTAAGGATATAACACTTGCAACCAAAGATCCTGAAATAAGATAAATTTGGTTTTCTGCCCTTCACAATCTCATAGGGGGTCTTCTTGTGGCTCTTGGTGATAGTAGCCCTATTGATTACATGACATGTAGTATTAACTGCCTCAGCCCAGAAATATTCTGGGAGAGAAGTGTCACTCAATAGGGTTCTACCAGCCTCTATCAAGGTTCTATTTTTCCTTTCAGCAATACCATTTTGCTGAGGTGTTCTTGGTGAGGAAAATTCCTGAAAAATTCCAAACTCTTCACACAGTTTTGTCATACTTTCAGACTGAAATTCAGTACCATGGTCACTTCTGATTTTGACCACTGTACTGTCCAATTCATTCTGAATTTGTTTAACAAAACTATACAAGATACTTGGAGTTTCAGATTTTTGCCTTAGGAAGAACACCCAGGAATACCTTGAGTAGTCATCAACTACCACAAATGTGTAGACCTTCCTACCTAGGTTGTGAATTGGCATGGGACCAAAAAGATCCATATGCAAGAGGTATAGACACCTCACAGAATCCTTGTTATCAAGGCTATGAAAGGTGGATTTGGTCTGCTTGCCCTTTTGACAAGCTGAGTATATCCCATCCTTTATACACTTAACCTGAGGACCATTCCTCACTAACTCTTTGCTAAAGAGTTGGCCAATTATCTTATAGTTAAGATGAGCCAGCCTCTTGTGCCATTTAACACAATGTGAGACTCTTTCATCAGCTACAAGATAAATAGGAGAAATATTATTCTCACACATAATGTCTAGACAATAGACATTTCTCTTCCTATATCCTGTCAGAATGATCTTTTGATCATTTGACCTCTTGATATGACAACCATTTTTGACAAATGAGATGTCATATCCTAAATCACTCAGCTGACTTATGATAATGAGGTTATGTTTCAAACCCTTTACATAAGCCACTTGAGTAATTGTAATTTGGTTACTAGTAGTGTTACCA
Organism: Platanthera guangdongensis; assembly: GCA_039583875.1. NCBI lineage: Eukaryota > Viridiplantae > Streptophyta > Magnoliopsida > Asparagales > Orchidaceae > Platanthera > Platanthera guangdongensis. The sequence goes on along the minus strand of CM077154.1, from coordinate 85,023,192 downwards.
AAGCCTTTGATGATTCATTTTTCTAAACCACGAAAGGCAACTTTAGGCCCATCTTTGATAGATGTATAATCCTTCAGCAACCCCCTAGTTCCAGTCATGTGCCTGGAACATCCACTGTCCAAGTACCATATAGGGGCATGGCCACTTGGATTCACCTGCAAAACAGATTACTTAACCTTAGAACCCAAATAATTCTTGGGTCCTTGGTGCAGGTTAGTTTGACTTTTAACAAAACTACCTGTAGCTCTTCTATCAGGTAGTTTGCTACTCTCCTTGACACTTGAATTGTGCCAACAGTCTATGGCAAAGTGGCCTATCTTGCCATAACACCAGCACTCAAACCTGTTGTACCTTTGTTTAGGTACAACCCTGGCTGAAGTATCTACAGCAGGCTTTTTGTTTAGTGCTAGGGCTTTGCCCTTAGACTTGGACCTAGCAGTCCAGGCAGGTTTTGTAAATCCTAATCCAGCCTTACCCTTATGAGGTACAAACTCATCTATCAAGGGTAAAACAGATTTGAGTTTAGAAAAGCTAGCCACAATATCCTTCTCCTTCTGAAGTATAACCTCCGGATTCCTAATTTGATCATTCTTAAATGTAATAGTTCCCATCTGAATAACTGCAATGTTCTTCAGCCTGGCTATTTCATTCAGTTTCTGATCAAACAACTTGTCTGAATCAGCAGCAGCCAATTTAAGACTAGCAATCTCCTTTGCCTGATTTTTGGCCAAGGTTTTGCTTTTCTTTAAGGCTTGCAACAAGTCCCTATATTCATCAATTAACTGATGAATATCACCTTCAGATTCAGACCCACCCACATCACTTGATGCAGATGTATCTGATTCTGACTCAGTACTAGAAATTGAACTGGAAGAACAACTTTGTACCTTACGTGGTCCAGGCTGATCCTGGATTTTGTCCCCTTCAGATAAGGCCATCAGTCCCTTGCACTGAATGTCCTCATGCTCATAAATTGAGTTCATTAACTGCATGAACTCATCTTCTTCCTCTTCAGCAAATAAACCAACATAGACTTCAACTTCTGAATCTGTTTCTGAAGATGACCGATCTGTCAAACTTTTGTCTTTCTTGGCAACAAAGGACTTTTCCTTTTTGCCCTTAAACTGTGTCTTCTTTCTATCAGTTGACTCCTTCCTCTTTTCAGGACAGTCAGCCACTACATGTCCCTGTCTATTGCAACAATAACATACAATCTTTGAGGATGTAGTTTTACTTGGCTTGGACTTTCTTCTATCATTCCTTGATGACTTCCTGTTCTGATAGTAGTCATCTTTTGTCTGTGAAGTGGATGGCTTAGACCTCCACTGCTTCTTCTTCAGAAATTTTTGAAAATGTCTTGTAAAAGCAGCAAAGTATTCATCACTTTCACTGCTATCTGAATGCTTGCTTTCTGAATTATCTGTCTCAGCCTCAACAACTATTTGAGGTGGAGATGGAGACTTGCTTTTATATTTCCAAGTAGCTTCAGTCTTGAAGGCCACAACTCTTTCCTTGTGCTCCACTCTAGTAGTCTTCTCTTCCTCCTTTCTAACCATTAACTGCATCTCATAAGATAACAGTTTTCCAAACAAGGTTGGAGGAGGTATATCAGCTAATTTGGCCATTTCCCTAATGGCACAAATCTTGGTATCCCAGTCCTTAGTCAGGGATCTTAAGAACTTGTCATTCAGTTCATAGTTGCTGAATTCTCTTCCATTGGACATCAATTCATTTACTATCCTATAGAACTTCTTGTAGCATTCAGTAATGCTATTATACTTTCCTTGTCTGATGCTTTCATATTCCTGATTTAACAAAGACTTCTTGTCTTGTCTTACTTCTTCTGATCCCTCCATATAGAAATTAATGTGTCCCACATTTCTTTAGAAGTTTTACAGTGAATTAAATTTTGAAATGTTGCATCATCAATTGCACTAACAATAACATTCTGGGCCCTCTTGTCCATAGTGGCCAGAATAATTTCATCTTTAGTAATTTCTGAATAGTCCAGTTCTCTGATTTGCATCCAGAATAGATACTTTCATTGGCACATATTGTACAACCCCGTGTCCGGCGAGCAACGCCACCAGGCTCTAGGCAGATTGGGCTGAGGACAATAGGCGAGCTCGGCAGTAAATAGGCGAGCCCGATCTCGGCATTCGTCGACCAGAGATCGACGATCGGCGACCCCGAGCTCGGCATTCGCCGAGCGAGGCACAACTCGTGTCCTCGCAGTGGAGCTCAGCAGCAGTAGGCGAGCAGAGCATGCCGAGGTGGTCAAAGCTCCCCAGCTCGCCTGGATGTATGAGGTACTTTTTACTGTTTTGCCCCCACTAGTCTGCACATAGCCCTTCAAAACAGCGGAGTTTGGCTGTTGGCAGACCCAACCAAGGGTTTTCTGGTAATTTCAGGTCAGTTCTTTTGGTTATTGGCAGTCCGGATTTCAAAAGCTATAAATAGGACCCAAGGGGTACCCTAGAAAGCAGGTTCTTCCCTGTGCTCTCCTGCCCCAATCTTCAAGTGCTTTCTGAGGGTACCTTAGCTCGGCTTCTGGCTAAGGAGGGGAAGCGCTCTAAGATCTTCCGGGTTTGTGGTGGGACCTCCCTGCCGAGTCCTTGGGTATGTTTCTCCTTGCCTTCTTTGTTGTTTTTCTTGCAGGAGCAAAGTAGGCGCGAGACCACCTCTTCCCCAAGGGTCGAACTCCACAGAAGACCAAGTTCCGGTTTCAACACATATGGCCCTTCTTTGACTGTAATGTATATTCTTGGGTCAGAGGCTTCCATAAAAAGTCTAACTCTCTCTTTCCAAATGCCAAATATCTCTTTTCTACAGATTGACAATTTCATGGACCCCAGCTCTTTGTGATTCTCACTAGAACCCATTTTCTTGAATCTTGATTATTCTGATTCTGCCTACAGGATCTTACTCAGACTGTTATGTCCCTTTTTGAGCAACCTGGCTCTGATACCACTTGAAAGAACTAGTGCCTAATCACCTAGAGGGGGGGGGGGTGAATAGGTATCCTTATTCTTTTTTAATTTAAAGGCAAAGATACAGTACTATAAATGCAATTCTACAAGTATCACAACACAATAACCATACAATCATACAAACACAGAGTGCACACAAGATTTACAGTGGTTCCCCAAGGTCTGGGTACATCCACTTTCCCCCTTCGTCTATCTAGTAGTGTACTAGATTTGGCCTAACTTCTCCACTTCTTCTCAGATCCTCAGATCTTACAACTCAAAACCCCAAACAGGTTCCTACAACTCAGAGTGACCCCACTCTTACAACTCAGGCACTAAGCCTTACCACTCAGTCTTCACCAAAACCTACACTCAGGCTAAACATCCCTACCTCAGCCTACAATCAAGGCCTACACTCAGAGAATAAAATCTCCTACACTCAGGCACAATAGCCCTACCTCAGCCTTTATAAACTAGGCTTACAGCTCAGATCCCTTGGGATCCTACAGAAAATAAAGTATACAAAGTGTTTAACCACAACTCTGAAAGAGAGAGATGAGTTGACTGGCTTCTTGATGAGTTCTTGAAAGAACTTTGCAGAGATCAACCTCCCTTGGCTTTCTTCAAAGCTTCTTGAATTAGAACACAGTAGGGTTGAGTCTCCTCTGAAGATGATCTTCAATCAACTTCTGTCTTGAGAATCAGATCTCAATCTGAAACTTACCTTTCAGCCTGGTTCAACAGCTGTTCTTCTTAGAAGGAGCTCTCTCTCTCCAACTTCTTAGATCTTCTCTTGAAGGTCTTCTTCTTTGTCGTGTTGTTTTTCAATTCATTGATTACTTCTCATTTGTCGAAGGAGAAAGGTCTATAAATAGTCTTCCTCCAAGGTAACCGGCTGGTCCGGTTTCTAACAACCTTCTGACAGCTCTGACAGTTGCAATTGACCGGTTGAATTGGCAGCTGTCAAGTCATCCAGTAACTTCTTGATATCTCTGTCACTGTCTGAAAGTGTCGAGACAGATAGTCATTATGTGTCGACACAAATAGACTAAGTGTCGACACAAGTAGACTAAGTGTCGACACTAGCCTTCATGGTGTCGACACAACTCCTTGTGTTGTTGTAACAGCTTCTCGACACTGCTTCTTCAGAATGTGTCGATACTGATTCTGTGTGTCGACACAAGCCTTCTGTAGAATGTGTCGACACTGATTGAGTGTGTCGACACAAGTACTTCTTCTTCAATACTTAGTTGATTTCTGCTATGTGTCGACACAACTCCTTTGTGTCGACAGATCTTCTTGTGTTGAGACTTGCTGAGTGTCGACACATCTCCTTTGTGTCGACACAACTCCTTCATGTGTTGAAATCTTGCTGAGTGTCGACACATCTCCTTTGTGTCGACACTTGTACTTAAACTTTGTTGAAGTTTGCTGAGTGTCGACATAGCCTCCTGGTGTCGACACTTTTGATGTCGACAAAGTTTCTCTGGGTGTCGACACTGCTTCTAAGTGTCGACACTGATTATGTAGATAATTCTTCACTGTGTGTCGACAGTGCCTGTATGTATCGACACTTTTCTTCTGGTGTCAACTCTACCTTTCTGGTGTCGACACAATTACTCCAAGTGTCGACACAGCTTCTCTAGGTGTCGACACAAGCCTTCTTAAGTGTCGACACTTTTCTTCTAGGTGTCGACACATGGACTTAGAAACTTTTCCTGCAATCCTGCAGTTACTTAACCTGCACAAATAAACTCAAAGCACATCAAATACACCTTGATGTATATCATTGAGTAGGGTGAGGCTTCTTCAAATCAGGTACATAGATTCCAATGTACCCAACACTACCGGCCCATCAGTGGCCGTAATCTGCAACTCCGGGCGTAGTAGTGCCCTCCTGAGTGAAGACACGTGAAAGACATCATGCAAGCCAGCCAACTCTGGTGACAGCTCCAGTCGGTAAGCTAGGGGACCGATTCGCTCTAGGATCTTGAACGACCCCATGTACCTCGGGCTAAGCTTCTTTCGCCGACCACGTACTCATGAAACCCCATGCATTGGTCGGATCTTCAAGAACATCCGATCCTTTACCTGAAACTCCACTAGACGATGCCGAGCGTCATAATATTTCGCCTGCCTACTCTGCGCCTCCAGCATTCTATCCTTTATCAGCCGTACCTGTGCCTCAGTATCCTCAATAAAGTCCGTGCCCACAGTCTTCAGATCCTCATCTTGTATCCAAGACAACGGAGTCCTACACTTTCGCCCATATAACGCCTCATACGGAGCCATCCGTATACTATACTGATGACTGTTATTGTACGAAAACTCCACTAGGGGCAACATCCTCTCCCAGGGCTCTCCACAGTCCACAATACACAGTCTCAACAGGTCCTCCAGTGTCCGGTTGGTGCGCTCTGTTTGCCCATCTGTCTGGAGGTGGAAGGCCATACTGAAATCCAGTCGAGTACCCAAGAATGTTTGTACTGTCTTCCATTCCTTGGACGTGAATCGTCCATCTCGATCTGACACGATCGTCTTGGGCACCCCATGATATCGCACAAACTGCTCTATGAACCTCCGTGCCAGTACTCCGACAGCATCCTCCTTCCTGATCGGGATGAACCTATCCACCTTCGTCAGTCGGTCAACGATTACCCAGATAGAATCGTTTCCCGCCCGTGATCGTGGGAGGCCATGGATGAAGTCCATCGCGATATCCTCAAATTTCCACTCCGGCACCGGGAGTGGCTGCAATAAACCAGCGGGATGTCTGCACTCTACCTTCACTAACTGGCATGCCTCGCAGTGGGTCACGAAGTAGGCGATGTCCTTCTTCATGCCTGGCCAGTATATAGTCTTCTTCAAATCCGTCGTCATCTTAGTGATCCCGGGATGTATAAAATATCTGCTATGATGAGCCTCGGCCATGATGTCCTCCCGAATCTAGCCTCCATCCGATATGTAAGTCCGACCTCTAAAACATATCAGATCATCTCGTATCGTGAAGTCTCCAGTTGAGCCTGCCTCCAAGGCCCGAAAAATCGGCTCTAGCTTGGCATCCCGCCTCTGCCAATCTCTGACTCTGTCATGTATATCATAGGTTGTGCTCGTAGTGGCCAGGTACTCCTCGTACCGCTCAGGGTCATCAGATGATACCAGAGTGATATGCATCTCTTCAAAACTCCATAGTAGCTCCATGGACATAAGCTGGGGCCCTGCTCCAGAAGTGGAAGCTCTCCGGCTCAGTGCATCGGCCACCACGTTTGCCTTACCCGAATGGTAGTGCATCTCGTACTGATAGTCCGCTAGAAACTCCACCCATCTGCATTACCGGATATTCAGTTCCTTCTGCGTATCCACATATTTCATATTTTTATGATCTGAAAATATGTCGCAGTGGACACCATAGAGGTAGTGCCGCCAGACCTTCAATGCAAATATAACCGCTCCCATCTCCAAATCGTGAACTGGGTAGTTCTTCTCATGTTTCTGCAGCTGGCGTGAGGCATAAGCGATCACATGTCCCTTTTGCATCAAAACTGCTCCCATGCCCTGGTAGGAGGCATCCACATAAACCTGAAATCCTTCTCTCCCCGAGGGGAGGGCAAGTATCGGAGCTGAAGTGAGTCGACTTTTCAGCTCTTGGAATGCCGACTCGCATTGTGGTGTCCAAACAAACGGAACATCCTTCCTTGTCAGAGAGGTAAGTTGGAGGTCAAGTCTAGAAAAACCCTCTACGAACTTCCGGTAGTAGCCGACAAGTCCTAGGAAGCTCCGTACGTCCTCAGCTGTCTTCAACTGTGGCCAATCTCGGACTGCCTGAATCTTAGCCGGATCTACTGCCAACCCTGCTCCACTAATAACGTGTCCAAGGAAGGCCACCTCCTTCAGCCAGAACTGGCATTTGCTGAATTTGGCATATAACTGATGTTCCCGTCGCTTCTCCAAGGTCAGCGTCAGATGCCTCACGTGCTCCTCCTCAGTCCTCGAGTAAATGAGGATGTCATCGATGAAAACGATGACAAACACATCTAGATATATCTCGAAGACCCGGTTCATGAGAGTCATGAACGCTGACGGCGCATTCGTGAGCCCGAAGGGCATAACGGGAAACTCGTAGAGTCCATACCTGCTGCTAAAAGCAGTCTTCTGTATATCGTCCTCTCGGATCCTCAACTGATAATAGCCCGATCGCAAGTCCAACTTCGAGAAGAAGTGGGCTCCCTCCAACTGGTCGAACAGTATCCTTGGCAGAGGATAGGTATTCCTGACTGTTAGCCGGTTCAACGCCCGATAATCGATACACAACCTGAGTGTTCCGTCTTTCTTCTCGACAAACAACACTGTGGCTCCCCATGGCGAAGAGCTCGGCCGGACAAACCCGGCTTCCACCAAATCCTGCAGCTGACTCCGGAACTTTGTCAGCTCCCTTGGTGCCATGCGGTAGGGAGCTCTGGATACCGGCTTAGCCCCTGGCATAAGCAATATTTGGAAGTCCTGCTCTCTGTGCGGGGGTAGCCCTGGTAGTTTCTCCGGGAAGACGTCCGCAAAATCTCGCACCACGGGAATGTCGGATACAGATCCCTTGACCTCCGCCATCTCGAAGAGAATCTGATAAATCTCGTCGCCCTGCATGTGGGCCTTGATGGCCTGAATAGACGATAAGAATATATGGGAGGCGGGTCTAATACCTTCCATCACGACGAACGAGTCCCCATGTCTCAGGGTAATCCTCTTGGCCAAGCAGTCAATCTGGGCATGGTTCCATTGGAGCCATGTCATACCCAGAATCAGATCATAATCAAGCAATAACAGAATTGTCGCTGGAGCTTCGAAGGGTTTTCCGCCTATCCATGCCTCCAGGTTGCAACGGGATGATGCGAACAGCTCCAGCCCGTCGGGTAGACGTATCCGTAACATCTTGGCTGTGATCCTCTCCACGCCTCCTAACCCTTGTACAAAGGTCTCCGACACAAACGAGTGCGAAGCACCCGTGTCGAAGAGAGTGTGTGCGGGCTTGCCGCAAATGAAGACGATGCCTGAGATTGTAAATTTACTTAGAGTTCCATTTCTGGTTTTCCTGCCTAGTCTTAATAATTCAAGTTCATGAAACTACTTTTCTAGGAAAGGAAAGAACTTAAGTATAAAGAAAACTTTTTGGTCGTACCTGTGATCACTTGCTCCGGGTTCCTGGGTTGAGCCAGGTCCAGTGCATAAATCTGCTGTCCTTCCGGCCTACGGTCTCTACCCTGATATCCGCGTCCTTGGCCACGTCCTCGGCCTCCATAATGCTAAGCCGGTGGGGCAATCTGCGGTGCTGGTGGAGGCATCCCTCTCACGGGACAGGTTCTCTTGATGTTCCCCACCTGATGACAGTGGTAACATTCCGGCAGAGTGTAAGCCCCACCTCCCGGTCTCTGCACATCTCGCATCTGAATAGGCTGAGGGGCCAGCGTCACCTGCTCCCTCGGCTCCTGCCTCACCTCCTGTCGAGGCTGATCCTCCACCTTTCGTGCCTCTGACGCACGACCTCTCCGTTGATCATTCCGGGCTTCCCGGCTCTGATCCTCCGTTGGTCGTTTCCGGCCTCTGGTGGTGAGCCAATCTGCCTCAAACCTTTTTGCCATCTCCAAAATACGAGTGATAGGCCAGTCCGAAACAAAAAGAAGGGCATCCCTCATGTCTTCCCGTAACCTTTGTAGAACTTCTTGGTGTACGCTGCCTCATCTAGCTGGTAAGAGTCTGCAAAATGGGCCAGATGGTTGAACTCTCGATGGTACTCCACCACCGTCCTGGAACCTTGCTTCAACTGCAAGAAGCGGTCCTCCAGCTCGTCTCGGGCCGACTGCGGAACAAAGTGCTCCAATAGCATGGGTCTGAACTCCTCCCACGTCACCTCGGCAGCCTCCCTATCAACAAAGGTAGTCTCCAGAACTATCTTCCACCACCGCTTGGCATGGGACTACAAGCAGGAAACAACCAGTGGCACCCTTTCCTCCCAAGGGCTCCGTATCCCTGTCAGCATCTCCTCCATGATGTCTAGCCATTCCTCTGTCCGAACTACCCCCTCTGTCCCCAAGTAGGACGGGGGAGAGAGTCCTCGAAAGATACTGAGCCAGTTGGCTCCCGGAATAGGCTGCAGAGCTGGGGCCTGTTGGTTCCTGATGGCTTCCAAGATAGCCATCAGAGTCTGTCCCATGTCAGACTGTAGGAATTGAGTGGGAACCGGCGGCGGTGGTGCAACTTCCGGAATCTGCGGGGTTCCACCCGGTGGTGTAGGCAGTGCTGGAGGCTGCGCCACAAAATTTATCGTCAGAAATTTGTTTCAACCTTAACTAAAATTGGACAATTATATATGTGATCCCTACATGGGCACACCACTGCTTCCGCTGCTTCGTTTGTCCGCAAACTAAACTCGCGCGCGGGTGTCCCAGCGGTTGTGGACTGTTGCTTTTCGATCGAGGTTTTGCTTTGATACCACTTGTAAGAGCCCCCCCCTTTTTCTTTTTAAAACACCGGGGTCTTATGCCTAGAACCGCCGCTTTGCGGTGACACATCGCTCCCAGGAAGATCGTCACTACAAAACGCCGATTCTTCCGGCCTTATTGATCACAAAAGTAGCAGTGCAAGAGAACATAAGTCCACAGCTAATCACATATATATAATTAAACTCTACGAAGGGAGTGCCCACAGAATAGAAAAAGAGTACAGAAATGAAGGGCTTAAGCCCGGTACATCAATATCCTCACTACAGATCTCTCATGCAGAAGCAAAATAAAACAACTACTAGAAGTCGGGACTCACGATCCCAGCTGGTTGTACTCCTGAGCTAGACTGCCCTGTCTCCAATCGCACCGGTCTCCTGGGCTGCTCCTCCATGCTGGGCTCCACGATCCCCTAATATGATGTGGTTCGAAAACCGTTAGTATATAATACTAAGCCCTATTGTCCCCCACCCCTTCCCCCATGCTCCTAGGCACCGAGCGGGGAGGAAGAAAGGAAAGGAGATGAAAGTGGAGAGTAAAACAAACACAGGTGACAGGGGGACCTAGCTAGCAATTTATAATTATGTTGTAATAGGTAAAGTAAGAAAAGAATTTAACCTTCACTTATGTGAGTACACATAAGCCAAGGGATCTTCTACAAGGCTCCCATCGTATAAAATATCCCATACCACTTTATACGTTGGGGTGTCGGTTATCACAAGCAGTATATCTTTATACTATAAACAAACCCTTTCCAAGCTATGGTTTAACATTTACTTTCCCAAAATAACCCTTCATCTCTTACTTTTATTCCCAAAGTAAAGGTTTTTTAGTCTTTTTCACTTTGCCGCCTTAATTTCCCGCTGGAAATTTTGGTCCCCGCTGGTAATAAAGTCCGAAGCTGAAACCTAAACCCGCAATAGTCCCCCGCGCGCCGCATTTCCGCTCTCTCTGCTTCAGGGGCATTCGTCGACGCACGCCTAAAGCCAGGTCGCCCCTCATCTCTGCCGACAAAGACATACGCCTCTGCTCATTCCCGAACTCTGCGAACTGCTTCTTCCTCGACAACTCTCGACAACAACGGTGCCCGATTCTGCTTCTTCCTCGACAACTCTGCAAACTGCTTCTTCCTCGACAACTCTCGACAACAACGGTGCCCGATTCTGCTTCTTACTCGACAACTCTCCACAACGACGGTGCCCGATTCGTAGGTATGCTCTCAAGTTCGTATTATTTACTTGCCTCCGCTCATTCCCGAACTCTGCGACGACTGAAGCCCAATTTTCTTTCTCTTCTAGGGCAGGGCCTCCCTTCGGGAACCGCCTCTTCATCGACAACGAACTTTCCTCCCTTGGCAAACTGCTTCTTCCTCGACAACTCGACAGCGAGGGTGCCCGATTCCTAGGTATTCTTTCATTCAATCTCTGTCCCAGTCATTTTAACCTATTCTTGAAGGGTATCTCTGTCCCGAACTCTGATGTATTAGGAGGGTTATTTCACTGCTGCTCTCTTCTTTGTTGCGTGGGTGCGGCATATTAGGAGGGTTATGTGATAGGAGGGTTATGTGAACATTAGGAGGGTTATGTAATATAAATAACCATTCAGCTTTGCTCAATTCCTTTGTCTAGCATAACTGAAAATCAAACCAGTCCAATTTCTAAGCCAAATTACTCTCATGTTACTATGATGTACCCTAAATTGCTGGCAGAAGAATCTCTCAATCAAAAAAAGAAATGAAAAAGCCTATTCAACAATATTGTATTTTCACAAAATTTAGATATCAAGAGGATCAGCTAATGCACAAGAATAGCAACAAGTCATTGTCAGTTCGGTTGGGGAAGCTATGTGTGACCATGAGTAAATGCAGTAGGGATCAGGTAGCTTGATATAGCAACTGACATTAAAGAAATTGAAAGCGATTGTAGTGGACTTGATTTCTTCAATCTTTCTTCATTGGATATTTGCTGAGAGGAGTCCTTTTTCTTTTTTGGCATCAAGTTAGATAAGATCTTCTTTTCTTTCTTGATATTTTTTTTTAAAAAGGATTTGAGATGCCGATTTCACACACTTTCATTAACACTTATCTACTTGCCATTCAAATCACAAAATTGCAAATAAATGATTCTTAGAAATAACGTCAATATCAATAATAATTGTTAAGCGATTAATAATTTCCCTCGCGGGCCTGGTACGGTCGCGCTTGGCCGTAGGGGCGTTGCCCCGTGTACCCTGTATGGAATTAAATTAGTTTACTTTTAACCAAGTGGTATTTCATCAAACATTCTTAGAAATAATGTCAATATCAATACTAATTCTTAAGCGATTAATAATTTCCCTCGCGGGCCTGGTACGGTCGCGCTTGGCCGTAGGGGCGTTGCCCCGTGTACCCTGTATGGAATTAAATTAGTTTACTTTTAACCAAATGGTACTTCATCAAACACAAAAAAACGATTACAAGTTTGAAAGAAATTAGATAATTTATGAGTTCATTACATCGCATCGCAAATGGTACTCATAAATTAGATAATTTATGAGTTCATTATTTTTTTTTGTTTTGGATGTCTTAATACAGTGTACCGGTTACTTAGATTTCTGATATTAGATTTCTGATCTTAAATTTGCAAAACAATCTACCTTCGAAAGACAACTTATACTTCCCGTATTTCACACACTTTCATTAACACTTATCTACTTGCCATTCAAATCACAAAATTGCAAATAAATGATTCTTAGAAATAACGTCAATATCAATAATAATTGTTAAGCGATTAATAATTTCCCTCGCGGGCCTGGTACGGTCGCGCTTGGCCGTAGGGGCGTTGCCCCGTGTACCCTGTATGGAATTAAATTAGTTTACTTTTAACCAAGTGGTATTTCATCAAACATTCTTAGAAATAATGTCAATATCAATACTAATTCTTAAGCGATTAATAATTTCCCTCGCGGGCCTGGTACGGTCGCGCTTGGCCGTAGGGGCGTTGCCCCGTGTACCCTGTATGGAATTAAATTAGTTTACTTTTAACCAAATGGTACTTCATCAAACACAAAAAACGATTACAAGTTTGAAAGAAATTAGATAATTTATGAGTTCATTACATCGCATCGCAGACACTTGGAGATGGCCAGCCAAAATCATGCTGAGGCGTCGTCGTCATTGCCAAACCAGGGTGGGCCAGTCCTACGTAAAAGAGGGCCTCCTTCAACTTCGGCGGCAACCGCTGAGCAAACTCGAGAGTCGACCCGAGTATGTGTTAGTAATTGGAGACGGTCATTGACTGCAGAACAACGGAGTGCACTGAATGCAAGGAGAGCACAATCACGCTCAACGATGACTTTACCATCGGCCGTGGAAGTCCAACCAACACATCAAGAACCTCCAAATCAATCGAATGAAATTGAAGATGACAGTTCTGCGCCCACTTCGCGGACATGACGTCGTAATATTGCAAGAAATTATCGTTCCTCCGACAACGTCCGCGTCTTCCAGCTACCACAACCGACGATTTGCCCTCACTGTGCAGCTCGATTATTCCACAAAGAAACCAAAAATTTATGCTGTAAACTTGGCAAGGTAATTTTACCTGCCATTCCTGTCTCCCCACAATTGTTGGCTCTTTACACTGATCAGACAATAAGAGGGCGTCATTTCAGGCAAAATATACGTGCATACAACCATGTATTCTCTTTCACATCCATGGGCGTTACACTTGACGAAACACTTCCAGCTTTCAACCAGGGTTTGTACACTTTCAGAGCACATGAGGCTATATATCACAAAATTGGATCTCTTCTTCCTACTCCTGGGGACAGACCACGATTTTTACAAATGTTCATCTATGACACCGAACATGAGACATCACATCGTTTGGCGGAAAATAATGGACTCGATGCGGAAATATTGAATGAGATCAAAGATATCCTTGATACACACAACCCATATGTCATAACATTTAGACAAATTGCTCAACACCAGCAGTTACAGTCGTGTTAACTACTTATTCGTGAACGACCGTCTACCGACCGACAATATATCCTTCCTACCGCATCTCAAGTAGCTGCAGTTTTGGTGGGAGCTGAAGATTTTGCTGAGTCTACCGATAGGGACATCAAAGTCCATTCTACAAGCGGGCATTTGACTACAGTCAGGGAGTACGCAGGTTTTTATGATCCACTACAGTACCCACTCCTGCTCTCGCACGGTACTTTTGGTTGGGATTTAGCTTTACAGACGGATCAGGGGTTACGTGTTAGTTGTTGTGACTATTACGCATGCTTGCTCCAGGTTATAAATTTCACGACTGTTGATTAAGAGCTTCATGTAATAGATTTTTAATTTCCTAATTTCGTATAGTTTGTGGCCTAATACAGATACGCACGAATAATTCATCAATACTTCTTCGCGGAGGACGACTACTTCAACAATATGTTGTGGATAATTACATCAAGATTGAGACTCAAAAACTCAGATGGATTAGCCTAAATCAAAATAAAATTCGTGCGGAGCTTTATCAAGGATTACAAGATTGCTTAAATGCTGGTGAAAATAATGCATGTATATTTACTTGCTTATTCGTGCTTCTCAAACTGTTCTAATATATGCAGTTGCTGATTAACGTCTATCATTTATTCTTTCTTAATTCTTTCATAATTCTGTTTGCTTAGGAAATATTGGGCGACGAACCGTCCTTCCGTCTTCCTTCATTGGCAGCCCTCGGGATATGTATCAGAGGTATCAAGATGCAATGTCAATCGTGCAACACTACGGCAAACCAGATATATTTTTAACAATGACATGCAATCCTAATTGGAGTGAAATCAAAAAAGAACTTTATCTAGGACAACTTCCGCATGATCGTCCAGATCTACTTACGAGAATCTTTCGAGCTAAATATGAAAACTTAAAAGATGAGATCTTCAATAATGGTATCCTTGGAAAGGTTGTTGCGCACGTTCACATTATTGAGTTTCAAAAGAGAGGTCTACCACACGTACATATGTTAGTTATTTTTGATGCCGAAGATAAATTAAATACTCCAGATGAGTATGATTCTTTGGTTATTGCTGAGATACCCAATCAAGAGGCGGATCGCCCTTTATATGATGCTGTTCTAAAACATATGATACATGGACCATGCGGTCACTTTAAACCGAATGCACAATGCATGAAGAATTTTGTGTGCAGTAAGGGGTATCCTAAGTCTTTTGCAGAGTATACTATTCAAGGGAATGACTCATATCCTGTTTATCGACGTCGGAATGATAATAGTAGAACTATTACAGTTGGTCGTGGCATTGTGGTGGATAATAGATGGGTCATTCCATACAACCCGTGGTTACTCTTAAGGTATGATTGCCACATCAATGTGGAGATATGTAGTAGTATTAAGAGTATTAAGTATTTGTACAAGTATGTCTACAAGGGACATGATTGCGTGTCATTTGAAGTTCGCCCTGCCCCTAATTATGATGAGGTGAGCAAGTACGTTGATGGTCGTTGGGTTTGTGCACCAGAGGCATTATGGAAAATATTTAAGTTTGAGATGACGAGGATATACCCTTCTGTTTCGAGATCGCAAATTCATTTACCAAATCAACATCAGGTTCACTTCGGTACTGGGGACACGATTTCAAGTGTCTTGGCAAATGAGAGGAACTCCAAATCGATGCTAACTGAATTTTTTCGTTTGTATAGTGACGACCAAGAGCGTGAGAAATACTTATATAAAGATCTTCCAAAATATTACAGATATTTATCTGCCGAGCGCAAGTGGATACCGAGAGTATCAAATCAAAAGGTTATTGGTAGAATATATGCAGTCAACCCAATGGAAGGCGAAAGGTTTTACTTATGACTGCTACTTAATCATGTTAAGGGTCCAAAATCGTTTGAGGATCTAAAGTTTATCGGCGGTGTTCAATGTACAACCTTTAAACAGGCTGCAGAGCAATACGTACTTCTTGAAGAGGACAATAGCATTCGAGATTGCCTGGCTGAAGCAAGATGTTTTAGAATGCCAATTTCGTTGAGAAGGCTTTTTGCAACAATTTTGTTATACTGTGAACCGACATCTGTACAAGATCTGTGGGATGAGAATTTTGACAGTATGACGGAAGATTACACTTCAAGCAGCACTTCAAATAACACTTATAAAAAAGATAAGTTACTTCATGATTTAGATGACATCCTACAACAACACAAGAAAACAATAAAAGATTTTGGTTTGCCGGCCATAAGTGAAGGTTTTGAGGGTTTGCACCTCTTCTCTAGCCTAATAGAACATGAACGTTCGTTCTTAATATCTGATGATGACTTAAATTCAGTAAACTCATTTAATCCAGAACAGCTGTCTGCATTCAACATCATCAGTGCATCTATATGAAAACGACAAAATGTAATGTTCTTCTTGGATGGTCCAGGTGGTACGGGAAAAACTTACCTTTATCGAGCATTGCTGGCAACTTTCAGAAAGGAAGG
Source organism: Platanthera guangdongensis (assembly GCA_039583875.1). Lineage (NCBI taxonomy): Eukaryota > Viridiplantae > Streptophyta > Magnoliopsida > Asparagales > Orchidaceae > Platanthera > Platanthera guangdongensis. Next base: position 85,007,260 of record CM077154.1, on the reverse strand, counting down.
GTTCATTATACTAGCCACAGCTTCATCGGGGATCGCAGCAAACCTACTCCCGGGTGGGAGGACTGCACACTCGAAGTTCAAAATACCTATCAGATATGAAATAATGTCGACATGCAGATTTAATAAGCAGTCTGATTTGCGTGAATTGATACAACAAGCCGGGGCAATTATTTGGGATGAGGCCCCAATGATTCATAAAAAGGCATTCGAAGCTGTGGATCGATCTTTCAAGGATGTCCTTGACGTCAATCAGCCCTTCGGCGGTAAGGTTATGATCTTTGGTGGTGATTTCCGTCAGCTGACACCGGTCGTTGTAAATGGAACAAAATCTCAAATTATTAGCGCAAGCATTGTTGAATCGTATTTATGGACGAATGTTCGCATTCTTAGCTTAACAATGAATATGAGAGCTCACGACGATCCACATTTCTCGGAGTTCTTACTGCGCGTGGGTAACGGTGACGAGCCAGCCGTTCTAAATGATATGATTCAGATTCCAACCTCCATGGTCATACCTTGGGTAGATGAACGCTCAATAAATATATTGATCGATGCAATATTCCCTGAGCTTGGTTCCCCAACAGATGTCAATTACATGGAAAGCAGAGCCATAATAATGCCTTTGAATGAAGATGTCAACAAAATAAATGAAAAATGTCTTGAAATATTTCCGGGAGAATGCAAAACTTACTATTCTTTTGACTCAGTAGTAGATGACACTCATAATTTATATTTGCCAGAATTCTTAAATTCAATAAATCCGGGGAATCAACCACCTCACAAGCTCAATCTCAAGAAAGGTTCACCGATAATGCTTCTTAGAAATATTGATCCAAAAATTAGGTTGTGCAACGGAACAAGGCTTATATGTGTAAACGTTTCAAGAAATGTTATTGAAGCTGAAGTATTGAGTGGGGAGTTTAAAAGACACAAAGTATTTCTACCACGAATTCCCTTGAAGAGCGCAGAGGATGTTAAGATGCCCTTCGAGCTCACCCGAAAGCAATTCCCAATACGATTGAGCTATGCTCTAACCATCAACAAATCACAGGGCCAAACAATTTCAAATGTTGGAGTATATTTACCAAATGATGTTTTTAGCCATGGACAACTGTATGTGGCATTGGCAAGAGGAATTTCTGCAAATAACACTAAAGTGATGGTTAAAAATGGTACATTGGAGGAGCACGAAGGAGTGTACACTAGAAATGTGGTGTTCAAAGAAATATTCACAAAATTACATGCATCGAGCCAAATTACATAGATTGAGTGGATTAATGTAACATTTGTAATATTCAAGAACTACTTTTTCTTCTGTTTTTGTATTCAGTGTACTTTTATGAATATATTATGCATTGTATTATTTCTTCTAGACATGTTTGAAAGCTTTCACAACCATTACCTCCGTCCACTATGTATATCTGGGACCACAAACGATTATGCATTGTATTACTTCTTCTAGACAAATGACGGCCGCAACAGGATCTTTCATTACAATCTTTAGTAGAGAGTGCTCCAGTGCATCACGACTCCTTGCATCATTCAAGGTTTGATCTCCCATGCATCGTTTCCCTTTTTTAATGTATATGTGAAATTTTTCTATAGCAAGTGCTTGATGTTAGATATTTAAATATATGTCCGCACGCGTGTCAGGCCGACTCGGAATAGGTTAACCGGTTCGTGTCACCCTAGGGCTTGCTTTACACTGGAAGTACTATAAATACTCATTCCATACTTGATGCTTCATATGTGTGGCCTCATCTAACTCTACAGTTGAAAGCTTGCAGTATGATAACTTACGTCGTTATTATGCATATATAATTTGAATTTTTACTTTGAGGGTTCATGGTGAATAAGGCATTGGATCGTTATGGTTCCGCAATTATAAAGATTTGAAAGTGCGTGTTTTGATTGTTCAGAAAAAAAATTATAAAGATTTGAAAGTAAAAATGAGGGGTTGGTTTGGTTTACACTGGAAGAAATGGGCGGTTAGTTTGATATTGCCCTCCAAGTCAAATGACGCCCACACGACCAATGTCGCCCCCATAATAAATGGCGCCACCACGACAAATGGCGGTCAAACGGCAAATGACGGCTTCGTGACAAATACCTCCCCCACGACAAATGACGGCCCCATGACAAATGATGGCCCCACGACAAATGACGATCACACGACTAATGTCACCTCCACGACAAATGTCGCATCTACGACAAATGTTGCATCCACGACAAATGTCGGCCCCATGACAAATGTCGCATCCACGACAAATGTCGCCCCCGCGACCAATGTCGCCCCCGCGACCAATGTCGCCCCCGCGACCAATGTCGCCCCCGCGACCAATGTCGCCCCCGCGACCAATGTCGCCCCCGCGACCAATGTCGCCCCCACGACCAATGTCGCCCCCGCGACCAATGTCTCCCCCGCGACCAATGTCGCCCCCTCGACGAATGTCGCCCCCGCGACGAATGTCGCCCCCGCGACGAATGTCGCCCCCGCGACATATGTCGCCCCCGCGACATATGTCGCCCCCGCGACAAATGTCGCCCCCGCGACAAATGTCGCCCCCGCGACAAATGTCGCCCCCACGACAAATGTCGCCCCCACGACAAATGTCGCCCCCACGACAAATGTCGCCCCCTCGACAAATGACACACCCGCGACAAATGTCGCCCCCACGACAAATGTCGCCCCCTCGACAAATGACACACCCACGATGAATGTTGCCCGCACGGGGTCCCCCGTGCACGACTGCTTGTATATATTGAAATAACCTTAATTTATAAACTTGCCCACACAAGCTTATAGACCAAGGGATCGTTTTGCAGGGCCTAATGTATAAGCGTCCCATTCCACTTATACTTTAGGTATCAGGGTTAAATGAATCGAGTATGCTATGACATACAAGTGGGTATGATGGACATGCAAGTGCAACACACGCACCCGACTCTGTGCACACAGACCTTTAGTTCCCCCTTTCGGAGCCGTTACCTCCCAGGATACCTCCGTAGTGGCAGACGAAAGCGGTGGGTTGGGCCTCGCCCACCTCAAAACCAGTAATAGCACTACCAGTCTGACCTATCGTACGCCTCAACACTTGGTGCACAAAGCAGACTACCGCGTACTCTTGCCGACTAGACCGCCGGACTTAAGTTTGGCGAAGTGTTAAACCACACTTGCCGAGTCATCGTATAGGCGTCGGTGCAATGACTAACCCATACCGAAGACCCACCACCTTAACTTTCTTTCCTTTCATGCACATGCAAATTTATCGTATCAGTACCGAGCCAAAGCTCCCCGGACCATCCCGTCCGTCACAAGTATCAACCGAGCCAAAGCTTGCCGGACCAAAACGTCCGTCACAAATATCAACCGAGCCAAAGCTCGCCGGACCAAAATGTCCGTCTCATAACCATCCAAGCCGAAGCTCCCAACTATCTTCCTGTGCTATCTGTGTTCGTGAAATGTGCAACCCTAATTACTAAGTTACTCTTTTCAGCTTGTTAGTTCAGTTTACGTTAACCCAGGACTGCCCCCGGTATTCCCTGTGAAGGGCTCTCAAGGGGCACTAGGAACCATGTTGGGATTACGCCCAACGTTCCCTTTTGCAAGGTACCTATTATTATTATTGGTTGATTCCCTTACCCATTACCTTCTCATATTGCGATAGGCTAATCCTAGGGTAGTTTAGACCTTTCACTCCTGCGGGAACGACGATCTTTCGTCGAACTCGCGTACCTTTCAACACACATCAACTCGATTCCCACCACTCCTTAGAACTTATATGGTGACTCATCAATTCAACACGACTAACTCTACACTATTCCAACTCTTATCCTAATACAACTTTTCCCTAAATTACTATTTGCAGACCAACCTATACTAAGTGATGTTCATGATAGGATGTCCTTCAAGTTTTCATCCGAATGACCTAGGTTATTACTGGAGTCCTATCATGACAAAAATGATTTAATTCCAGAATATTGTATTTTCCTCAATTAATCTTCTATTTAAATAATTTCTTAAAAGAGCCAATTATTGTCAAGTTGATCATGAAGTATACATTTTAGACATGATTAATGTTTCATAAATTCATGATAATATTCCATATATCCAAAAGTGGCAATTTCCAAATTTGACATTTTCTACAAACATTTAAGGGTCCTAAAATTATTTTAGCAGTAATTCTTATATTCCAAGATTTGTAAATCAACTACTTGAAATTATCATCCAAATAATTTGAGTTAAATATATTACACTACTACAATCCTAAAATTATCACTGGCCAATTTTCATGATTTTTCACAGAATATTTAATTCTAAATAAATTCAATACAAAAATCTACAAAGGGCATAATTGTGAATCAAGTACTATGAATATACTTCAAAAATTTCTAATTAAATTCCTAACTGTAGATATCATCATAAAATCATCAGTGGCCAAAATTCACATTTTTACAAGTTATATTATTCTTTAAATGATTTATTTACCAAGTATGGCCTTTACAAAATTTATGAAGGAAGCAATATATACAATCCTTTAAAAATTATAATAAAATTCAGAGACCTCTATTTAGGTCAAAAACCTCTACTGGCCAAATTTTACTAGATTCCATTTAAACCAAATGATCAAATTAAATCAAATACTAAATTGGACACTTTGATATTTAACAAATGAACTACCATGAATATAATCTATAAAATTCCACTAAAAATATCTAGGGGTTAAACTCACCCTAAGATTCATTCTACCCCATTCTCATAATTTTTAGATGATGTTAAGTTACTGTTTTGACCTAGTAGTGCTTCTACCCTAAAGCTAGGGTTTGACTTTTGAGGTACTTAACTACTTCTAAATTCCCTAACATTTCAACCAGAGGCTTAAATATAAATAAGCTATCTCTCTACTAAATTACAAGGCCATACAAGGGCATTTGCCCCTATGTCCTTCACGACCCCCAAAGGTCCTTCCTTAGGGTGTGAACTTGGGTCCAAGGGTAAATCAACCCTAATTCATCCATCTTTCCCAAAGAGGGGAGGGTACTTAAGGTAATACTAAGTCAGTGGTCCAAAAGGTCTGTGCATTCAATATTTTATTTTTTTTTATTTTTGGCTATAAGCACACCAAGCCCTTTACAAGCCAACACATGCAAGGGGGTTTACCAAACTTTCTATAGTCCATATGGGATGAAATTTTAACCATGCCTTAATAATGTCCCAATGGACATGCCACCAAAAATTGGGGCCTTTTGGAGTTGAACTACTCTAAGAATCACCTAAACAAGCCTAGGGGTATTTTAGTAATTTCCCATTAATTTAATTCCAATTAATCCCATTTTTGGGCAGGGCATACTTATGCCCTAAACCAGTTACTTCCCAAAATCCCAGGTCATTTGGGCCTCTGGATGGGCTTGAGCATCTCTTCCAATTTCTGCATTTTTGTTATTTGCAGCCCAAGACCATTCACCTTTTCAAATCTTGAAAGTGAGATATCTCAACATGCAGAGGGCCAAATTGACTAAGTTTTCTACCATAGGTCTAATATACCCATAAGGGTAGTCCACCAAAATTTGGGGCATACTAGAGTTGTTATGCTCCAAAAATCAACAAAATTTAATTTATCATATTCTGACTAAAACTATAGAATTATTTTCCCCACAAATTCCCCTTTTTTGGGGAGGGCCTAGATATGCCTAATTAAGCAACATGACCAAAATGTCAGTCCATTTGGACTTAGGGTTTGGACAGGGCACTCATTTTATTTTCTGACCTACCCTAGGACCAACCCTAGGAAAATGGCTCTATAGGGCATTATACTTAAACAATAATTATGTGTAACATATCAAATTAAAGATAACTTCAAGACCTACAATTTTCATGTTGAGTACATTTTATGAAAAAGGATGTAAGTGCCCTAATTGTTGGCATGCAAAAGTTGGTTAAGAAGACCAAAAAGAAGCACTATTCATGTAATTAAATAAATCCAGGATTTATAATATTGCATGGCACTAATCTTAAAGCCATCGGACGGCTGCTACTTTTCTTATCCAAATGCATGGATTCCAGCCCGAACTTCACGGGGGCTTTCCCGGCGGCTACCGGCGGCGCTTCCATCGGCAAACATCACCTCCCCCCTCACGGTGGTGGGGGCAAGCTTTTTCCGGCGGCTAGGGCGGCGGGAGGTGGCGGCGCCACCTCACCCAAAAGCTTCCAAAACTCCATTATTGGAGAAAAAGAAGAACTGGGTTCGGGATCATTCGAGCCCGAACCCTACCCTAAACATTCCTAAGATCTAGGCATGAAGAGAGAGGTGAGGGAGGACCTTCCCGGTGGCCTTGCGACGTGAGGAACAGCGGAGAGCCATTGCGGCGGCGGCGGCACTGTCCCTCAGTTTCACGGCTCCAGCTCGGTTTCTCTCTCTCTCTCTACTACTCTCCTTGTCCTGAGGGTGATGAAACTGAAAGGAGAGCGGGGGGGGGGGGGGGAATGAGAAGATGAAGTACAGAGGGGGGGGGGGTGATAATTCCTAAGTGAGAGGTGGCGGGCTAGCATTGTTCTTGTCACCATGCATGCATGGGTGGGCCACACTCCATCCACCTCCTCTTCAATAACTCCAAGGGTCGGCCAGCCCAAGTGGGGGCTGATGGCATGGGTCCAAGTGGCTCATTCCACTAAACACCCTTAAATATACCCCTTTCTCTCTCCTAATTATTCTTCATTTTGAGATTCTCTCTCTCTCCTAGTTACTAAGTTGGCTAGTCAACCCTCTAGTCTATTGGCAGCCCACTTGTCCATTTCATCCCTCAAAGTAAGGTTAGCCCAAATGAATTGGGCTTGAGCTTGAGTTAGCCCATTTGGGCAAGCTTGACCCAAACCTAGGCTAGGGTTGACCTAGGTCAATTTGGTCTTGAGTTTTCCCATAATGGGTCGCTGGTGACCCATTGGCCTCCCCTAAGGCCTAGGTAGGGTTGTCTAGGCCCTTTGGAGGTCACTTGACCCTTAGGTAGGACACTTGACCACTTTAGGGCTAGAGTTCACTTTGGTCAACTTAGCCTTTTTGGGTGGACCCCAATGGGTCCTAGGTGACCCATTGACCTCACTCTAGGGTTAGGTGGGATTGGGTGGGGTTCACTTGGCTTGGGGATGGTCAATTGACCCTAAGTAGGTTAGTTTGACCCATTTAGGGTTAGGGTTGACTTGGGTCAACTTAACCCCTTTGACTACCCTCCATGGGTCCCTAGTGCTATAATGGATGTTACAATGAGTTGGTGAGACCATGGTGGGGTCTTGAAGTCTTGGTGAAACCCCATGGTTATCTTAAACTAAGGTTCAGGAATTTACTATTTGTAGACCATAGTGGTCTCACCCACATTCTTAGGTTTTCTTGGTCTTCTTGGGCTTCCTAGGGTTTGGTCATGACCTAGTCATGGCCAAAACTACTCTTAGGGGTCTAGTTGGAAATGAGATGTTACACAGAGGTAGTTTTGAATAAAGAGCAAGAAGCTCTATTGTCTAAGAAAAAATTCAGAGAACAGGCTGAGTTGAAGCCTGATTTTGAGCAGTGGAGTCCAACATCCAGGAACATTATGCTGACTGCTTGGAAAGCTGTAAAGGACAAGAACTATGATAGGGGAAAATGGTACTCTGCATAAGAATGACAAAAGTATGAAGCCAGACAAGAAGCCATTGTTCAATATAGAAGAAAGGCAAAAACTGGGAAGCTACCTCCTAATGCTCAGGAGCCTAGCAAATATTTCCCAAAGCCCTTTCACTACTTTGAAAGGCAAAGAATAAGGGCTGAAGAGCAAAAGAAGAAATATCCTAAGGGAAAGAAGCCAGCTGATGATACTGATGCTCTAGTACAAGCCAAGATCCAATCAGGCAAAGGCATAGTTATCAAGGAGCCAGATCAGCTTTAGATTAGATTTACTTGATTGCACAACTTTGTAATCCTTAGTGTTGAAATTTATGTAAACTTTTGATTAGAAACTTTTGTAAGTTGAAACAAAACAATAATTAATGCTCATTCTGGTTGCATTATTATTCTGTGATGAATTGTTATATATGTTTTGTTTTAAAAGTTACCCTGTCATATAATGTTGTTATACATCATAATGTGTATTTGTTATGAATGTTGTATATCATTGACTAAGGGTTATGAATTCTCCAAATAGGGGGAGATTGTTGGGTACATTGGAAAATGTGTACCAGATTTGAAGAAGCCTCACCTTACTCAATGATATACATCAAAGTGTATTTGATGTTGTTTTGAGTTTATATGTGCAGGTTAAGAAAATGCAAGAATGCAGGAAAAAATTTCTAAGTCCATATGTCGACACCAGGAGAAGCTGTGTCGACACTTATGAAGGCTTGTGTCGACACTAGAGAAAAGCTGTGTCGACACTTGGAGTTAATTGTGTCGACACTTGGAAAGGCTATGTCGACACCAGAAGAAACTGTGTCGACATATAGAGGCAGTGTTGACACACAGAGAAGCATAGTCGACATCAACTGTGTCGACATATAGAGGCAGGGTCGACACACAGAGAAAGTTTAGTCGACATCAACTATGTCGACACACAGAGGCAGTGTCGAAACACAGAAGCTTAGTCGACATCAACTGTATCAACACCAAGAGGCAGTGTCGACACACAGAAGACCTTGTCGACTTCAATTATGTCGACACACAGGACTTGTGTCGACACACAACAAAGTTTCAACTAAGTTAAAGAAAAGAAGTGATTGTGTCGACACACAGAATTAGTGTCGACACATTCTACAGATGCTGTGTCAAGAAGCAGTATCAACAACAAAGGAGACGTGTCGACACCACCAAGGCTTGTGTCGACACTTAGTCCACTTGTGTCGACACTTAGTCTACTTGTGTCGACACATGAAGAAGTTCAGTCTCAACATTTTGCTAACAGAGACAGAGTTTCAAGAAGTGAATGGATGACTTGACAGCTGCCATAACCAACCGGTCTACTGCAACTGTCAGAGCTGTCAGAAGTTTGTTAGAAACCGGATCAGCCGGTTATAATGGAGAAAGTCTATATAAAGGCATTCTCCTTTAACAGATGAAAAAAAAAGACTGATGAGAGAAGAAAACACTGATACTGAGATAAAATAAAAAGAAGAAGTTGGAGAGAGAGAGAGAGCTTCATATATTGAAGTGCAGTTGCTGAACTAGGCTGCTAAGAAGGATTCAGATTGTGATCTGAATATCAAGAAAGAAGCTGATTGAAGATCAACTTCATAGGAGATTCAACCCTACTGAGTTCAGATTCAAGAAACTTTGAAGAAAGCTAAGAGTGGTTGTTCTCTGCCATCAGATTCTTCCAAGAACTGATCAAGAAGCCATCCATCCATTCTCTCTCTACCAGGGTGGTGGTTAAATACATTGTTAAATCTATTTTCTGTAGGATCTTTATAAGATCTGAGTTGTAAGCCTGTGTTTATAAAGGCTATGTGTAGGAGAGTATTTTCTCTAAGTGGTAGGCCTTATTGAAGGCTGAGGTAGGGCTGTGAGCCTGAGTTGTAGGAGATTGTGATCTCTGAGTGTAGGCCTTGTTGAAGGCTGAGGTAGGGCAGTTTGCCTGAGTTGTAGGAGTGTGGACTCACTCTGAGTTGTAGGAACCTTGATTAGGGTTCCGAGCTATAAGATTTGAGGATCTGAGGTGAAGAGAAGAAGTTAGGCCGAATCTAGCACACTGCTAGATAGGCGAAGGGGGAAAGTGGATGTACCCAGACCTTGGTGAACCACTATAAACTCTGTGTGCAATCTGTGATTGTGTAATTCTGTGAATTTTGTGCTATGCTAGCTGTTAAATTAGCTGTTTCAAATTAAGTAACTTTATAGATATTCTGCCTTAGAAGAAAAAGGAATTACACCTATTCACCCCCCTCTAGGTGGTTGGGCACTAATTCTTTCATAGCTCCTGCCTAGGGAGATCCCTTTCCGCTGCCTCTGCCAGAACCTCCTTCTCGGGGCGCTGTCCGGGAGGGTTCTCGCCCAATGACGGGGCAGCCACCACCGGGACCTGAGGAGTCCCCCACTCGCCTCTTGCCGAGAGTTAGAACTCACCAACCCATTAGTTCATCTCAAAACCCAGGTATTGAGATGAAGGGTGGCGGGGTGCATGAACACAAAGGGGAGAAGTCTTCAGGAAGTGTGGGATTAAGCCCAACCACAGAACCACGCGGATATTCCGCCATAAGGGGACCATCGGGGTCAACACCCTGACCTAGAATGCGATGGGTAAGCCAAACACGCGGTCCCACACACACGAGTCCTGCTGGATAATATAATCTCAACACACCCACGCAGCAGGACAACCCGCTATGATACAAAGTTAGAACACGCCAACCCATTAATTTATCTCAAAACCCAAGTATTTAGATGAAGGGTGGTAGGGTACATGAACACAAAGGGGAGAAGTCTGCAGGCGGTGTGGGATTAACCCCAACCACAGAACCACAGGGATATTCCGCTACAAGGGGCCCACCGGGGTCAACACCCAGACCTGGAATGCGATGGGGAAGCTAAACACGCGGTCCCACACACACGAGTCCTGCTGGATAATATAATCTCAACACCGAGAAGGGTAAGTGGATGGTCTGCAAGACTTCTCGCCTGAAGTCCTCCAACATCCCCAACGCCACCCCACTTCCCCGAGAGGGAGAACCTCCTGAGCCAAATCATTCTCCTTCACCTCCAGCCATGAGACTTGACTTGAGATTTTCCTGTATCAGCCACGATCCACGCTCACCGCACCAGAAATGTTGAAGCCAAAAACTGACCTCCACGAGAGTTCATACCTTGGGGTGCAACCGTCACCTATTTCTCCCAAGCCTCGACCCAAGACTAGAAACAAAGACCAAGAACTGACCCAAAGCCTCAGCTGGGAGGTCCTTCCACTAACCCGGAAGTTCTCTGAGTGCTTCCCCTCCAAAGCCAATTGTTGGGCTAAGAGTACCTCAGAAAGCTCTAGAAGGCAAAATGAGAGTATGAGGAAAATCTGTCTTCTGAGGTATCCTGTGGGTCTATTTTTAGATTTCCAAAATCTGGTCTACAAAAATCGTACTTCTGCTGCCCTAAAATTACTAAAATGGCCCTAGACTGGTCTGTCAATAGCCAAACTCCGTTATTCTGAGATAAATGCAGACAAGAGGTGTTTAGGCAATTTCAGGTCTGGGTCGAGCAGGAGCATTGAGTGGCGAAACATCACTCAACGCCAAAGGCTGGCGGGAGCGTTGAGCGGAGAAGCATCACTCAATGTCAAAGGCTGACGGGAGAGTTGAGTGGAGAAGCATCACTCAACGCCAAAGGCTAGCGGAAGCGTTGAGTGGAGAAGCATCACTCAACACCAAAGGCTGCCGGAGCGTTGAGTGGAGAAGCATCACTCAACGCCAAAGGCTGATTGAGAGCGTTGAGTGGAGAAGCATCACTCAACGCCAAAGGCTGATCGGGAGCGTTGAGTGGAGAAGCATCTGTCAACGCCAAAGGCTGATCGGGAGCATTGAGTGGAGAAGCATCACTCAATGCCAAAGGCTGATCGGGAGCATTGAGTGGAGAAGCATCACTCAATGCCAAAGGCTGATCAGGAGCTTTGAGTGGAGAATCATCACTCAACGCCAAAGGATGAGCGTTGAGTGGAGAAGCATCACTCAACGCCAAAGGATGACAGGAGCGTTGAGTGGAGAAGCATCACTCAACGCCAAAGGCTGCGGGAGCATTGAGTGGAGAAGCATCAGTTAATGCCAAAGGCTGACAGGCATCCACCATCCTGAGGTGCAAGCCTTCCCGCCCGTCCTGCTTCTGCCTTGGCCTGAGCCTAGAATCTGCGTTCGACGAACTATGCTTCCAGCCCGACAAACTGAGCTCTACGAACTGGCATTCGACGAACTACGCTTCCAGCTCGACAAACTGAGCTCGACAAACTTGCGTTCGACGAAATGACGCTACTCAACCCCTAGGCGAGAGCCTTCCTGCCTACTTGCGGCGAGAACCATCCCGCATGCTTTCTTACTTGATCCAATTATAAGTCCAAATCTAGCCCAATCCTGGTGCTTGGAGGATCTTGGTCCCACCCAGTGAATATGGGGTTGTACAACAATGACATCGAATTTGCGGAATTCTTGCCAAAGTTCAGAAATGGCGTGGAGCGAATAATAGAAAATGACATGATACGCCTTCTCGACTCAATTGTTATGCCTTGGGAGGGGGAGCAATCAATCGATGATCTAATTAATTTTGTTTTTCCAAATATGCGAACTTATGATGTCAACAGTACCGATGTTGAGTATTTGGAGACAAGAGCTCTAATAACTCCATTAAATGAAGACGTTAACAAGTTGAACAAAAAAATGCATGGAAATATTTCCGGGGAATAATACAACTTATTACTCTTATGAGTCAGTTTCAGATGATAACCATAACTTATCTCCCGGAATTTTTAAATTCTATCAATCCAGGTAATCTACCAACACACAAACTAACATTAAAGCGTGATTGTTCAATTATGCTTCTCCGAAATACAGATCCCAAAATTGGATTATGCAACACACAAGACATATTTGTCGCAGATTTGGAAGAAATATCATTGAAGGAACTATATTGGTAGGGCATTTCAAGGGTCTCAGAGACTTCATTCCACGCATACCACTATAAAGCACAGAAGACTACAAGATTCCATTCGAATTAATGAGGAAACAATTTCCTGTCAGATTGAGTTTCACATTGACAATTAACAAGTCTCAGGGCCAGACAATTAGAAATATCGGAATCTATCTTCCAAATCACGTCTTCAGTCATGACCAATTGTATGTTGCTTTATAAAGAGGAGTTTTAGCACATTCAACAAAAGTTTTAGTGAAAAACTATGCTATCGAAGGTCATGAGAGTGTGTACACGAAGAACATTTTCATCAAGGAGAGTTTTGATCGGGTCGACCCGACGACGACAACAAGTACGGTATGACATCAACTGCATTAAAAGAACAGTTTAGTTCATTCCATTTCACATGCATAGATCGGATTAAATAATACTATATTTTGTATGTTACAACGAAAAAATTATTTGCTTTTTCAGGCTTCATAGACTCAACGATGAATGACTATACAAAGTCAAAGAAGGATAGAACATGAAAAGAAAGAAATGAATGTTGAAGTTGGCCGAGGTCAACGTTAGAGTTGGAATGAACATGAGAGTTCGTTCTATAATTATTTATTTTGCCAATTGTTTTTGTTTTATCTCATCTGTTATTGTTCGATAAATTGAGTTTATAAACATCAAATTATTTTTCATTTTTCAAATTATAAAGTTTTTGAACTTATAGTTTTTCATGTTTTACTTCCCATTTTGGAGTTTTTGAAAATCTCCACTGCACGACAAATGTTGCCCTCATCAAATATGTCTCCTCTCACGACAAATGTCGCTCCCCCTAACAAATATCCCGCCCACGATAAATGTCGCCCCCACAACAAATGTTGCACCCACGACTACTGTAGCAACCACGACAAATGTCGCAATCACGACAAATATCGCCCCCACGACAAATGTCGCCCCCACGACAAATGCCGCCTCCACGACAAATGCCGCATTCACGACAAATGATTCCCCCATGACAAATGCTGCCCCACGACAAATGCCGCCTCCACGACAATTGCCGCACCCACGACAAATGCCGCACCCACGACATATGTTGGCCCACGACATATGTCGCCCCCACGACAAATGTCGAACCCACGACAAATGTCGCACCCACGATAAATTTCGCGCCCATGACAAATGTCGCACCCACGCCGAAAGTCTCTCCAACGCCGAATGCCCCCGGGCCGAAGGCCCGTGCCTGTAACTCGTATATATATATATATATATATATATATATATATATATATATATATATAATTAAAAATATAAACTTATAAATTTCACATAAGTAAGACAACAAGAACATGTAAAAAAAAACATACATAAGCAATAGAAATTTAAAAGAAAATTTGAAAAATGAAAGTATGGCAATCAAACTAGATTTTATCATAACAACTCTTTGGCTTTGTTCGTTTCACAGGAATTGAGATGTGGGATTTGGAATAGGCATCAATTCCAATTCCCGAAGAAATTGTAATTGAAGTCAATTTCAATTTTGTTGTTCTGCTGTATGCAAAAATTTTATCACAGGAATTGAAATTAGTAATTTCACTGTTCGTATGCATATTATAATTTTTGCACGATCCAGCATTTTTCGTCTGAACGTGCATTTTCTTGCCTGGGCGGGCATTTTTGCCCGGAAGCCGAGGTTGTCAGGATCGAGATCCTAGATGAGATCATTTTGAGGTTGGATCAGATCTAATAGTAGGGTCGGTTTGAGGATCGCTTTACAAAATCAGGATCGATTTATAAAATCTGGACCGTAGGAACGTAAGATCCTATGATCTGGATCACGATCCTAACAACCTAGTCGGAAGCGGATTTTTCCGCTCGTACGCGTATTTTTCTGCCTGAGCGATCATTTTTCTGCCCGGGCGCTCAATTTTCCTCCCGGGCGCGCATTTTCCGCCTGGAGGCGTCCGGGCGAAAGAAAACGCACTCTGTGAAAATTTCGCGCACGAGGAAAAATAAACGCGGTCGAGGAAAAAATCACGGTTGGGCCAAAAATTGCAGTCAGGCGAAAAAATCAAGGTCGGGCGAAAAATTCGCGCCCATGTGAAAAAATTCGGGTCTGGGCGAAATATTCGGGCCTGGGCGAAATATTCGATCACGGGAGAAAAATGCACGGTCAGGTGAAAAAATGCGTCGGGCAAAAAATTTATGCCCTTGCAGAAAAATTCGCGTCTTGGCGAAAAATTGGTGACTCGGCAAAAAAACGCTCCATAGCGAAAATGCGCACTCGAGCGAAAAATGTGCGCTCGGTCGAACAATGAGCCCCATTGCGAAAAATAAGTGCCCGGGCGAAAAATGCGCGCCCGAGCGAAAAATGCGCTCTCGGGTGGAAAAATTCGCGTCCGGGCGAAAAATCCGCACACGGGCGAAAAATGCCTTCCTGGCCGAAAAATGCACGTCCGAGCAAAAAATGTGTGCACTGGCGGAAAAACGCGCTTCCGACAGAAAAATGGCCCCCGAATGAAAAATGGGCGTTCGGACAAAAAATGAGCTCCCGGTCGAAATATTCGCCCTAGGGTGGAAAAATGCGCACCCCGTCGAAAATTTCGCTCTTGGGAAAAAAGTGTGCCCCCAGGCTGTAAGACCCCTCCCCCTTACCAAGGAAGCTCCCGGTCTTATGCCCAGAACAGCCGTCTTACGGTGGCACTAACTCACGGGTTAGTCGACACCGCAACACGCTGATCCTGCCGGCTAGTACGATCATAGAACCTGTTCGGCCAATTGAGAGATAAAAGTAAAAAGCAGTATATAATAACAGCTAGTTCTAACGTCACAACACTAACAAATAAAAATGAAGGTACACGAGTCCAGAATGAGTACATCAAAAAAAGAAAAAAAGACTTATGCCCTATACATAATATCAAATCCCTCTCTCACAAATGTCAACAAGCGGAAGCTATACTATCATCAGAAAACTCATCCCAGCTGACAACGAGCTGCAGTAGTAATAGTAGGTAGTGGTGGTATGTAACACCCCAAATCCCAGATTTGGGAAAAAGTTGGGTGACACGGTCTGGGACACGGGGGTGTCCCAGGGCGTGTGCTGCTCGGCTGAGCAGCTAGCGAGTGGTCGACGAAATCCGTTTCTACGAAAAATAAGGGAACACGCCCTCTGACACGGGTGTGTCAGAGGCCGTGTCCTCCTCTGGTCGACGAATTCAGTTCGACGAAGTTGAGCTGCAGGCATGTCTGCTGCCATGTATGGGCACACGACCTGTAACACGGGCGTGTGACAGGACGTGTCCTTTGCTGGACGTGCCTAGGGCATTTGAGGCCTGGTGAACACGGGCAGGACACTGTCATGTCTTGGGACACACGACCTGTGACACGGGCATGTCACTGGCCGTGTCCCGATCGGGTTGAATTGGTTGTGTGCAGCTTGAAGTACACGACCACCAACACAGACGTGTTTGAAGGCGTGTCAGGTGACACGGCCCGTGATACGGGCGTGTCACATGGCCGTGTACTGGTCTTGATGATTCAGTTGTGTGCCGCTTAAGGCACACGACCTGTGACACGGTCATGTCATAGGGCGTGTCAGGCAAACATTAACCTTTTGTGGCAAAATCTTGGTCGTCCATTTTCTCAGCTGGGACCTGATGGCTCAGGTCTCTCCCTCTTTCCTTAAGGCTGAAAATGAGATGGGAATACTCATTTGCTTTTGGCCATTATTTTCTACAAAGCTAGAGAGAGAGGAAGAAGGAGGAGGAGAGCCTGCCACTGGTGGAGCTGCGAAGTTCCTATTCGAGATCCGAGGCTAGCGTTGTGGAGGCAAAGCCGCTGCGGGGCATTCCAGCCGGCTAAAAGTCCATGTCTCCGAAGCGATCTTCAAGAGTAACGATCTTCCTTCTTAACCATGTGAAGGCTTCCTTTTGGCATGTGCATAGGAAAATGGAGTACGGAATAGGCATGCTGTGTGAAGCCCATCTGGACAGGTTGGTCTGGATTGGTGATGTTTCATATACGCACCGGAGAAGACTCCGTGATTAAACGTGTAGTTTTGGGAGTCAATGGGTTAGACCTGTGAAGGGCAATAGCAGGAAGTACTGCAGTGGTAGTTCAGGAAAATACCCTTGTGACACTTGTGATGCTGAATGGATTGTACCTATGAAGGGTAGTAGTAGGAAGTACTGGATTGGAAGTCCAGGAAAATACCCTCGGATCATGCTTGTAATGCTTATGACACTTGATGGGTGGTGCCTGTGAAGGGTAGTAGCAAGAAGTACTGGCTTGGCAGTCTAGAAAAATACCCTTAAGTGTATGCTATGAATGTACGGTTAAGTTTAGGGATGGAAAATGAGTTCTGTCACCAACGTGAGGCGTGGCACCTAGCTAACCGATGATTGGAAAGCCAGTCCTGCGAGTATACTATGGCTATGTGTGAGCTGGATAAGCTCTCACGGCTTTATGCCTAACAGGTACGGTGAAACCGACCCGCGCCTTTTTCTTAGCCGCGAGTACGCTATACTCGGTGATGGCAAGGCGACTTGGGCAACGGGGGGTGGTTGATCCGGCCTGCGTTATGTCCGTCCGACTTGAAGAGCTGAAAGTGCGGAGCGCATAGCGAGAGTCTTATGCCTGCGCTCCATGACACCATGGGGGGCTACGAGCCAATCCCGAGTCATTAAGACTAAAATCTCCGGATGTACGCCATGGAGTAAATGCTCAACTTTTACTGTTGGGTCTCAGCCCTGATACGGTGGTGGGACCCTGGTTCGCCGGTACACCAAGAATGTGCCTTGTGCGCACGGATCGTTAGGCCGCGTGGCTGACGGTTGTTATGGATTGTTTGTGCGTGAATGCACAATATGTGATGAATATATATATGCATATGAATTGCTATGCCCGCAGGGAAGGAATGTCACTGCCCCGGGAAAGGTGTAGGGTCGTTATAAATTGGTCAGTTGAATGCTGACCGTTGCCTTGTTTGCCACCGCTGGGTGGGCTGTCCTTGTACAGGTGTTGGAGAACCGAGCGGGACATGTAAAGGCTGAAGTCCATGCTGCTGCTGCTGCCGCTTCAACTAGCCCGCGAAGGCTATGCTGAAATATTATGTTTTGTTCATGTATGGCCGGCCTCCACGCCGATGTTTGGAAGCCACTATTGTAAAGAACAACTGTAAGGCCGTAAGGCCAACTGACTTTGTATTTGGTGAACATTCCTGTTTCTATATGTCAATATGGTGGACATTCATGTTTGGAGTTCAGTTCGATGACTCGAAGTGGTGCTGGGCAATCAGAGCCCCAACATTCTGATGAGAGTACGACACAAGCTGAGGTGCCTACACCTCCCCCTCCTGCGGAAACTGTTTGATTAGTTGCTGAGGCCCTGTTTGCGATGATTCAAGCACAGCTTACTGGGCAGGCGCAAGGGCAGGCGCAGCCAGCAATGAGGCCAGAACAGGTTGCGGCGAGGCCAGAACCTGTTGCGGCTGTGGATCCTCGAGCAGCTGAAAGGTAGTTGAAGCAGTTCATGAGCTTCAATCCACTAATGTTTACGGGTGTGGGATCCCCTACGCAGGCAGAGGATTGGTTGTCGCGCGTCAAGCGGATAATGACGCCGATCAAGACGGAGGAAGTTCAGTAGGTAACCTTAGCCACCTTCTTATTGGAAGGAGACTCTCGTTTATGGTGGGACGAGATGGAACTAGACCACTTAGCAGGCAGGCAGTTAACACAAGTGTCGATTGAGGAGTTATCCCGACTGTTCCTGGCAAAGCACCTACCAGCGGCACATCGCATTGCCATAGAAAACAAGTTCCAAAGGCCGACGCAAGGAGAGGGCAGTGTTGAAACTTACCTGCATGAGTTCACGAGGTTGGGACGGTATGCGAGCTCAATCTTCGCCGACGAGCAGCGGAAAACAAACAGGTTTTATGAAGAATTGCGGGACGAGTTGCTATTTCTGCTTTCAAGTTCAGTGAACCAAGGATTTCAGGCGTTGGTTGATACTGTGTGCGCGCTAGAAAAGGACATGAAGAGGGTGCAAGGGAAGCGGGCCTTGGCTATGACAAAGCCAGAGTTCAAGGCGCCCCAACCTGGGAAATTATATTAGAAGAAGAAATGGGGCAAAAGGTCCAAGTCGTCAGGACAAGCTCCTTCTACGGTTGCATCGGGAGCAACGTCGGGGGCCATGTCAAGGCAGAGACTCGTACGTGCTTTACTTGTGGACGAGTGGGGCATATAGCCCGTGGCTGTCAGGTTATTCCGCCAAAGGGAGAAAAGAAGGCAGGAGCGTCCTATGTTGAGAAGGGAAAGGCAGTGGTGGAGTCCTCTGCATCCCAAGCGCAGCCCTGAGTATACAACCTTGGCCTGCAAGAGGCCATTAAGCAGAGTGATGTCGTCATAGGTACGAGTTACATTATTGCATTGTTTTGCTTATTGCATGCTTTTTTTTATTATATGCTTTGTATGTGGCTTGGGTGTGATACGATTGCCACATGCTTTGTTATGATTCGGAACACGCTGGCGCGAGCACTGTTTGATACGAGTGCTTCACATTCATTTCTGTCTAAATACTTCGTAGCTCGACTTGGAGTACCTAGTCATGTGAAGACAAATAGCGCCAGGGTGGTCTTATTGAATGTTTGTTTGCTGCTCGCGGATAGGGCTTGCGATGTGGCGGTTCAAATTGGAAGTCAGGAGTTCTATTTGACTGCATCTGTACTGCCGATATCAGAATTCGACGTAATCTTTGGTATGGACTGGCTTGCGGAGCAGCATGCCTTTATTGATTGTAATGCCAAAGAGATCATATTGGGCCAGAATACCGAGCAGGAGGCTAAGTTCACAGGGATGCGAGGAGTGGGCGGGACTTTGATGTCTGCACTCCAAGTCGTTAAGGCTGTTCGGAAGGGCGCAGAGGTATTCTTCACGCTAATTCAGGCTGTTGATCCAAAGGCCAGTGTTAGTGATGTTTCGATTGTCTCAGAGTTTGCAGATGTGTTCCCTAAGGATCTTCCCGGGCTACCACCCCAGCGGGAGATCAACTTCACGATCGAGTTGGTGCCGGGTGCGAAACCTGTGGCCCGCTCGCCATATCGCGTCGCGCCAAAGGAAATGACTGAGTTGAAAATCCAATTGCAAGAGTTGCTGGAGCAGGTATATATACGCACAAGCATGTCACCTTGGAGCGTACTTGTGCTTTTTGTGAAAATAAAGGACGGTGGTTTGCGGTTATGTATTGACTACCGCGAACTGAATAAGCTGACCGAGAAGAACAAGTATCTGATTCCACAGATAGATGAATTGTTCGATCAGCTAGTGGGATCAACCGTCTACTCCAAGTTGGATTTGAAGTCTGGTTATTACCAGTTGAGGATTCGAGAAGGAGACATTCCCAAGACCGTATTTGGGACACACTATGGTCATTATGAGTTCACGGTAATGCCGTTCGGGCTGTGCAATGCGCCATCAGTGTTCATGGACCTGATGCACCGAACGTTCCGAGAGTACTTGGACTTGTTCGTGATTGTGTTCATTGACGATATCTTGGTGTACTCGAAATCTGAAGCTGATCACGCAAACCACTTGCGGTTGGTGTTGCATACCTTACGAAAGAATAAGCTCTATGCAAGGTTCTCAAAGTGCGAGTTTTGACTGTCTTCGGTGGCTTTTCTTGGCCATGTGGTAAGAGGAGAGGGCATAGCAGTGGATTCGATAAAGATCAAAGCCATACAAGAATGACCGGTGTTGTCTACGGTGGCCGAGGTCAGGAGCTTCCTTGGACTGGCAGGCTACTATAGACGGTTTGTAGAATACTTCTCACGGATCGCTTTGCTCCTGACCACACTGACGCGAAAGGATCAGAAGTTCATCTGGACGCCGGAGTGCACACGAGCTTTTGAAGAGCTAAAGAGTCGGTTGACCACGACGCCTGTGTTGACCTCGCCATGTGGTACCGACAAATTCGAGATCTATAGTGATGCTTCAGGAAGCGGCTTAGGCTGCGTTATTCTGCAAAATGGGAAAGTGATTGCTTATGGCTCATGCCAGTTGAAGGTGCATGAGAGAAATTATCCCGTCCATGACTTAGAGTTGGAGGTGGTGATCTTTGCACTAAAGTTATGGTGGCATTATCTTTATGGCGTGAAAGTGGATATCTATACGGAACACAAGAGCCTAAAGTACTTGTTGGAGCAGAAGGACCTGAATATGCGATAACGAAGGTGGTTGGAGTTCCTTGGGGACTATACCTTTGCGATTCAATATACTCCCGGGAAGGGAAATGTGGTCGCTAATGCCTTGAGTCGGAGTGCTCTGGCAAGGGCAAGTGGTTGCAGAGGCACGATGAACGTCTAATCCAGGAGTTGGAAGCGTTAGAGATTTATTGTGTTGACAAGAATTCTTCACCCAATGCATGTCTGAACTGGACGGAGGTGCAATATGACCTTGCAGACAGGATTCGATGAGAAACAGAGCTGGATGAAAGTCTCCAACGCTATGCAAAGGATGGGCTAGAGGGCAAATTCTCCTGGGATGACAGCCTTTTGCGGAAAGAGGGCCGATTGTGCGTCCTGGGTATGGGTAAGTTGCGGGAAGAGTTGATGTACGAAGCTCACGTTACAAAGTACTCAATTCACCTTGGGAGCATAAAGATGTTCAGGGACATGAGGAAGCTATTCTGGTGGCCAGGACTGAAGAACGATATCGCTTATTATGTAGCCAAATGCCAGACTTGTGCTTTAGTAAAGGCGGAATGCCAGAAGCCTGGCGGTTTCTTGAGGTCGTTGCCGATTCCGGAATGGAAGTTCGATGAAATTTCAATGGATTTCGTGCACGGGTTGCCGAGATCTCAACACGGGAATGATTCAATCTGGGTTATTGTAGACCGGTTGACAAAAATGGTGCACTTCCTTCCGAAAAAATGAGACGATTCAGTGGAAAGTTTGGCAAAGCTCTATGTGGATCAGATCATACGGCTACATGGTGTTCCTCGTAGCATCGTGAGTGATCGGGATGGGTGCTTTACATCGAATGATTGGAGGCTAATCCATCAGCTTTTGGGCACGAAATTGACGTTCAGTACGGCCTTTCAACCCCAAACGGATGGCCAAACTAAGAGGACCAACTGAACTATGGAGGATATGCTCCGAATGTGCGCCCTGGACTTTGCTAAGAGATGTGAAGATCATCTCTATCTGGTGGAGTTTGCCTACAATAATAGCTACCAAGCGAGCATCGATATGGCATCGTTTGAAGCTCTGTATGGTCGCAAGAGCCATACACTATTAGCTTTGGCAGAAGCGGGCGAATCCAAACTATATAGGCGTAAATAAGTTGATGAAGCTAACTCAACAATACACACTATTCGAGAGCGGCTACTGATAGCCCAGGATCGACAAGCAAAATACTACAACACCAAGAACCAAAACATGGAGTTCGTAGTGGGCGACTGGTTATATTTGAAAATCAAACCCTTCAAAGGAGTGTCCAGGATTCGACGACTGAAAAAGTTGAATCTGAGGTATCTTGGTCTGTTTGAAGTGGTGGAGCGAATTGTGGAAGTTGCATATCGACTAGCTCTTTCGGCAGACTTGGGTGGATTACATGATGTGTTTCACATCTCGGTGCTTCGGAAAGCTGTCAAAGATCCAGCTCAAGTGATCGAGACTGATCGTGTGCCGGTGGAGTATGGGCTAACGACGAAGGTTAAGCCCATTCAGATCGAGGATCGTGCCGATAAACAATTGCGGAACAAGACAATCGGGATGGTCAAAGTCCAGTGGGATAACTGTGGCCATGAGGAACTAACATGGAAACGAGAGCAGACCATGCGAGTTGAATTTCCCGAGTTATTTGTGTAAACTGTTATGCAGTGCATATCAAGGTGTATTCAGCTTTAGTGAACTTATAACATCTTGATTTTGAGTTCCTTCCTATGTGCAAATTTCGGGGACGAATTTTTTATAAGTAGGGGAGGGTTGTAACACCCCAAATCCCAGATTTGGGAAAAAGTTGGGTGACACGGCCTGGTACACGAGCGTGTCCCAGGGCGTGTCCTGCTCGGGTAAGCAGCCAACGAGTGGTCGACGAAATCCATTTCTACGAAAAATTAGGGAACACGCCCTCTGACACGGGCGTGTCAGAGGCCGTGTCCTCCTCTGGTCGACGAATTCAGTTCGACGAAGTTGAGCTGCAGGCATGTCTGCTGCTGTGTATTGGCACACGGCCTGTGACACGGGCGTGTGACAGGCCATGTCCTTTGCTGGACGTGCCTAGGGCATTTGAGGCCTGGTGAACATGGGCAGGACACGGTCATGTCTTGGGGCACACGGCCTGTGACACGGGCGTGTCACTAGCCGTGTCCCGATCGGGTTGAATTGGTTGTGTGCAGCCTAAAGTATACGACCACCGATACGGTCGTGTCTGAAGGCGTGTCAGCTGACACGGCATGTGACACGGGCGTGTCACATGGCCGTGTATTGGTCTGGATGAGTCAGTTGTGTGCCGCTTAAGGCACACGGCCTGTGACACAGGCATGTCACAGGACGTACCAGACAAAAATTAGCCTTTTGTGGCAAAATCGTGGCCGTCCATTTTCTCAGCTGGGATCGGATGGCTCAGGTCTATCCCTCTTTCCTTAAGGCTGAAAATGAGATGGGAATACTCATTTGCTTTTGGCCATCATCTTTCTACAAAGCTAGAGAGAGAGTAAGAAGGAGGAGGAGGAGAGCCGGCCACCGATGGAGCTGCGGAGTTCCTATTCAAGATCTGAGGCTAGCATTGTGGAGGCAAAGCCGCTGCGGTGCTTTCCAGCCGGCTAAAAGTCCATGGCTCCGAAGCGATCTTCAAGAGTAACGATCTTCCTTCTTAGCCATGTGAAGGCTTCCTTTTGGCATGTGCATAGGATTCCCCCACCAGAGGGTGGCGTGTTACGGAGTCCCTTGGGTTGATTCATGGAATCCCCAATAATTTGGCATATAGATCCGGAAATGGAGTACGGAATAGGCATGCTGTGTGAAACCCATCTGGACAGGTTGGTCTGGATTGGTGATATTGTATATATGCACCGGAGAAGACTCCGTGATTAAACGTGTAGTTTTAGGAGTCGATGGGTTAGACCTGTGAAGGACAGTAGCAGGAAGTACTAGAGTTGTAGTCCAGGAAAATACCCTGTGACACTTGTGATGCTGAATGGGTTGTACCTGTAAAGGGTAGTAGCAGGAAGTACTGCATTGGAAGTCCAAGAAAATACCCTCAGATCATGCTTGTAATGCTTATGACGCTTGATGGGTGGTGCCTGTGAAGGATAGTAGCAGGAAGTACCGGCTTGGCAGTCTGGGAAAATACCCTCAAGTGTATGTTATGAATGTACGGTTAAGGCTAGGGATGGAAAATGAGTTCTGTCTCCAACGTGAGGCGTGGAACCTAGCTAACCGATGATTGGAAAGCTAGTCCTGCGAGGATACTATGGCTATGTGTGAGCTGGATGAGCTCTCACGGCTTTATGCCTAATAGGTACGGTGCAACCGACCCGCGCCTTTTTCTTAGCCGCGAGTACGCTATACTCGGTGATGGCAAGGCTACTTGAGCAAAGAGGGGTGGTTGATCCGGCCTGCGTTATGTCCGTCTGACATGAAGAGTTGAAAGTGCGGAGCACATAATGAGAGTCTTAGGCCTGCGTTCCACGACACTATGTGGGGCTACGGGCCAATCCCGGGCCATTAAGATTAAAATCTCCGGCTGCACGCCATGGAGTAAATGCTCAACTTTTACCGTTGGGTCTCGGCCCTGATACTGTGGTCGGACTCTGGTTCGCAGGTACACCAAGAATATGCCCTGAGTGCACGGATCGTCGGGCCGCGTGGCTGACGGTTTTGATGGAATGAATGTGCGTGAATGCACAATATGTGATGAATATATATGTATATGAATTGCTATGCCTGTAGGGAAGGAATGCCACTGCCCAGGGAAAGGGGTAGGGTCGTTATAAATTGGTCAGCTGAATGCTGACCATTGCCTTGTTTGCCACCGCTGGGTGGGCTGTCCTTGTACAGGTGCTGGAGAACCGAGCGGGACATGTAAAGGCTGAAGTCCCTACTGGTGCTGCTATCGCTGGCGCTAGCCCTCGAAGGCTATGTTGAAATATTATGTTTTGTTCATGTGTGGTTGGCCTACGCGCCCATGTTTGGAAGCCACTATTGTAAAGAACAACTATAAGCCATAAGGCCAACTGACTTTGTATTTGGTGAACCTTCCTGTTTCTATATATCAATATGGTGGACAATCATGTTTGGAGTTCCGTTTCATGTTATCAGCTTCCACTAGAATGCTATAAGTTAGGAGCACAACTCTGGTATCACTCGGTAACTTTGCCGCCTGTTTTGTGGTATATGGCGTGGGGCCCCGGCCAGACCTTCTATTATATACTATGTGAATGGATGGAGTCGTTGCATGGTATCAACTCCTCACGTCCTGCCACCTCGTCCTGCTGGTACTCCATCTCCTCGATCTCCTAAAATGATTGGTCACACCGACCGTTAGTCACAAAGACTAAGCCGTTTCCTCCACACCTCGCCCCCGCAACTCCTAGGCACCGAGCGGGAGGACGAAGCGGAGGACAACAAGGGGTATAACAAAAGAAGCAGGTGACAGTGGAGCTATACTAACATATATATGGTACATGAAAAGTAAGTAGAACTGTACAGAAGCAAAAAAGGTGCTGTAAGTAAACAAGTACTAAAAGTAAGCAGGGTAAAGACAGCAAGTAAAATAAGCTACTACTGAATTACCATCACAGAAGTACCTTAGCTTATATGAATGCCCATACAAACTTATAAGTTAAGGTTTCCAGAAATATAACTAATCATATAAAAGAGCCCATACTAATTTATATGATAAGGATCTATGGTGCGTATGACCTAGTTATGAATGTATGATATGCATGTGTTTTATGATTCATGCAAGTGCAACTCACACACACGACTCTGTGATCACAGACCTTTATTTCCCACTTTTTGGAGCTAGCATCACTCTTTGGTACCACCGTTGTGGCTATGACAGCAGTGGAGCGGGCGTCTCCACTCCTAGGCGAGTATACACACTACAGGGCCTAGACCTAACATACACCTCTGTACACGTCCTAGGTGCACTTTAGAGTCTTTGCACCACAATAATAAACCACTGTAAAGTTTTTCATAATTTTAAAACACTAATTTCCCTTATGTTTAATTAATTTCCATATTGGAAAAAAATGGTAAAATCTACTTGAAGCCCAAGTAAACATTATTTAGTAGTCCCATAAATTTTTTAGAGGTGAACTATATCCTACTAGTACTTGTGGAAAAATCTCAGTATTTAATGAACTCATTTGCCCTAGTTTCCAAATTAATTTCCTAAGTAGGCATATTTTCCAGTAATTCCAAATAATGGGATTTTTGATCCCAAAAATCCCAAATTTCCCATGGGAGGTATATTCCATTCCTATGAGCCTCTAACCAGAGTTTCATGGACTTGCAATGACCCAATTGGGCTAAATTCACATTTTTCTATTTTTACTATTGGTACCCCAAAATTGAATATGCCAATCTCATGCATGTGGCATTTCTCAAACATGCAGAGGTCAAAATGACTTGAAATCTCTACCTTGGTTTTATCTTGCCCTAATGATCATCACATTCAAATTTGGGGGCATTTGGAGTCATATGACTCCAAAAATACACTTAATTTAATTTCTTGAATTTCAACAAATACTATAGATAAATTCTGACCAAAATTCTCATTTTTGGTCAGAGACTAGTTTTACCCCTAACACAAGCCTGACCAAGATTTTAGGTCATGGTGACTCATGGTTTGGCTTGGACATTTCTTTTAAGATTTGCCCTTGCCTAGGACCAGTCATGGTAGAATGGTCCTACAAGGAGTTCTACGATACCTAATTTTGAGTTTATGGTGTCAATTTAAAGGTAAGGTCAAGCCCTACATTTTTCATGTTGATAGAGACCCCTGATTATGCCTCTAAGAGGCCTAAAGTTGACATGCAAAGTCACTGTTATAGTGTGACAGAAATTTCACTTTTCATTAAAATCAGATAATTAATTAA
Source organism: Platanthera guangdongensis (assembly GCA_039583875.1). Classification (NCBI taxonomy): domain Eukaryota; kingdom Viridiplantae; phylum Streptophyta; class Magnoliopsida; order Asparagales; family Orchidaceae; genus Platanthera; species Platanthera guangdongensis. The sequence goes on along the minus strand of CM077154.1, from coordinate 84,980,555 downwards.
AAGGAATTATTTTGGACGGAATCAGGTTATCGTCCCCATCAGCCAACGACTGAGATTAAACCGTCCTGAGCCAAGTTTGCTGGCTTATTTCGGCCACCTGGGCCGACACCACCGCCGACGATCATTGCCACCACCTCCATTGAGGTGGTGGCTGGCATATCCCGGCAGTGAGGCTGCCGGAGGTGGCTTCTCCGGCAATCCCGAGCTGGAAGAAAAGCTTGGGAAAATTCCCTCTGGCTCTCATGGTATCGGGCTCAATTGAGCCCGATGTCTCGCCTAATTGAGCTAGAAAGCTAGCACGGGGTGAGGTGAGGCGAAACAGACCTGTATTCGGGCTTGGAGGTATGTGCGGTGGTGGTGCTCCATGGCCGAAGCTTGCTCCGGCGAACTATCCTGATTCTCCATTTCTCCAGCAAAAGCTTTGCTCCAACAGTCGAACTCCACTCGTTTGCACCTCCTGAAGCTGATGGTGGGCTTAGATTTGGCTGGGAGTGGCTATGGGAGAAGTTTGAATTATGGAGGTGGTCAGCTATGTCTTTGGAATATCCTCCTGGCCACTAGGTGTCCACCAACCCTTCCACCTTGCTGGAATGATCCTTGGAAGCTCAGCCAAGAGCTTGGGCAGAGGGAAGGAGGGCCTCATGGCTTCCATCCCCTCCTCCCCTCTCTTGTCTCTCCTCCTTTTCTCCCAAGATAGCGGTGTCCGGAACTTCCTCCCGTAAAGAGCCTCATAAGGTGCCATCCCAATGCTCGCCTGGTGACTGTTGTTGTAGGAGAACTCAACCAGTGGCAACAGTCTCTCCCAGGGCCTCCCCGTATCCAGTATACACAATCGTAGCAGATCTTCCATAGTCCTGATGGTCCGCTCTGTCTGACTGTCGATCTGTGGATGGAAAGCGGTGCTAAAAGCATGCTGAGAACCCAAGTATGCCTGCACCGCTCTCCACTCCATAGAAGTGAACCGACCGCCATGATCCAAGACAATCGTCCTGGGGACCCCGTGGTACCTGACAAACTGCTCCACAAACAACCTCACCAAAGCAGCAACTGAGCTGTCCTTGCTGATCGGTATAAAACGGGCCACCTTGGTCAGTCTATCGGCAATGATCCAAACAGAATCGCGCCATGAGTGGGAGCGAGGCAATCCGTGCACGAAGTCCATAGCAATATCTTCGAACTTCCACTCAGGTACCGGTAGTGACTGCAGTAACCCTCCTGGTCTCTTGCACTCTGCCTTTACTCATTGGCATGTCCCGCAGTGTGTCACATAGAAGATGATCTCCCTCTTCATTCCCGGCCAATACATGCTCCTCCGCAGATCCGCTGTCATCTTGGTGATACCGGGATGCATTGAGTACCGAGAATAGTGTGCCTCCCTAAGTATATCCTCCTAGATACCACCTCCAGCGGGTAGATAAACACGACCACGGAAATGAATGAGGTCATCAAGCAAAGAATAATCCCCTGTCCTTCCCCCTTCTAGGGCCCTGAATACCGGCTCCAATGCTGCATCTAACCTTTGGTGTACCCTGATGCGCTCTCATATATCACACTGAAGGACCAGAGAGTTCAAGTACTCCCGATAAATCTCCGGCTCAGACTTGGAAACGATAAAAATGTGCATATCCTCTAGCATCTGCAGCAGCTCCATAGATATCACCCGAGGTTCTGGTCCTGAGGTGCTGGCTCTCCTACTCAAGGCATCTGCCACGGTGTTTGCCTTCCGCAGATGATAATGCATGGTGTAATCATAGTCACACAAGAATTCAAGCCATCTTCTCTGCCACAAGTTCAGGTCTTTCTGCGTGTCAACATACTTGAGGTTCTTGTGATCCGAGAAGATGTCACAATGAACCTCATATAGGTAATGCCTCCAAATCTTCAATGCAAATAACACCGCCCCGAGCTCTAAATCATCTACGGGGTAATTCTGTTCATGCTTCTTCAACTTCCTCGAAGCATAAGCGATGACATGTCCGTGCTGCATCAGGACCGCACCCATCCCCTGATATGAGGCGTCAGTATAAATGTGAAATCCTTCCTTCCCAGATGGAAATGCAAGGATGGGGGAAGAGGTGAGCCTGTCCTTTAGCTCCTTAAATGGCGCCTCGCACTTCTCCGTCCAAATAAAATCTGCCTCCTTCTTCGTCAAGGATGTGAAGGGGAGTGATATCCTCGAGAACCCTTCCATGAACTTGCGATAATATCCCGCAGTTTTGTTCGTCGAAAGTTGATTTTGACTTCTCCATTACGTTCGTAGCGTGGGTAATTAGCTACGGTGTGAATTTCGTCGGAATCCGAGGTGGTTCGGTTTTCACGTCATTTTGATGTATTAATAATAATGGATGTAAATGATTAATTATTGAAACTTGAATTGAAACCTGTGGCTTTTAGGTGGCGGTTAAGGCTGATTAGACGTGTCCATGCATATATATAGCCTTAAGACAAAAAACAAGACTGTTCATCGTCTCCTTCCGTGAGAGAAACCGCTGCCTGTTCGAGAGGAAGAAAAACTGCCAACCCTGCTACCCTTCAGACGCCGATTCTGGGAGCGTTAGTGGACAGAATTCGATTCCGAAAGCGGATTTGGAGTGCTCTCGCCTAGACCTTCATTCCTACAGTGCTGTTGCGGCTGGAGCCGAGAGAGAGAGAGGAAGGGCTGTGCAAGATTAATCGCTGAAATTTGAGGCAAGTGGTGCTCCTACCCTTGCCAAGTTTTTCTTCTCCTATTCATGTCATTTTTTGTTGCTATCACTCATGTTTTCCTAAGATTATTATTTTGCTCTGCTTTTCCGTAAAAATCATGTGGATCTTATATCATAAATGCTCCCCTATGTTTTTTTTTGCATTTTCTCAAGTTCTGAAACTCAAATTTCCGGTCGTGTTCCTGTAGTCTTGGTTTCTTTTTATCAAAGTGTTCCCTGTTAATCTTGATTTGGGGTAGCAATTAGCCTTTCAGCCCTAGAACTAGTAGCAGTGGGTTTCCATACTTATATTATGAGTAATAGGATAGTATTAGGCTAAGAAGATTGGTCGGAAGCGAAGTTGGAGGTACAGGATTACTGTGCACTCATTGCAGCCAGTTCGACGAAGATCGTTAATCTGGGTTCGGCGATTATCGTCGAACTGAGCTCGACGTTTTGCCTTAGTTCTGGGTCCAACGAAAATAGTCGAACTGAGTTCGACGATTCTCCCGTGGCCAGTGTTCGACGGAAGTAAAATCGTCGAACGACGTTCGACGATTTTTCCCGTGGCCAGTTTTCGACGAAAGCAAAATCGTCGAACGACGTTCGACGATTTTCCCCGTGTCCTGTGTTCGACTAAAGGAAAATCGTCGAACAGAGTTCGATGATTTCTCGTGGCCTGTGTTCGGCGAAAATCGTCGAGCTGCGTTCGATGATTTTCCAGCGTTCGACGATTCCTGTAGCTGTGATCATTTTTTTTCCTATAGGCTGGGATTTATTCCTTCTCAGTTTTTTCTTCTTCTCGAGTGAATACCTCCTGGGGGGGGATGTCTTGTCGGCCTTTCGTTCTTCCTTTGTTTTGAGGGCCGAATCGTGGGTTATGGCAGGTAGTGGTATTTTGATGCTCTAAAGGAGCGGGATGTTTTGTGTGCGAGCCGTGGTCGCCACTTTTTAGTCCCAAGTACGGGCTGGGTATTGCTGTGGCCGCCACCCTTTTTATCCCAGGTACGGGCTGGGTTTGTGGTGGTTTTGTGCTGACAGTGAAATTTTATTTTTAGTTGGAACTGTTTTGTTTGGGGGGCTGTTTTTGGTCACCAACTCATGTCCATGTTATTTACTACTGCCATTAACACACAAATTAGGATTGTTAGGTGTTTCTTCTTAGTAGAATGCAGCATATTGTGGCAAGTTTTCTTGTCTTTTGCCCTGTAGCCTCTGCAGGATTTGGGCAGGGCTTATTATTGTTACCTGGTACTTGGTGTACTTTGTCTTACTTGGGACAGTGTTTGCTTTTACTGTCATGTTTACTTACTCTCTTTTGCCCCATTTTGATTTAATGCTCTAATTCTGTTTTCCTTATTTTACTTGCTGAGGTGTTCTTCTCTTTTATGAATGCCTCAGGTGCTGATTAGTTGCCGGGTAGGCGGCTAGTTTTGCTGTGGTGTTGCTGGTGATCCCTTGAGTTGTAGGGATCTTTCTCTTGCTGTTGTGAGGTAGTTTTTCTGCTTTTCTTACAGACATACATGCTTGCCAATGGGTTCGTGTCAATTTGTTGGCGCCCACTGGTAGTTTTACCTTATGATACTAGATATGTTTCTTTTACTGCTACCTTTCTGGAGATAGTCTACTTGCTCTTGGGAAGATTTATGCTAGGTTGCTAGTTACTTTTAAACCTAATAACACTATTATAAGTATATCTCATGATCATCATGTTTATAAAACTCTTACATTACTTTCCAAGCAACGTAAAAAGATCATTTTCCTACTTATAATATAATATAAATCTGGAGTCTTGCATAGTATAAGTGGACCTCGGGGGACACTTATGCGCTCTCTTAGGATGTCAAATATAAATAAGTATTTTTCGCCGCGTAAAAGTATAGTTTTATACCGTGGACTAGATGATCCACCGAGCCGAGGGATACAACCTCTAAGATATAACTGATTTTTCTAATCATTAAACTTATGAATTTTCATAGTCTAGTTAGATGGTGTTCGCCTGAGCGTCGACAGTTATCCCCTGCTCGACGTGGCATCACGATGCATGTTTTCTCATACTCTGATACTTCTTAAATCGGAGAAAATGTGGGTTGTGACAAGTAACTCCAACAATGCTTAGCAATGACAAGCGATACCTATTTGTCATGTAGGTACAATTCATAAGAAAGATAGTTGGAAACATTTTAGTAAGTTGGACAAAAATTGGTTGAGCAAAAAATAAACTCACCAAAGCACCACTCTCTTTGGAAATCCTGTTATAACTAACGTATCCGTGTTCGATAATGCATTTATATAAGAATTGAATAGATGTTCCATCTTGTAATTCTTCTTTTTGCATTCTTACTCTTTCATTATACACTATTCGTAAGCTTGTGTAGTTAGAGGGATCTCTTTGCTTCAAAGAAGTAAGTATTTTCCTTGGCTTGACACCTGCAATAAACATCTCATGGACGATAGCCTGCTCATTAAGTTCCAATCTCCCTGCATACGAATGAGCTTCTAAATGAACCATCTCATGGTTGTGAAACCCATACATCACTTCCATACTCCACTCATTCGAAAATGCATTTTTGACCTTTAAGAGAAAACATGCAACCACACCTTTTTGATGTGGATTTTCTTTTATTTTATCTCACCCATCCTTTATTTCGTTGGTTTTCATGATAATACCCTGTTCTGTCACATCCAAGTAGAACTCTAGGTTTAGTCCTACTAGTTAATTTATTCGCACTCTTCACAGTAATGACAAAACCCAAACCTTTTGTAATTTCTCTAGCCCAACACATCATCTCATTCTTACTTGGAAAAACGCGTGAGGTGATAAAATGAATGCCAACATCAACACGAGTAGATGAATCTGAATCCTCATAACATAAATATTTGATATCTACAAATGAAAAATACTACTACTACTACGCATTTTATTTAAAAAATGAATTGGATTAAAACAACGACGAACAAGGGATCAAGTATTCAATAACATTATTCGAAGGTTGCGTGACTGAGTCTCCAGCGATCAAAGATCCAAATAAAGGCGTCTCGAGGACCCTATAATAAAGTAATGAAAATCATGTCATTCTTTCTATATATATCGGTGAGGGAAACAAATTTAGATCCGAGGAAGTTTTACCTCAAAGGAGAATCGGTGAGGGAAGGTGCAGGTTCACCGTCCATAGGGGAGGCAAGAACTGGAGGTGGGGGAGACATTGGCCAGCGAGAAGGTTGGAGTGATCTCATGGTTTCAGTCGCGAGAAGCACGAATCGATTGCAGGAAGCACGAATCGACGGTGCTTCATCAGGGGTTTCGTCGGTCAGAGGAGGAGCAGATGAAGACTTCTCGCTGGCAATACATGAAAGGTGAGGAGGGAGCGGCGACGACGGGCTTCCGTTGGGAGAAAACATTGGAAGAACGTGGAATAAGGGCCGGCTGGGAGAAATCAGTTGAAAAAAGAACCGACTGCACTTGGGTGATCTCGCAGTTTAGGGCTTTTAGTCTTATTTGAGGGTGAATTTTTTTTGCAGCTTTGCACATAGTGAAAATAGCGTTGCACTTAACACCACTCTTATTTAAAGGATTTTTGCTATATTTAAGAATTTATTTAGTAATCTAGGGGCAAAATAAATTAGTAGAGACTAATTAAAACCTCCAGAGGCTCTGAGAAATTCATAACATCACACTAAGGGTGTTCCAATCCCACGGTAGGAGTTTGATAATTTTTCAAGTGGATTACTATTTTATCTAATTCAAAATAGGACAAACCTCGAAAAACAAAATAAAAAGGGATTGTTATTTCATGAGGAGTTAATACGACCAACCTTAAACTCAAGTTATCCGACTTTTAATTTGTTCTATTAATGCTTTATAATTGAAACGAAGTCGACTTTCCTCCGAGGCCAACATAATATTAGTGTCAAATAGGATGCCACTCTTAAAGTAGAGTATATAGATCGATATGTTGGCTTTTATTTCTGTATTGCTTATATTAGTATCAAACTGGCTGCCGCTCTTAAAGCGCAGCAGACAGATCAATGTGTTGACTTTTATTTCAGTATTGCTTATAACAGTATCAAACTGGCTGACGCTCTTAAAGCAAAGCCAATAGATCGATGTGTTGGCTTTTATTTTAGTACTGTATATAATAGTATCGAACTGGTCGCTGCTCTTGAAGTAGCGCAGACAAATCAATGTGATGAATTTTATTTCAGTATTGCCTATAATAGTGTCAAACTGGCCACTACTCTTGAAGCAAAGTGGACAGATCGATATATTGGCTTTTATTTCAGTATTACCTATAATAATGCCGAACTGGCTGCCGCTCTTGAAGCAGAGTGGACGGATCGTTGTATTGGCTTTTATTTCAGTATTGTCTATAATTGCGCCAAACTAACCGCTGCTCTTGAAGCAGAGCAGACAGATCGATGTGTTAGCCTTTATTTCAATATTACCTATAATAGTGCTGAACTGGCCGCTGCTCTTGAAGTAGAACAGGCAAATCGATATGTTGAATTTTATTTCAGTATTGCCTAAAATAGTGTCAAACTAGTCACCACTCTTGAAACAGAGCTGATAGATCAATGTATTGGATTTTATTTCAGTAATTCCTATAATAGTGACGAGCTTGCCGCCACTCTTGAAGCGGAGCGGGCAGTAGATGTTTTGACAATATTCTACTTTGTCTAAAATTAAGAGTTGACCCGGAGACAGAACATTCCTTTGAGGTTAATCTTAAATAGTCCAGAATTGGTCATCGCACTTGTTAGGAAAACAGAACAAACGAGTTTAGGGATAAGTACCTTTATTTGGCTTCACCAATAAATTGTAGTTGACTTGGTGGCGAGACATACAATCAAGGTCAAATCTAAATAGTGCAGACTTGATTGACTCTCTTGATAAGTAGAGTGTGTGGTTGAGTTCGACGTCTTAGCTACTTGTCAAATTGTTTAAAATTCGGTGATTTGCAAATGCACGATTTGAAGCACAAGATTTCCTTTTGTATACAAGGTTATTGGGTGGGTGTTAATTGTTATAGCTATTATTGTGAGAAAATTGGTGTGTACCCAAGAGGAGGGACTAAGGATTACCAGAGTCACATAACAATAATTATGTTTTATGAGTTTGCTGGCTACCCACCAGTCTTTCTGGTTGAGTGTGCATTCTTGGGGATCGTCCTCCAGACCGCAGTGTAAAACATCCCACTGGCCCCTCAAACCCTCACACCTCGCCAGAGTCACCGTACTGCCATCGGTGTGATGATTGGCCCAGTACCGCATGACCTGCCACAGGTTTATGCACGTGCAAGATATTCCAACCCGAGCCTCCAGCTCGCAGGACCAACCCGTCCTGAATCCCTCCAACCCATCACCTGTGAGATTGTACATTAGTGCCTTTATTCTGGATCCCTCCAACCCATCACGGGTGAGATTGCACATTAGTGCCTTTATTCTGAATCCCTCCAACCCATCACGGGTGAGAATGAACATCAATACCTTAGCCTATTAGACTACTCTTGTCTAGTGTTTGTTATACCTAACAGTTTAGGGTTAATCATAGGACTGCCCAGGGCATGCTCGTTGAAGGGCTCTCGAGGGAACTAAGAGCTACGATGGGTTGAAACCCAAAGCTCCATTTCGCAAGGATATTTATTCTTATTAATATTTACCCATGATCCATACCCAGCTCTCGTTGTTACTCTGGAATGAACCTAATGAATTAAATTTTTATTGGGGAATCGGCGGTCTTCTGCCGGTATCCGTTCTAGCTACTGTCCTTGGGGTCTTGCACTCTATCGCTCGATATTATGGAGTGACCTACTAGACACCAATCAGGGTTTGTCTTCCCAGTGTAGTTACTAACTCAACCTTCTATCGGATCCCTTGTGGGTCCCAGTGACATGTGCTACATTTTGCTAAGCGCACCCATGACCTAATGTTGACTCGTATGACGTATCATCCAAACTCTTGGGTCAAATGCCCCTAATTATTTATCATGGTTATTATGACGTATGATAATGATCGAACTAGGCTTCATTATTTTTCCAAGGGTTTAAGGGCCTAAATTAATTCTTTTAATTGTGCGATCGGGGTCACCTTGAACATGAAGTACTACATATAATGCTTCAACGTACCTAAGGAATTTACTAGGTGTTCCATAAGGTTAAATATTACTGCCTATCAGGTTTCATAATATTTCCATGCAAATTTCTATTTATTTCCCATTTAATATTAAAATTCTAATTCAACCATTTTCCAAATAAAGTACCCCAACTCCTCAACCAAAAATTCTGCGAAAATTAGTGGGTGTTCATGATGACATAATAAGGCTAAGTGCAGAATTTCCAAATCTTAAACAATGATCTGTCCTAGCTTATATCTATTTAAACAATATTACCAAAATGCCTTTATTAGGGTTTTTAACATATAGAGACATCCCAAAATTCTCAAATAATTTCTCAGTAATCAAAAAATAATAATAAACCACTGTAAAGTTTTTCATAATTTTAAAACACTAATTTCCCTTATGTTTAATAAATTTCCATAAGGGGAAAAAATGGTAAAATCTACTTAAAGCCCAAGTAAACATTATTTAGTAGTCCCAAAATTTTTTTAGAGGTGAACTATATCCTACTAGTACTTGTGGAAAAATCTTAGTATTTAATGAACTCATTTGCCCTGGTTTCCAAATTAATTTCCTAAGTAGGCATATTTTCCAGTAATTCTAAATAATGGGATTTTTGATCCCAAAAATCCCAAATTTCCCATGGGAGGTATATTCCATTCCTTTGAGCCTTTAACCAGAGTTTCATGGACTTGCAATGACCCAATTGGGCTAAATTCACATTTTTCTATGTTTACTATTGGCACCCCAAATTTGAATATGGCAATCTCATGCATGTGGGATTTCTCAAACATGCAGAGGTCGAAATGACTTGAAATCTATACCTTGGTTTTATCTTGCCCTAATGATCATCACACCCAAATTTGGGGACATTTGGAGTCATATGACTCCAAAAATACACTTAATTTAATTTCTTGAATTTCATCAAATACTATAGAAAAATTCTGACCAAAAATTCTCACTTTTGGTCAGAGACTAGTTTCCCCTAACACAAGCCTGACCAAGATTTTAGGTCATGGTGACTCATGGTTTGGCTTAGACATTTCTTTTAAGATTTGCCCTAGCCTAGGACCAGTCATGGTAGAATGGTCCTACAAGGAGTTCTACTGTACATAATTTTGAGTTTATGGTGTAAATTTAAAGGTAAGGTCAAGCCCTACATTTTTCATGTTTATAGAGACCCATGATTATGCCTCTAAGAGGCCTAAAGTTGACATGCAAAGTCACTGTTATAGTGTGACAAAAATTTCACTTTTCATTAAAATCAGATTAATTAATTAAAAGGAATTATTTTGGACGGAATCGGGTTATCGTCCCCATCAGCCAACGGCTGAGATTAAACCGTCATGAGCCAAGTTTGCTGGCTTATTTCGGCCACCTGGGCCGACACCACCGCCGGCGATCATTGCCACCACCTCCATTGAGGTGGTGGCTGGCGTTTCCTGGCAGTGAGGCTGCCGGAGGTGGCTTCTCCAGCAATCCCGAGCTGGAAGAAAAGCTTGGGAAAATTCCCTCTGGCTCTCATGGTATCAGGCTCAATTGAGCCCGATGTCTCGCCTAATTGAGCTAGAAAGCTAGCACGGGGTGAGGTGAGGCGAAACAGACCCGTATCCGGGCTTGGCGGCATGTGCGGTGGCGGTGCTCCATGGCCGAAGCTTGCTCCGACGAACTATCCTGATTCTCCGTTTCTCCAACAAAAGCTTTGCTCCAACAGTCGAACTCCACTCGTTTCCACCTCCTGAAGCTGATGGTGGGCTTAGATTTGGCTGGGAGTGGCTGTGGGAGAAGTTTGAATTATGGAGGTGGTCATCCATGTCTTTGGAATATCCTACTGGCCACCAGGTGTCCACCAACCCTTCCACCTTGCTGGAATGATCCTTGGAAGCTCAGCCAAGAGCTTGGGCAGAGGGAAGGAGGGCCACATGGCCTCCATCTCCTCCTCCCCTCTCTTCTCTCTCCTCCTTTTCTCCCAAGATAGCGGTGTCCGGAACTTCCTCTCGTAAAGAGCCTCATAAGGTGCCATCCCAATGCTCGTCTGGTGACTGTTGTTGTAGGAGAACTCAACTAGTGACAACAGTCTCTCCCAGGGCCTCTCCGTATCCAGTATACACAATCGTAGCAGATCCTCCATAGTCCTGATGGTCCGCTCTGTCTGACCGTCGATCTGTGGATGGAAAGCGGTGCTAAAAGCATGCTGAGAACCCAAGTACGTCTGCACCACTCTCCACTCCTTAGAAGTGAACCTACCGTCACGATCCAAGACAATCATCCTGGGGACCCCGTGGTACCTGACAAACTGCTCCACAAACAACCTCATGAAAGCAGCAACTGAGCTGTCCTTCCTGATCGGTATAAACCGGGCCACCATGGTCAGTCTATCGGCAATGACCCAAACAGAATCGTGCCCTGAGTGGGAGCGAGGCAATCCGTGCACGAAGTCCATAGCAATATTTTCGAACTTCCACTCAGGTACCGGTAGTGACTGTAGTAACCCTCCTGGGCTCTTGCACTCTGCCTTTACTCGCTGGCATGTCCCGCAGTGTGTCACATAGAAGATGATCTCCCTCTGCATTCCTGGCCAATACATGCTCCTCCGCAGATCCGCTGTCATCTTGGTGATACCGGGATGCATTGAGTATCGAAAACAATGAGCCTCCCTGAGTATATCCTCCTAGATACCACCTCCAGCAGGTAGATAAACACGACCACGGAAATGAATGAGGTCATCAAGCAAAGAATAATCCCCTGTCCTGCCCCCTTCTAGGGCCCTGAATACCGGCTCCAACGCTGCATCTAACCTCTGGTGTACCCTGATGCGCTCTCGTATATCACACTGAAGGACCAGAGAGTTCAAGTACTCCCGATAAATCTCCAGCTCAGACTCGGAAACGACAAAAATATGCATATCCTCTAGCATCTGCAACAGCTCTATAAACATCACCCGAGGCTCTGGTCCTAAGGTGCTGGCTCTCCTACTCAAGGCATCTGCCACGGTGTTTGCCTTCCCCAGATGATAATGCACGGTGTAATCATAGTCGCATAAGAATTCAAGCCATCTTCTCTGGCGCAAGTTCAGGTCTTTCTGCATGTCAACATACTTGAGGTTCTTGTGATCCAAGAAGATGTCACAATGAACCCCAAATAGGTAATACCTCCAAATCTTCAATGCAAATAACACCGCCCCGAGCTCTAAATCATGTACGAGGTAATTCTGTTCATGCTTTTTCAACTGCCTTGAAGCATAAGCGATGACATGTCCGTGCTGCATCAGGACCACACCCATCCCCTGATATGAGGCGTCAGTATAAATGTGTAATCCTTCCTTCCTAGATGGAAATACAAGGATGGGGGAAGAGGTGAGCCTGTCCTTTAGCTCCTGAAATGGCGCCTCACACTTCTCCGTCCAAATAAAATCTGCCTCCTTCTTCGTCAAGGATGTGAGGGGGAGTGATATCCTCGAGAACCCCTCCACGAACTTGTGATAATATCCCGCGAGTCCCAGAAAACTGCGTATGTCCGATGCTGACTTTGGCCGCGACCAATCTCTAACTGCCTGCACCTTGGATGGGTCCACGACCAACCCTGCCCCACTGATAGTATGCCACAAGAATGCCACCTCTTGCAGCCAGAACTGGCACTTAGAGAACTTAACATACATCTGGTGCTCTCTTAGCTTCCCCAAAACCAATGCTAAATGCTAAGTATGGTCCTCCTGTGTCTGGGAGTAGATCAGTATATCATCGATGAAGACTATGACAAATCTGTCCAGGTAGGGCTCGAAGATGCGGTTCATCAAGCTCATGAATGCAAAAGACGCATTCGTGAGCCCGAAAGGCATCACCGTGAACTCGTACAACCCATAGCGGGAACTGAAGGCCGTCTTCGGAATGTCCTCCTCCTAGATCTACAATTGATAGTACCCGGATCTCAAATCCAACTTAGATAACCAGAAGGCTCCCTGAAGCTGATCAAAAAGCTCGTTGATCTGGGGCAACAGGTATGTGTTCCGGACCGTCTACCAGTTCAACTCCCGGTAGTCGATGCAGAGATGCAGTGAGCCATACTAGTAACATCCCTCAGACAACTAGACCCCTAGGAGTGGTTTTGTCATGACTAGGTCATGACAAAACCCTAGGAAGCCCAAGAGGGCCAAGTGAACCTAGGAATGTAGGTGAGACCACTATGGTCTGCAAATAGTAAATTTTTGAACCCTAGTTTAAGATGACCATGGGGCTTTACCAAGACTTCAAGACCCCACCATGGTCTCACCAATCCATTTTAAGGTCTATTAGAGCCCTAAGGGTCCATTGGAGTCAACCTAGGGTGGTCAAGTTGACCTAGAACAACTCTAGGCCTAAATTGGGCAAGGTGCCCTAACTAAGGGCAGTGTGCCCTAGTAAAGCCCAAATAACCCACCAGGGACTTCCTAGACCTAACGTGTGGTCAATGGGTCACTAAGGACCCATGGAGGGCAGTCAAAGTGGTTATGTTGACCAAAGTCAACTCTAACACTAAATGGGTCAAACTGACCTGCAAAGGGTCAACTGACCTTCCCTTAGCCAAGTGGATACCACTCAAGTCCTCCTAACCCTATAGTAAGTTCAATGAGTCACCTAGGACTCATTGGGGTCAATCCAAGAGGTTAAGTTGACCAAAGTCAACTCTAACCCTAAATGGGTCAAACTGACATACAATGGGTCAAACTGATCTGCACAGGGTCAATTGAAGTTCCCTTAGCCAAGTGGACCCCACAATTACCTTACTAACCCTAATGAGACACCAATGGGTCACCAAGGACCCATTGGGGTCAACCAAAAAAGGCTAAGTTGACCCAAGTTAACTCTAGCCCTAAAGTGGTCAAAGTGCCCTGATTAAGGGTCAAGTGACCTCCAAAAGGCCACGTCAACCCCACCTAGACCTTAGGGGAGGCCAATGGGTCACCAAGGACCCACTAGGGGCAACCTCAAAGACCAAAGTGACCATGGTCAACCCTAGTTAAGGTTTAGGTCAAGCTAGCCCAAATGGGCTAACTCAAGCTCAAGTCAAATTCACTTGGGCTAACCTTGTTTTGGTGGATGAAATGAACATGTGGGCTGCCATTAGGTTAGGTAGGAGTCAAATTCCAGGCTTGGTGAGTAGGAGAGAGAAAAGTCTTCAAATGGAAGAGAGAGAAAGAGAAGGGAATATGGGGGAAGACTTTGAGGCTCATCCTTCCCCTTCCCCAACCCCCCATTCAACTCACTAGGACAAGGGGAGTTCAACCAACTGGTTTTGACTGGTTTGAGCCATGCCTCATCCCCCACCTACCATGGATGAAATTGTTGACTAGAGTCCATCAATGGCAATGCAGCCTACACCCACCTAACACCCCAATTATCCTCTTTAAAAGCTTCAATGGACTCCAGGGATTCATTTCCACAACTTACCTAAAGGAGCCAAGGAGTTCCACTGTGCAGTTGCAGAAACAGAGCGATGCCGCCTTCAAAAATGGTTTCCCGGCGATCTTCTCGACTTCAGGTCGCCGGCAAGGTCCTCCTCCTCTCCTTGCCTCGTGGTTAGATCATAGCAATGCTTAGGTTCAAGGTTCGGGCTCAATTGAGCCCGAACTAATTTTTGGTTTTCATGGTTTCAGGCCAAAAATTTTCTTGGTAGAACCGCCGGAATCCGCCCCTCCGACGGCTTTTCCGCCGCCTGGCGACAGCCACCACCTCAACGGAGGTGGTGGTGGCAGTGACCGGCCGGTGAGGTGGCCGGATGGACGGCGACAACAGCTGGAAGTTGCTCCAAGAAAATTAAATCCAGGCCGTCGGCTGGAGCTTGAAGACGATGGGATGCCGTCCACTGTTGCGTCAAGATTCGTGCAACAGATAATATTAAACTATAGGATATGATATATGCGTTATTTAAATTCTATCACACTTATAGTATTTAATGTTCTTAATTTTTAAAATACGTAGTCTCCTCTACTGAAAAAGTCACCAACATGAAGTTTGTATACCTAAGGGTCTACCTTATTTCAAAATTGATTTGAACCAATTTGGACCTCTGGTTGGACTAGGGCACCCATTTTGGTGGGGTCTATACATAGGGCTAGACAGAAATTAAAATGTATGCCCACCCTTCATACATGGTCCAAATGACTTCAAATTTTGGCAGAGAGTCCTCCTAAACTATTTCTAGATCCTGCCAAAAATGAGAATTTTTAGGTACAAGTTTTCTATATTATTTGGAATAATTTAATTTCTCTAGGGTAAATTAATTAAGGGATCAAATGGCCTTCAAACTCACTTAAATTTTGCTGAGAGATGCTTGGGGTCATTATAAGACTCTGGTTAAAATTTCATCACATTTGGAGGTGGTTTGTACTAAAATCTTGCAAACCCCATCCTTGCCCTAATAAGGGCATTTTTGTCAAAAAGTGCACTTTGGGTTTTGAGTGGCCAAATCACCTCAACAGAGGTTGAATAGGTAGATTGGAGTAGATTTGCCCTAAGATCTAAGGCCAAACCCTAAGGAAGGGCTTTTGTGCCTTGTGAAGGGCATGTGGCCAAATGACTTTGAATGAACTTCAAATTTGGTAGGGATGGTGCTAGGTAGTTTTATCCCTATGGTAAAAATTTTAGGGAATTTGGAAAAGCGTAGGCCTCACAAAACCCTAACTATAGTTTATGGCACAAACATTATAGTGCTAGAATAGGTTAGTAAAACTCCTTGAACAATAATGAAATTTGGGTAGTGTGGTCATAAGGATAGATTGAATCTATGGTAATTTAATTGGGAATTTTGGATCAATATTCTTAGCACTTCCTTTGTAAGTCATGGTTTTGCCCTAATTAATCATTAGGTCATTATGATCCCACTGCCCATTGAAAGGTCTTGAAAATTTGGCAGAGGGAGTTTAAGACCTCAGTGCCTATTTTTGAATTTTCTTAGAATTTTTGGATACCTATTTGTAGTACCTACTTCACAAGCTCAATAACTTGGAAAATTGTGAAATAATTTGTTTATAGCTCATTACTTGCAAATAAATTATAAAACTTGACTTAGAGCATTTATATGTCCTTGCAATCATCCTTGAAGTTTCACAGAATTTTGGGAAATAGTTTTGCTGCACTTGCCTCTTAAAATTTATAAAAATAGTTTATATTCAAAAATTAATTTAGAGGCTTGACCTTACTGGCAAATTGGAATACTTTGGATTCTGTGTTTAATAACCATTTTGAATTTATCATAAATTTGGTAGAGCATTTACTTTTCTTAAATCGGTACTTCATGTTCAAACTTGGGATTTTTTGGATGACTAGAATAATTAAATAAAATATCAAATAAATAGGGAAAATTATGAAATTATGGTGTTATGCTAAAACAGTCATGAAAGCCCTCTAATAATTATTATAGGGGTACTGGATGAATATTTTGAGTACCTCCCATTTTACACATCATATGGCTTAAGTGGTCTGCATTTAGTAAAACTGCAGGAATTAAGTTGGACTATGATTTTGGGCACATGTGTTGGGGTTAGTTGTTTGATGGGTTGAATGAATAGAAATGAGTTCATCGTTGGAAGTTGGGATGAGTAGGGTGTTTGATTGGCTAGTGTTAAGTGTGCTCGGGGTCGACGAAATATCGTCTTCCCCGTAGGAGAGGAAGTGACAATTACACTAGGGTTAGATCCAATACAACATTTAAGGGACTATGAGTTGGGTATTAACCAATAATAGTAAGTTCCTTGCGAAAGGGAACTTTGGGCGTAATCCCATCATAGTTCCTAGTGCCCTCGAGAGCCCTTCACGGGGAATACCTTGGGCAGTCCTGGGCTAAACCTTAACTGTAGGAAAAATTGGAATGCAAGAGTAAATAGTAAATCTAGGGTTTCACCTTCACACACCTCGATGTCTCGGGGAGATAGGTTGGGTCACTCGGGCAGTAGGCCCAGTGGTTTTGGTGATGTGCAGGTTAGCCCGACGAGCTTTGGCTCGGTAATGGTTTGTGATGGGCAAGTTGGCCCGACGAGCTTTGGCTCGGTTGTTGTTTATGACGGACGAGATGGTCCGGGGAGCTTTGGCTCGGTAGCTGATACATAAGGTTGCATGTGTATAAGGTATAAGGTGGTGGGTCTTCGATATTGGTGAGTCGATGCACCGACGCCAATACATTGACTCGGCGAGTGTGGTTAGCACTTGGCCAAATAAAGTCCGGTGCGCAAGCCGGCAAGAGTACGCAGGAGCTCCACTTAGTGCATCAGCGTTGAGGCGTACGATAGGTCTGACTGGTAGTGAAATTACCGGTTTAGAGGTGGGCGAGGCCCAATCCACCGTTTCCATTTGCCACTACGGAGGTATCCTGGGAGGTTCGGCTCCAGAAAGGGGGAACTACAGGTCTGCGTACACAGAGTCGGGTGGGTGAGTTGCACTTGCATGATCACATCATGGCATAATTGTATTTCATAGCATAATCATCGCATATAACCTGACACCTATTGTATAAGTGGTATGTGACGCTTTATAAAATAGACCCTATAAAATGACCCCTTGGTTTATAAGTTCGTGCGAGCGTGCTTAAAAGTTAAGGTTTTTATTCAGTAAAATATATGTTTGCTAGAAAACCGACACCCTATCATATAAATTGGTTTGAGACTTTTTATACGATAGGAGCCCTACAAAAGATCCCTTGGCTTATGTGTTTTCATACAAGTTAAGGCTAATTTCTTGTTCAGTTTTTCACACCTTATTTACGGCCATATATACTATAGAACTGCTAAATTAGTTCCGCCGCCATCTGGTTAATTATTATTCTCCACCTTCATGTCCTCTCCTTTCCTTCTCCCCGCTCGGTGCCTAGGAGCCATGGGGGAAGGGGCGGGGGATGATAGGACTTAGTCTTTTAGACTAACGGTTTTCGAACCACATCATTTTAAGGGACCGTGGAGCCCAGCATGGAGGAGCAACCCCGGAGGTCGGCACACTTGGAGATGGGGCAGTCTAGTACCAGAGTTCAGACGGCAGGGACTGTGAGTCCTATTCGCTACTAGTTGTTTTAGTTTTGCTTCCGCGATGAGAGATTTATAGTGAGGCATTGATGTACTGGGCATGTGCCCAAGATTTTAGTATTTCATTATATCTGTGGACACTCCCATCGTGGAGTTTATTTACTATTTATGTGATTTCTGTGGACTTCCCTTTATTCTTTTGCTACAATTGTGATCGATTTGGCCACAGGATCGACATTTTGTAGTGATGATCTTCCCGGGTGCGAAGGTGTCACCGCAAAGCGACGGTTCTGGTCCTAAGACCCCGATGTTTTAAAGAAAAAAAGTGGGGGGGGGGGGGTCTTACAATCCTTCTTCTTGACAAATAACACCATTGTTCCCCATGGTGATGAGCTCGGTCGGACAAATCCTGACTCCACCAGCTCCTGTAGCTGCATCTTGAATTCTTCTAGCTCCTTTGGGGCCATCCTGTACAGTGCCCGTGATACGGGCCTCGCTCCCGACACCAACTGAATGCGGAAGTCCATGTTCCTAGCCGGTAGCAATCCGGACAATTTCTCCGAAAATACGTCGAAGAAATCCCAAACCACCAGGATGTCAACAATAAAAGCCTCTGCTCCAGCCAGCTCGAAGCGGATAATGTATACTTCCTCTCCTTGCTTGTGGGCTTTGACAGCCTGAACAGATGATAATAAAAGGTGGGAGACAAGTCTAATACAATCGATGATGACGTAGGAGTCCCCGTGCCTCAATGTGATCCTCCTTGACTAGCAATTGATCTGGGCATGGTTCCAATGCAACCAAGTCATGCCCAGGATCAGGTCAAAGTCTGACATCCTTAGGATCGTTGCAGGCGCTTCAAATGTATTTTCGCCAATTTCTACCTCCATGTTGCACTTGGCAGATGATAATAGTACGGATCCATCAAGTAACCTCACCCTCATCGTCGAGCCCGTGAATCGTTCCATGCCATCCAGTCCTTCCATAAAGGTTTCTAATACTAACGAGTGCGATGCACCCGTATCGAACAGCGTATGAGCGGGCTTTCCGCTGATAAAGACTATGCCTGAGGTTGATTTAAGTTTCAAATAGGTAGTTATACTTCAAGGTCAAGTACTATATAAAAAATGCCTTAATTTCATAATACAATTTATGTACCTTTGATGACGTCCTCAGGGTTCCTCGGCTCGGCGAGGTCTAATGCGTACATCTGCTCTTGTCCTCTGCCTTGGCCAAAAGGTCCTCGACCTCGACCTCGACCTCGACCTCATCCTCGGCCTCGGCCCTGATGTACTAGAGGGGCCACTGGAGGTGGAGGAGGTGGAGGAGGAAATGTACGAAACTGATGTGGGCACTCAGATCTAATGTGGCCCGACTGATGGTACCCAAAACAAAATATCGGCCACTGGCCACGATCATCCTGTCTCACCTGGCCATGTGTCTGTGGTGGTGGAGGGGCTAGTGCTGCAGGAGGTCTCTGCTCCTGCCTGTAGTTGGGACAATAACATCCCCCACCTCTCTTGTTCCTCATAACTTTGCCTCTCTATGAGCCCCGACCATTCTCCCCGAAGAACGACCCATCCAACGGTTTCTTTCCCCTGCTCTGCACCATCAGTTGGTCTACCTCCAGCTTCTTGGCCATCTCTATGATCTGAGCGAAAGTGCTATGAGAGATGAGCAGTAGGGCCTATCTCAAATCATCTCTATGGCCCCGGTAGAATCTCTCTGCATACCTCCTGTCGTCCGAATCATGTATCTCCGCAAACCTGGCCAGATGGGAAAAGTCCCTCTGGTACTCAATCACTAACCTGGTCCCCTGTTGGAGGTTCAAAAATCTCTATTCTAGCTCATCCCAGTCCTTGGTGGACACAAAATGCTCCAAGAATGCATCGCTGAGCTCCTCCTAAGATATATCTGATAGAGCTCTATCTGCATAGGTGGAGTCCAACATGAACTTCCACCACCTTTTTGCATGGGCATCTAGTGCAGAAGTTGCCAAATGAACTGACTGGTTGACAGGGCAGCTGATGCCTACCAACATCTCTTGTATAACCTCGAGCCATTCCTCGGTCTTTACCGCATTCTCCGTCCCGTGGTACATAGGCGGGGACAAACTCTTGAATGCACTCAGCTAGTTTGAACCCAGATTTGGCAGCTGTGCCTGAACCTGCTGGGCTCTGAAGGCCTCAAGAATGGCCGTCAGGGTCTGGCCCATCTCTGTCTGTAGAAAAGGAGTAGCATCCGGAGGGGGAGGGACCACATTCTGCGGTATGGCAACCTGTGGAGGCTGCATAAAGGCAAGGTTTATATTAGAATTGGCCTGACTCAATGCTTAGATGGACTATTTTATGTGACTTTTTACACATGGGCACACCATTGCTTCTGCTGCATAGTTTGTCCACAAACTAATGCTCGAGCGGGGCGGACAAGTGCTGTGGACTTTTTCTCTTATGATCATTTTGTTCAAGTGATACCAGTTTGTAAGACCCCTCCCCCTTACCAAGGAGGCTCCCGAACTTATGCCTAGAACCGCCGTCTTATAGTGGCACTAACTCATGGGTTAGTCGACACTGCAACACGTCGATCCTACCGGCTAGTACGATCATAGAACCTGTTCTGCCAATTGAGAGATAGAAGTAAAAAAGTAGTATATAATAATAACTAGTCCACATGTCACAGCACTATCAAATAAAAATGAAGGTACACGAGTCCAGAATGAGTACATCAAAAAAAGAAAAAGGGCTTATGCCCTGTACATAATATCAAATCCCTCTCTCATAAATGTCAACAAGCGGAAGCTATACTATCATCAGAAAACTCGTCCCACCTGACGACGGGCTGCAGTAGTAGTAGTAGGTAGTGGTAGTATCGGCTCCTCACGTCCTGCCACCTCGTCCTGCAGGTACTCCATCTCCTAGAGCTCCTAAAATGATTGGTCACACCGATCGTTAGTCACAAAGACTAAGGCGTTTCCTCCACACCTCGCCCCCGCAACTCCTAGGCACCAAGCGGGAGGACGAAGCGGAGGACAACAAGGGGTATAACAAAAGAAGCAGGTGACAGTGGAGCTATACTAAAAAGTATATTTATATCAATTATTTCTACTCTAGCAGTTCTATATATATGGTACATGAAAAGTAAGTAGAACTGTACAGAAGCAAGTAAGGTGCTGTAACTAAATAAGTACTAAAAGTAAGCAGAGTAAAGACAGCAAGTAAAATAAGCTACTACTGAACTACCATCACAGAAGTACCTTAACTTATATGAATGTCCATACAAACTTATAAGTTAAGGTTTCCAGAAATATAACTTATTATATAAAAAAGCCCATACTAATTTATATGATAAGGATTTATGGTGCGTACGACCTAGTTATGAATGTATGATATGCATGCGTTTTATGATTCATGCAAGTGCAACTCACACACATGACTCTGTGATCACAGACCTTTAGTTCCCACTTTTTGTAGCTAGCATCACTCTCTGGTACCACCGTTGTGGATATGACAGCAGTGGAGCGGGCGTCTCCACTCCTAGGCGGGGTATACACACTACCGGGCCTAGACCTACCATATGCCTCTGTACATGTCCTAGGTGCACTCTAGAGTCTTTGCGTACTATTTGCTGGCTACCCACCAGTCTTTTTGGTCGAGTGTGAATTCTTGGGGATCTTCCTCCAGATCGCAGTGTAAAACAACCCACTGGCCCCTCAAACACTCACACCTCGCTAGAGTTACCGTACTGCCATCAGTTTGACGATTGGCCCAGTATCGCATGACCAACCACAGGTTTATGCACATGCAAGATATTCCAACCCAAGCCTCCAGCTCGCAGGGCCAACCCGTCCTGAATCCCTCCAACCCATCATGGGTGAGATTGCACATTAGTTCCTTTATTCTGGATCCCTCTAGCCCATCACGGCTGAGATTACACATTAGTGCCTTTATTCTCAATCCCTCCAACCCATCACGGGTGAGAATGAACATCAATGCCTTAGCCTATTAGACTACTCTTGTCTAGTGTTTGTTATACCTAGCAGTTTAGGGTTAATCCCAGGACTGCCCAGGGCATGCTCGGTGAAGGGCTCTCGAGGGCACTAGGAGCTACGATGGGTTGAAACCCAAAGCTCCCTTTCGTAAGGATATTTATTCTTATTAATGTCTACCGATGATCCATACTCAGCTCTCGTTGTTACTCTGGAACGAACATAATGAATTAAATTATTATTGGGGAATCAGCGGTCTTCCGCCGGTCTCCATTCTAGCTACTGTCCTTGGGGTCTTGCACTCTATCGCTCGATACTATGGAGTGACCTACTAGACACAAATCAGGGTTTGTAATCCCAATGTAGTTACCAACTCAACCTTCTATCGCATCCCCTGTGGGTCCTAGTCACATGTGCTATATTTTGTTAAGCGCACCCATGACCTAATGTTAACCCGTATGACGTATCATCCAAACTCTTGGTTTAAATGCCCCAAATTATTTATCATGGTTGTTATGACGTATGATAATGATCGAACTAGGTTTCATTATTTTTCCAAGGGTTTAAGGGTCTAAATTAATTCTTTTAATTGTGCGATAGGGGTCACCTTGAACATGAAATACTACATATAATAGTTCAACCAACCTAAGGAATTTACTAGGTGTTCCATAAGGTTAAATATTACTGCCTATCAGGTTTCATAACATTTCCATGCAAATTTCTATTTATTTCCCATTTAATATTAAAATTCCAATTCAACCACTTTCCAAATAAAGTACCCCAACTACTCAACCAAAACTTCTGCGAACATTAGTGGGTGTTCATGATGACATAATAAGGCTAAGTGCTGAATTTCCAAATCTTAAACAATGATCTGACCTAGCTTATATCCATTTAAATAATATTACCAAAATTCCATTATTAGGGTTTTTAATGTATAGAGACATCCAAAAATTCTCAAATAATTTATAAGTAATTAAAACACAATAATAAACACTGTAAATTTGTTCATAATTTTAAAACACTAATTTCCCTAATGTTTAATTAATTTCTATAAGGGCAAAAATGGTAAAATCTACTTAAAACCCAAGTATACATTATTTAGTAGTCCCATAAATTTTCCACAGGTGAACTATATCCTACTAATACTTGTGGCAAAATCTCAGAATTTAATGAACTCATTTGCCCTAGTTTCCAAATTTATTTCCTAAGTAGACATATTTTCCAATAATTCCAAATAATGGGATTTTTTATCCCAAAAATCCCAATTTCCCATGGGAGGTATATTCCATTCCTATGAGCCTCTAACCAGAGTTTCATGGACTTGCAATGACCCAATTGGGCTAAATTCACATTTTTCTATTTTTACTATTGGCACCCCAAATTTGAATATGCCAATCTCATGCATGTGGGATTTCCCAAACATGCAGAGGTCAAAATGACTTGAAATCTCTACCTTGGTTTTATCTTTCCCTAATGATCATCCCACCCAAATTTGGGTGCATTTGGAGTTATATGACTCCAAAAATACACTTAATTTAATTTCTTGAATTTCATCAGATACTATAGAAAAATTCTGACCAAAAATCCTCATTTTTGGTCAAAGACTAGTTTTATCACTAACACAAGCCTGGCCAAAATTTCAGGTCATGGTGACTCATGGTTTGGCTTGGGCATTTATTTTAAATTTGCCATAGCCTAAAACCAGTCATGGTAGAATGGTCCTACAAGGAGTTCTACTTTACCAAATTATGAGTTTAGGGTGTCATTTTAATGGTAAGGTCTAGCCCTACATTTTTGATGTTGATAGCTACCCCTGATTATGCATCTAAGAGGCCTAAAGTTGACATGCAAAGTCACTATTATAGTGTGATAGAAATTTCACTATTCATTAAAATCATATTAATTAATTAAAAGGAATTATTTTGGACGGAATCGAGTTATCGTCCCCATCATCCAATGACTGAGATTAAACCATCCTGGGCCAAGTTTGTTTGCATATTCCGGCCACCTGGCCCGGTGACACCGCCGACAATTATTGCCACCACCTTCGTTGAGGTTGTGGCTGACGTTTCCCGACTGTGAGGCTACCGGAAGCGGCTTCTCCGGCGATCCCAAGCTGGAAGAAAAGCTTGGGAAAATTCCCTCTAGCTCTCATGGTATCGGGCTCAATTGAGCCCGATGTCTCGCCTAATTGAGTTAGAAAGCTAGCACGGGGTGAGGCTAGGCGAAACGGACCTGTAGCCGGGCTTGACGGCGTGTGCGGTGGCGGTGCTCCATGGCCGAAGCTTGCTCCAACCAACTAGCCTGATTCTCTGTTTCTACAGCAAAAGCTTTGCTCCAACAGTCGAATCCACTCGTTTCCACCTCATGAAGCTGATGGTGGGCTTAGATTTGGCTGGGAGTGGCTGTGGGAGAAGATTGAATTATGGAGGTGGTCGACCATGGCTTTGGAATCTCCTCCTAGCCACCAGGTGTCCACCAACCCTTCCACCTTGCTGGAATGATCCTTAGAAGCTCAGACAAGAGCTTGGGTAGAGGGAAGGAGGGCCACATGGCCACCATCCCCTCCTTCCCTCCCTTCTCTCTCCTCCTTTTCTCCAAAATGCCTAAATTACCCCCATGCATGCATTCTCTCTCCTGATTTTGGGGGTTAGAGGCTGACATTAACCTTTTGGGCTGGTCATGGGCCTTGACTCATGGGCTTAGCCTATGAGGGGTGGGCTTGGTTCATTCTTTTCTCTTTTAGGCCAGTTTGTTGACTTGTTGACTTTTAGGTTGACTTGGTCAACATGGTGATTGGGCTGACCTCATTTGAGGTTTATGGACCCTATGGCACAACCCAACTTGGGTTGGGCCATGGTGATGCCCTACATAGGCTAATTGGTCCTTTAAGTGTGGGTTTGACCAAATTAGGGTTTAGGGTTGACTTGGGTCAACATGGGTCAATAGGTGACCCAATGATGTGGCTTATGGTTCACTTAGGTTGTTATTAGGGTTAGGGGTGCAATGGCGGGACCAATGTGTGGCTAAGACCCCAATTTAGTCTAGTTTGAAAATTGGAAATGAGATGTTACGAGGTGAGATGTTACACAGGCGAACAACAGAATTGGCGTCAAGATCTTTTTGAGAGAGTCAGAGGTGCACTAGTCAGGGTGGGAATTGCAAATGAAGATCTCACGAGGTCGGAACTGAGGGAGTTCTTACAGACTTTCTTAGGAACATCAAGATTGAGTAATCTACTCAGATTGCATTGATCAGAAGTGATCATGACACTTTGTTTAAATGTCTTCTGATGAAATAATTCTTTGAGAAGGAAGGTATCAGACATTATTTTTCTGCTATTAGTTCTCCTCAACAAAATGGGGTAGCTTAAAGGAAAAATAAAACCCTGATTGAATCTTCTGGAACATTATTTGTAGATGCGCACTTACCCCTATCTTTTTGGGCAGAGGTAGTAAACACAACAAACTATGTTCTTAATAGGAGTCTGATTCATAAACTAAAGGGTAAGACTCTGATGATTTTGCTTGCTAACAAGTAATAACTCAATGTGATTTCATTCTACATTCTAATACAACTATGTAGATGAGCTTAAACTAGATTTAATTAGCATTCAGGCAAGTGCACCTATCAATCATAATATAGGAGAAATCTGCATCTCGTGTCGTATTCCACAAGGTCGTTTCAACTACTCGTACTCACCCTCCCTTTATTATCATACCTCTAAATAAAAGTGATATCTAAACTACATTAGCCTAACTATGACCATTTGGATGATTCAGTATTGGAGAAGCAAAACTATAAAAGACATGAAGCTTTTAAACAATTACATAACGAATTCATTTATTAGTTCAATTCTAAGTGATCATGGAATAAAAAAACTATTAAACTTGTTGTAATGTAAAGGTTAAATTTTCATCAAAATTGTCTCTCGAGCAATTCCAAATCTAAACCTAAGATAGTAAATTTTATCTCGAACAATTTACAACACTCAAGTTCGCATTAATTAAAGTACCCTTATTGCTACATAAATTCATGAATTTTATCTCTAAATTACCATGAATCCTTTTACTCGTGTTCTAATTTTCCAAACAAAATATCTCTCGATCATAGAGTTTGAATTACAAAGAGAATTAACATCACAATATGAACATACAAATATCATTGCAAAGAACCAATTTCTCAATCTAGCCAATTGCAAATTATGTAAAGCAAAGAAGTAATTCATAAGGAAGATTAAACTCTTTGTTTGCAAGCATAAACACAAATAAAATACCACAAATTTAACATAAACAAAGTGATACATGATTACTAGAATGTTCAAATAGAGGTTCATGCAAATTAAAACGAAAATTGAAGATGGATCATCAAGAGAAAGGAAGGATAAAAAGGGGTTAATGATTAAATAAAAATACATATGAAATACCCTTCAATCCTCCTTGTCTTGGATGCTCCCCTTCGGCCTCCAGCAGTTCTCCAATCTAGAAATGATCCAAAAGTTCTAAACAATTTTTTCTACATGAAATTTATAGTCCCATTGCAAACAGGTCGGACACGGGTTCCAACACGGCCGTATGTCAGGCCATGTGGACGGTTCCTAGGCAGTTCCCCACGAGCAGGCATGTTTGGTAGTTGGCCGTGTCAGATGACACGGGTATGGACACGACCGTGTGTTCGGCCGTGTTCATCAGACACGGGTTGGTCGGCAATCGTGTCAAATATGACACGGGTAGGCACACGGGCGTGTGCCATACCCGTGTGAGGTTTCATCGCCTGCGCCCAAATTCTTCTACTCTAGGTGCATAGGACACGGGTAGGCACACGGCCGTGTGTCTGGCCGTGTAAACCAAATTTTCGTCCTGCCATCAGCCATGTTGACTCTGTGAACTCCTCTGTTTGCTCCGTGACTTTTAGGTCCATTGGTTGGCATTACCTGCAATAGAAAAATGAAAGACTCAGTAAATAGTTTATTACAAGGACTGCCAAAGACTTCTAAATGCGCTCTTCTATCTATGATACGACAATTTCTTTACTATTATCATGAAATCAACACAAAAGGGGCAGGAAAAAGTAGACATGATTACAATTATGATAGTAAAAAGCCTATCATAATTGTACTCATCAAATACCCCCAGACTTAGATGTTTGCTTGTCCCTACGCAAACTAATTCAAATACTTGGGTTACCATTAAATAATTTTGCCTCCGCACACTGGTTGCTATGAATTTAAGAGAACTTTGATGGTGTAATCGCATAGGAAATAATTTAGCAGACTTTTCTAAATATAGATTTATCTTAAAATTCCTCTAATATATCTTTTAACTATCTCTCACTCGCTTTTAGAAATAAAAGTATAGTCATCTTTAACAAATATGAGGAGAAAATAATAATCTCTATAAGATACGTATTAGTATTTCAAAACTTATAAGTACCCATATTGATAATCATGAGCATACCCTTTTTACACCCTCATCACAGCACTAATTAGAATTAGTAAGGTCGGATCCTTAGGACTTGAATTTTGGTGTAGCCTTTTTGGCTTAGGATAGAAGATTAAAGGTGAGGAAATCAAAGGTAAGTTCGATGAATTTTTCACACCTAAATCTTGATTGAGCCTTATGTTGGAAGATACCTTAACATATTTCAATTTTATGTAAACACCCCCAGACTTTGCAATTTGTATATTTCCCACATTTTGAAGGGCACTCTATTTATATATATATATATATATATATATATATATATATATATATATATATATATATATATATATATATATATATATATATATATATTTAACCAAGGGACCATAGTAGGGATCATTCCAAGTGGGTGCAAGTATACACGCACTTAGGCCACATATCACTATGTCTTTTTTTGGGTTCAAAGTAGGGATCATTCCAAGTGGGTGCAAGTATACACGCACTCAGGCCACATATCACAATGAACAAATCTTTCCAAGAAGGCATCAATGATAGGTGTGCTAATAGGTAAGGATTTGGCCTTGGTAAATTTTAATAGTAGAGCATCAAAAGGATGGGGATTAGGTTCAAATTGGGTGTGCAAGGGTATCATGTTAAAGGTGTTAGGTTAACAAGGCTCAAGTTATCCAATAGGAGGCCTAAGTCATTTCCGCCCTTACTAATTAACCTATGTAATGTTTTGAGGAATGCTAGAGGGTCAGTCCTAGACATCAATAGGGAGTAATTTTTAATTTTAAAGCTCTAATACCAAATTATAAAAATGTTACACTCATCGACTCACTTTATTATAGATAAGTATATTTTCTAAAATAGAGTGTTGGATAGTTACTAATATAGAGGAGTAATCTTAAAAGTAAATTATATAGAGAAAATTAAGCTAAAAAAAATTTCTATGCTTAATTACGAAATCAGCAAAGTTGAATACTCTATGAGTCTACATCAATTCATTTTAATCAGCGTGCGAAGTTAAATTAGATATTTATAATCCCAAATGAATGAATAATGAGAGCTTAAAAGATCAAACAAAAATTTGTAGGGGGGTATAACAAACTTGAGTATTATGATAAGCAGATTAGAATCAATTGTAACCACATGAATAGCCATTCTACCCCCAGACTTAAGATTTGCAATGTCCTCAGTGCAATGTAAAAAGCGGACATAGAGTGATTTCATGATGACATAAGGAAAAAACTGCTATCATAACAAGTAGAAGAGCACAGTAAAGAAACAAGAGCTGTAATGAAATGCACTGATATATAGTAGCTGACAGAACTGAATACATTGATATAAAAAAAATACAAGATACGATACATAAATATAACACTACATCGATACATATCAGAAGTAAGCAGGGTGGTCGGTCACATCGTCTGGGAAGGAAGGCGGGGCTGGAGCTGGCGGCTGGCGAGGAGCGATCCCAAGGTGGTCTCTAATCTGGATGAGGAGGTCCTCGGTCCGCTGCTGCGACTCCTCAATGTGCTGTAGGCGCGGAGAGAGCTTGGTCTCGAAAAACTGTCGAAACTCCTACGAGTACCGTGAATGAGATGGAGGGGGTGTAGTAGATGACTCGCCATGAGCGTAAGTGGAATGGGGCGGAGGTACCAACGACACATCAAGGTCAGGATCTACTTCATCATCACTGTCATCCTATACATGCGGCCCACGCCGTGCAATAGAATATATGACCCCTCCCCGGCCCTGATGGGCGGTGACGAGGCAGAGGGAGCGAAGACTAGCCATCGTGATATGCACGGTCTTTGCGACCACTGTCATCTGGGGGAGGGATGAAAAGATGCCCATATTCTTCACGAGGCGAGTAATGTAGGGTGCTACACAAATAGACCCTATACGGGGGGTTTCGGCCTGATGGAGAATGAACTGGGCTAGAAGAAAACCGAGATGTAGAGGATAACATGAAGTCATGTTGTAGAGGTATAACAGGTCCTATCTACTGACAACTCTGGAGCTTTCGCCCCGGCCGCTCAACGTGTGGCTAAGGAGATGGTGGATGTAATGGAGGGCGGGAGAAATCAATTTAGAGGCCTTAGATCACTTGGCCTCGTAGGCGCCAGTGTCAAAAGAAATCTGGCGCCAGATACTGCCGGCCATATCGCGATTGGGGAGTTCGAAGTGGAGCTCGGGGTAGGTAGCACTAAAAAGGAATGACTCCTCATACACCCCTAAATACTGGGTGAATTGGAGCATGGTGAGTGTATAAAACGTGCCACCCACACGAAATGAAATTATACCCTCGGGCGTGTGCGGCGCATCTGTTGGGTACATTGATCAAATGTACCTGATTTGAAGAAGCCTCACCTAACTCAATGATATACATCATAATGTATTTGATGTTTGTTTGAGTTACTTGTGCAGGTTAGGTATACACTGGATTGAAGCTAAAAGTTTCTAAGTCCATGTGTCGACACCCAGAGGGAAAGTGTCGACACTTGAGAAAGCTTGTGTCGACACCCAGACAAGCAGTGTCGACACTTGGAGTAATTGTGTCGACACCTGAGAAGAAGAGTCGACACCAGACAGAAAGTGTCGACACTTGGAGCTGTGTCGACACTCAGTGAAGAAGTATGCAGAAAAGCTGTGTCGACACTTAGCAGAAGTGTCGACACCTAGAAGAGCTGTGTCTACACCAGAAAGTGTCGACACTTGGAGATGTGTCGACACTCAGCAAAAGTCTGCAGAGTCTAAGTACATGTGTCGACACTCAGCACAATGTGTCGACACACAACCAGAAGAGTCAACATTTGAAGTAAGTGTCGACACTCAGCACATTGTGTCGACACTTAGCTAAAGACTCAACACTTGAAGAAAGTGTCGACACAAGGAGCTGTGTCGACACTTAGCAAAGAACAGAAAAGTTTACAAAATATTCTAAGTACAAGTGTCGACACTAAGGGAATGTGTCGACACTCAGCTGAAGAAATAAAATTGAAGACAAGTGTCGACACTAAGGGAATGTGTCGACACTCAGCTGAAGAAATAAAATTGAAGACAAGTGTCGACACTAAGGGAATGTGTCGACACTCAGCTGAAGAAATAAAATTGAAGACTTGTGTCGACACCCAGCTGAAGAAATAAAATTGAAGACAAGTGTCGACACTAAGGGAATGTGTCGACACTCAGCTGAAGAAATAAAATTGAAGACTTGTGTCGACACCAAGAAGTAGTGTCGACACTTGACAGTTTCAATACATGAAGATGTGTCGACACAAAGTAGATGTGTTGACACTTAGAAGAATACAGTTAAAGAATGAAGATCAAGTACTTGTGTCGACACTTAATTTCAGTGTCGACACTTGAAGAAGTATCTGTGTCGAGACATACAAGGAATTGTGTCGACACCTTGTAGACTTGTGTCGACACTTACACAACATGTGTCGACACTTAGTCTATAAGTGTCGACACTTAAGAACAGAAAGTCTCGACACTATCTGACAGTTAGAGAATTTCAAGAAGTGACTGGTTGACATGACAGCTGCCGATCCAGCCAGTCTACAGCAACTGTCAGAGAAATCAGAAGTCTGTTATGAACCGGACCAGCCGGTTACCATGAAGGAAGCCTATAAATAGGCACCCATAGTATACAGAAACTGATTGATGATTGTTGTTGTTACAAGTAGTTGTCAAGAATACTTAAAGTGGTTGATCAGATTCATCAAGTAATCAGGAAAGTGATACACAGAGGATCAACACAAGAAGATCTGACAGTCCAACTGCAGATCTAAGAAGTTGGAGAGAGAGAGCTCCAATCAAGAATTCAGTCTTTGGAACTAAGGCTGATAAGAAAGATTCAGAATCATCTGGATCTCAAGAAGCAGAGGTCAAGGATCAACTGTAGAAGATTCAGACTAATTCAGTTCTAACTCAAGAAGCTTTGAAGGAAGCTAAGTCAGTTTGGATCTAGCTAAGTTCTTCCAAGAACTCTTCAAGAAACTCTCAACTCCTCTCTTATTTTCTGAGTTGTAGAGTTAGCTATTGTATTTCTATTTTAACTTGTAGGATCCATTGGATCTGAGAGAATTGTAAGCCCACATTATAAAGGCTGAGGGTAGGGCTTGGTTGCCTGAGTGTAGGAGTTGAAGAACTCTGAGTGTAGGCCTTAATTGGCTGAGTGTAGGCCTTGGTGGCTGAGTGTAAGGCTTTGGGCCTGAGGTGTAGGAACCTTGTTGGGTTCTGAGATAGTGGAGAAGGTTGGCCGAATCTAGTACACTGCTAGATAGGCGAAGGGGGACAGTGGATGTACCCAAAGATTGGGGAACCACTATAAATTAGTGTGTCTGCTGTGCTGTGCTGTGCTGTGGATTAACTGTTTATATTCTGTAACTGCTGTTAGCTGTAGAATTCTGTAAAATAACTGTTGTGCTGCCAACAAAGTCTCACAAAGGTTTAGGTCACCTATTCACCCCCCCCCCTCTAGGTGTTTAGGTACCATATCTTTCAAGTGGTATCAAAGCGAGGTTACTCAAAAAGGACTAACTGTCTGAGGAGATCCAGTTTTGGCAGATTCAGTGTAAGTCAGAATACAGTTTCAAGAAAATTAAGAAACATGGGGTCTTCAGAGAATCACAAGGAATTGGGTTCAATGAAACTGCCCATATGCAGAAAGGAGATTTTTGGAATCTGGAAAGAGAGGGTAAGGCTATTCATGGAGGCCTCAGACCCTAGAATCTACATCACAGTCAAAGAGGGGCCATATGTGCCCATGAAGATCTCAGTATTGGATGCAAATCAGAGGACTCCAAAGGATTTCTCTGAGATGACCAAGGATGAAATTGTCCTAGCCACTATGGACAAAAGGGCACAAAACATAATAGTAAGTGCCATTGATGATGCAACCTTTCAGAACCTAATTCACTGTAAAACAACAAAAGAAATGTGGGATACCCTCATTGTCTATATGGAAGGTTCTGAAGAAGTCAGGCAAGATAGGAAGTCCTTGCTTAATCAAGAATATGAGAGCTTTAGGCAAGGAAGAGGAGATAGCATCACTGAATGCTACAAGAAGTTCTATAGAATTGTTAATGAACTCATGTCCTATGGAAGAGAGTTCACTAACTATGAATTGAATGATAAGTTCTTAAGGTCCCTAACCAAAGATTGGGACACCAAGATCTGTGCCATCAGAGAAATGACAAAGTTGGGAGAAATTCCTCCTCCCACATTGTTTGGCAAGTTGTTGTCTTATGAGATGCAGCTGTCAGTGAGAAAAGAGGAGGAAAAATCAACAAGGACTGAGCACAGAGAAAGGACTGTTGCCTTCAAGTCAGAAGTACCTAGAAAGGGGAGGACTAAGTCATCAACACCTCCTCCAGAGATAGTTGAATCTGAATCTGATGAGTCTGTTAGCACAAAGTCTACAAGCAGTGAAAGTGCTGAAGACTTTGCTGCATTCACCAGACATTTAAAGAAATTCCTGAAGAAGAAACAGTGGAGGTCCAGACCTTCATTTTCCAAAGGGAAAGAAGTTCAGTATCAGGAGAAGAAGCCTTCAAAGAAGGACAAGAAAAAGACAAAGACCAGCAAGGCAACTGGGTCTAAGATAGTATGTTACTGCTGCAATAGACAGGGGCATGTTATTGCAGATTGTCCTGAGAGAAGAAAAGAATCCAGTGACAAAAAGAAGACTCACTTCAAAGGAAAGAAGGAGAAGTCCTTTGTTGCAAAGAATGAGAAGACTCTTTCAGACATTTCTTCTTCAGACACTGAGACAGATGCTGAAGCCTACATAGGGCTATTTGCTGAAGAAGAAGAAGAGTTTATGCAGATCATGGAATCAATCTATGAACAAGAAGAGTGTCAGTGCCAAGGACTGATGGCATTGACTGAAGGTACCAAAATCCTGGAGCAGCCAGGACCTAGTCAGGTACAAAGTCCAACTCAAAGTTCAGATTTCAGTTCTAGTTCAGAGTCAGATTCATCTTCATCAAGTGATGGAAGTGTTTCTGAATCTGAGGGAGATATTCATCAGCTCTTAGATGAATATAAAGTACTGTTGCAAGCCTATAAGAAAAGCAAGTCCCTTGCCAAAAGTCAGGCAAAGGAAATTGCTGATCTAAAGGCAGCTGCAACAGACTTTGAGAAGGAATTTGATCAAAAGCTCAATGAGGTAGCCAGGCTGAAACACATTACTGTGATTCAGATGGGAACTATCACTTATAAAAATGATCAAATTAAGTTACTGGAGATCAATCTCCAAAAGGAAAAAGAGCTAGTTGCTAGGTTTTCAAAACCTAAATCAGTGCTACCCTTGATTGATGAATTTATTCATCATAAAGGAAAGGCTGGATTGGGTTTTATTAAACCAGCTAGGACTGTTCAGGATCAGTCCAAGTCCAAGGGCAAAGCCCCAACATTCAACAAGCCTGCTGTAGTAAAGACAGCAAAGGTTGTACCTAAGCAAAGGTACAACAAGTTTGAATGCTGGTGCTGTGGCAAGATTGGCCATTTTGCAATGGACTGTTGGCACAATGCCAGTGCCAAGGTGAGTAGTAAGTTACCTGGTGAAAAGCCAACAGGTAGCTTTGTTAAGTTGCAAACTAACAATCACCAAGGACCCAAGTTTACTTTGGGTTCTAAGGTTCATTAATTTGTTTTGCAGGTGAGTCCAAGTGGCCATACCCCTACATGGTACTTGGATAGTGGATGTTCCAGACACATGACTGGAACTAGGGGACTACTGAAGGACTACATTCCAATCAAAAATGGTCCAAAGGTGACCTTTGGTGGTTCTGAAAAAGAAATCATCAAAGGGTTTGGTAACATCTCTTCAAACCTAGTTACCATTACTCAAGTGGCTTATGTTAAAGGGTTGAAACACAACCTCATTAGTATAAGTCAGTTAAGTGATGTAGGGTATGACATCTCATTTGTTAAAAATGGATTGTCATATCAAGAGGTCAAGTGATCAAGAGATCATTTTGACAGGTTATAGGAAGAGGAATGTCTATTGTTTAGACATTATGATTGAGAACAATGGTTCTCCTGTTTGTCTTGTAGCTGATGAGACAGTCTCTCAATGTGTCAAATGGCACAAGAGGCTTGCCCATCTTAATTACAAGACTATTAGCAAACTCTTTAGCAAAGAGTTAGTGAGGAATGGTCCTCAAGTTAAGTGTGTTAAAGATGACATTTGCTCAGCTTGTCAAAAGGGCAAGCAGACTAAATCCACCTTTAGAAGCTTAGACAACAAAGATGCTGTGAGGTGTTTATACCTCTTGCATATGGATCTATTTGGTCCAATGCCAGTTCACAGCTTAGGTAGGAAGGTCTATACCTTTGTAGTTGTTGATGACTACTCAAGGTTTACCTGGGTGTTCTTCTTAAAGCAGAAATCTGAAACACCTAGTGTCTTCTATATTTTTGTTAAGCAAATTCAGAATGAATTGAACTGTACAGTGGTCAAAATTAGAAGTGACCATGGTACTGAGTTTCAGTCTGAAAGCATGACAAAGCTGTGTGAAGACTATGGGATATTTCAAGAATTCTCTTCACCTAGAACACCTCAGCAAAATGGCATTGCTGAGAGGAAGAATAGAACCTTGATAGAGGCTGGTA
Source organism: Platanthera guangdongensis (assembly GCA_039583875.1). NCBI lineage: Eukaryota > Viridiplantae > Streptophyta > Magnoliopsida > Asparagales > Orchidaceae > Platanthera > Platanthera guangdongensis. Next base: position 84,945,727 of record CM077154.1, on the reverse strand, counting down.
GAACCCTACTTAGTGATACATCACTGCCTGAGTATTTCTGGGCTGAAGCAGTTAACACTGCATGCCATGTGATAAATAGGGCTACCATCACTAAAAGGTTAAACAAGACCCCCTATGAAGTTGTGAAAGGCAGGAAACCAAATCTATCCTATTTCAGGAGTTTTGGTTGCAAATGCTTCATACTTAATAATGGAAAGTCTTACCTAACTAAGTTTGCTGCCAAGTCCTAAGAGGGAGTGTTTGTTGGGTACAGCAATAATAGTAAGGCTTATAGAGTCTACAACTTGACTACACAAGTTGTAGAGGAGTCTGTGCATGTAGTTTTTGATGAGACACAACTAATTAACAATGAGTTGTCTAGTAATGTATGCAGCCCCACAGGTCTTACTAAGAAGATGGACAAGCTAGCCATAGAAGATGTACCTGCTGCAAGACAGCAAGTAGAAGAAAATGGCTTATGTCCAGGGGGAGAACTACATGTACCAGGAGCTGAAGAAGTACAAGGAACTCAGCATGATGAAGATGCTGTAGAAGTACAACCAGAAGTAAGGATGTCTCCAGCCAACAGGCATCTAAGAGATCATCCAGTAGAGCTAATTATTGGAGATCCAAGACAAGGTGTTCAGACAAGGAGCAGAAATCAGAATGCTGTAGTATATTCAAGTTTTCTGTCTCAAATAGAACCGAAGAAATTTGAAGAAGCTATACAAGATCCACAGTGGACTGAAGCTATGCAAGAAGAACTTAATCAGTTCAAAAGGTGCAAGGTTTGGGAGCTGGTTCCAAAGCCTAAAGACCACAATATTATAGGAACTAAGTGGATCTACAGAAATAAGTTAGATGAACAAGGGGTCATCATAAAGAATAAAGCAAGACTGGTTGCAAAAGGATATAGGAAAGAAGAAGGTATTGATTTTGATCAAACCTTTGCCCCAGTAGCCAGACTGGAGGCCATAAGGATGTTCTTGGCCTATGCAACCTATCAAGGATTCAAGGTATACCAAATGGATGTGAAGTCAGCATTCCTAAATGGTAATCTAAAGGAAGAGGTATATGTGGAGCAGCCTTCAGGTTTTGTTGATCCTACTCTTCCACATTATGTCTATAGACTTAGGAAAGCTTTGTATGGGTTAAAGCAAGCTCCTAGAGCTTGGTATGAAACCCTATCTAGTTTCCTCATTGAGAACAAGTTCACAAGGGGGAAAATAGATAAGACTCTATTCCTTAGGGAATCTAGAGGCAAAGTCATACTTGTCCAAATATATGTAGATGACATTATATTTGGGTCTACTGAAAGTAGCCTTTGGAAAAAGTTTGCAAAGCTTATGCAAAGTCAATTTGAGATGAGTAGTATGGGAGAACTGAAGTTTTTCTTGGGTCTCCAAGTTAAACAGACTGAAAGTGGCTTGTCCATATGTCAGTCCAAGTTCACCCTAGAACTCATAAGGAAGTATGGTATGGAATCATCCAGTACCATGAAGACTCCAATGGGGTCAAGTATGTCTCTAAGCAAGGATGATACAGGGAAATCTGTAGATGAAACCTTGTATAGAGGGATAGTTGGCTCCCTACTGTACTTGACTGCAAGTAGGCCTGACATTATGTATGCTACATGTGTTTGTGCCAGATATCAAGCCTGCCCTAGAGAGTCTCACTTGACTGCAGTCAAGAGAATCTTGAGATATCTAAAGGGCACTCCCTATCTAGGCCTCTGGTACCCTAGGAATGGAGATTTTGATCTAACAGGCTATTCAGATGCAGACTTTGCAGGATGCAAAGAAGATAGAAAGAGCACTACTGGATCCTGTCAATTCCTAGGTGGAAGACTCATTTCATGGAGCAGTAAGAAGCAAACTAGTGTGGCTATCTCCACAGCTGAGTCAGAATATGTAGCTGCAGGAAGTTGCTGTGCTCAACTTCTGTGGATTCAACATCAGCTAGAAGACTATGGATTTCAGGTAAGTAGAACTCCACTTTACTGTGATTCTACAAGTGCTATTTCAATAGCTAACAATCCTGTATCACATAGTAGAACTAAACATATTGAGATTAAATATCACTTTCTTAGGGAGCATGTAGAAAGAAATGATATTGCACTTGAATATGTTAAAACTGATAATCAGATAGCTGATATGTTTACTAAGCCCTTAGAAGAAGCTAAGTTCAATAGGTTCAAAATTGAACTAGGTATGATAAACTTAGACTAAGTTTACAGAACTAAAAATTGGCTAAGTAAAAAGGTGTCGACACATTGACAAGTCTATGTCGACACAGAATAGTAAGTGTCGACACTTCAGGAAAATGGTGTCGACACATCTAGGAAGTTGGTGTCGACACTTCAGAATGTTAGCGTCGACACATGTCGAGTTGGTGTCGACACATTCAATAAGGTGTCGACACTTAAGTTTTTCTCAGAATTTTCTAAGTAAAGTCTCGACTACATGTCGAGTAGTGTGGTGTCGAGACTTTCTGTTCTTAAGTGTCGACACTTATAGACTAAGTGTCGACACATAAAATCTGTTGACTAAACTTGTGTCGACACATGAGTGTCGAGACATTATAAGTCAGTGTCGACACTTATTGCCAGTGTCGACACATGTTTAGCTCGCTATCCCGCCTGTTCATCTTCAAAAATCAACAGGTATAAATAGGGTTCTGTCTTTGTTTGTCGACACGCTTTCAAAAGTTTCGAGACCAAAACTCTTGTGTCGACATTTCTCTTCTCTAAAGACTAATTCTCCAAACCCTAATGGCTCCCAAGCTCGAGGAGAATGTTAACGAAGGCTATGAGCTCGTTCGTGGCGCGTTCGACGATGGCGATCAAGACATCAAATCGGTGATAACCCTAGTCACCGATTCTGGATTGGAGTATCTGGTTTCAGAACCAACTAAAATATGGAAGAAGGAGGTAATCGAATTCCTTGCTGGAGCTTCTGTAGATGACTCAGGCTACAGAATCAAATCAAGGGTGCATGGCACCAAGGTCAAGATTTCACCCAAGTCTCTGAGAAAGGTACTTCAGCTACCTAAAGTTCAAGATGAAGAGGAAGTGACTACATCTAAGACCAGAGAAGCACTTACCTGGTGTGGTCTAGATCCTAAGCTGAAGATAGGATCAGTATTCAACAGGAGAGGAATGAATACCCAAGGAAAGTTTCTGTCAGAAGTTGTGGGTAAAGTTATCCTCAGTAAACCTGGAGGGCATGACAGGGTGTCAGCCTCCATGTTCAGTGTTATGACCAGAATCATCTTCAACCTTAAAACAGACTGGTCACTGGTTGTGTTTGAGAAAGTTAAGGAAAGTCTAAAGAAGCCCAATCTGGGCAGGATACTAAGTCTCTACCTGGCTGGTACAATACCAGAGGTCATGAGCAATGCTGCTGGTGCTAAAATCAATCATATGAGAAGGATGGATATGAGAATACTCTCAAGATGGGAAAGAGTGCTGTCTAAGGAAGTTCCTACTCCAGAGAAGCAGGTTTCTAAGAAGGATTCCCCTCCAAGGAAGAAGAGAAAAACTGCTGTTGTGGCCCAAGTGTCTTCAAGCAGTCCTGGAAGTGAAGAACAGGTGGTGTTCACACCTGATGAGCAAGAGGAGGAGATAGTAGAAAAGACCCCTGCTGCTAAAGATGTGGCTGAGACTCAGGGGGAGCTGCCTCACACTAGTCCCATCCCTAGGGATCTAAGCCAGGGGGAGCTTCCAGGTGTAGAAGAACCATCTACACTGGAAAGTGAGCAAGCTACAATAATTATCCAAGAGGTACTTTCTGACCTCAATACTTTAGATTTTTCTGTAATAGATTCTGATTTGTCTGATGTCCATCAGCAAACTCAGCAAGCAAACCAAGAACCAGATGTTGTTCTTCCAGACACATCTGTAGTGATTTCTGATAAAGTGGTTGATGAACCCAGTACATCTCCTGCACAGTCACCCCCAGAATACACAATGGAAGATCTATTTCTGAATTTAGATCAAGAGGATTTTGACATGGACAAGAATGCTGCTGATGAAGAGAAGGGTGCTGCTGTTGAGGGGGAGATCTTGGAAGTTCAGGAAGTGCCTATTAGGCAGGAAAGTGAGAGAGCACTTGATGTGCAAGATGACAAACCCTCAAGCCCTAAGGATAGAGTAAATATAGCCAGTACTTCAGAATCTGAGGATGATGAGACTGAACAAGCCAAGAAGAAGCAATTCTTTGTATTCAAAAGGAGTCAGAGCTACAAGAAGGGTCTACAAACTATTGCTCAACACTCCCTAGTCCAACAAGCTCCATCAACTGATTACAGTGGCTTAATGGTAGCAATGCAAGTTAAGCTGGATGAGCACAGGAGGGCTATAGAGAAATATATTGATGAAGGCCAAAAGTCCCTACAATTTGATCTAGCTCAAGATATCAAATCAATAAGGTTTGAAATGAATTTGAATAAGAAGGAAATGACTGACTGCTTCCACAAGGGTGGTAATGCAGTTGTCTATTTGGCAACTCACCAGGAGAAAATCAAGTCTCAAGTAGATGATATAGCACTGAAGCAAGGCTATGTGTTGGAGAATCAATTAAGAATGAATGACAATTTAACTGCCTCCCACAATGCTATAGTGACTGAATTAAAGAATAAGTCTGCTGAACCATCTACTTCTACTGATGCTGCAAAAGCTGATTTTGATAAACTCTTTCAAGCTGAGCTTACTGCTGTCAAGACTGCCATACAAGATTCACAGAAAGCAATCTCTGAACAACTTACCAAGCTAAAACCATTCTTTAAAGAGGGGATCAGGTACTTGGATGGTCAAATCCGATTCCAGAAGGATGATATAAGAGATCATGTTGCTCAAGAAGTCATAAAGGGGGAGAGAGTGTTAGTCAAGGCCAGTTCTGAGCATGCAAAATGGATTTCTAATTCAATCAGGGCTACACTTGGATATCCTCCCCTGTGTGATGACAATGAAGTTGCTGAATCTGGACTGAACCCTGCCTATTTTGGAGGTGAGCCACAAGAAGTAGCTCAAGTCATTTATCCACCTCCAGATTTTGAAATGATTCATGCAGAGGTGAGCACTATGTATAGCCCATCTGGGGGCAAGGACAATGTCCATTTAGAAAAGGTTACTCAACCTATTACAGCAGCTATGCAAGAGGCTATGGACAAAGAAGAAGAAACAAGGCTGTCAAAGAAGAAGTTCAGGGAACTGGCTGAGCAAAAACCAGATTTTGAACAGTGGAGCCCTACTTCTAGGAACATCATTCTCACAGCCTGGAAAGCAGCCAAGGACAATGCACATGAGAGGAACAAGTGGTTCTCAGAAGCTGAATGGAGGAAGCATGAGATCAGGCAGGAAGCCATTGTCCAGTATAAAAGGAAGGCTAAGTTAGGAAAGCTACCTCCTACAGCTGTGGAGCCTAGCAAGTACTTTCCTAAGCCCTATCATTACTTTGAGAGGCAGAAAATCAAGGCTGAAGAACAAAAGAAGAAAGACTCAAAAGGCAAGAAGCCTGCTGATGCTGAGCCTGCTGCTGCTGCTGCTGTCAAAGCTCAAGTTAAAGCTGGAAAAGGAATTGTTATCAAAGAACCTGATCAGAAATAGATTAGGAATTAAACTTGAAGCTTGTTGTAATCTTTTAAATGGAAAACATTTTTGTACAACATTGAAAATATATAAGGAACAATGTTAGAACAATATGTGATAAATATAGTATGATTGATCTGAAATGTGTTTGTTTCTTATTTGTTCTGGAATGTTGAATGTGTATATGTGTGAAGTTTTACATGTTCATGTTAACCCTGTTGATTATAATCTGTTTTTCATCATTTTGTAATTTTTAATTATGAGTGGTGTATATCATTGACTAAGGGTTATGACTTCTCCAAATAGGGGGAGATTGTTGGGTACATTGATCAAATGTACCTGATTTGAAGAAGCCTCACCTAACTCAATGATATACATCATAATGTATTTGATGTTTGTTTGAGTTACTTGTGCAGGTTAGGTATACACTGGATTGAAGCTAAAAGTTTCTAAGTCCATGTGTCGACACCCAGAGGGAAAGTGTCGACACTTGAGAAAGCTTGTGTCGACACCCAGACAAGCAGTGTCGACACTTGGAGTAATTGTGTCGACACCTGAGAAGAAGAGTCGACACCAGACAGAAAGTGTCGACACTTGGAGCTGTGTCGACACTCAGTGAAGAAGTATGCAGAAAAGCTGTGTCGACACTTAGCAGAAGTGTCGACACCTAGAAGAGCTGTGTCTACACCAGAAAGTGTCGACACTTGGAGATGTGTCGACACTCAGCAAAAGTCTGCAGAGTCTAAGTACATGTGTCGACACTCAGCACAATGTGTCGACACACAACCAGAAGAGTCAACATTTGAAGTAAGTGTCGACACTCAGCACATTGTGTCGACACTTAGCTAAAGACTCAACACTTGAAGAAAGTGTCGACACAAGGAGCTGTGTCGACACTTAGCAAAGAACAGAAAAGTTTACAAAATATTCTAAGTACAAGTGTCGACACTAAGGGAATGTGTCGACACTCAGCTGAAGAAATAAAATTGAAGACAAGTGTCGACACTAAGGGAATGTGTCGACACTCAGCTGAAGAAATAAAATTGAAGACAAGTGTCGACACTAAGGGAATGTGTCGACACTCAGCTGAAGAAATAAAATTGAAGACTTGTGTCGACACCAAGAAGTAGTGTCGACACTTGACAGTTTCAATACATGAAGATGTGTCGACACAAAGGAGATGTGTTGACACTTAGAAGAATACAGTTAAAGAATGAAGATCAAGTACTTGTGTCGACACTTAATTTCAGTGTCGACACTTGAAGAAGTATCTGTGTCGAGACATACAAGGAATTGTGTCGACACCTTGTAGACTTGTGTCGACACTTACACAACATGTGTCGACACTTAGTCTATAAGTGTCGACACTTAAGAACAGAAAGTCTCGACACTATCTGACAGTTAGAGAATTTCAAGAAGTGACTGGTTGACATGACAGCTGCCGATCCAGCCGGTCTACAGTAACTGTCAGAGAAATCAGAAGTCTGTTATGAACCGGACCAGCCGGTTACCATGAAGGAAGCCTATAAATAGGCACCCATAGTATACAGAAACTGATTGATGATTGTTGTTGTTACAAGTAGTTGTCAAGAATACTTAAAGTGGTTGATCAGATTCCTCAAGTAATCAGGAAAGTGATACACAGAGGATCAACACAAGAAGATCTGACAGTCCAACTGCAGATCTAAGAAGTTGGAGAGAGAGAGCTCCAATCAAGAATTCAGTCTTTGGAACTAAGGCTGATAAGAAAGATTCAGAATCATCTGGATCTCAAGAAGCAGAGGTCAAGGATCAACTGCAGAAGATTCAGACTAATTCAGTTTTAACTCAAGAAGCTTTGAAGGAAGCTAAGTCAGTTTGGATCTAGCTAAGTTCTTCCAAGAACTCTTCAAGAAACTCTCAACTCCTCTCTTATTTTCTGAGTTGTAGAGTTAGCTATTGTATTTCTATTTTAACTTGTACGATCCATTGGATCTGAGAGAATTGTAAGCCTATATTATAAAGGCTGAGGGTAGGGCTTGGTTGCCTGAGTGTAGGAGTTGAAGAACTCTGAGTGTAGGCCTTAATTGGCTGAGTGTAGGCCTTGGTGGCTGAGTGTAAGGCTTTGGGCCTGAGGTGTAGGAACCTTGTTGGGTTCTGAGATAGTGGAGAAGGTTGGCCGAATCTAGTACACTGCTAGATAGGCGAAGGGGGACAGTGGATGTACCCAAAGATTGGGGAACCACTATAAATTAGTGCGTCTGCTGTGCTGTGCTGTGCTGTGGATTAACTGTTTATATTCTGTAATTGCTGTTAGCTGTAGAATTCTGTAAAATAACTGTTGTGCTGCCAACAAAGTCTCAAAAAGGTTTAGGTCACCTATTCACCCCCCCTCTAGGTGTTTAGGTACCATATCTTTCAACATCGATGAAGTTAGGCCGAAAGTTGCAATAAAACGAAGACAGGAACTCTAAAGTGAGTTCCCTAAATCCTAACTCCTCTATGGCGAAAAATTGATCCCACCCCGTTACAGAAATTAATGCTCTGATATCTCCAGCTAAGTTTATCTCTTCAAGCATGCTCCAATCAATTATACGGATATCTTGAAATTTTTTTGATTGCAAGCGGTTGAAGCGGGCGGTGTGCGATGCGTCAGTGAAAATTAGCGGAGCAGCGACATCCCGCCTCTCCGTTGAGACTTGTAGCTCCGGTCGGCGACGGTGACCGCCTTGACTTCTTCCGGAAGACATGATGTAAAAGGGGAAAATGCGAGTGAAGGGGACGAGAATTGGAAAAAAAATGGCGCCTTGAGGATCAGGCCACGGGGAGATTTGTGATGGGAGAAGGTTGGAATGAGCAAAGAAGGAAATCCACACGGCCCTATTTAAAGAGGTTGCACACGGGTTCGCACACGGGCGTGTGTGAACCCGTGTTAGGGAATCGGCAGCCTCGTGGAACACGGGGTGTGTCGATCCGTGTAAAAAAATTGAACACGGGTGCGCACACGGCCGTGTGTGTGCACCCGTATTAGGGAATCCGAGGCCTCGTGGAACACGGGGCTGCCTCGGCCCGTGTGGTCAAACTGGCTGGGGACAGCGCGTCAGGTGGACACGGGCGACGACACGACCGTGTGTTGACCCGTGTCTCAGCTGGTACGGTATAATAACACGGGTAGGTAGGTGACACAGCCATGTGTAATCCGACACGCCCGTGTTAGATGTCTCGACGAACGACACGGCTAGCCACACGGGTGGGTGTCCACCCGTGTTGTTCTCGGGAAGAAACTCATTTTTTTGAATTAAATGACACGGCTGGGCCTGAGCCTGTGTCGTGTATACGGCTACACACACGGGCGTGTGGTAACCCGTGTGCCCCTCCAGTTTTGCATTTCTCTTTTAATTTTTACAGAAATTTTTTTTTTCATTAAAATTTTGCTGGAAAAATTTTTTTCATTATAATTTTTTTTTCATTACAACTACTAGATTTATACTAAAATAGAGATATTAAAAAACACTTACTATAGTTTAATATGAAACTAATCTAGACGGAGGCAGGTCTCTAGACGAGCGAAGTCCATCGGGAGTTCACCATAATAAGGCTTAAGTCGGTGACCATTAACCTTAAAATCTCCCTTCTCAGGGTAAGTTAACTCGACGGTACCATAGGGAAAGACTTCTTTAACCTTAAAGGGTCCGGACCACTTAGACCTTAATTTCCCTGGGAATAAACGTAATCTGGAATTATAGAGGAGGATTTGGTCACCTTTTTGGAATACCTTGGGTTTGCGAAGGTGACGGTCATGAAATAGCTTGGTTTTCTCCTTATAAATCCGGGAGTTCTCATAGGCCATAGTTCTCCACTCATCTAATTCATTAAGTTGAAGTTTACGCTTCTCTCCTATAGAATTAGTGTCAAAATTTAAGGAGCGTATTGCCCAATACGACTTGTGTTCTAATTCTATAAGCAGGTGGCAAGATTTACCGTAGACCAATCTAAAAGGGGTGGTCCCTATAGGTGTTTTGTAGGCGGTCCTATATGCCCACAAACAATCGTTAAGTTTTCTAGACCATTGCTTCCTATTCCCTTCTATAGATTTTTCTAAGATTCTCTTAAGCTCTCTATTGGAAACTTCAACTTGCCCACTAGTTTGAGGATGATACGGAGTGGCTATCCTATGTGTAACTCCATATTTTTCTAATACTTTGTCTAGTTGTAGATTACAAAAGTGTGAACCTCTATCGCTAATAAGTGCACGGGGTGTGCCAAATCGTGCGAATAAGGATTTCAAAAATCTAATTACAACCCTACTATCATTAGTAGGCAAAGCTTGCGCTTCAACCCACCTTGATACATAATCTACAGCTACCAAAATATATTTATTCCCAAAAGAAACTGGGAATGGTCCCATAAAATCTATACCCCACACATCGAATACTTCGCATTCAAGGATAAATTTTTGCGGCATTTCATGTAATTTAGAAATATTACCTGCTTTTTGGCAAGAATCACATGAAAGCACATACCTTTGGGCATCCCTGAATCGAAGGGGCCAATAAAAACCGGAATCAAGAACTTTTTTAGCCGAGCGATTTGCTCCATAGTGACCACCAGCAGGACTTGAATGACACTGCTCCAAAATCTTCCAACCTTCCTCCGCTGATACACACCTTCTTATAACAGAATCTGCACATATCCGAAAAAGAAAGGGGTCCTCCCAAAAGTAATATTTCAAATCAGAGAAAAATTTCTTTTTCTGCTGATATGAAAAGTCTTTTGGAAGGACCTTAGCCACAAGATAGTTTGCATAATCTGCAAACCATGGATAATCTAGATGTATATTGGTAGATATGGAAAATAGTGATTCCTCAGGAAATGTATCAGAAATTTCAGATTCATCTAACATTGATCGTAGTGGGTTTTCTAAACGTGAAAGATGATCTGCCGCTAAGTTTTCTGCTCCTCGTTTATCCCTAATTTCTAGATCAAATTCTTGCAACAGAAGTACCCAACGGATTAAATGAGACTTTGCTTCCGCTTTGGCTAGCAAATATCTAAGGGCAGAGTGATCCGTATAAACTACCACTTTGGACAATGTTAAATATGGTCTAAATTTATCAAAGGCGAATACCACTGCTAAGAGTTCTTTTTCGGTTGTTGTATAATTCTCCTGTGCATTATTAAGTGTTTTAATAGCGTAATATATAAGGTGAAAATGTTTGTTTCGGCGCTGTCCTAAAACAGCCCCTACCGCAAAACTACTAGCGTCACACATGATCTCAAATGGTTGACTAAAATCAGGTGCGATCATAATAGGAGAATTAATTAATTTCTCTTTTAAGAACTCAAAGACATGTAGACACTCTTGTTCAAAAATAAAAGGTGTGTCGTTTTCTAAAAGCCTTGTAAGTGGTTTAGCTATTTTAGAGAAGTCTTTAATAAACCGGAGGTAAAATCCCGCGTGTCCTAAGAAACTTCTCACTGCCTTAACGGAGGTTGGTGGTGGTAATTTTTCTATGGTCTCTATTTTTGCTCTATCTACTTGAATTCCTTGGCTTGAGATTTTATGGCAAAGTACTAACCCTTCTTGTACCATTAAATGACACTTCTCCCAACTAAGCGCTAGGTTCGTCTCCTCACACCTCCTAAGAACTTTCTCTAAATTATTCAAACACAACTCAAAAGAGTCGCCAAAAACAGAAAAATCATCCATGAACACTTCCATAATATCTTCAACATACTCGTTAAAGATGGCTAGCATGCACCTTTGAAATGTGGCGGGTGCATTAAATAACCCGAAAGGCATATGTTTATAGGCAAAGGTACCAAATGGGCAAGTAAATGTTGTTTTCTCTTGGTCTTCTGGTGCTATAGGAATTTGGAAGTATCCAGAAAGTCCATCTAGAAAACAATAATAAGAATGTCCTGATAAGCGTTCTAATATCTGGTCAATGAAAGGAAGAGGGAAATGGTCTTTCCTAGTGGCATCGTTTAATTTCCTATAGTCTATACAGACACGCCAACCTGTTACCGTTCACATTGGAATTAATTCATTTCTATCATTCGCTACCACAGTCAGACCACCCTTCTTAGGAACTACTTGGACAGGACTAACCCATGAACTATCCGAAATAGGATATATAATACCAGCATCTAATAACTTCACAATCTCAACCTTAACTACCTCTTTCATATTAGGATTTAGCCTACGTTGCGGTTGAATAGACGACTTATAGTTTTCTTCCAAAAGGATTTTATGAGTGCAAAAACTAGGATTAATACCCTTTATATCAGATATTTGCCACGCTATTGCACCTTTACATTTCTTCAATACAATTATTAATTTATCTTTTTCAATATTGGAAAGATTTGAAGATATGATAACTGGGTACGAAGAATTAGTTCCTAAGAATGCATACTCAAGATGATCCGGTAATTTTTAATTCTACTATTGGTGGATCCTTAGTATTATTCTTAAGAGCTTCATGATCTCCTTCAGTAATTAAACTATATTCCGTTGTTCTATTCATGGCAACATAATTTTCTAGAAAAAATAAATGTTCAACAATGTCATCATTTTTATCATCTTCTAGATAGTTGTTAGTTATGCAAATTTCTAAAGGTTCTTTATAATAAAAATTAGAATTTATAGAAGACATAAACTCATCAATACCATGAGAAAAATAGCAATAATCGTCGTTATCTAAAGATTGTTTCATAGTATTGCCAATTTGAAAAGTGACTTCATCTTCTCCTACTCGCAATACTAATTTACCGTCAAAAACATCAATAAGTGCTCTAGATGTAGTTAGAAATGGACGACCTAGTATGAGTGGTACTTCGATATTTTCATCCATATCTAAAATAACAAAATCAGCAGGAAATATAAATTTATCTACCTTAACTAATACATCTTCTACTATTCCTCTAGGATACTTAACCGATCGATCTGCTAATTGAATTCTCATTCTTGTTGGGCTAAGTTCTCCTAGGCCTACTTTCAGATATAGTTTATAAGGCATTAAATTTATACTTGCTCCTAGATCTGCTAAAGTCTTATTACTTGTAAATCACCGATTAAGCATGGAATTGAAAATGAACCGAGATCCTTAAGTTTTTGTGGCAATTTATTTTGCAAAATAGCAGAACATTCTTCACTTAATGTTACTAATGATAATTCTTCTATTTTCTTTTTATTAGAAATCAAATCCTTAAGAAATTTTGCATATTTAGGCATTTGAATAATTTTAGAAAAAGGTAAGTTAACATGTAATTGCTTAAACATAGATAAAAATTTACCATACTGCGCATCCATGCGCTCCTTGTTAAGCTTTGTTGGGTATGGTATTGCTGGTTGGTACTCCATCGATTGTACGTTCATCTCGCTTGGTCTTTCTCCGCTAGACTCCATTTGGGGTGCTTCCTTTGCAGGCCTTGGGTCTTGTAACTCCTTTCCGCTCCTCAATTGAACGGCTTTTGCATGCTCCCTTGGATTTATCTCTATATTCCCAGGAAGTGTTCCTTGATGCCTTTCAGAAACCATCCTTGCAAGCTGACCAATCTGATTCTCTAAGTTCCGGATTGAACCCTCTTGATTCCGGAAGGCTACATCGGTAGTTTGCATGAACTTGGTAAGCACATCTTCCAATGTAGGCTTCCTTGGTTCCAACTGTGGTTGTTGTCCAAACATGGGTTGCTTCCCTTGATTTCCTTGTCCTCCCCAAGAGAAATTGGGGTGGTTTCTCCATCCAGGATTGTATGTAGAACTATATGGGTTGTTGGCTTGATTGAAAGGTGGTCTAATATTATTACCCATATAGTCAACATGCTCTTGAACTTGCGGTTCACAACCAGGCATTCCACTGCATGAAGGGTCCCATTTTTGAGGTGCCATGGAAGGTGATGCTAAGGCAAGGTTGTCCATCTTTTGGTGAAGCTTCTCCACTTGAATAACTAAGGCGGTGACGACATCTACTTCATAAATTCCTGCGGGCTTGCTAGGCTTTTGTCTTAGTGTAGTCCATTGGTAATTGTTCATTACCATGTCCTCTATCAACTGCTGAGCCGCTTTAGGTGTCTTGTTGTTCAAAGTTCCTCCACTAGCCGCATCAATCATTTGTTTAGTGGTCGGATTTAGACCATTGTAGAAGGTCTGAATCTGAAGCCAAGAAGGTAGAGCATGGTGGGACATCTCCTTAACAACTTCTTGAATCGTTCCCATGTGTCGTACAATGATTCAGACTCCAATTATATATACGTAGAGATGTCATTCCTTAACTTTGCAGTCTTCGCAGGTGGAAAATACTTCATCAGAAACTTCTCAACCATCATGTCCAAAGTAGTGATCGACCCTCTAGGCAGTGAATTCAACCATTGCTTCGCCTTATGCCTTAGTGAAAATGGAAACAATCTCAATCAAATGGCGTCGTTGGAAACACCATTGATCTTAAATGTGTCACATATCTCTAAGAATCCAGCCAAGTGGGTGTTAGGATCCTCATCTTGCAAGCCATCATACTGAATATATTGTTGAACTATTTGTATCACACTAGGCTTCAATTCAAAGTTATTGGTAGCTATCGGTGGTCTAACGATGCTCGACTCGGTTCCTTGGAGATTAGGTCTAGCAAAGTCAGACATGGTTTGCTCATTTTGGTTGGCCATGGTATCTAGGTTTTCAGGATGATTCTCTCCTTGGTTTACTGTCTCCTCTTCTGATAGTCCGTTTGAAATATCTGTAGTATTAATTCCCACGTCCCTTAGGTTAGTGTTATGGAGAATTCGTTCTGGGTCAGGATGAAATGGTACTAGCCCAGAATTTCTGCCCCTGGTCATAGACTAACAGACTACAAAAAAAAATATTACGCAATATAATTATTCAAATACTAATTTACAACTATATAAATGAAAATTGGTAGATCAATAAAGATTAGGATTTCAAAATATTGAAAACGATCCCCGGCAACGGCGCCAAAAACTTGATGATTTTGCTTGCTAACAAGTAATAACTCAATGTGATTTCATTCTACATTCTAATACAACTATGTAGATGGGCATAAACTAGATTTAATTAGCATTCAGGCAAGTGCACCTATCAATCATAATATAGGAGAAATCTACATCTCGTGTCGTATTCCACAGGGTCATTTCAACTACCCGTACTCACCCTCCCTTTATTATCATACCTCTAAATAAAAGTGATATCTAAACTACATTAGCCTAACTATAACCATTTGAATGATTCAGTATTGGAGAAGCAAAAACGATAAAAGACATGAAGCTTTTAAACAATTACATGAACGAATTCATTTATTAGTTCAATTCTAAGTGATCATGGAATAAAAAGACTATTAAACTTGTTGTAATGTAAAGGTTAAATTTTCATCAAAATTCTCTCTCGAGCAATTCCAAATCTAAACCTAAGATAGTAAATTTTCTCTCGAACAATTTACAACACTCAAGTTCGCATTAATTAAAGTACCCTTATTGCTACATAAACTCATGAATTTTATCTCTAAATTACCATGAATCCTTTTACTCGTGTTCTAATTTTCCAAACAAAATATCTCTCGATCATAGAGTTTGAATTACAAAGAGAATTAACATCACAATATGAACATACAAATATCATTGCAAAGAACCAATTTCTCAATCTAGCCAATTGCAAATTATATAAAGCAAAGAAGTAATTCATAAGGAAGATTAAACTCTTTGTTTGCAAGCATAAACACAAATAAAATACCACAAATTTAACATAAACAAAGTGATACATGATTACTAGAATGTTCAAATAGAGGTTCATGCAAATTAAAACGAAAATTGAAGATGGATCATCAAGAGAAAGGAAGGATAAAAGGGGTTAATGATTAAATAAAAATACATATGAAATACCCTTCAATCCTCCTTGTCTTGGATGCTCCCCTTCGGCCTCCAACAGTTCTCCAATCCAGAAATGATCCAAAAGTTCTAAACAATTTTTTCTACATGAAATTTATAGTCCCATTGCAAATAGGTCGGACACGGGTTCCAACACGGCCATGTGTCAGGCCGTGTGGATGGTTCCTAGGCGGTTTCCCACGAGCAGGCGTGTCTGGTAGTGGGCCGTGTCAGATGACACGGGTATGGACACGGCCGTGTGTTCGCCCGTGTTCATCAGACCCGGGTTGGTCGGCAATCGTGTCAAATATGACACGGGTAGGCACACGGGCGTGTGCCATACCCATGTGAGGTTTGACCGCCTGCGCACAAATTCTTCCGCTCCAGGTGCATAGGACACGGGTAGGCACACGACCGTGTGTCTGGCCATGTGCACCAAATTTTCATCCTGCCATCAGCCATGTTGACTCCGTGAACTCCTCTGTTTGCTCCGTGACTTTTAGGTCCATTGGTTGGCATTACCTGCAATAGAAAAATGAAAGACTCAGTAAATAGTTTATTACAAGGAGTTCCAAAGACTTCTAAATGCGCTCTTCTATCTATGATACGACAATTTCTTTACTATTATCATGAAATCAACACAAAAGGGGCAGAAAATAGTAGACATGATTACAATTATGATAGTAAAAAGCCTATCATAATCGTACTCATCAGACTCCCTATGAATTACTTAAGAATAAGAAACCTAAAGTAAGCTATTTTAAAGTTTTTGGATGTAAATGTTACATTCACAATAGTGACAAGAAACATTTAAGAAAATTTGAAGCCAAAGCTGTAGAAGGAATTTTCCTTGGATATTCTCAAGTCAGCAAGGCTTATAGGGTCTTTAATAAATCTACCCTTAAAATGGAAGAATCTGTACATGTTTTTTTTGATGAGACTAATATGTTTTACAAAGAGAGATATATCTCTACCATAAAATCTTTTCAGGTACCAAATCTGTGTGAGAAACTAGATGATTTAATCGTAACACAAGAGGATACATTATATCCTTCTCAATAGATTGTTGATGTCAGTGATGAAGATGATACAAAAATTTATGCTAAAAAGTTGAACCTAATGTAATTCCATAAGAGAAATTAGCTCCAGTAGTTGAAAAACCAACTCTACCTGTTGATCTTGTCACACTAAGAGTTCACCCTAGATCTCAAGTGATTGGAGACATATCAACTGGTGTTCAAATAAGGCATTAATTGAATCAAGATCAGATGCATGCTTGTTTTATTTCTCAGATTGAACCTCAATCATATAAGATGCAGAACAAGATCCCCACTAGATCATTGCTATGTAAGAGGAACTCAATCAATTTGAGAGATGTAGAGTTTGGGACTTAGTTCCACGACCCAAAGACTATCCAGTCATTGGAACCAAATGGGTCTTCAGGAATAATTTGGATGCTCAAGGACTCATTGTTAGAAATAAAGCAAGATTGGTAGCTTAAGGATACTCACAGGAGGAAGGCATGGACTATGATCAGACATTTGCTCCTATTGTAAGATTAGAGGCTATCAGGATTTTTATTGCATTTGCAGTATTCAAGAGATTCAAGGTATATCAGATGGATGTGAAGAGTGCTTTTCTAAATGGAGAGCTAAAAGAGGAAGTTTTTGTAGAACAACCACCAAGTTTTATCTCTACAACTCATTCTAATCATGTTTTTAGACTTAACAAAGCTCTTTATGGTCTTAAATAAGCTTCAAGAGCTTGGTATGAGACCCTTGCTAGTTTTCTTCTTGAAAATAAATTTAGTAGGGGCATAGTAGATACAATATTATTTGTTAGAAATCATAAATCTAAAATTTTGCTAGTTCAAATATATGTAGATGACATAATATTTGGCTCTACTGATTCCAAACTATGCAAAAGGTTTTCTGACCTAATGCATTCCAAGTTTGAAATGAGTAGCATGGGTTAGCTATCCCACTTCCTTGGTTTATAAGTGAAGCAAACTCCTGATGACATTTTCATATCCCAATCCAAGTATGCTAAAGAGCTTATTAAAAGATTTGGGATGTCAGATGCCGCAGTCATGAAAACACCAATGCATATAAATATTGTTGTTGATACTGATGAACATGGCAAGCCTGTTGATCAAAAACATATAAGACTATTGTTGGGTCCTTATTAAACTTAACAGCTATTAGACTAGACATAATATTTGCTACCTGTATTTATGCTAGGTTCCAAGTAAATCCTAAAGAATCTCATGTAATTTTAGTGAAATGGATTTTGAGATATATAAAGGGTTGTCCTAATCTAGGACTCTGGTATCCTACCGAGTCATAATTTGAATTAACTAGATTCTCAGATGCTGACTATGCTGGATTCAGAATTGACAGAAAAAGCACATCAGGAACTTGTCAGTTTCTTGGTGATAGGCTTGTGTCATGGTTTTGCAAGAAGGAAACTTCTGTGTCTACTTCAACTCTGAAGCTGAATACATTGTAGCTAGCAGTTGCAGTTCACAAATTTTGTGGATTCAAAATCAGCTACTAGATTATGGATAGAACTTAAATAATTCAACAATATTTTGTGATAATACCAGGGTAATATCAATTGCACAAAATCCAGTCCATCATAGTAGGACTAAGCATATAGAAATAAGACATCATTTTCTGAGAGATAATGTAGACAAAAATAAAATTTATTTTGTTTTCATTTCTACTGATTTACAAAGGGCAGATACTTTCACTAAACCCTTAGATAAAAAGAAACATCTTTTCTTCTTAAATCAGTTAGGCATGATTAATGGAGAGTCATTAATTTGATTTTTGTTCTGATCTCGACGAATTGGACACCTTTCGTCGAACGAAGATCGATGAACTGTGAACTCTTCATGAAATTTTCGTCGAACGGAGATCGACGAACTTTCTTTGAGAAACTTTTGTCGAACTGAGATTGGCAAATTAGTTTCAAGTATGTTTCGTCGAATGGAGCTTGATGAAATATATTTCTTTTGCAAAACTTTCGTCGATCGAAGATCGACGAAACGTATTTCTTTTGAGAATTTTTCATCGAACCGGGTTCGATGTTTTGTCTTGCGTCAAATGGAGTTTGCCTTTTCGACTTCTGAAAACCTTATATTTAGGTTTTCATCAAACTCAATCCCGTGCTTTCTCCATTTCCACTTCCTTTGCACTTGATCTTTCTATTTTTGCAGGAACATGGCGATTTCTCAGGCGACCCTCTCGGCCATGAAATTCGATGCAGGCTTCGACATAGACATTGAATCATTCAGTCATTCCGATCAAATCTTTAAGGATATTTTGCAACTGTTTGAGGCGCAACATCTGCGAAACTTTATGTCCACCAGAATCAAGCTCCCCGCTATGTAAATTAAGGAATGAGTCTATACTGCAAAGATTCAAGACCTTACAACTATTACTGGATCAGTCACAGGACATCAGGTATCTCTAACACCCGATATTTTATCTGAAATTTTTGGTTTCATAAATGGTGAAGATGACATAAAAATATCTAGTACTAAATTTGTTGAGATGCTATATAGAATGGGACATAATCAGGGAAACCCTAATCACCTACTGAAAAAGAATTTTTCTATTGAATATAAATTCTTAGCCGATGTTGTTGGTAAATTTTTATTGGGAAAACATTCTGCACATGATTATATCACCAGACACCAATTTATGTTGATGTGTGCTTTGGTTAATAAGACATCTGTGAATTGGGAAACAATCTCATTTGATTAAATTAAGAAGAAGATTAACAAGAAAGATGTCAGCTATGATAGAATTCTGGGTATCTTCCTCCAAACCAAATGTCTAGAAGTTCTGGTCTCTCAGAATGTGCATATCAATGCATCCAAGTGTATTACTTCTACTTTGTTTGGAAGATGGGATTGGGTAATCCCTAAACCATCCGGGGCTACCTCCTCCAGGACAGCTTCTGAAGGCACAAGGGCTGTTACAACCACTCTCCCAACCCCAGCAGAAGTTTCTGCTCCTCACAATTCTTCTCCTCTGCCATCTCCACACCATTCCCCTAGACCCTCCACTCCACCTTCTCTATAATTACCTAAACAAGTTCCTTCTTCCACTCCACATGTGGATTCACTACTTCCTCAGTCACCACTCCATCACATTGAGGATATTCCATCCACATCAATCCATCCACATTCCCCCATTCATCAGTCACCACCTCAATCTCCACTACTTTCAACTCCTCCTCACTTCTCTCTTCTACATTCCTCTCCTCCACATTCAGCCCTACCTCCAATATCTCCATCACACTCACACATTCGGGAGATAATTCTTGATGCCAGTCCTGATGACACTCCTCCTGTCATCCCTCCATCATCCATTCTTCAAGCTTTCTATCTCTGCTCCAATTGTGAAAACACTTTCATCCCTTCTACTTCCATTCCATCTACTTTTGCATCTACTCAGGCTCCTCCTGATTTTATGTATGTGGATTTTTCATCCATTTCTTCCCGTCTTCTTGAAATCATTACTCCAACTCTCAAAAAGCTGATAGATGAACCTATAGCTCCTCTTGCTGCTTATATCTCTGCCCTATCTTCTCAACTATCCTCTTCCTCCTTTGTCCCTTCTTCTAGGGGCCTAGATTCAAGTCTCCCTGGATCTAGGCAGGGGGATATGTCTGATAAAGATGCTCCAGCAGTTTTAGTTACAGTAACAACAGTCTCTCCAGACAGTCCAACAACAGTACCAACAATAGTTGATGTTATTCAAGATACAGAAATGTTTCAAGTTGAGGATTTGTTGACAGCAGAACCAGAAATAATAACAGTTGGTAATATTTTTATTAATCCCATAGTTAACTTGAATTCTTTATTATCAATTTTTGATACTCTGCATAGTCATTTTCCAGTTTTTGATAATGATCTTTCTAAAGCTATAGTATGCTATACTACTCCTATTAGTCCTTTAGTTTTTGAACAACTAAGGACCAACCTTATAGTTGTTTCTTCTAGCATTACTCCAGTTTCTCAAATTACATTGGCAGTTGATAATATAATGGATACTATAGAACAAATTTCTTCCCCTCCTACTTTTGCTTTGGATGAAACCCGAATGCCCAACCTTGATGATATTCTTAATGAAGATATGGTGCAGGAAGAAGACATTATAAATGTACAGCCAGAGGCTCAGTTTTTTGATCAGACTGATTTGATTAAGTAGTTAGATGAATTGTATGATCAGCCTGCAGAAGAATCTGATGATAATGAAGAGTCAGATGATTCAGAGGATTTTGGATCTAAGAAAAGGAAGTTAAAGAATAAGGCTCCTGCTAAGGTTGCACCTCAACCTTTAGCAATTGCAGATATTCCTTACTATATTCTGCATGGAATACCTCTCACTCAAGACCTACCTCACTGGATGAGATATTCCAAAAATGAAATGAAAAGCAGGAAGAAAATGAAGAGGTATTCTTCACCTCCAAGATCTTGGAGAGGACCTCCTCCTCCTCCAAAAGTAGGAGCAACAAGTAATATTTCTTCTCAAAATCCTATTACTTCTCATTATTCAAGATCTTCTCAAGACAGAAAGGATAGACCTTCAAGGTCAGGATCTCAAAGCAGTCAGCAACAGAAGTCAAGTCAAAGCAGCCATCAGTCAAGTTCACAACAATCAGAACAAGAAAGGCCTCCTTCACCAATTTATGATCCAGAGATGGATCCAAATTTCATAATGGCAAGGTTTAATGAGCTTATTGCTCTTTCACAAATTAAGAAAGCCAGAGCTGAAGGAAAGGACACCTCTCAATTCTCCACCATGTCCTCTTATAGACAGAAGGAGCTTGAAAGATATCAAGTGAAGAACTTGTTCAATGTGGACAAGTACATGAGCTTACATCCAATGGCAGTTGTACCAAGGACTACCTCTCTGAAGATCATTGGCTCCCAGGATCTAAAGATGAGTCAAAGAGAAGCTGAAAATCGTAACATGAAATTGATATTTACTGAATCATCTTCTAATTCTCTCGCAGAAGATCCTAAGAAAGATTCTTAGCTTTTGATTATGTCTTTAAACTGTGTTTATGTTTTTGAACTCTCAAAGCACCGTATTTTATATCTGCTGAAAGTTTTTCTACCAGATTATTTTTGCTTTGAGTTTTTCTATTGTAGATAGTATCCTCACCCAAATAAGGGGAGATTGTTGGAACCCTATTACTGATTTGGGATAGGATCACTATCATTTATTTAGGATGATTAGTTTGACCCACTTTGTATAGTCTTAGGTCATAGGTTATTTCCAGGGCTATTGCCTCAGAAGAATTCCAGCAGAAATACAGTTCGACGGGTGCAGAAAATCAGTTCAACGAAAGCGGAGCTACGTTCAACAAAGGTCATGCTATCTGAGTTCTACCGCTGAGCTCAGCTCGACGAAAGCTATACTCTGGTCGATGAAATCTGACCTCAACTCTAAAGCTCAGCTCGACGTTAGCCAAGCTCAGCTCGACAAATGATACATTTAGTTCAACAAACTCCAAGCTCAGGATGACAAAAGATTTGTTTAGTTCAACTAATTCTTTGCAGTGGTTCAAGCAGTTTTATATTCAGAAGCAGAATAATTTTTTAAATAGATTAATTTCAGTCAGTTATACTTTGTTATTTATTGCTAAATATTCTTAATGAATATAGATATTTTTGGCAGCATTAAATATGAAATTATCACAGAGTTATTATTCTAATTAATCACCAGGGCAGTTAAGGAATGGTTTCAATTCCAAATATTTGAATATTGTCGATAAAAATTCTCAGAGATTCTTCAAACACTTTTAAGGAATGTTTTTAAAATTCAAATGTTTGAATTCTTCTCAGTAAATATATATTCAAAAAAATTACCGCTCAACAAGACAAACAAAAACAGATATTCAGACACACATAGAGATTCTAGATAATTGGCTTCTAACTCTCCAAAAGACAACAAATTCTACATCAGTCTGAAATTGCTACTAGAGAGAAACAATATTTTTGAAGGCCTACACCCTGAAGAAACATCTCCCTCTCTTGATCATAATCTCTACATAAATCAGGGGGAGCTTTTGCATCATCAATCCACTAGTATTCTCAGAGACTGTTGACAGAGAAGACAACATCTTTTCTTTTAGTTTATTTCATAAACTGTGTACAGACTTTTAACTCCCTTCAAAAATTAAACCTCTTGGTTCTTAAGTCACCTGATCAAAATACTTAATTTGGTTTTTGGGCACCTGATCAAAAGCTCAAAGGGTTGCTAGATCTCCATTGAAAAATAGATCTTCTGGTGGCAGGGCACATGATCAGAAACCTGTAATGGATTTCTATCAGGATGGTAGAAGAGTGCATGTACCCAGATTTATTGGGGAACCAGTATATTTCCTTGTGTCGTCTGTGATTGTCTTACTTTCTTTTATTTGTGTGCTGTGATTTTGCTTTATATATATCACATACTTTAAATCCGCTATAAAGATAAATTAAATTTTTTAATATACACTATTCACCCCCCTCTAGTGTAAAGTAGATTTATCCCTCACATTCAAATCATTTTATGGAACATAGGTAAAAAGGTTCAAAAAATTTGGAAAAAATTTTGACAAAATAAGGGCTCATAGCTTGAATGATCATAACAAAATGTGTAGGAATTAACATTGACTGGATTTAGAAAACCTACAAAATAAATTTTAAGAGATTTCAAAAAAAAACTATGGTTTTGAGAGAAAAAATAAAGGACAAATAGAAGAGGATGAGTCACCTTTGTCAAGACCTTCACATGGGATCTCATCGAAGAGAGACATGAGAAAGGGAGGCAGAATCTTGAGTAGTTATTGAAACACACCAGGGTGAGTGGCAAAAATCGTGAGCGGAATAGGAAGAGGCATGGAAAATGTAACACCCCATTTTCCTAGTCATGGCTTCCCGGGTGATTGTATGATGCCTTAGATGGCTGTGTATGTGTGTAATTATTTGTGGAGTAATCAAAAATCCATTTATGTGGTTATTTTTCATTTTACACAATCGTGTACAAAGTCATGCACATAGAACTGAACCTCCCAGACCCGAACCAGCCATCTAGTGCTCTACACGCTCGTGTTGATGCACAAGTACTAAAATACACCCGTGTTCAAGGGCGTGTACTACTAATTTTTAATGTTGTGTTTTTAGTGGTCTACACGGCCTTTGGACACATCTGTGTCAGTATAGATGTCTTTCGAGTTATCTTACCCTAAATTCTGCATCATTCACCACCTCTCGAGTCATATATTGAGTGGCTATGGTGACAGTTCTTGTGTTGCTAGCTCTAAGGATGTGTTGTATCATTTTTGTATGTATGAGCATCATCTGCTTAATGTTAGGTTCCTTCTATTATAAGACCTTCTCCACCAGGCTAAGCATACACGAGTTAGTGTTATTTGTATCACTCCATATGTTACTTGCATGGAAAAATCTTTGGGTATCCTTGATCCTTTACCTTGAATGGAGACCTCCGCTTGGATAACTCAATATAATTATTTGAATCTTGTGATCTAGAAGTAGTCAAGAGATCAGTCTTACTGTCAACGTAATATGAGCATAAATGATCACTCATAAAAACATGCGTAAATTGAAGTGTTTGATCGTGTTGGTTTATGAAACCAAGTTTTGAATACGTATATATGATATATATTGTATGATATTTGAGGCACGCAGCTCGATGCACACACCCATGTACCATGGTATGTGGGCTCAAAATGATGGGATAATAGTTGGCAACATTTCTAGACCAAAAAAACATGACTTTCAAAGGAACACGTTTATGTGCCAAGGGAGTGTGTGTGATTGTTTTTCATTCCAGAGTCACGATGAGTCATGTCTACATGAACCGATGCAGCTTTTGGGACACATACATGAGGCACACACCCATGTGCCAAGGGTGTGCATGCACCCCAAAGTTTTCAAATGGATTCACGCCTTTAAATAGGCCGACTTATCTTAAAGAACTAAGGTCTCTTTCGAAGTTCTTCATACTGTAAAACCACCACAAACAAATCTCTAACAAATCGGAACAAGCATTTCAAAGGAGAGAAAAACATTTAAGCTTTTGTGCTCGATTTTATTGATCGAACTGTGAGGTGTTTTTGGATTTTGTGTGGATTCCTCCAGAGATGCAGATCTATTTTGCATTTGGACTCAAACAAAGTTATTCTTCTTGAAATCTAATTTTTGACGCAGGTACAAACTCTATTCTCTATTTAGAGTATCCCAAGGATAATGTTGAGGGTTTCTTAAGTTTTATTGTGCATTTGATACCCATGAAACTCAGTAGTGGTATCAGAGGAGGTTGTGAAACTTCACTTTCAGAAACTGTTTCCCCCATTTTTCGCAGTAACTATTTATCACTATAAAAATCTATTTTCTATTATACAAATAGTTGAATATGTATATTGTCTAAGAGATGGTTTTTAAATATTTGTGCATGTAAATTTAATAGTTTAGAATGGTTCTGAAATTTCATATTTAGTCCCGAGACATCAAATATTGAAAAACTTTATGAGAAAATGGTTGTGATTTTTCAAAAATTGACCTGACTTTACCCAATACCCTGTAAAGGCTCTGCCCCTTAACCCCGCTCGTTGATCGGTAAGCGAGACCACGACTAGGGGGAACCCTTTAGACCTCATTAGGAGCTCTACCCCTAAGATGTAAGACCGCTCTCCTGAAAAATAAAACACAGTCACAGGGAGTCTTAGGCCAAGAACAGCCACCTTGCACTAGTGTTTGCATATGGGCTAACATGTACTATAAGACGCTTATCCTGCCGGCTAAACATATCATCCATGCCAACCCAACATAAAGAAAGTAAAGAGAAGTCAAAATTAAACACTAGTATAAAGTCCATAAGTACAACAAATAAAAGAAGCAACCAAGGTTTCAATAATATCAGAGTACATAATGTCAAACAGCTACAAAATGAGTCTCTCAAAAACTCACATCAGTCACTGACGGCATCGATGGTACCATCACTTCAGGCCCTGTCGTCCTGGCCTGGCTTCCCTCCTGCATAACCTGTTGCTGCTCTATCTTCGAGGTTTCCTCCAAAAAAGGAAGACATAGCAACTGCTAGTCATAAAGACAATATGGATATCACATCCTCTCCCCCGATGACTCTTAGGCATCGTGCGGAGAAAAGGACAAGGGTACAATAGAAGTGATGCAGCAAGCCTAGAGCCGCCCCGCTCTGGCGACCATTAAGGCCTAGCTAGAGGCCCATGAACTAGTGGCCCACTGCTAGGCTGTATCCCAAGCACCCCACCCATGACCGCACCTATTCTCAGCGTAGCGGGATATTGAGGCAAGGTCTCGAACCCAGCCCCTTTGATAAATCTCTTTCCTAACATGGACTATCACCAACTGAGCTGCAGCTCAGTTGGTGATAGTCCCTGTTAGGATAA
This sequence comes from Platanthera guangdongensis, assembly GCA_039583875.1. Taxonomy (NCBI): domain Eukaryota; kingdom Viridiplantae; phylum Streptophyta; class Magnoliopsida; order Asparagales; family Orchidaceae; genus Platanthera; species Platanthera guangdongensis. Next base: position 84,919,854 of record CM077154.1, on the reverse strand, counting down.
GGGTTTATCAAGGGGGATGGGTTCGAGACTCCACCTCAACATCCCGCTGCGGTGAGAATAGGTGTGGTCATGGGTGGGGTGCTTGGGCTGTAGCCCGGTGGTGGGACCGAACGTGTTCCTCTGCACAGAACCACAGCGGGGCGGCTCTGGACCACTATATCAAAAAAGTGCACTTTTTTGATGCAGCAAGCCCAGAGCCGCCCCTCTTTGGAGACCATCACGTCCTAGCCAGAGGCCCACGAAATAGCGGCCCACTGCCGGGCTGCAGCCCAAGCACCCCACCCATGACAACACCTATTCTTAGCGCGAAGGGATATTGAGGCAAGGTATCGAACCCAGCCCCCTTGATAAATCTCTTTCCTAACAGAGACTATCACCAACTGAGCTGGTCTCAAACCCAGCCCCCTTAATAAATCCCTTTCCTAACAGGCGCTATCACCAACTGAGTTGTAACTCAGTTGGTGATAGTCCCTATTAGGAAAGGTATTTATAGAGGGGGCTGAGTTCAATACCTTGCCTCAACATCCCACCACTCTGAGAATAAGTGCAGTCATGGGTGGGGTGCTTGGGCTGCAGCCCAGCAGTGGGCTGCTAGTTCGTGGGACTCTGGCTAGGCCGTGATGGTCACCAGAGCGGGGAGGCTCTGGGCTTGCTTCATCAATAAGTATGTAAGCAGTAGTACAAATAGGCGGAGAATCTATATATATCATATGAGTAGAAACAATAATGAAGTATAACAAGTACATCAACATTCTTGCCTAGCAGTTATACTCAATTATAATAATCCAACAAGCAGGTAATCTACAACAGGAAGGTAACTTAATATATATGAATGCCCATACAGACATATAAGTTAAGGACCGGCTCAACAGTAAAGTAACTCGTCATATAAGAGTTCTCATACAAACTTATGTGATAAGGATCTTGTGTATGAAATGTAATGCGATATTATGAATGCAATGCAATGACTTACCCATGTTCACACACATACAATTACTATGTCGACATAAACTTGTAGTTCCCACTTTTCGAGCAGGTAGCTAACCTCTCAGACGTCATCTGACATGGCCACACAGTGATAGTAGAGCGGGCATCTCCACTACTAGGTTGGCATCCACACTACCTGGCCTAGGCCTTCGTATGCCTCAACACTAAGAACACAACAGCGATGCTCACATGCGTACTACGGCTCAGAGGGGTCTCAGGTAGATGTGCACCAAGAATATATCCCTACACTGACCTATCAGTGTGGCATGGAAGGAGCCTATGTAACGCCTGTTGGAATACCCTATTACTAATTTGGGTCAGGATCACTATGTCTTTAGGAAACCTGTTTTTGACCTCATTGTATAGATCTAAAGGTCAATTAGAATTGAGTTTAAGGGTTAGTAGTTAGGTTTGGAAGCTGCCCTCAAGACCAAGGTTTTTCAGTTTGGAGACCAAGTCATTTCGTCGAACTCAGTATGACGAATCGTCGAACTCCAATCGACGATCGTTGAGCTCACTTCGACGGATCGTCGAACTCCATTCGACGATCGCTGAGCTCAACTTCAACAAATCGTCGAACTCCATTCGACGATCTTCGAGCTCAGTTCGACGATCTTGACTCCAGTATTGATTCTCTATCTCTGAGCTCAGTTCGACGATAGTTGAGCTTAGATCGACGATCTCTGTTGCTGTCTAAGTCCAAATCGCTGAGCTCAGTTCGACGATAGTAGAACTCAGTTCGACGTTTTTCTGAAGAGTTCAACAACTTTCAAAATTCAAATTCAGAACAGTTAAGGAGTTATTGTCAGCAATTAATTCAGAAGATTTTGTAGCCGTTTTCATTTATTCTGGAGCAAGTTTCAAGAAATTATCAAGGAATGTTTCTTTGGACTATCCCCCAGAAGACAAAAGCAATTAAGAAAGTAATTAATGATAGGCTAACGGCTATTCTGGACAGAGGATCATTTCTAAGGAATAAAATACAAGAATTTTGAATTCCTGTCAACAACAATCAAGAAGAAGAGAGTGCAAAAAAAAAGAACAAAATATTCTCTGCAACAACTCTTCTCTGGAACAACATCTTTCTCAACAACAATCTCTCAAGAGAAAAAGAAAAAGAGTTGTAGACATTCTCTCTCTCAAAGAATTCATACAAGAACACACAACCAAGGAGATCAACCATCTGAAATCTTCAGATCTCTTTTGATTCAAGTGTTCAAGACCATCATCATTCAAGACTCCAGACACATAACATTTCAGTTGTTGCTGAAATCATCAATTGCTGAAGATCAACTTTCCGAAGGCCTATCACCCTACAACAAAACTTCATTTCCTGATCAACTACAGATCTCAGGGGGAGCTTTGACAACATCACTGAATCCACATAGTCTTCTCAGCTACTCTGAGAAAGAGAAGACTTTCATCACTCTCTCATCCCCACCTCTGTAAAGGGTTTTTCAAACTCCCTTCAAAAGTTTGTGTGTGGTTTTTGAGCACCTTATCAAAAGCTCATTGGTGGCAAGACACCTGATCAAAAAATATTGTTTGGTTTTTGAGCACCTTATCAAAAGCTCATTGGTACCCAGGACACCTGATCAACTCATCCTGCAGTGGATTCCTACCTAGGGTGGTAGAAGAGTGGATGTACCCAAGTTTAGGGGAACCACTATAGCTCCTTGTGTCTTCTGGTTGCTTGTCTTTATTTTTGTTTCTGGCTGTGATCTGTGATTAGTTTCTTTTGTAGATTGTGATTAGATAGTTTCTGTGATAAGATTTAATATTTGCTTCCATGTTCACTCAGATTACAACAACTGTTGTAAAAAGCTTTTAAGCACCATACTCTATTCACCCCCCTCTAGAGTATATCAGATCTAGCTCGCACTTTCAATTGGTATCAGAGGCAGGTTGGTTAAACATACCACACCTTGGTGGTTGCACAGGCTAACACCTAAACCCAAAGATTCCTAGTTAGATCTGCTTGTTGTAGATTTTGTTATTAGATTATTTCTTCACAAATCATGGCTCAAAACAAAGATTATGCTAGCACCAGACCTCCAGTGTGCAATCTGTCTAAGTTTGCACTTTGGAAGGCAAGGATTAGACTATACATGAATTCTATTTACGAGGACATTTTTAATTCTGTTTTAACAGTTTGTCCAAGACCTCCAGAGAACACAAGCACAAATGCTGTTCCACCTCCATCAGGAACAGATGCTGATATCACGAAGTGGAAGGTAGCAGATGCAAAGGCTATGAATATCTTAGCCCAGACTATGTTTGATGACATTTTTCAAAAGGTGGCTGAATGTAATTCAGCAAAGGAAATCTGGGATAAGCTCTCTAAAATAGTCTCAGGATCAGCTGATGAAAGAAAGGACAGGAGATCCCACCTCATATCCCAATATGAGAATTTCAAGAAGGGAGAAGCTGAGCCAGTAGCTGACATGTATAACAGGCTCAGTCTAATAGTCAATGAACTCAAGACTTTGGATAAAGAGATCTCACTGACTGAACTAAATGAAAAAATCCTAATGCGCTTCCCAAGCACTTGGGACTCAAGAATCTGGCCAATCAAGGATGCCAGAAGTTTGAATGAGATTACAACAGAAGCTCTTCTGGGCAAGCTCAAATCTTATGAGCTGCTCATTAAGAACAGAGAAGAAGAGCAGAAGGCTGCCTCACCAGCCACAAGAAAAGAAAATACAATAGCTTTCAAAGCAACTGAAGATCAGCCTGAAGATAAAGTCACAGGCAATGATGAACTGCTCAGTCTACTGGCCAAAAGATTCTACAAAATGGCCAGAAAGGACTTCAGAAAGAGATCATACAAAAAGCATGATAAGCCAAGGTATGATAAGTCAAATAATAAAGAAATTGTCTGCTTTGCTTACAGGAAACCATGACATATTGTGCCTGACTGTCCAGAAAACAAAAACGAGGACAGAAAGGATAAGAAAGAAAGAAGAAGAGATAAGGACTTCAAGAAGAATGACAATGGCAAACCCTCCTCCAGCAAGAACAAACACAGAAGGAAGGGATTTGTTGATGAATCTTGGAGTGAGACTGAAGAGGAATCAGAAGCTTCATCCAGCTCAAGTGATGATGAAGATGATGCTGAAGAGAAGGAGTTCTGCATGATGGCAATCAATGCCTCTCAACATAATTCAGATGCAGAAGAGTCAGAGTCAGACTCAAAGACTCAACTTGAAGAGGACCAGGTAATTAGTTCTTTTGATTTCAATTCTGAGGACTTTAAGTCTGAGTTTAAAGCATTATGTTTAGACTTACTAAAATCTGAGAAGGAAATTATTTCTCTCAGAAATCATTTATCTGAACATAGTATCTTAAAGTCAGAAAACCTCAAACTCTCTAAGGAGTTGGAGTGATGTAGGGAGCAGATAGCTTCACTGAAAGGTGAGCTATCAGAGGCCAAGAAGCTTGAAGAATCTCTTAATGGGAGAAGTATCAAGCTGATGGACATCACAAGCACAGTGAACTCCAGATTCAATAGTACACTGGGCTTGGGTGCTTCATCCAGCCAACCTATAGTTCTAACAACCCCAATTAAGTTTATTTCCGATAAAGGGAAGGGAGTTGTAGAGGTAGCTAGGAAAAATTCTGATCTGCCTAAGAAAACTAAGTTCCAGCATAAATCGTCGGACGGAGCTCGACGATCGCCGAACGCAGATCGACGATCTCAGGAAAAATCGTCAAACTCAGGTCGACGATCTCTAATTCCTGAACTCTACCACAGTCGACCGTCGAACGGAGCTCGACGATCTGACCCAAGATCGTCGAACGCAGCTCCACGATTGTCGAACAGAGATCAGAGCTCTGGAAATTCTTTCAAGGGCAAATCAAAATCCAATCCTAGGGGTCCTTCATCCCAAAGCTTTAACCCTTATACTGAATGGATAATACCTCCAAGGAGATATCATCTTGAAGGTTATAAGAGTCAACCTGGGATGTCTTTTATTTCTGAGTTTGAAGGTTATCAACTTAGGACCAAGGTAAACTGGGTCAAAAACAAGTGAATTATTTTATGTGCAGGTGAAGACCTATCCAACATCAAACCAACAATGGTATTTGGATAGTGGGTGCTCTAAGCACATGACAGGAAATAAGGACAACCTCACATCCTTTAAAGCCAAGCTTGGACCCAAAGTCATATTTGGTGATTCAAACTTTAGACAAACTAAAGGATATGGTGCAGTCCAAATTGGGACAGTGACATTTAAGAAGGTAGCTTATGTGGAAGGACTGAAGCACAATTTGATAAGTATCAGTCAGGTATGTGATGAAGGCTGCCAGGTGACTTTCAGCAAAGCCTTATGCAAGATCAAGTCAGAGGACAACACAACTGTGTTGACAGGTAAAAGGAAAGGTAACTTCTATTTAGTAGATTTTCTTTCAACATATGTAGACATTTGCCTGTTTAATTCTGTCTGTAGACCTAATGTTTTATGGTATAAGAGACTAGGATATTTAAACCTTAGAACCATTGCTAGGCTATCCAAGGACAACCTTGTTAGAGGACTACCTTCTGGCCCCTACAAGAAGGAAGGACTTTGTAGGGCTTGTCAATTTGGCAAGCAAACTAAAAATAGTTTCAAGTCACTTAATAAGAGTGATTCACCTAGGATTTTGTATCTGTTACACATGGATCTTTTTGGACCCATTACAGTACAAAGCCTAGGAGGGAAATCGTACACTTTAGTAGTTGTAGATGACTTCTCTAGATTCACATGGGTGTTCTTTCTGAGGAAGAAGTCTGATAACTTTAAGTGTTTGACAGAGTTTCTCAAATGCATACAGATTAAGTTTAATACTCACATTGCCCTGATCAGAAGTGATCATGGGACAGAGTTTGATTCTCTTCTTATGCAAGAGTTCTGTCGGAGTGAAGGGATCAGGCATACTTTCTCAGCTCCTAGAACTCCTCAACAAAATGGGGTAGCTGAAAAGAAAAATAGAACCCTTATTGAATCTGCCACTATATTGTTGTCAGATGCTCACCTTGCTCTATCCTTTTGGGCAGAGGCAGTGAACACCTCCAACTATGTGTTGAATAGAAGTTTAATACATAAACTAAAGGGAAAGACTCCCTATGAATTACTCAAAGGGAAGAAACCTAAAGTTGATTATTTTAGAATTTTTGGTTGTATTTGCTATATTCATAATAATGACAAGAGATATTTAGCAAAATTTCAAGCTAAAGCTGATGAAGGAGTGTTTCTGGGATACTCCATGATCAGTAAGGCTTATAGGGTTTACAATAAATCATCTCTTAAAATTGAGGAATCTATTCACATATCATTTGATGAATCTAACATGTCTTTCAAGGAGAAGAACACTTCTACCATAGAACCTTTGTAGGTACATTCTCTTGCTGAAGATTTGAACAGGTTACAGGTTACTCAAAAAGAGGAAAGCAGTGAAGATGATGAAAGCATTCAACATATTGAAGAGAAACAACTTGAAGAGCCAGTTGTTGTACCATAAGAGGAAACAACAACACAGGTTGGTGAACAATCAACACCCCCTGTTGATTTAGTAACATCAAGAGACCATCCAATTTCCCAAGTAATTGGAGACATCTCAGCTGGTGTGCAAACCAGAAATCAGGTCAACCAAAACCTATTGCACACTTGCTTTCTATCTCAAATTAAACTTCAATCCATTCAAGATGCAGAGCAAGATCCACACTGGATCATTGCAATGCAAGAAGAGTTGCATCAATTTGAAAGGAACAAAGTTTGGGAACTAGTGCCAAGGCCTAAGGATCACTCCATTGTTGGAACAAAGTGGGTGTTTAGAAACAAATTGGATGATCAAGGAGTAATTGTAAGGAATAAGGCAAGGCTAGTTGCTCAAGGATACTCTCAAGAAGAAGGCATAAACTATGACCAGACTTTTGCACCAGTTGCAAGATTGGAAGCCATCAGAATCTTCTTAGCTTATGCAGCACACAAAGGCTTCAAGGTATACCAGATGGATGTAAAGAGTGCATTTCTAAATGGAGACATCAAAGAAGAAGTCTATGTCAGACAACCTCCAGGTTTTATCTCTCCAACCCATCCTGATTATGTTTTTAAGTTGAACAAAGCATTATATGGTCTCAAGCAAGCTCCTAGAGCATGATATGAGACCCTAGCATGCTTTCTCCTGAAAAATGGATTTTTAAGGGGTAGAGTAGACCAAACTCTTTTCATTAGAACCCATAAATCTCATACCCTACTAGTACAGATTTATGTAGATGATATTATTTTTGGTTCTACTGATTCAAACTTGTGCAGAAGGTTTTTCAACCTAATGCATTCTAAATTTGAAATGAGTAGCATGGGTGAGCTATCCTTCTTTCTAGGATTGCAAATCAAACAACATGCTAAAGGCATCTTTATTTCTCAAACCAAGTATGCAAATGAATTGGTTAAGAAATTTGGTATGTCTGAAGCATCTTGCATGAAAACACCTATGCCTACTAATACTGTATTGGATGCTGATGAACATGGGAAACCTGTTGATCAGACAACATATAGAGCAATGATTGGCTCTTTACTGTACCTTACAGCTAGTAGACCTGATATAATGTTTGCTACATGCATATGTGCTAGGTTCCAAGTAAGCCCTAGAGAGTCACACCTAACATTAGTAAAAAAGATTCTCAGGTATGTAAAAAGTTGTCCAAATCTAGGTCTCTGGTATTCAAAAGATTCAGCATTTGACTTAATTGGATTTTCTGATGCTGATTATACTGGATGCAGAATTGACAGGAAAAGCACCAGTGGAACTTGTCAGTTTCTTGGTGACAGACTTGTCTCTTGGTTTTGTAAGAAACAAACTTCTGTGTCCACTTCAACTGCTGAAGCTGAATATATGGCTGTAGGCAGTTGTTGTTCACAAATATTGTGGATTCAAAACCAACTCCTAGACTATGGCTACAACTTAGAGAAGTCTAAAATCTTTTGTGATAATACCGGTGCTATTTCTATAGCTCAAAATCCAGTCCTCCATAGTAGGACAAAATACATAGAAATTAGGCATCACTTCTTAAGGGATAATGTTGAGAAGAACAAAATTTAACTTCAGTATATCCCAACTGATTTACAAAGGGAAGATGTTTTCACCAAACCCTTGGATAAAAAGAAACACACCTTCATCCTAAATTAGTTAGGAATGTTAGATGGAGGAAGTCTAAAATAATATCCAAGATTTTAAAACTTTAAAAATTGACCAAGACTAGGCAAACATCTTGATTTTTCTAGTGTCTAGAGTGTATTTCTGGTCTCTGAACTGCGCTCGATGATTTTCCCCCAGATCGTCGAACGGAGATCGACGCTTTCCGAAATCGTCGACCAGAGTTCAGCGCTTCTCAGATAGTCTGAACTATCTCTTCCGGTCAACGATCGTCGAACTGCGCTCGATGATTTTGTTCTCTGAACTATCGTCGAACGGAGCACGACGCTCCCCAATATCGTCGAACGGAGATCGACGCTATTGAAGACCTTTCAGATTCCTTTAGAAGCCCCGATCGTCGAACTGAGTTCAACGATCTTTCTGTTGGGTATTACATCCACATTAACCCAGATTTGATGAAGTCACCCTGGAACTAAGATGAATTAAGTTGTATTTGATGCTTGGTTTGAGCTATATGTTTGCAGGAATTTCACTGGGAAGTGTAGACCAATGTCAGCTCACAGTGGGTCACCAAACACAGGAACTGTGCAATGTAATCCCTCATTGCATATTCCAAGGTGTTGACTCATGTGTGATCTCTCTATTGGGATACACTTCATATTCAAGCTATTGGTCTATGGGAAAGGAATTGGAATTTGGCTACTCTAGAAGAATCAGTTTTTCCAACATCAGAAAATTTCTAATTGTTTTACTCGAGTAGAGCCTTCACCTACTCGAGTAGTCTGGGTATAAGTTACTCAAGTAAAGGAACCTTGTACTCGAGTAGACATAGTCATATACTCGAGTAGCTAAGTTACCTACTCGAGTAGACCAAGTCATATACTCGAGTAGCATGCTTATATACTCGAGTAGATTACTCTTTATACCCGAGTACTAAAGGGTTTTCTCATCTAAATTTCTCTAAGTCATATACTCGAGTAAGTATACTCATATACTCGAGTAAGTATACTCACTTACTCGAGTAGATAGAAACATACTCGAGTAGTTCATTTTACCTACTCGAGTAGTTCATGTGTCACCCGTGTACCTTGCTATTTCCCTACTCCAGAATTTTTTTCTAAGTCTTTTACTCGAGTAGAACTTTCACCTACTCGAGTAGATTACTTCCTCTCGAGTAGTTTAGTTCAACTACTCGAGTAGTTGCCAGCAGACCTCTTCAGAATTTTTCTAAGTATTCCACTCGAGTAGTACTTCTTGTACTCGAGTAGGTTATGTAATATACTCGAGTAGCTCTTCCAGTACTCGAGTAGATCCTCTATATACTCGAGTAGGTCTCTACATATACTCGAGTAGTTCTGTCTGCTTACTCGAGTAGTTGATCTCTATATACTCGAGTAGTCTTTATATTTATACCCGAGTATGTTCTCCTTCATATACTCGAGTAGGTATTCACCTACTCGAGTAGTTATTGACTTACTCGTGTAGTTGGCTGAATCTTTCCGAAATTTTTCTAAGTCCTTTTTCTGACGGGATTTTTCAAATCACGCGACATGATTGGTCCATGTGTACGTCATTATGATCGATTATGACCGTTAGTCTCTCCTATATAAGGTCTTATCAGAAAATGACAAACCCTAAGTATTCTCAAAGCTTTCTTGAAATTTCTTTTTCGAGAAATATTCTTCAGCCGCCTCCTCTCTGATTTTCGCGAATCGGAAGCCGCCGCCGCCGCCTTCTTCTCCGGCCAAAGCTTCTACTTTCAGAGGACTATTCTGAAGAGAGTTACAGATCGAGATCGACTTCGCTGATCATCTTCTCTCTCGATTTCTGTAAAAGCGAGTAGATCCAGATCGAGGCCGAGAACATCTTCACCGGTTTCTGAAAGTGCTACAAAGTTGAAAAGAAGAAGATCCTGGCCGTTTTGATTTACTGTTTGTATTCTTGAAAACACTGTATTAATTTTGTAGGAGAAATCTTCTCCGAGTGTTGGAGTTTTTCTTTACTCCGAGTTTGTAGGAAGTGTTATCTTTCGAGGTGTAGATCCATTTTGTTTGGATCGAGTTTGTAGGAACTTTGTTCCGAGGGTAGGATCGATTTTTGATCCGAGATAGTGGAGTAGCCGAGTCTAGTTGATTGCTAGATCGGTGAGGGAAAGTGGATGTATCCAAGGTTGGGGAACCACTATACATCTTGTGTCGTCTGTGATATTGGTAGATATTTCTGTGCTATGCTCTAATTATTTTTTTATTCCGTAAAAGACGCACAAACCACCTATTCACCCCCCCCTCTAGGTGATTTAGGTCGACAACAGTTTTCTTTCACTTTCCTTTTCTGCGTCGAACCCTAATATAAAATTCATTTTTCGGCCGTCATTCTCCTTTTGCGCTTTCAATCTCTTTGCAAAAAATTCTCTTTCCCTCCAAACATCTCTACACTTGGTCGTTTGTTTGTTGATTTTTGCAGGTAACCATGGCCGTCTCTGTTGCCGTTCTAGCCGCCATGAAGTTTGATGCCGGATTTGATATAGTTATGGAGTCTTTCAACACCAGTGATCAGATTTTTCAAGACATTCTGGAACTGTTCAAGGAGCAGAAGCTAGTCACCCTCATGTCCACCAGAATCAAACTGCCTGCAGATGAGATCAAGGAGTGGGTCTATACTGCCCACAACCAGGACCAAAAAACAGTGGTTGGTTCAATTTCTGGAACCCAGGTACCTTTGACTCCTGCTATTCTGACAGAGATTTTTGAATTAAGTTCTGGAAGAGATTCTGCTGAGTTGTCAGGAGAAGAATTTTCTGATTTACTTGCTAGAATGGGTCATTCTGAAGCAAACCCTAGCAAGCTGCTGAAAAAGAACTTAGCTGTTGAATATAGATTCTTAGCTGATGTAGTGGGAAAGGTTCTGTTGGTCAAGCATTCAGCACATGATACCATCTGCAGGTATCAGCTGTGCTTGATGGGAGCCATTGTGGATAAGAAACAGTTAAACTGGGGAGAGGTCTTCTTTGACCTGATTAAAAAGAAAATAAACAAGAATTTTGTTAATTATGGGAGGATCCTAGGGCTGTTTCTCCAAAACAGATGCCCTGCCCTGCTAGTCTCATCTGGGATGCACATTAATGCCTCAAAGAGATTGTCTTGTGCCCTGTTTGGCAAATGGGACAGGCAGATAGTGAAGCCCAGCAGGCCCTCTGCAAGCACAACTTCAGGCACAAGGACTGTAACAGTCTCTTCCCCTCAAGTCTCTGCCCCTGCAGATGACTTGCCTGCTGCTTCTCCTCCTCCTCCTCTTATTTCATCTCCACCAGTCACCTCCACCATTCAAATCTCATCCACCATCATTATTTCCAGCCCATCTCCAACATCAATTCCATCTCAAATCCCTACTCTTACAGAAGAAATCTTCCATCCATTACACCACTACCCTCAACCAGACATTGACACATCATCCAACATTCCCTCATTCAACCTTCTAGATGATTCCTTCATGGATGATTCACCTTCATTCCCTCCTCATCTACACCATATGAACAACTTCTGCAAGATATCATTGATCAACCCTCCTTCACACCTTCTATCTCCATACCACTTTCTTCCATTTCCACAATCCCCACACCTCAACCTTCACTTCTACCATCCACCAGCTCTCCACCACCATCACCAGTTGCTCCACCATCCTTATCTACCTCTGCTCAAGTCCCTGCTGAGCAAGTAGATATTCCTGCCTTAGCTGACAAATTATATGAGCTGATAGCTCCCAGGCTATCACTTCTGTTGGAGACCTCCTTGGCTCCACTCCTAAAGTCAGTTGCAGAACTTTCTGCTAGGCTATCCTCTCTCATTCCTCAGGAAATCCCTTCATCAGTGTGCCTTGATCCAGCTCTCTCTGAATCCAGGCAGGGGGAGATGCCTCATGAAGCTGCTAGATTGCCTGCTGCTGCCATTTCTTTATCCCCTGCTGCTGTTACCTCAGTCCCTGCTGCTGTTGTTGTTACTCTAGCTCCAGTTTCAACTCCACAGGTTGTAGTCTTCTCAGTGGACCTCAGGTCCTTATTATCAGTTTTTGATTCAGTCTACTTCAGCTGTCTTCCAGAGAAAATTGCAGTCCAGCCATCAGAGGATCTTTCCAAGGCCATTGTGCCCTTCTCAAGTTGTGACACCAGTGTTATAAATTCATTTGTAAATTCAGTTTATGCTGCTGAAAATATTGTTGTTTCTGTTAGTTCTGATGTGGCTGATGTTTTAGTTTCTGAGGATATGCAGACAGAGGCATATGATTTTGAGCCTACTGTTAGTGCTGATGTTGTTGTATCTAAAACTGTTTTATCTGAATCTGTTGCTACTCCAGCTGCTGCTGTCATTACTGCTGCACCCCCTGCTGATGCTGAACCTATTGTCTCTGAAAGTAGTATATCTGAAACTACTGATGTTTTTGTATCTGAAAGTTATGTATCTGTTGTTACTACTGCTGCTGCTACAACTTCTGCCAGTACTGTATCTGCTGTATCTGCTGCTGCTACAACTGCTGTCACCACTGCCTCATCTGCTCCAACCCAACAACAGAAAGATTATTTGAAAAGGATTGATGCTTTATATGATGAGCAAAGCTCTGAAAGTGATGAATATAGGACTGATTCTGATGATTCCTCAGCCACTATAGCCAGGAAAAGAAAGGCAAGAAGCAAGGCTATGAAAAGAGTTCCCCCAGCCAAAGTCAAAGATACCAATGACATACCATATTACATTCTTTATGACTGCCCCATTACTGAACATTGGATGCAATATTCCAAGAATCAACTTAAGGCCATGAAGAAAAAGAGGAAATATGGGAAAGGATCTTCTCAGTTTCATCATCCTCCTCCACCTCCTCCTCCTGATGCAGGTGCAGGTGGAAGCTCAGTTGCTCAGCCTTTTGCTAGAAGTCAAACCCCCTATCAGCCTCATGCAAGATCTCAATATAGGGGAGGCCAATCCAGAGGTTCTCAATCTAGGAGAGGAAATTATAGAGGAAGCCAGAGGGAATTCCAAGTCTACTCCAAAGGCTATTCAAGGCAACACCCTTACTCTAGGGAAGGACAAGCTTCATTAGATACCACTTCAGGCCCTTTTCCCTATAAGCTGAAAGAGTTAGTCTCATCTAGAGCTCCTCCTGATAATCCTTCCAATAGATATGAGCCTCCAGTGCCCTTTGAGGATCCAGAGAATAATCCTACTGCATGGACTGCCAGAATGAAAGAATTAGCTGCCTTGGATCAAATCAAGAAAGCCAAAGAGCAAGGCAAGGACACCTCCAGCATTACTACATTGTCAGAGCAAAGAAAGAAGGAACTTGAAAGATATGCCTCCAGCAAATTTTTTGATTCTGAAAGATACATGGAGCTGCACCCTGAAGCTGTGGTACCAAGGCCTAAACAACAAACTTCTTTAGGTGCAGCTGATGACAGAAGGTCAAAGAAAGAAGCTCTTAATCCTAATAGAGAAATTAAACTTATAAAGAGCAAGGAGAAAGAATAATTTTGTAAGGTGACAATTATTCTGATTTCTGATTTCTGTCTGAGATATTATATCTGTGATTCTGCTATGTTGTTGTTTATTGTTGCTTTGTATGTTGTTCTTTAATTTCTCCAAATTCTGTAAATAGTAATCCTAACCCAAATAGAGGGAGATTGTTGAAACACCCTATTACTAATTTGGGTCAGGATCACTATGTCTTTAGGAAACCTGTTTTTGACCTCATTGTATAGATCTAAAGGTCAATTAGAATTGAGTCTAAGGGTTACTAGTTAGGTTTGGAAGCTGCCCTCAAGACCAAGGTTTTTTAGTTTGGAGACCAAGTCATTTCGTCGAGCTCATTACGACGAATCGTCGAACTCTAATCGACGATCGTTGAGCTCACTTCGACGGATCGTCGAACTCTATTCGACGATCGCTGAGCTCAACTGCAACAAATCGTCGAACTCCATTCGACGATCTTCGAGCTCAGTTCGACGATCTTGACTCCTATATTGATTCTCTATCTCTGAGCTCAGTTCGACGATAGTTGTGCTCAGATCGACGATCTCTATTGCTGTCTAAGTCCAAATCGCTGAGCTCAGTTCGACGATAGTAGAACTCAGTTCGACGTTTTTCTGAAGAGTTCAACAACTTTCAAGATTCAAATTCAGAACAGTTAAAAAGTTATTGTCAGCAATTAATTCAGAAGATTTTGTAGCCGTTTTCATTTATTCTGGAGCAAGTTTCAAGGAATTATCAAGGAATGTTTCTTTGGACTTTCCCCCAGAAGACAAAAGAAATTAAGAAAGTAATTAATGACAGGCTAACGGCTATTCTAGACAGATGATCATTTCTAAGGAATAAAAGACAAGATTTTTAAATTCCTATCAACAACAATCAAGAAGAAGAGAGTGCAAAAAAAAGAAGAACAAAATATTCTCTGCAACAACTCTTCTCTGGAACAACATCTTTCTCAACAACAATCTCTCAAGAGAAAAAGAAAAAGAGTTGTAGACATTCTCTCTCTCAAAGAATTCATACAAGAACACACAACCAAGGAGATCAACCATCTGAAATCTTCAGATCTCTTTTGATTCAAGTGTTCAAGACCATCATCATTCAAGACTCCAGACACCTAACATTTCAGCTGTTGCTGAAATCATCAATTGCTGGAGATCAACTTTCTGAAGGCCTATCACCCTACAGCAAAGCTTCATTTCCTGATCAACTACAGATCTCAGTGGGAGCTTTGACAACATCACTGAATCCACATAGTCTTCTCAGCTGCTCTGAGAAAGAGAAGACTTTCATCACTCTCTCATCCCCACCTCTGTAAAGGGTTTTTCAAACTCCCTTCAAAAGTTTGTGTGTGGTTTTTGAGCACCTTATCAAAAGCTCATTGGTGGCAAGACACCTGATCAAAAAATGTGGTTTGGTTTTTGAGCACCTTATCAAAAGCTCATTGGTGCCCAGGACACCTGATCAACTCATCCTACAGTGGATTCCTACCTAGGGTGGTAGAAGAGTGGATGTACCCAAGTTTAGGGGAACCACTATAGCTCCTTGTGTCTTCTGGTTGCTTGTCTTTATTTTTGCTTCTGGCTGTGATCTGTGATTAGTTTCTTTTGTAGATTGTGATTAGATAGTTTCTGTGATAATATTTAATATTTGCTTCCCTGTTCACTCAGATTACAACAACTGTTGTAAAACGTTTTTAAGCACCATACTCTATTCACCCCCCCTCTAGAGTATATCAAATCTAGCTCGCACTTTCAACGCCCCTAGCCGATCCAACGTAGCAGCGTCACGGCTCCGCTCTAGGCGACGCTACCGGGCTGCAGCCCAAGCACCCCAACCCCTCTCCCTCCATAGGCGGGTTGTTGGTTGCCACAGCCTCCCTTTGATGAGGTAAACTCGATAGTCAAGCCCGCACTACGGGGACTTCCCAGGAGGTCACCAATCCCAGTACTACTCCAGCCCGAGCACGCTTAACTATGGAGTTCTTTCAACTCTCATCACCAATTGAGCTGCAGCTCAATTAGTGATGAGAGTTGAAAGAACTCCATAATTAAGCGTGCTCGGGCTGGAGTAGTACTGGGATGGGTGACCTCCTGAGAAGTCCCCGTAGTGCGGGCTTGACTATCGAGTTTACCTCATCAAAGGGAGGCTGTGGCCACCAACAACCCGCCTATGGAGGGAGAGGGGTTGGGGTGCTTGGGCTGCAGCCCGGTAGCGTCGCCTAGAGTGGAGCCGTGACGCTGTCACGTTGGATCGGCTAGGGGCGTTACAATAAAAGTGCACTTTTTATTGTAACGTCCCCTGGGCCGTCCGTGGGCCTCACCCCACTAGGCCTCCGTTAGATCGTTACCGGGCTGCAGCCCAAGCACCCAAATCCCTCTCCCTCCACAGGCGGGTTGTTGGTGGCCACAACCTCACTTTGATGAGCAAACTCGACAGTCAAGCTGGGCCGTACGGGGACTTCCTAGGAGGCCACCCATCCCAGTACTACTCTCGCCCAAGCACGCTTAACTATGGAGTTCCTTCAACTCTCATCACCAGTTGAGCTGCAGCTCAATTGGTGATGAGAAGTGAAGGAACTCCATAGTTAAGCGTGCTTGGGTGAGAGTAGTACTGGGATGGGTGACCTCTTTGGAAGTCCCCGTACGGCCCAGCTTGACTGTCGAGTTTGCTCATCAAAGGGAGGCTGTGACCACCAACAACCCGCCTGTGGAGGGAGAGGGGTTGGGGTGCTTGGGCTGCAGCCCGGTAACGATCTAACGGAGGCCTAGTGGGCTGAGGCCCACAGACGGCCCATGGGACGTTACAATAAAAAGTATAAAAGCGCACTTTTTATGGTAATGTCCCCTGGGCCGTCCGTGGGCCTCAGCCCACTAGGCCTCCGTTAGATCGTTACCGGGCTGCAGCCCAAGCGCCCCAACCCCTCTCCCTCCACAAGTGATGAGAAGTAAAGGAACTCCATAGTTAAGCGTGCTTGGGCGAGAGTAGTACTGGGATGGGTGACCTCCTGGGAAGTCCCCGTACGGCCCAGCTTGACTGTCGAGTTTGCTCATCAAAGGGAGGCTGTGGCCACCAACAACCTGCATGTGGAGGGAGAGGGGTTGGGGCGCTTGGGCTGCAGCCCGGTAACGATCTAACGGAGGCCTAGTGGGCTGAGTCCCACGGACGGCCCAGGGGACGTTACAATAAAAGTGCATTTTTTATTGTAACGCCCCTAGCCGATACAATGTGACAGCATCACGGCTCCGCTCTAGGCAATGCTACCGGGCTGCAACCCAAGCACCCCAACCCCTCTCCCTCCACGGGCGGGTTGTTGGTGGCCACAACCTCCCTTTGATGAGCGAACTCGACAGTTAAGCTGGGCCGTACAGGGACTTCCCAGGAGGTCACCCATCAGCTCAATTGGTGATGAGAAGTGAAAGAACTCCATAGTTAAGCATGCTCGGGCTGGAGTAGTACTGGTATGGGTGACCTCCTGGGAAATCCCCGTAGTGCGGGCTTGACTATCGAGTTTACCTCATCAAAAGGAGGCTGTGGCCACCAACAACCCGCCTGTGGAGGGAGATGGATTGGGGTGCTTGGGCTACAGCCCGGTAGCGTCGCCTAGAGCGGAGCCATGACGCTGTCACGTTGTATCGTCTAGGGGCGTTACAACCTAAGGGGACATATCACCAATGGACCAAAGCTCAACCGTCCACTAGCACAGAAGGAGCCTCAGGAATGAGCACTAAGGACCAAAGCCCCACCATGCAAGTCTATCTGTCAACTCCCGTCGGAGTGGTGAATGGCGAGCCCGTAGACCTGTCACACTATCCTTAACCTAGGATTATGACACCGCATGTCAACTCACATTGCATGCAATTTCACATCTAAGGGCTCCACACTGAGTCCCTTATAATTATTCACATCTCGTGCTCAATAGCACGCAAGGGCTCCACTCTGAGTCCCTTATCAACACATCATTCCAGTGCGACAAACACACACATACTTACAACCCTTCCACATTTCCATACCACACAAGAGTTTATCCTTTACACAGGTGGAAAGCCACCTTACATAGCATACCAATCTCACACTGCTACCCGAAGGGAGACACAACTCTAAGCAGTGGACCACTTTACACCTTCCATTATTTATCACATGTCATGGACATGCATTAACCTCTTTCAATTCCTTTTTAAGGATCAAGCCTTCACCAACAGGTATGCTTCCATTGTGGTAATCACATCAGCATAATGATATTTCACAATTTCATTAAACATGAATACATAGTTATGGGTTACTCCTTTGATTATCGAGCATCACATCCTCCTCGAAAACATATTCCATTCTCCTGATTATAACCATGCACAATCATGTTTCACCAAACCATTTGTTTATCACGATCACATAAGACTAAATTTACCAAACCTCGACATTATTTTGATACAATTTCTCTACCCAAAATCAAACCCAGTTCTACACTAACTCGAGAATAATATGTACACAAGACTTGACTGTACAACAACTTCGACTGGATATTCTCGACTCTACATGACTTGTATGAAGACGTGAAACCATCCGTTGGAAAATTTTTTCTAAGGGCTACGACTTTCGTGTTTAGTCGAAAGCCTAGATCTAGTCGTATCATACCTAAAAACGGCCTTGAAGTGCACTGCGCACAGAAAATAGATTACTACACGCATCTTAAAGCAAGATGAACGAAATCGGTTCATCTTCTTCCTTTAGACATTTATTCTAAGTTATACAAAGAACTTCCTCCTCCCTTATTCACCCTCAATAGACCATTTCTCTTCATGAAACCAAGTCCGCCATCTTCACAAGAAGAGAGGAGAGGTTTAAGACATCACATCTCTAGGGCACAAGCCCTAGCATGATCTCTACCTAGGAGATCTTCATCTCACAAGTCAAACTCTTTTGAGTTGACATCTCTCCTAGAAATAACTAAATATCTAGCACCAAGGGAGAGGGTAGAAATCCCACCTTGTTTCCAGTAGTCCCGACCATGGATCTCGTTACTCTCCTTGGCGGCATCTTTCTCCTTGTTGGTGTTGTTCTTTACAGAGAAGAGAAAGGAAGGTTTTTCACCCGAAATCATCTCCGACAACTCTTGTTGTTCCTTCCACTTCTGTCGGGGTTGCACAGTAATGGCTCGGTAAAAATGGCGAAGTGACAACTAAGGTTTCTGGTAAGTCACCTTTAATAATGAGAAATTAGGGTTAACTGTCTTGCTACGTGTCAGCCTGATATTGGACCGCTCATTATTATTCAAATTTAGTCTTAACGAACAGACCGGTCCAAATAAGTCAATTGGCGCCAATCTTGAAATTCTGGTTCAGACCGGGCATGTGACAGCAAGCAGACTGCATCAGAAAATCTGCTAAGTCAAAGTCATCGAGTAAGCAACCCTTACTTGACAAATCGTTAAGTATCATACACTTATTCAATGAATCGTCGAGATTCATCATGACCGCTCAACGCTATATATAAGTACAACACTTTCCAAGTTAAAATCGTTGAGTATCCCTCCTTTACTCGACGAATCATGGAGTGGCATCGAGTGCACTTAACACACTCGACGCCTTCAGGCCTCAAAATAGCCAAGTCAAAAATCATCGAGTATGCAAACCTTCACTCGATGAATCATCGAATGACGTCAAGTGCACTCGACGGCTACAACCCCAGAATAGCTACAAGTGAAAATGTTGAGTTCACTTCCCTTTACTCGACGAATCGTCGAGTGGCGTCGAGTGCACACAACTCACTCGATGCTTACAGTTCTCAGAATAATTCTAAGTAAAAGCGTTGAGTGGCGTTGAGTCGACTCAACGCTGCTTTGACTTCACTCAACGCCACAACTTAATTCGTCGAATGGCATTGAGTGGTGTTGAGTCCACTCAACGCCTTAGCTTTTTTGTCAAATTACGTTGAGTGGTGTTGAGTTCACTCAACGCCTCGGCTTATTCGTCGAATGACATTGAGTGGTGTGGAGTCCACTCAACGTCATGAGTCCAGAAAATCTTTTAAGTATAATTTTGTCGAGTGGTGCTGAGTCCACTCAATACCTCAGCACCCAGAGAGATTCTAAGTTATAATTCGTCGAATGGTGTCGAGTGCACTCAACGCACTCGACACCTTCAGTTTCTAGAAAAATTCTATGTAAAATTTGCTCTATTCGTCGAGTCCAGTCGACTCACTCGACGCTTCCCGGGCCTGAGTCAATTCTCTTAACTCAAAATGTGTGCGGGGGTCCTAGCGCAAAACGGGACGTTACATAAGACCCCGCTAGGGGTGCAACCCCTTGGACTCCTACCAAGAGAGTTATATATTTTGATGTGATTGTTTGTATATCTTGGATGTATCTACAATGCGAGTGTTGTAATTTTTATTTTCTTGTTTAGATGAGTACTTGATTAAGCGTTAATCGCATACACTATATTAAATGGTTTAAATAAATATATGATTAAATGTTAATAATCTATATTATTTTAAAAGGTTTAAACACATGCGCGATTAAAGTTAATCATATTTCATCTAAATATCTTAAAAGAATATTAAGTATTTTGATGCCTTCTGATGGATGACACTCTTCCTTCCATGATCGATAAAGTGTGGCTTACTAAAGCAAGGTGCATCAATATATATTTGTGGGGTGCGATCAGATAATTATGATATCCAGTTGTCAATATTGAGTCTAACTTAACTAGGTGACCTCAATTAAAAAAATCCTAAATTTTGTAATTACTACAAAAATGTCAATTAGGAACAAAAATTATAAAGGCAATATAATTTGTTGCTAATTGGCAATAAATTTAGCTACGTATATGATTTTTGCCTTTTGATACAAGATTAGCGATGAATATTTTCTTTGAAGATTTAGAATCAAATATATTTGTTGCAAAATATCACTTGGTAGTTAGGAAGGAAATATTTGATGGTCACAATTTCGTTGGTGATTAATCTCCACCAAAATGAATGGAGGGAAAAATAAAAAACTTCCCCCAAAAGTTTTTGCCCAATTTTATAATAATTTATTTCTTTATTCCAACGTTCCCTCCCCCTCTCAGCTCATTTCATGGTTTCTGCTTGACCTCCTCCCGTCATCTTCCTCACGTCGCCCTCCTCCCATTGGCCTCCCATCACACTCTGTCTGCGGCCTGCACCACTCCAAGGCACATCTTCTTGTCGCTCTACTCCAGTTGCCCTCCACCCGTTGCTCTGCTCCCATTACCGTGCCCTAGAAGTGCTGCCTAGCTCGGGCGAAGATAATCTCCAGTGCCGCCATTCTTAGGAGGACGATCTCCCAAGGTAATATTTGATGCTTTGTGCGCTCCATTCCTAGGTTTGATTTCTCCTTTTTCACCACTTCTAATTTCATTCAAATCCTATAATTTGTTGATATATGCTCCAATGTTTTTCTTCATGGATACCACGCAAGATCATCACTCTAGGGCTTTAATACACCAATTTTTTATACAAGTGACTTCCTTTTTGTAATCCTTGTATACCTCAAAATGTATGTTTAGCAACATTATTTGTAAATGACATAGCTTGTTGAACTGTCAGACAACAAATGTGACCGGTCTACCAATAAATGGTCGAACAGGTAAACGTCAACGCTCGAACGGTCTTAATCTCATTAGCTTTTGGAGGCGAATGTGATTATTGGAAAACTTCCTCAAACAAAGCCTAAGTTTTTTTCATTCACATTGAACTTCATCATCCACTATAATATAAAGCAAATACTTTATTGATGTTTTCTTCATCAACCTCTTGTGTTAATTGTTTGGTTAACTTGATTATGTATTTAATGTGGTCAAGTTTTGACATTTATAGTACTATACAATATCACTATATATGTCACATCTACATTATAAATGCTTGCAATATGCCATTAAAACAACTTGATACATTGTTATCAACCGGTATATTGGGCTCATCTTGTTCCCCAGTGTCCCACTTTCCTAAAAAAATTGAAGCATAGAATCTTCATTTAGTTTCCGTGTTCTACTTTTGTATATAGGTTTTGATAAGCGAAATTTTTTTGAATCGCACTTTAATTTAAACCACACTACAACTTCATGACGTATTTCATTATGCTAGATGTTTCTCGTAGATTGATTTATCAAGCAAGTATGTGTAAAGCTATAATGGACTACTTTCACTTAAGATGTTATAATTGGATATATTTACTTCCATGTGTGTGTGTGTGTGTATATATATTAATTTGTTTCCTTTTTAGTCATTTTATATTTAGACATTAGTATTTAAACTACGCACAGTTAAGACAATTATTATGAAAACTATATTGCAGCTTTATGTGATCTTTAATTGAAGTTGATGACTTGTACAAGAGTTTATAAAATATATATGAATAATAATTTTGTATGTTGTATATGCAGAATAACAATCAAGCATCCGGATAAGGGTTGGTTAAAAATCGTGTTTGTCCAGGAGGATATGGTATTACAGATGAGTACAGAATAAGGGTGAAGGGATTCATAGAATTGTGTCAACAATACCCATAATATATGGATCAAGGAAAAATCTGATGCCCGTGTTGTGATTGTAGGTGTGTGAAATTTATTGTTCCTGATATGAATAATTTTCACCTTATCTCTAGAGGGTTTGAATGCAATTATATTAATTGGGTTAAGCAAGGGGAGCCACTTTGGGATGAACCAACCACTAAAGTCTCTACTATTTGTATACCTGAGCAAATTATGTTTGAGCAGAGTGTCATTGAAGAGCAATAAAATTCTTTGAGGGATATGGTTGTTGATGTTTTCAGTCTTGAATTTGATTGGAATACTAGAGATGAGCCACAAGATCCTAATCCAATGACACAAATGTTTTTTTGAGACGAAGGATGTTGCTGATAGTCCTCTTTGGCACGAATGCGAGAATTATTCAGTGTTGTCAGCATTGACAGAACTCTTAAACATCAAGTCTGAGTCAAATTTAAGCAAGAGACATTTTAATCAATTTTTAATTGCATTCGGTCAGATGTTGCCTAAGGGACATATGTTACCTAATAGCTTTTATTCATGTAAGAAGATGGTTGCTCCACTAGGTATTGGACTTCTAAAGATTAATGTATGCAAAAATGATTGTATGTTGTATTAGAAGTGTGATGGAGTGTTACAAGAATGTCAGATATGTCACCACCCTAGATCTAAGCCTATGGATAAATGTGGGGAAAAAACGTAAACTTATACCATTTAAATAATTGACTTATTTACCACTTGCACCATGGATACAAAAGTTGTATATGTCTAAAGTCACCGCAGAACATATGTGATAACACAAGGAAAACATTAGTGAGCAGGGAAAATTATACCATCCGAGGGACAGCGAAGCTTGTAAGCGTTTTGACCGAACTGAATCTATATTTTCATCAGAGCCATGAAATGTTAGACTTGGGCTTTCAATTGATGGTTTTAATCCACAAAATCAAGGATCCAATCCTTATTTTTGTTGGCTGGTTATTCTCACTCCTTATAATTTACCTTCATGGATGTATATGGATAAGCGTTAATTGTTTCTTACCTTACTTGTGCTGGGTCCAAAGAGTCCAGGTAATATCTTGGATGTATATTTACAACCTTTGATAGATGAGTTGAATATACTATGATGTTTTGGGTTTGAGACTTACGACATCTCTATAAAACAAAATTTGTTGATGAGAGTAGCACTAATGTAGACCATCAGTGACTTTCCTGCATGTGAAATGTTGTCAGGTTGGAGTACACATGGTAAACTAGCATGTCCATATTGCTTGAATTATCAAGTCATTTAGAATCAAACATGGTAGGAAACCATGTTTTTGTTATTGCCATAGATTTTTTGCCTTTGGATCATCCTTATAGATATCAAAAAGACAACTTCACTAAGGAAAGGATTGAGACAGATACATCTCTCACTCACTTAACTGGTCATAAGCTCAAGGAAATAGTTGCATCATTACCGTACATTGATTTTGGTAAGAAAAAGTACAAGTGTAGATTGGAAGGGTTTGGTGAATCTCATAATTGGTTGAAAGAAAGTATTTTTTTGGGACTTGCCATATCGGAAAATAAATTTAATACTTCATAATCTTGATGTAATGCACATTGAAAAAATGTGCTTGATAATGTATTTAACACTATTATGAATGTAAAAGGTAAGACCAAAGATAATGTTAAAGCTCGTCTAGACCTCCATAATATATGTATGTATCAAGGTCTTGAACTCAAGGAGGTGAATGAGAAATATTTTAAACCTAAACCAAGTTATGCATTATCTAAGGATGAAAGAGATATTATTTTGAGGTGGATAAAAAACTTGTGACTTCCTGATGGGTATGCATCCAAATTGGGTAGATGTGTTAATTTGGATGACTGTAGTATGTATGGATTGAAGAGTCTCAATAACTGTCATGTTTTTATG
The DNA here is from genome assembly GCA_039583875.1 of Platanthera guangdongensis. Taxonomy (NCBI): domain Eukaryota; kingdom Viridiplantae; phylum Streptophyta; class Magnoliopsida; order Asparagales; family Orchidaceae; genus Platanthera; species Platanthera guangdongensis. The sequence goes on along the minus strand of CM077154.1, from coordinate 84,895,789 downwards.
GATAGATTGCTTCCTCTTGCATTTCAAGATTTATTACTAGAATTTATATGGAATGGATTAACTAAATTAAGCCTTTTTAGAGACTTGTGTTCAACTATTATATATGAAGCAAATATGAAAAAATGGAGGAGAACATAGTCATAATATTATGCAAGCTTGAGAAGATATTTCCTCCTGCTTTTTTTGATTCAATGGAGCATTTGTCAATACATTTGGCATGTGAAGCAAGGGTTGTTGTGTCTATTTAGTATCGATGGATGTATCCTTTTGAGAGGTAAAATCATTGAACCTTTTTTTATTTCATATTATATATATGTGTATATTAATTTTTATATCCACACGTGTTTGAACACATTGAAACGTAAGGTAAAGGACAAAGCACATATAAAAGGATCAATTATTGAAGCTTACTTGATCAAAGAAACATCAACCTTTTGATCTCATTTATTTGCTCCTAATGTGGAAACAAGATCTACAATTATTGGGCATAATGATAATATGATCAATCAAGTTGAACCATGTAGTCGCATATCTATGTTTAATTCTTCTAGTTGACTCTTTAGCCCAAAAGATCACAAGGGCATTCTAACTTTAACTGAAAAAGTTGCATGCACAATCTATATTATGTTGAATTGTCCAAAGATAGCTGAATATATTGAGTAAGTAACATCATAATTAATATTTCTTCATTACCTACATTGTTATTCAAAAGTGATCACAAAATATGCTTTGCAGACTTTATGATGTTGAACAACGAGCTCAAATACCAAATATAACTCATAAGGCATTAGGAGTTATGCGTGATAAAGAGTTTTCCAAATAGTTTGATATGTTATTATAAGTTGTGTGATTAATTCCTATATATTGCTCGCGCTAAGATAAAAAAAAATCATTTTTTTGCTTAATATATTGAGAATCCAGTCAACCAAATAACGAACAATGAAATAAAGTTTTTAAATGTGGATTTAGTAGCATTGCCAAAACTTGGAATGAGTGTATAGTGAATGGATATAGATTCCACACACTTGAGTACGGAGAAAAAAATCTATAATGAATAGTGGCGTCTGTGTTAATGGAAGTTGTTATGATTATTCTAGTGAAGACTATTATGGAGAATTGCTGGAAATTCTTGAGATGACTTTTTAGGGTCTGTTACCAATAATATAGTGATGTTTAAGTGTAAATGGTTTGATACTAGAAAACGGGGAACAAAGGTTCATCTATGATATAAGATTATTGATATTAATAATGACCATAACACGGTCGAAGAAAACCCATTTGTGCTTTCTTCCCAATGTCATTAAGTATACTACAGACCATATCCTTGGAGAAAGAAAACACTTGATCGACGTTGAAGCACTATTTTTAAGGTCAAAGTAAGAAGCACATGTGAGATAAATTATACTCACATGCATTATCAACAAACACCACTAGAGGAATTCTATCAAGAGGCATCAACTACTAATCCAACCCATATTGTATTAGATGACGTTCCTATTCTAAGCAATATTCATTATCAAGCGAAAGAAGTATGCCTCGATGAATTACAACAATCGATGAGGGATGTTGAACTTTTTTTTATTATGATGAACTAAATGATGTGTACTAATCAGAGGATGAAGACATTTGATCGTTTGTGTTTGATTCAAGCTCTTTTGTTCTCTTTTTGTTAGTATTCATATTATTTAAGTAATGTTTGCTTATACCTTAATTAAGTGTGTTGATTGAAGCTCTTTTTCATGACTCCCAGTTTTCATTCATTCCATGCTAGTTTGTGGCTTAGCTTCAAATTGTAGAACTAATATTTTAATTTCAGCTTTGATCCCTTGTTGAGACTAGATATATTTAGCTTTGATTCTGTGATGTAATTTCATATGTAAATATATTATATGTTGAAACTGTGTTTACAAACTTAATGGTTTACTGAAATTAATCTATCCAGGAAAATGACTGTTGAAATCAGCTTGTTCTCAAATCTCATTCGTTTATTGATTATTTATGTCCAGGTCTTATAATGCTGAAATCTGTTATCCAAATTTACTGGTTTGCTGCAATTAATTTGCCCAGGACCACATCTGTTGAAATCTATTTTTAGAACTTTTATCCATGCAATTAGAATTTGAATATGTTTGTCAAGGTCCTATAATCTGTCCAGGTCCTATAATCTGTCTTTAACTTTGCTCTACGTCAAGTAGAATGTTTTTCTAGAAAAAGAAGCTAGGAAATTACATTTTTCACTTGCCATTGATTATCAAATCAAGTTGATGCCTTGATTTTCTTGTCAATCTTTGATCCACGCGGTCATTTGAATTATTATAACTTGTAGTTTCCAGCTCTGGAGAGTTTATTAGTTTAGGAAAACCAGTTTGGGGAACTTGTGCGGGGCTCATTTTCTTAACGAACAAAGCTACTGGCATGTTTATTTGCACACTGTTTACTTATGAATTTCAGCGTTAGAAATAAATTCACATTTATTACAGGCTAAAAGTTGGGCGGTCAAGAGCTTATTGGAGGACTTTATTACACTGTTTACAAAAAAAATTTCGACAGTCAGGTAAATGTGAAAAAGAGTCCTTATTAATAGATAACTGTGCAAAATGCTTTGATTCCACTCCATAGAGATAAGAATATATTGTTTTATTTCAAACACTTTTTGCTCTAAATGTTGTTGTCAATTATTTCTAGAATCTTAAATAAGATTTACACCATTCTTCGAGCATGATGACGACTAGAGGAAGGTAGATTATTATCTAAAAGAAATCGCAAAGATCCTTTTTTGAATCTTTTAATAGAAGATGTGAATCATCACTCAACCTCTGATTTTGACTCACAAAATTATATGGATGAGGAACATGATATATCTGAAAAGGTGAATATTGAACAAGTCATATCTGAAGAGTTGAATATTGCACATGTCATATCTGAAGAGATGAATATTGAACATGTCATATCTAAAGAGATGAATATTGCTAAACATGATTGCTTGAATCCACCTTTGGACCAACTAGAGTAGTTAACTAATTCAGATAACAAAAATGAGGTCAAGCATGATGAAGTCGGAGGAGAGATATTGATCATCGTTATAAAATGGTAAAAGTTTCCCTTATAATTCAACTTTTTCCATTTATAATATTCAAATATTTTTTTTTGTATTTATAGCTTTATTAGTATCACTGCACCTAGATCCATGTTGAACTGTTCAAGATGTTGGTTCAACGGAGTTTGGCCCACATTTAGTAAAATTCTAGATGATGTAAAACAAATCTTCTTTAATATATCAAGGTAATTCTTTCAATTGTTTCTTGATTTATTTGTCAAATTAATGTTCATAACTTACAATATTATGATAATTCTAGGAGAAATTTACTTGGCGTGCTCCAACAACATAACAACACATCTATAAAATTTGGAAGAGTTATTTTAGTAGAATAATGACTTCAGAGATGAGATGCATCTGAATAGTTACAAAGTCAAAGCCTGCACCTCCGCCGACATGGATGCAAAAAGAATTTTTTGAAGAATTATGGAATATATGAGCAGCTGATAAAAACAAAGATCTTCAAGCAAATAATCATAAAAATAGAATCTCCGATAGAGATGGCCTTGGGGTAGTTAAAAGTACATCAGGATCTATTTCCATCCCACATCATTATTATAGAATGATAAGTGATTAAAACTTTGGACATTGCGGCTTTTATTTGAACTTTTATTATTGTCGTTCAAATTCTTCAATTTCAAATATTATTGCTTAGTGGGGTGTTTATGGCATTTAAAGGTGATATGGAAAATGCAACAGCCTTCATTGCTTTGCAACATTTGTTAATTTTTATTCAATTTTGTTCTGTATTGTTCCTTCATTTCTCAAAAGTTTGATGTTTTGAGTTTTAAGTTGTAGTTTTTGGGGTTCAAATGTTGGTTATTTCTCATTATTTTGAAAAGAATTATGATCTGTATGAGGGTATATTGAGTTATGGAGCTTTAGTCCAACGTTTTATTTCATTCTGGACTGTTCTTATACACTGTAGTGATCTTCGAAGGTAGAATTTTGGTTCAAAAGTTGTATTTGCTTCTTATTGGAAGTACTATTGATTGTTTGCATTGTTTTTTTATTTTTGTAATGATTCAAATTGTTTTTCATCTACTACTATTAATTTTCGTATCATGATTGGTGGACAACATTATTAAAACATTGTTATCATTAATAGTCTCCTATTTATGTTACAACAAAAAAAGCTTACAAATTATGGTTACAAATACTTTATGGTTTCATTGTTAGTGACTGTATAGAACATTCTCTCCCAAGGTTGTGATTGGAGCCAGTCTAGATGAATATCCAGAATTTGACATCTAAGTTCACGTAGTCGGAATGAATTACTCTCTTTTTGGAAGCTTTAACATGTTTGCACTTTTTCACTAGTTTGAATATATTTCTTGTTTTCTCCACCAACTAATCGTCATCTATGCTAAATACAATGCATGCTCATGTTAATGATCGTGAAAAAGTTTTCAACAAAACTCATAGAACCAATAAAGGACGAGGACCATTTGTTGATAAGAAATCAAAGAAAACATTTGTAAGTATTTTTTTGGTAGATAATATTTCTTATTAATTTAGATACCCAAAAATTTGTTGATGATTATTTGTTGTTGATTAGCAAGGAAAATCACCCTTGCTAAATTTATCTAGGCTCAAATTGGCAATGAATTAGTTTTGTTGCTAAATTTCTTCTTAATCTAAATTAGCAACAAATTTCATCATTTAGCAAGGAATTCTCCACCTTGCTATTTGATGTTTTTTGTAGTCTAGAGTAATAGATCATACATGTGAGTGCTCAGGTGTAACATCCCATCTTCAATAGGGATGGGGGGTCTAGCTAATTCAATTGAACCCTTGAAGGGGCTTGAATCGGGTCCTAACGAACCATGATCCAACCTCCACCGCATAATAATGACAAGTTAAGATATAACGAAGTAAAATATTAAGCATGCGTTCTCCAAATCAATTTCTGCAGTTGCATTGGACTCATATAGTCGATACGAGTGCAACAAAACTTGTTTTGTTTCGATCCGAGGTTGTTTAGAGAAAATGACCATTTTGAGTAACATTGCGTGTCACAACGATGCCGTATTAAAATATTGAGCATATGTGCTCCAAATCGACTTATGTTAGTTGCATTGGACTCGTATAGTCGATGCGAGTGTAACACAACTCGTTTTATTTCAATCTGATGTCATTCAGAGAAAACGACCATTTTAAGTAATGTTGCACGTCACAAAGATCCGTGCTAAAATATCAAATATATTGCTCTAAATCGACTTTCGTCAGTTGTTTTGGACTCGTATAGTCGATATGAGTGCAACAGAACTCATTTGTTTCGATCTGATGTCGTTTAGAGAAAACAACCATTTTGAATAACATTGTGTGCCACAATGGTCTTGTGTGAAAATATTGAGCACATGTGCTCTGAATCGAATTCCATCAGTTGTATTGGACTCGTACAGTTGATATGAGTGCAACGAAACTTTTTTTATTTCAATCTGAGGTCATTTAGAGAAAACAATCATTTTAAGTAACGTTGTGCGTCGCAATGTTGCCGTGTTAAAATATTATGCAAACGTGCTCTGATTTGACTTCCGTCAGTTGCGTTAGGCTCGTATAGTCAATATGAGTGCAACAAAACTCGTTTTGCTCCAATCTGAGGTCATTTGGATAAAGTGACTGTTTTAAGTTGTGATGTGCGTCACCACAACATCATTTTTTTAAAAATTGAGCAAATGAGTTCCGAATTGACTTTTGTTAGTTGCATTAGACTCGTATAATCAGTATGAGTGCAACAAAATTTGTTTTGCTCGATTTCGACATCATTTAGTTAGGTAAATAAAAATAAAAGTTTGTAAAATTATATGATGTCTCGAAAAATACGAATGCTAGAATTCAACCTCATCACATCTATATTGACTCGAATCTCGACGACTCAGACCAATATTGACCTTAACCCAAATGGGGACACTCTATGGTTGACTTTGGTCAAGCCCTCTTTAAAAGTGAGTTTCATTAATTATTTTTTAAGAACCATATGAGCTCCACTCAATAAGGGTAAACCCTCCCCATACCAATGGTTGATGTGCACTAATCCCAAGGCAGCATCCATAGTGGGAGTAAATAGTTTTTAGGCTTGGGATAGGAATGGGTCCAAAGAAACTCTACCAAGCCTAAACTAACCTCTCCCCTTAACTGAAGTAACAACCTAAACTAAGTTTTAACCCAAACCTCTCCCTAGCCTCTGTCGCAACCCAAGAAGGTACAAACAGACCACTCATGGTTGCCAGCTATCCATCATTACCCAACCAGGGTAACCGACCACCTTACCCAACAAACAGAGACAAAGGGAGGAAGGTGAGAACTCTCGACATCTATAAGAAGTGTACAACCTCGTGTTCTCCGAGTGGACCCAACAAGGCAGAGCGGAGCCTTCGAGATGGGCCATGGGATCCAAGCCCTAGGCAAGCTGCGCTAGCCGGATCGCACCTGCCTAGCAGATGAGCGAGTTGACCCACATCCTCCCAGGAGCCGGGCGAGCCGGGGCAGCCGGCCCGCAACCGCCCGGGAGGCGGGCGAGCTGGGGTAGCTGACCCTCATCCGCTTAACAGGAGGGCGAGCCAGGGCAGCTGGCCCGCATCCTCCTAGAATTCAACTGAGCCGCGGGTAACCGACCGCCTCCGTCTAGGAGGCGGGTGAGCCGCAGGAACCCGACTCACACTCGCCTAAGAGACAGGCGAGTTGCGAGAGCCGGGCCGCACCTGTCCGGGGGACTAGCGAGCTGGTTCGCGCTCTTTCCCATATGTGGGGTGCTAATAACGTGTATTTAATGTGATTTGGTCTGCCAGTTGCCTCTTCAAACAACGGATTTTCGTTGTTGGCAGACCCACCTTGGGCTATGTATAGTAAAACAAAAAGGCAGAATTACGCTATTTGCAGGCCAGACTCAAAAATCTATAAATAGACTCATATGGGTACCTCAAAAGGCAAGCTTCTCATTTCTGGTCTCGTAGCGCTTTTTGAGGTGCCCTTAGATCAATATTGGCTAAGGAGGGGAAACACTCTAAGATCTTCCGGGTGTGTGGTGGGACCTCCATGCTGTACCCGTAGTTTATTCTCAAATCCTAAGTTTCCAGTTGAGTGAGCTCATCAGGATAAGTAAGTGTGTTGTCACCCCTTCTTATGGTCCGAACTCCATAGAAACTGGTTTCCGATTTCAACAAGAAGTCCCTCAGTTTTCAGAAGGAGGGGAGCGCCAGTCGACTTCAAGTGAGCAAGCTCCAACGATGTTGAGACCTTGCCGGCGCGGGAGAAGAAGGTGATGGAGCTCCGCCACCTTTCGACCTCCATGTACTGGAAGGAGTCCTCAGTCTTCTGAGTCCTTTGGGAAACTCCACTTTACTAGAGAGATGATGACGACCATCTCGGGGAGTCCTTCTTCTGGTGGCATTGCTGGTGGCAGAAGCTCTAGTGAACTTACTATTAATGTTGCCTCTAAATCTACACCTCCTGGCAGTGGCAGGCGGCGCTAGGCTGTCGTACCAGGACAAATTTCCATTCTAGCCCTGAAATTAACCTATAGTATAAGTATAGCCTTGTTTTCATAACCCTTCTCGGTCTAGCCCCTTATTACTAATTTAATAACGTGGCACACGTTGTCGGTAATTAAGGATTTTCCAGTATAGCCCTGTTTTGATAACATTTCCCACTATAGCCCCCTTTCCCATGCTCTAAGAAATTTTGAGCCTATAGTTTAGTCTCATACCGCTTTGAGGCTTTTTTTACATGCTTATTTTGAGAATGTTTATGGAAATCCTTATTTTGAGAATGTTTATGAGATTATTATTTCTTTCGTGGTTTGAGAATGCTTATTAAAACAATCGATTTTAATTGTTGCGGAATGTTTGTTTAAAGCTTTATTAAATTTTTCAAAAGCCTTGAACACCTGACAACTTCTAATCTTGTCACCAAATAAAGTGAAACGGGGCTAGAGTGGAAAAAGTTATCAAAAATGACTATATTTATACTTTATGTTTATTATGAGGCTTTTATGGAAATTTGTTAAGCCCGATTAAATTTTTGAAAATCCTTAATTACCGATAACACTTACCGACAACTTCTAATCTTGTCATTAATTACCTTCATCCAATCAGTACCCATGCTCATTGCATTACTTACCACTCTGTACCCATAATGACCATCTGCTAATACATCAATCACATCTGTAACACACTCAGAAACGCACGGTGACATTTCCCTTTGAACAATACGTAACATTCTGATCTCTTTTAATACCACCTTTTGTGTAGGATGTAATGTACTTGTGGCCTGCGATAGTTGCTCATCCACCAATACATACTCAAATAGAGATGAATTGCACTTTGTAGATTTTGCATCATCCTTAAACTTTTTGTAGCTACCCCGTGGCTGACCTTTTCAATGCTTTTGGTAACTTAGGCTCCAATGTTTGAGTTGATGTCGGATTCATTATATCACGTAATTTATTTTTTATTTCTTGCTTTTGTAAAGCACTTGTGTTCTTGTGTCGCTTCAAAGTTCCCTACATTTCAATATCTATTTCACTTTCATTCACAACTTCAACTTTTATGTTCTCATTAGTGACCTTGTAATCTAATGTCAATTGTTTCCAATGGTTGTGGATCATCCAGAGTGGAAACAAGTTAGCATTCGACATATAGGACACTAAATCATGTGCACATGGTAGACCCAATGCATGTCGACATCTATGCGCGCAATTGCCAACATCTACACACCCATTCTTCACTAAGAGTTCTTACTTTTTATCAAGTCCAAAGCGGTGGAAGAGACGCGACCAACACGTTCAAAGTATAAAGGTCCACTAAACTCTGTATTTAGTTGAATAGTACTTTGCACAAAGGCTCTCCTTATCTCCGAGTGTTATAATATAAGCATCTGCTTGAAGGTATTCCATATAGTTGTTAGATTTCCAACGGACACTTCAATGAATTTTTTTAGATGACTGTGTCCACTTTCAACACGATTCGTGGTAAAATTATCCAAGTGCAAGAACCCGCCTACCCATGCAGAAAAAAAAATTCCTTGTACGGTTCAAGCCAAGTAGAAACCACATACGGACAGACATCAGGATAATTTCCATTGTACTTTTGCAACATAGAAGCAGCCCGCTCACTAAACTCATCTTCAGTAAGCGAGTCAACAATAATATGTCATTCAGTCAAAAAAAATTTCCCACAGCTTGCCATTTTTGAAACTTTTTTTGCATTTGGCCAAAATGTTCCTACTAATATGTACCTTGCATAAAATGTTTTTTGTTCGCGGAATTAAAAGTTCAATAGCATTCATTAAGGCAATTTCTCTATCAGTTACAATCACCTATGACATACAATGTTGGTCCAAAATAGATTTAAAGAAATCGAGTGCCCAAACATAACTATCTTGAGTCTCATCTGATATGAATGCAAATGCTGAATAAAATGTTTGATTAGTAGAAGTAATGTAACCCCCTCGAATTTTTCTGTGATTATTTTATTCTCGTTTGGCGTTACGATGACGCGTTTCCGACATGTGCCATTTGTTAGAGAATGGTCTTAGCTCTTTAGGTTCCTTGTGTGGTTGTTGGTAGCCTTTTTGGCAAGATACCCTAGCAAGCCGGGTCTATTTTGGTGACCGGTGAGGCCTCTCGGGGGATGCTTGTGTTTTGGCTTCGGGTAGTGATAACCCGAGTTTTGTTCGTCGAAAGTTGATTTCGACTTCGCTGTTGCGTTCGTAGCATGGGTAATTATCTACGGTGTGAATTTCGTCGGAATCCAAGGTGGTTCAGTTTTCGCGCCGTTTTGATGTATTAATAATAATGGATGTAAATGATTAATTATTGAAACTTGAATTGAAACCTGTGGCTTTTAGGTGGCGGTTAAGGCTGATTAGACGTGTCCATGCATATATATAGCCTTAAGAAAAAAAACGAGACAGTTCATCATCTCCATCCGTGAGAGAAACCGCTACCTGTTCGAGAGGAAGAAAAACTGCCAACCCTGCTACCCTTCAGACGCCGATTCTGGGAGCGTTAGTGGACGGAATTCGATTCCGAAAGCGGATTTGGAGTGCTCTCGCCTAGACCTTCATTCCTACGGTGCTGTTGCGGCTGGAGCCGAGTGAGAGGAAGTGTTGTGCAAGATTAATCGCTGAAATTTGAGGCAAGTGTTGCTCCTACCCTTGCCAAGTTTTTCTTCTCCTATTCATGTCATTTTTTGTTGCTATCACTCATGTTTTCCTAAGATATTTATTTTTCTCTGATTTTTCGTAAAAATCATGTGGATCCTATACCATAAATGCTCCTCTATGTTTCTTTTTTTTGCATTTTCTCAAGTTCTGAAACTCAAATTTCCGGCCGTGTTGTTGTAGTCTTGGTTTCTTTTTATCAAAGTGTTCCCTGTTAATCTCGGTTTGGGGTAGCAATTAGCCTTTAAGCCCTAGAACTAGTAGCAGTGGGTTTCCATACTTATATTACGAGTAATAGGATAGTATTAGGCTAAGAAGATTGGTCAGAAACAAAGTTGGAGGTACAGGATTACTGTGCACTCAATGCAGCCAGTTTGACGGAGATCGTCGATCTGGGTTCGACGATTCTCGTCGAGCTGAGCTCGACGCTTTGCCTTAGTTCTGGGTCCGACGAAAATCGTCGAACGGAGTTCGATGATTCTCCCGTGGCCAGTGTTCGACGGAAGTAAAATCGTCAAACGACGTTCGACGATTTTTCCCGTGGCCAGTTTTCGACGAAAGGAAAATCGTCGAACGGCGTTGACGATTTTCCCCGTGTCCTGTTTTCGACTAAAGGAAAATCATCGAACGGAGTTCGACGATTTCCCGTGGCCTGTGTTCGGCGAAAATCATCGAGCTGCGTTCGATGATTTTCCCGCGTTCGACGATTTGTCCCGCGCTCGACGAAAATCATCGAGCTACGTTCGACGATTCCTGTAGCTATGATCATTTTTTTTCCTGTAGGTTGGGATTTATTCCTTCTCATTTTTTCTTCTTCCCGAGTGAATACCTCCTCGGGGGAGGGGGGATGTCTTGTTGGCCTTTCGTTCTTCCTTTGTTTTGAGGGCCGAATCGTGGGTTATGACAGGTAGTGGTATTTTGACGCTCTAAAGGAGCGGGATGTTTTGTGTGCGAGCCGTGGCCGCCACTTTTTAGTCCCAGGTATGGGCTGGGTTTTGCTGTGGCCGCCACCCTTTTTATCCCAGGTACAGGCTGGGTTTGTGGTGGTTTTGTGCTGACAGTGAAATTTTATTTTTAGTTGGAACTGTTTTGTTTGGGGGACTATTTTTGGTCACCAACTCAGGTCCATGTTGTTTACTACTTCCATTAACTCACAAATTAGGATTGTTAGGTGTTTCTTCCTGGTAGAATGCAACATATTGTGGCATGTTTTCTTGTCTTTTGCCCTGCAGCCTCTGCAGGATTTGGGCAGGGCTTGTTGTCGTTACCTGGTACTTTGTGTACTTTGGCTTACTTGGGACAGTGTTTGCTTTTACTGTCATGTTTACTTACTCTCTTTTGCCCCATTTTGATTTAACTCTCTAATTCTGTTTTCCTTGTTTTACTTGCTGAGGTGTTCTTCTCTTTTCTGAATGCCTCAGGTGTTGATTAGTAGCCGGGTAGGCAGCTATTTTTGCTATGGTGTTGTTGGTGATCCCTTGAGTTGTAGGGATCTTTCTCTTGCTGTTGTGAGGTAGTTTTTCTGCTTTTCTTACAGACATACATGCTTGCCAATGGATTCGTTTCAGATTGTTGGCGCCCACTAATAGTTTTACCTTATGACACTAGATATATTTCTTTTATTGCTACCTTTCTGGAGATAGTCTACTTGCTCTTGGGAAGATTTATGCTAGTTACTAGTTACCTTTAAACCTAATAACACTATTATAAGTATATGTCATGATCAGCATGTTTATAAAACTCATACATTACTTTCCAAACAACGTAAAAATATCGTTTTCCTACTTATAGTATAATATAAATCTGGAGTCTTGCATAATATAAGTGGACCTCGGGGGACACTTATGCGCTCTCTTAGGATGTCAAATATAAATAAAGTATTTTCCGCCGCGTATAAGTATAGTTTTAAACCGTGGACTAGATGATCCACCGAGCCAAGGGATACGACCTCTAAAATATAACAGATTTTTCTAATCATTAAACTTAAGAATTTTTATAGTCTAGTTAGATGGTGTTCGCCTGAGCGTCGACAGTTATCCCCTGCTCGACGTGACATCACGATGCGTGTTTTCTCATACTCTGATACTTCTTAAATCAGAGAAAATGCGTGTTGTGACAGTTGGTATCAGAGGGAGGTTGCTTGACAATTTGTCGGGCAACCTTTCCTTGTAGGTATTAGATGTTTAGCATCATATCATACACACACCGATATGTCATCAGCACGTCTTGGCTGAAGCACGAACACTACACTCATAGCATAACATGAAGTATACGAGGCATATTATGTAGTATGGGATGCATAATATGTGTCTGTATATGGATCCACCATAGGGGCAACATGTGATGGTTATGTAGTATGAGATGCATAACCTCACCACATGAATGCGACTAGCACGTTTCTTTTTCGTTGCATGGGATGCATAACATTTTCATGCGTACATCGCTCATGACATGCATTAGGGCCTTTTTAGAATGCATAACACAATCATGCATAACATAATATTGCATAAGCACAACGTGCCAAGCTAAAGATTTGCAGGATGACATATGTACAGACATGGTTTTAAATCAGAAAAAGAATATAAATTCATGCATTCCTAATCTAGGCACAAGATTTAGTTGATGGTGGTTAACCATCCTAGGTTAGGTATAACATCACTTTTGTTAAACAAATAAAATCCCAGAACAAGTATAACAGTTAAAAGTTCATATTTATGTATGTATTGTCTGTACTGGTAGTTTGTTCCAACTGTTGTACTAGGTTTTGACCTCAGTTTTTATGGTTTTAGGATGGCGAGACGTCCTTCGACCAGGTCAACTCCCCTGTTCGAGGGTGAGTCCTCTGGAGCGCAGAGTGATGCGGTGATCGAGAGCCTGCGACAGAGCAACGATTCCTTGACCAGGCAGATGGTGGAGATGCAGGCCCGGATCCAGTCTCTGGTGGTAGTGGTGGCAGGACAGACTCAGGGAGTGCAAGACCCTGCAGGGGGGTCAGATGCTCCTCCCCCTCCTGCTCCCCTGAGACCTCCAGTGGTGGTGCTAGCAGAGATGGCCTTTATCTCACAGTTTCAGAGACTTATCCCTCCTACATATGATGGGAAAGCAGATTTCATGGTCATAGATGATTGGCTGATCTCCATGGAGGAGATGTTCTCGTACTCCGGTATTGCAGATGATCAGAGAGTGATGATAGCCGCCTATCAGCTAAAGGGTTTGTCTAATAGCTGGTGGCTTAGGGAAAAGGAGAGCTTGGTGGCTGGTTGCTCTTGGGGATTGTTCAAGGAGATGCTGTTGAGGAAGTTCTTGCCTTCGGTCGAGCGTGACCGACTTATGAACGACTTCCTTCACCTGAAGCAGAGGCAACTCACGGTCAGTGAGTACGAGATAGAGTTCAGCAAGTTGAGCAGGTTTGCCCCTAGTTTGGTGAGTGTTGAAGCAGATCGAGTCAAGCGGTTCCTTGGTGGCTTGAGGAACGAGGTTCAGCAGTTAGCCAGTGCTTATGGATCAGTGACTTATGCAGGGGTAGTGGAGGCTGCTCTGAAAGTAGAGGCAATTGAGACCGCAAAGAATAGAGGCCAGCAAATGAGGAAGGACAAGAGGAAGTCTGCTGAAGAGAAGAACCCCCAGGTACTCGATGCTGCTTTGGGAAAGAAGAGCAAGGTAGTGTGTAGCTTCTGTGGCCGGTCACGCCACCCTGTTGAGAGGTGTTTCAAGAAGGCGGGAGCTCAGAAGTAGGAGCAAGTTCATGTTATTCAAGTTGCTCCTTGGAGGGATGCTCCCTATTCTGTTTGCAAGCGACCCGGGCATGATGCTTCCCAGTGCTGTTCCAAGGATAAGGTCTGCTATCAGTGTGGCCACAAGGGCCATATCAAGACAAGGTGTCCTCAGGTCCAGCCTGTTCTTCAAGCAGTTCCACTTCAGGCTTTACCTCCGCCTCAGCGTGTGGACAAGGGCAAAGGAAAGCTGAACATGATCTCTTCTGAGGAGGCTCAGACTTTGACTCAGGTCATCTGAGGTTAGTTATTTTCCTAGCCTGAAAGTTTTATTTGCTAGAATGGTTACAGTTTTGTTGTGGTAGTTCATTAGTTACTTATGTACTCCTATAGGGAAATTTAAGGTGAAGAACCGCAGGGCGCGTGTTCTGTTCGACTCCGGCGCTACCCACTCGTTTGTGGCTAGAGCTTTTGTAGAGCGTTATCGGTTGATTCTAGATCAAGTTCGTGATACCTTCCGCGTAAAGTTCCCTTCTTGTGAATCTGTGTTGTCAGATTTGGGTATTCTGGATTGTCTTGTTTTGTTGGAGGACTTTCTTGCAAAGGCAGACTTGAAGATGATTGATCTAGAGGACTTCGATGTTATTCTGGGCATGGACTGGTTGTCCAAGTATGATGTGGTTATTCAGTGCAAAGGGAAGTGCTTGGACTTCATCAAGGACAACAGTCAGCCTGGAAGTGTGTATGCTGATCCGTGCCAGGATTCTCCTATTATTTCTGCGGTATGTGCTCAAAAGCTATTTCATTCTGATTGTTTTGCTTGTTTAGTCTCGGTGGTTGGGACTGCTATCAGTGTACCATGCTTGGAGGAGATTCCTGTGGTTCGTGGTTTCTTTGATGTTTTTCCTGATGACCTTCCTGGTCTTCCCCCCGAGCGGGATGTTGAGTTTGTGATTGATTTGGAACCGGGTATGCGTCCTATTGCTAAGGCGCCGTATCGGATGGCCCCTCGTGAGTTGGAGGAGTTGCGAGTCCAGTTGGACGAGTGGTTAGCAAAAGGTTTTATCAGGCCGAGTTCGTCGCCTTGGGGTGCTCCTGTTCTATTTGTGAATAAGAAGGATGGGTCAATGAGGCTGTGCATCGATTATAGGGAGTTGAACAAAGTCACCATTAAGAACAGATAACCTCTATCGAGGATCGATGACTTATTTGATCAGTTGCGTGGTAGCACAGTATTTTCTAAGATCGATCTTCGTGCAGGCTATCATCAGCTCAGGATCCGTGAGTCGGACATTCCACGGACTGCTTTTAGGTCGAGGCATGGGCATTTCGAATTCCTGGTTATGTCGTTTGGTTTGACCAACGTGCCATCAGCATTCATGGACATGATGAACCGGGTGTTCAAGGACTTTCTAGACAAGTTCGTGGTGGTATTCATCGACGATGTGTTGATCTACTCTCACAGTGCTGAGGAGCATGAGTAACATCTGCGATTGGTTCTATCTGCTTTGAGAGACCATCAGTTATTCTCCAAGCTGAATAAATGTGAATTCTGGTTGTCCCAGGTTTCCTTCCTGGGTCATGTGGTGAACAAGGACGGCATCTCGGTTGACCCGAAAAAGATTTCTGCAGTGATGGATTAGAGCAGGCCTGGCACGCCCAAGGAAATTAGAAGCTTCCTAGGGTTGGCTGGCTACTACAAGAGGTTCGTGGAGGGTTTCTCTACCCTGGAGGCACCTTTGACCAGATTGACTCAGAAGAACACGACCTTCATTTGGAGCGAGATGTGCGAGGAGGCCTTTCTGGAGCTAAAGAGGAGGTTGTGCACTGCTCCTGTCTTGACATTGCCTACGGAGGGCATGGACAATGATTTGTATGTGGATGCCTCGCATGTTGGGCTCGGAGGTGTGTTGATGCAAGAAGGGAAGGTGATTGCGTATGGGTCAAGGAAATTGAAGACTCATGAGAGGAACTACCCCACGCATGATATTGAGTTCGCAGCAGTGATCTTTGCCCTGAAGCTGTGGAGACATTTACTTTATGGTGCGCAGTGCAAGATCTTCACGGATCATAAAAGCCTAAAGTACGTGTTCACTCAGAAGGAGTTAAATCTGCGCCAATGGCAGTGGCTAGAGTATGTGGCCGATTATGATGTGGATATATAGTATCATCTGGGCAAGGACAATGTGGTGGCCGACGCCCTGAGCCCGAAGACGGGGAAGATCTTTAATCTCACCGCCGATCTTTTAGTGGAAGAGTTCCTCCTGATGGATATTTCCGTGGGACGCTGTGACATGCAGAGCAGTTTGGCAGTGGCAGAGCCGTCTTGGATTTCACTTACTAGGTTGTACTAGAAGGATGATCCAGATCTTCTGCACTTGTACCTTAGGACTGAGAGAGGGGAGTTGCCGGATTTCTCTATCGATGATGCGGGTACTTTGAAGTACCGCGTCAGGTTTTGCATCCCCGCTGTTGGAGACATCAGGGGTATGATTTGCAGAGAGGCTCATGGACACAGTGTTTCCTACCATCCAGGATCTACAAAGATGTATCATGAATTGAAGCAGATTGCATGGTGGTATGGGATGAAGGGTGATATAGCCCGATTTGTTGCTGAGTGCCACACTTGCAAGCGTGTGAAGGCCGATCATGGAAGGCCTGGTGGCAAGTTGACTCCGTTGGAGATCCCTACTTAGAAGTGGAAAAGTATTTCTATGGACTTCATTACGGGCTTGCTGAGATCTCCAAGGGGATTTGATTCTGTTTGGGTTATAGTGGACAGACTGACGAAGTGTGCTCACTTCGTGCCGTACAAGATTGACTATCCTATGAAAAAGATAGCAGAACTGTATCTGAATGAAGTCATCAGATTACACGGTGTGCCAGTTAACATCATTTCGGATCGAGACTCCCGTTTTACATCTCGCTTCTAGAGGAGTCTACAAGAGGGTTTGGGTATAGATTTGAGGTATTCTATAGCTTACCAGCCGCAGACCAATGGCCAGACTGAGCGGGTGAACCAGATAGTGAAGGATATGATCAGTGCTACATCTTGGACCACAGTGGAGTGTGGGATGAGCGTTTGCGGCTTATGGAATTTGCATACAATAACAGTTAACAGGAGGGCTTGCAAATGGCTCCATTTGAAGCCTTGTATGGGAGGCACTACAAAACTCCCTTGTTTTGGACCGAGGTCGGTGAGAGGCCTATGTTGGGTTCGGATGCGCTCGAGGATATGGAAACTGCTATGAAGCTCATTCGGGAAAAGCTTCGTATAGCTCAGGAGAGATATGAGAAGAATGCCAACCGGCATAGGTCTGACTTGGAATTTACTGTAGGGGACCTTGTATTTCTTAAGGTTTCCCCGATGGTTGGTGTTAAGAGGTTCGGTAAGAACCGGAAATTGGATCCGAGGTATGTGGTCCCGTTTAAGATTGTTGAACGGATTGGCGTGTCAGCATATAGATTGGATTTGCCAGCAAATTTCCCAGATATTCGTAATGTATTTCATGTAAGCCAATTACGGAAGTGTGTGCGAAGCAGTGGGCAAGTCTTGGATCCTGTGCCCCAGTTGGAGCCTAATCTTTCATATGTTGAGGTGTCGGTCCGCATCTTGGATACTCAAGATCGGGTGCTGCGGACAAAGTCTATCCCGATGGTGAAAGTTTTGTGGAAGAATCAGGAGTTGGAAAGCGCAACTTGTGAGCTAGAGTCGGCTATGAGGGAGGCTCACCCTCATCTGTTCCCTTGATTTGATTGGTACGTTTCTTTCTAGTAACTCTTATTTTGTTACTTTCCTTCTATAGTATAAGTAGCGTATATAAAGTTTCGAGACGAAACTTTCTTTTAGGGTGTGTGACTGTAACGCCCCCGATTTTTTCTGCGATTATTTTATTCTCGTTTGGCGTTACGATGATGCATTTTCGGCATGTGCTGTTTGTTAGAGCGTGGTCTTAGCTCTTTAGGTTCATTGTGTGGTTGTTGGTAGCCTTTTTGGCAAGATTCCCTAGCAAGCCGGGTCTGTTTTGGTGACCGGTGAGGCCTCTCGGGGGATGCTTGTGTTTTGGCTTCAGGTAGTGATAACCCGAGTTTTGTTCATCGAAAGTTGACTTCGACTTCGCCGTTGCGTTTGTAGCGTGGGTAATTAGCTACGGTGTGAATTTTGTCGGAATCCGCGGTGGTTCGGTTTTCACGTCGTTTTGATGTATTAATAATAATGGATGTAAATGATTAATTATTGAAACTTGAATTGAAACCTGTGGATTTTAGGTGGCGGTTAAGGCTGATTAGACGTGTCCATGCATATATATAGCCTTAAGAAAAAAAACGAGACTGTTCATCGTCTCCTTCCGTGAGAGAAACCGTTGCCTGTTCGAGAGGAAGAAAAACCGCCAACCCTGCTACCCTTCAGACGCCGATTCTGGGAGCGTTAGTGGACGGAATTCGATTCCGAAAGCGGATTTAAAGTGCTCTCGCCTAGACCTTCATTCCTACGGTGCTGTTGCGACTGGAGTCAAGAGAGAGAGGAAGGGCTGTGCAAGATTAATCGCTGAAATTTGAGGCAAGTGGTGCTCCTGCCCTTGCCAAGTTTTTCTTCTCCTATTCATGTTATTTTTTGTTGCTATCACTCATGTTTTCCTAAGATTATTATTTTGCTCTGATTTTCCATAAAAATCATGTGGATCCTATACCATAAATGCTCCTCTATGTTTCTTTTTTTGCATTTTCTCAAGTTCTGAAACTCAAATTTCCAGTCGTGTTGCTGTAGTCTTGGTTTCTTTTTATCAAAGTATTCCCTGTTAATCTCGGTTTGGGGTAGCAATTAGCCTTTCAGCCCTAGAACTAGTAGCAGTGGGTTTCCATACTTATATTACGAGTAATAGGATAGTATTAGGCTAAGAAGATTGGACAGAAACGAAGTTGGAGGTACATGATTACTGTGCACTCAATGAAGCCAGTTCGACGAAGATCGTCGATCTGGGTTCGACGATTATTGTCGAGCTGAGCTCGACGTTTTGCCTTAGTTTTGGGTCCGACGAAAATCATCGAACTCCGTTCGACGATTCTCCCGTGGCCAGTGCTCGACGGTGTTAAATTTTCTCAACGTGGTCAGCAAGATAGCCCAAACACCAAATTAATATCTTCGGAACTACCCAGTTCGCACGCTGAACCTGTGGAAAATCCAAGGACTAGAGGTTGCACCCAACAAAATAATGGAAGCACAAGAAGGTCTTATTATGCATTCACTTCTTTACAATCCGAGGCATACATAGCGAGACATGATTTCGCTAGTATTACAGCTGTAAACAGAAAGAACCAAAAAACAAGCCGGGCGGACAGCACTCCAGTCCGCCGAGACCGCGAGGTCGCCGAGACCGCCGAGACCGCTGAGCTCGCCCAAGCTATGCTGCAATCCGCCGAATACCACGGAGTCCGCCGAGACCGCGAGGCCGCGCGGACAGACCGTTATTTGCCTCTGCTGAACCCGAACTGAGGAACTCCCCTACCCGCCTGAAGCCGGCGGACAGGTTATTGAAGCTGGGAAAGTTGAAACAGAACTGACAAGCCGCAGAGCGACCTCCTGCTGAGTCCGCAGAGACCGCACACTTCCAAGCACTGACCGAAGTCACAGCCAAACTCCTGGCTCCTTGAAGTTATCCGCGCGACCTGCACACAGCAAACCGTCAGCCTGAAACAATCCGCGCGGACTGAAAAACACAGACCGCAGCACTCGCCCAACCCAATTTACTGTTCACTCACGTTACATAGGTTACTGTAGATGTGCCAGGGGGGTCCTATTTATAGGCAAGGTGAGGAGTGTGGTCACCGCCCAAGAGATAGCGACACCGCCCCAGTCCCGCGCGAACACAAAACGACCGTCCGCTCAGTCCGCGAGGACTTAGCCAGTCACCAAGGGAAACCGCCAGGAGCAAGGCAAAACCATTGACGAACCCTCTCCAGTCCGCCCAAGCTAAGCGGACAAGGCACCAGCCCGCAAAGCTCCAACTGCTTCAGGACAGCCCCTCTTCAATGGCAGTCCGCACCACCCGAGGCAGTCCGCAAGACTCACACCTCAATCCGCCACAAGTCCACGACCAAAGGCAAAACAGCAACAAGTCCGCCCGTCACAGCGGACTTGGCGATACGGCGGACACCATGAACTTGGACAATGTGTGACCAAGTCCAAAACCATCAAGGGCCAGTGCGAGCATGGCGGACACAAAGTCCCGTCCGCCAAACACCCTAGCACAGACCGCAACCCAGTCTGCGAGCTCCTCGCACTTGTCCAACACAGCAGCATCCCTCCCGGACTCCAAAACACCAGTCCGCCAACCGGTCTCCACAGCAAGACCTGCTGTAACACCTGAGCTCGACAAGGCCTCAGCCAAGCTCAAGGCCCAGTCCGCAACAGCCAACCGAACCGCGACACACCAGTCCGCAAGGCTTCCCGCGAACTCGAACCAACCCGCCAACAGCACAAGCTTGCACCCGCGACCACTGAGCAAAGCACCAGTCCGCAAGCCTCTCTATCCGCAGATACCAGCCGCACCAAACCGCGGACTCCATGCAACAACCCGCTCAGAACACAGCCGGCTTCCACCAGACTTTTCACCAGCCGCAACCCACAGTCCGCCCAGTCCGCCCAGTCCGCCAAAGCTGTCCGCACAGGCCGCGCGGCCTGTCCCGTCACCCACTTCCACTTCACAAATTCAACACTCCCCCTTGAAGTGAGAAGTGGTGACCAAGCCCAGCAAGCTGCGCAAGCGTTCAAAGGGCCCCTTCGACAGCGGCTTCGTGAAGATGTCAGCAAGATTATCTTCACTCCGAACATGCCCGACCAGCAGAGACCCCTCCAACACCTTCTCCCTGATGAAGTGGTGATCAATCTCTATATGCTTGGTCCTGGCGTGACACACTGGATTGTTACCAGTTTGAGAGCACTCTCATTGTCACCCCGGAGTAAAGTAGGCCCTTGCACTTCTTCATGAACATCCTCTATGAGTCTCCTCAACCAAACGGCTTCCCGAGCAGCCAAGGCCGAAGCCTTTATACTCCGCCTCCGTGGTTGAAACCGACACCGAGTCCTTGCTTCTTGCTACACCACGAGATGCTAGCTGAACCGCAAGTGAACACATAACCATGAAGTAGACCTTCGATCATCCGAATCACCGCCATAGTCAGCATCCGTGTACCCGAGCAACGCAAACTCCGCATCCCTTCCATAGAGGTCCCATCTCAGAAGTCACCTTGACATACTTCAGAATCCCCTTCGCCGCCACTAGATGAGAATTGCCTTGGTTCAGCCATATACCGACTTACTCGGCCAACAGCATAAGCTATATCCGGCCTTGTAATCGTCAGATAGATCAAGCTCCCAACAAGAGCCCTGAACACCAAGGGATCATTAAGCACACCCTTCCCACTCATCTCGTCGAAGCTTTAGCCCAGGTTCCAGTGGAGTAGAGCACTTCTTCCCTTCGCCCATGCCAAAACGCTTCACAATGCGATCAGCATACCCTTTCTGGCTAATGAGAACCCCCCACTCCTTCCTCTCCACTTCCAGACCAAGAAAGTGATGCAACTCCTCCCAAGTCTTTCATCTCGAAGCCGTATAGCAAGCTCTGCTCCCTAGAGCCTTGCTACTTCCTCCTCCGAGTTCCCTGTAATGATGAGATCATATCATCCACATACAGTAGGACCAAGACTCTTAGCATCTCTCCCTTCTTCTTGACGAACAAGCTTGAATCCGAGTTAGAAGCCAGGTATCCACAGAATTGCAAGTACTCTGGCAATCTTCCCATAAACCACGCTCGAGGAGCTTGCTTCAACCCATAGAGAGCCTTCCTGAGTTTGCAGACATAGTCCGGATGCTTCTCAGAGACAAAACCAAGCGGCTGATCCATGAAGATGTCCTTGTCAATCTCTCCGTAAAGAAAGGCATTCTTCACATCGAGTTGCCCAACACACCTCCATCCCTTGCTAGCAGCCAAGGCGATCACCACTCTTACAAGAAGTCATCTTCGCAACTCTGGACTGAATGTCTCCTCATAGTCTTCTCCATACTGCTGTGAGAATCCCTCTAGCGACCAGGCGAGCCTTGAAACCGATCAATGCTCCCAATCAGCCTTCTTCTTCAACTTATACACCCACTTGCAAGTAACCGGAGTAATGTCCATCAACCTTGGGCACAAGGTCCCAGGTTTCATTTTCTTCTTCAGCAGCATCAATCTCTTCCTTCATGGCACCTTCCCACTCCTTCACACATCCAGTGGCCTCGTTGAAGCTTGCAGGCTCTCGCTCATCCAGAGGACCTGCAAAGAAGCAGGAGACAAAGCTCACTGCATTCCCATCACAGTACCGAGCCGGTGGCTTAACCACCCTCTTCGATCTCCGAAGACATGGCTCCTTGCTCACGGCTTCCGTTGCTTCTTCAGGCTCCACTCCTACCTGGGGCAAGCATTGAGCAGTGCTCCCCCTGCTTCCTGAGCCAGAAGGCTCAGCCTCGGAGTCGAACGAAGCAAACAGGAGCTGCTGGTGAAACAGCAAGCTCCTCTTCCAAAGTCTTCAGCAGCCTCCACCGGTGCTTCCTCAACCTTGCTACTTCCGGTAGGCTCCACCGAGCCACCTCCATATGACGTCAGCTCGTCAAAGACAACGTCTCTTGACACCACGAACTTCTTCGTCACAGGGTCCCAATGCATTTCCATCCCTTCTTTCCGCTCATCATAGCCAACAAAGACAAGTTTCCTTGCCTTCGCATCCAGCTTTGTCCGTGAAGCATCCGGGACATGCACGTAGCAAGTTGAACCGAACACCCGAAGGTGTCCAACACTCGGCTTCTCTCTTCCTTCAGCAACAGCTCAATAGGAGTCTTCATGTTGATAGGGCTGAGTGGCATCCGGTTGATAACATAAGCAGCACAAGACATTCCCTCCGCCCAAAAGGACCTTGGGATATCTTTCGCATGCAGCCAGCATTTGCAGGTTTCCGTCAAATGACGGATTCTTCCGCCCGGCTCCGCTACCCCCATTTTGTTGTGGAGTGTGAGCACAAGTAAGCTCCCGTTGGATCCCGTGCTTCCTGCAGAAGTTAGAAAACTCGGAAGAGACAAACTCCCCCCTCCTCCCCCCCCCATTATCAGTTCTAAGCTTCTTAATCCGCAAGCCAAGCCGGCCTTCTACCAACTCCTTGAACTCCACGAACAAACGGAAGGCTTCCGACTTCCTCCTTATAAGTACACACCCAAGTATACCTTGAGTAGTCATCAACCAAGACAAGCATGTATTTGCTTCCACCAAGGCTGGCAGTAACAGTCGGTCCCATCAGGTCACCATGAATACACTCCAATGGTTTCTTGCTCCTTGTTTGAGATTTATCAAACGGAAGGCGATGTGCCTTACCGTATTGACAGCCCGCACAAACATGCCCATCACCAAAGGAGGACAACATCGGCAACCCCCTCACCAGACTTCTACTCGCCATTGCCTTTAGCTTGTCCATGCCAACATGCCCCAGCCTCTCATGCCAGATAGCCGCACTATCATTGGCCCTCATCTTATCAACATAGGCACTGGTGGAAAGAACAAACAAGTTCTTCACCCTCCTCCCAACATGAGCAACATCAGCCTTAACCGCTGATACGTTGCGAAGTAACCTCACGTCTGTTGGCCCAAACAGAACGTGATACCCAGCGTCCACCGCGTTGGTCACCGAGAAGAGGTTCTTTCTTTCATGCCCGGCACGTGATACACACTCCATAACGTGAGTGGCCCCTGATCACTACCCAAAGACACGACCCCCTCCTTCTCTACTGCATAAACAGTATTATCAGCAGTGATAATAGCTTCATTACCTGAGTAAGCCTGCATGGAGGTGAACTTCGACTTGTCTCCGGTGAGGTGATGACCACACCCGGAGTCGACGATCCACTCGCTGTTGAAGTCCTCAGCAGATAAGGCCCGGACACAAGTGCCCGTCATGAAAGCTCCTCCCCATTCTGCTTCTTCACTTCGCGAGCAAGCTTCCTCCTTTCCCGCAGCATACCCAGGCTGCAGTTTGACCTTGCAGTCCCGCTTGAAGTGCCCACGCTGATGACACCGGTAGCACTTCAGATTCTTCTTCCAGTCCTTAGGAGCATTGCTCCTCAGGACTGGAAGAAGAAGTTGAAGTCTCCTTTTCACCAGCGGCCTGCACCTTCTTCTTCTTCTTCCCTTCCCATCCCTTCTTCTTGCCTGAGAAGAGAGCCTCGCTGCCTTCCTGATTCAGATTCACTCCAGCCATCTGCCTTGCTAAGCTCTCCTGCGAGGCAAGCAGATTCTCCAGCTCCAGTAACGACGGCTGAGTAGCCCACCCTTGAACAGATGTAACAAAGGCCACATACTCCTTCCGCAAGCCGCAGATAATGTGCCTCTTCATCTTTGCCTCAGAGATAGGCTCATCAGGATCCAGTGCCGACAGCTCAGCACACAAGCTCTTCATCTTTAAGAAGTACCTGGAGATGGAAAGGTCTCCCTGAGTTGCCCTAGCCAACTCATTCTCCAGGAACTGAAGCCGCGCCACATTCTTCCTATTGAACAACTCATCAATGGTTGTCCAAATATCAGCAGTCGACTCACATCCAATGATGTGATCAAACAGTTCCGGAGAGACAGCTCTCTTCAGAACGAACTCTGCCTTAACATTAGTTCTTCTCCAGAGCCTCACCTGCTCAGCAGTACCGAAAGCAGCAGTAACTTCCTGTCTGTCGTCTCCACCGACAACATCCCACAGCTCCTCGCCTAGAAGATAACTCTTCATGCACGACTTCCACTTTTTATAGTTAGTCGGCATTAAGAGTTCAATGCCCAGACCTCTTGCTAAGCTTCCTTCCATTGCAATCACCTGTTGGTACCCTTCAGCAGCTCCGAGCAACAACACAGGTTGATCACCACTCAATCACTGAGTAACAACACTGGTTGACCTCCGCTCACGCAACTGAACCTCCGCAACCTCAGAAACCTCCCTCTGATACCATGTTAAATTTTCTCAACGTGGTCAGCAAGATAGCCCAAACACCAAATTAATATCTTCGGAACTACCCAGTTCGCACGCTGAACCTGCGGAAAATCCAAGGACTAGAGGTTGCACCCAACAAAACAATGGAAGCACAAGAAGGTCTTATTATACATTCACTTCTTTACAATCCGAGGCATACATAGCGAGACATGATTTCGCTAGTATTACAGCTGTAAACAGAAAGAACCAAAAAACAAGCCGGGCGGACAGCACTCCAGTCCGCCGAGACCGCGAGGTCGCCGAGACCGCTGAGCTCGCCCAAGCTATGCTGCAATCCGCCGAATACCACGGAGTCCGCCGAGACCGCGAGGCCGCGCGGACAGACCGTTATTTGCCTCCTGCTGAACCCGAACTGAGGAACTCCCCTACCCGCCTGAAGCCGGCGGACAGGTTATTGAAGCTGGGAAAGTTGAAACAGAACTGACAAGCCGCAGAGCGACCTCCTGCTGAGTCCGCAGAGACCGCACACTTCCAAGCACTGACCGAAGTCACAGCCAAACTCCTGGCTCCTTGAAGTTATCCGCGCGACCTGCACACAGCAAACCGTCAGCCTGAAACAATCCGCGCGGACTGAAAAACACAGACCGCAGCACTCGCCCAACCCAATTTACTGTTCACTCACGTTACATAGGTTACTGTAGATGTGCCAGGGGGGTCCTATTTATAGGCAAGGTGAGGAGTGTGGTCACCGCCCAAGAGATAGCGACACCGCCCCAGTCCGCGCGAACACAAACGACCGTCCGCTCAGTCCGCGAGGACTTAGCTAGTCACCAAGGGAAACCGCCAGGAGCAAGGCAACCATTGACGAACCCTCTCCAGTCCGCCCAAGCTAAGCGGACAAGGCACCAGCCCGCAAAGCTCCAACTGCTTCAGGACAGCACCCTCTTCAATGGCAGTCCGCACCAACCCGAGGCAGTCCGCAAGACTCACACCTCAATCCGCCACAAATCCACGACCAAAGGCAAACAGCAACAGTCCGCCCGGTCACAGCGGACTTGGCGGATACGGCGGACACCATGAACTTGGCACAATGTGTGACCAAGTCCAAAACCATCAAGGGCCAGTGCGAGCATGGCGGACACAAAGTCCCGTCCGCCAAACACCCTAGCACAGACCGCAACCAGTCCGCGAGCTCCTCGCACTTGTCCAACACAGCAGCATCCTCCCGGACTCCAAACACCAGTCCGCCAACCGGTCTCCACAGCAAGACCTGCTGTAACACCTGAGCTCGACAAGGCCTCAGCCAAGCTCAAGGCCCAGTCCGCAACAACCCAAACCGCGGACACACCAGTCCGCAAGGCTTCCCGCGAACTCGAACCAACCCGCCAACAGCACAAGCTTGCACCCGCGACCACTGAGCAAAGCACCAGTCCGCAAGCCTCTCTATCCGCAGATACCAGGCCGCACCAAACCGCGGACTCCATGCTACAACCCGCTCAGAACACAGCCGGCTTCCACCAGACTTTTCACTAGGCCGCAACCCACAGTCCGCCCAGTCCGCCCAATCTGCCAAAGCTGTCCGCACAGGCCGCGCGGCCTATCCCGTCACCCACTTCCACTTCACAAATTTCAACAGACGGAAGTAAAATCGTCGAACGACGTTCGACGATTTTTCCCATGGCCAGTTTTCGACAAAAGGAAAATCGTCGAACGGCATTCGACGATTTTCCCCATGTCCTGTGTTAGACTAAAGGAAAATCGTCGAACGGAGTTCGATGATTTCCCGTGGTCTGTGTTCGGCAAAAATCGTCGAGCTGCGTTGGACAATTTTCCGGCGTTCGACGATTTGTCCCGTGCTCGACGAAAATTGTCGAGCTGTGTTCGACGATTCCTGTAGCTGTGATCGTTTTTTTCCTGTAGGCTGGGATTTATTCCTTCTCAGTTTTTTCTTCTTCCCGAGTGAATACCTCCTGGGGGGGATGTCTTGTCGGCCTTTCGTTCTTCCTTTGTTTTGAGGGCCGAATCATGGGTTATGGAAGGTAGTGGTATTTTGATGCTCTAAAGGAGCGGAATGTTTTGTGTGCGAGCCGTGGCCGCCACTTTTTAGTCCCAGGTACGGGTTGGGTATTGCTGTGGCCGCCACCCTTATCCCAGGTACGGGTAGGGTTTGTGGTGGTTTTGTGCTGACAGTGAAATTTATTTTTAGTTGGAACTGTTTTGTTTGGGGGACTATTTTTGGTCACCAACTCAGGTCCATGTTGTTTACTACTGCCATTGA
This sequence comes from Platanthera guangdongensis, assembly GCA_039583875.1. Classification (NCBI taxonomy): domain Eukaryota; kingdom Viridiplantae; phylum Streptophyta; class Magnoliopsida; order Asparagales; family Orchidaceae; genus Platanthera; species Platanthera guangdongensis. Next base: position 84,868,542 of record CM077154.1, on the reverse strand, counting down.
CTCACAAATTAGGATTGTTAGGTGTTTTTTCCTGGTAGAATGCAGCATATTGTGGCAAGTTTTCTTGGCTTTTGCCCGGTAGCCTCTGCAGGATTTGGGCAGGGCTTGTTGTTGTTACCTGGTACTTGGTGTACTTTATCTTACTTGGGACAGTGTTTGCTTTTTCTGTCATGTTTACTTACTCTCTTTTGCCCCATTTTGATTTAACGCTCTAATTTTGTTTTCCTTGTTTTACTTGCTGAGGTTTTCTTCTCCTTTCTGAATGCCTCAGGTGCTGATTAGTAGCCGGGTAGGCGGCTAGTTTTGCTGTGGCGTTGCTGGTGATCCCTTGAGTTGTAGGGATCCTTCTCTTGCTGTTGTGAGGTAGTTTTTCTGCTTTTCTTACAGACATACATGCTTGCTAATGGGTTCGTGTCAGTTTGTTGGCGCCCACTGGTAGTTTTACCTTATGATACTAGATATGTTTCTTTTACTGCTACCTTTCTGGAGATAGTCTACTTGCTCTTGGGAAGATTTATGCTAGGTTGCTAGTTACTTTTAAACATAATAACACTATTATAAGTATATCTCATGATCAGCATGTTTATAAAACTCATACATTACTTTCCAAGCAACGTAAAAATATCATTTTCCTACTTATAATATAATATAAATCTGGAGTCTTGCATAGTATAAGTGGACCTCGGGGGACACTTATGCGCTCTCTTAGGATGTCAAATATAAATAAAGTATTTTCCGACGCGTATAAGTATAGTTTTAAACCATGGACTAGATGATCCACCGAGCCGAGGGATACGTCCTCTAAAATATAACTGATTTTTCTAATCATTAAACTTATGAATTTTCATAGTCTAGTTAGATGGTGTTCGCCTGAGCGTCGACAGTTATCCTCTGCTCGACGTGGCATCACGACTCGTATTTTCTCATACTCTGATACTTCTTAAATCAGAGAAAATGCGGGTTGTGACAAGTAACTCTAACAATGCTTAGCAATGACAGGCGATACCTATTTGTCTTGTAGGTACAATTCATAAGAAAGACAGTTGGAAACATTTTAGTAAGTTGGATAAAAATTGGTTGAGCAAAAAATAAACTCACCAAAGCACCACTCTCTTTGGAAATCCTGTTATAACTAACGTATCCATGTTCGATAATGCATTTATATAAGAATTGAATATATGTTCCACCTTGTAATTCTTCTATTTGCATTCTTACTCTTTCATTATACACTATTCGTAAGCTTGTGCAGTTAGAGGGATCTCTTTGCTTCAAAGATGTAAGTATTTTCTGAAAGTCCACCTAGTGTCAACTAGCTTCACCTATGGGGGGGGGGGGAATAGGTGTCTTGCAGCGTTTTTGCGGAATTAAAATCATACCTGCACACGAAAACAAAACAACACAACACAAAAAGGACACAAGCAATTTATAGTAGTTCCCAGATTTGGGTACATACACTTTCCCCCTTCGACCTATCTCCCAACAAGGGATGACTCGGTCACTTCACCAACAGGATTGAAATCCAATCCTTTCACTAACGGAAGGAACCCTTCCACACGTAGGAGTCACCACTCCCACAACACGGGTTGTACCCAACCCTTACAACTAGGAACCAACGTTCCTTTACAACAAAATTGAAAATAGAATGTACAAGAAATACAAACAACTTATGGAGACAAGGTGTCCCTCTTCGTTCGATGACGTGTTCTTGAAGTAAACGAAGAGTCCACAACCCTAGATCTCACTTGGAGAGAATCTCCCCGAAACCGGCGGTGGCAAGAAGTGTGGCGGCTTGGTTCTCGGGATCGGCGACGACAACGGCGTGCTGCGGCTGTTCTTTGGAGATTCAATCTTCGTAGCAAAGCTAGCAAGATCTTCCAACGGTCACACCAGGATCGATCGTCTCGATCAATTCGGAAGGGGAAGGTTTTCCCGATCAACGAATCAAGAGACAAAGGATCTCTGGTTAGACGAGTGAGACGCTGTGCTTGGCTGAGCTTCTGTCGCCGGGAGATCTGGAAGAAACCACGATCAAAAGCCGGCGATCTACTGGCACGAGCGGCGATGGTGGCGGAGCACGATTCGCGATCTAGGTCACGTCGGCGGCTCGGCTTCGTCTTTTTCAAAAATTCCCTTCTACTGTTCAAAAATACGCGAGTATTTATACAGTAGTATACCACTTTATGACTGTTGTGGGTCCCACCAGAAGAAACCCTAAAACCGGTTCAAAACATAGCCTTAACATGTGATCCGGTCCAGCGTGCTCAGAAATTCGCCTAAGGCAAAATCGGCGAGAATCGAAGGTGAGTCTCATTGATTCGGCGAGAATCAAAGGTGATTCTCGTCGATTCGGTGAGAATCAAAGGTGATTCTCGTCAATTTTGACTTATTTGCACGCTCTGATTTAGCCGGATAGAGACGGCGAGAATTAGCCAGTGATTCTCGACGATTCGGCGAGAATTACTAGTGATTCTCGCCGAATCGGCGAGAATCACTTGGTGATTCTCGTCGATTAACACTTAGACGATTTTTCGTCTTTCCACCCATGAGCTGCTCTTTGACTCATCCTTGCTCCTTGTCTGCTCTTGCATTATCACAGCCCTGTACTTGAAAATAAGTACACTCCAATAGAGAGAGTACACGTAGGCCAACACACTGATTTGCTCAACGAGGGATTACGTCGCGCAGACCCGTGTATATTGACCTATTGCCCCCTGACATTGGTGTGTACTTAGCATGTAATAACTGCAAGCACAACTTAAAAGGTTTCATCAAATACATTGTCTATTTACCTTAGCTTGTTCAGGGGCTTCTTCAAATCAGGTACGTTGTGGATACAATACCCAACAATCTCCCCCTATTTGAAGAAGCCTAAACCCTACAAGCTAAGGTGAATAGAGTGTATTTGACCCCTTGTTCCCCCCCAGTTCTTGCACCTGTGCTCACACTTGAGTTCCTGGCAGAGGCTCCCCCTAGATGCATGAGCCTGGAGCTTCTGTAGTCTTCATTCCTCATAGTTTAACATCCACAATTCAGTTTTGAAAAGACTGAACTTGGCTTCGTCTAAGGGCTTTGTGAAAATGTCTGCAATCTGCTTGTCCGTGGGGACATAATAGAGAGAGATGTCCTTGTTCTCCACGTGCTCTCGAATGAAGTGGTAGCGCACTTCAATATGATTCGTTCTGCTGTGCGATACCGGATTGTTGGCAATTGCAATTGCACTGGAGGAGTCGCAGTACATTGGTACTTCCTTGAACTGAAGGTCGTAGTCGGCTAACTGGTTTCTGATCCATAGGAGTTGTGCGCAACAGCTGCCTGCCGAGATGTACTCAGACTCTGCTGTGGAGGTTGCTACACAATTCTGCTTCTTGCTGTTCCATGAGATAAGCCTTCTTCCGAGGAATTAACACGTCCCGGAATTGCTTTTCCTGTCATCCCTACTCCCTGCAAAATCCCCATCTAAAAAACCTATTAGCATGACATCATTGTTTCTCGGGTACCACAAGCCAAGATTGGGAGTACCTTTAAGGTATCTTAGAATTCGCTTTGCAGCGACATGGTGAGATTCCTTAGTGTTCACCTGATATCTGGCACAGACACATGTGGAGAACATGATATCCGGTCTACTGGCAGTAAGGTAGAGCAGGGATCCAATGATGCTTCTGTATTTGGTTTCATCGAAAGGTTTACCTTTCTCATCCTTATCCAGAGACATAGTGGATCCCATTGGAGTCCTCATAGAGGTTGCATTCTCCATACCGAATTTCTTGAGGAGTTCATTTGTGAACTTCGTCTGAGAGATGAAGATTCCATCCTCAGACTGTTTCACTTGAAGTCCCAAGAAATACTTTAGCTCTCCCATACTGCTCATTTCAAACTTTCCTTGCATAAGTTTAGAAAACTTTTTGCAAAGATTGTTGTCCGTTGAGCCGAATATAATGTCATCGACATAGATTTGCACCAGCAAAATCTTGCCTTTGACTTCCCTGAGAAACAATGTCTTATCTATTTTACCTCTAGAGAACTTGTTCTCAAGAAGAAAACTAGATAAAGTCTCATACCAAGCTCGTGGAGCTTGTTTTAAACCATATAGAGCATTATTAAGAAAATATACATGATTGGGATAAGTAGGATTGACAAAACCTGGGGGTTGAGCGATGTATACTTCCTCTTTCAGGTCTCCGTTCAAGAATGCTGATTTCACATCCATTTGATAGACTGTGAATCCTTTGTGCGAAGCATACGCCAGGAACAATCTGATTGCCTCGAGCCTTGCCACTGGTGCAAAGGTCTGGTCGAAGTCAATCCCCTCCTCCTGTCTGTAACCTTGAGCCACCAGCATGACCTTGTTCTTTATGATGACACCATGTTCATCCAGTTTATTTCTAAAGATCCACTTGGTGCCAATCACATTCTGCTTTTGTGGTCTGGGAACCAGCGTCCAAACGTTGCATCGTGCGAATTGATGCAGTTCATCTTGCATGGCCAAAATCCATGCCGCATCTTTGTTCGCCTTGTCGAACTTCTTTGGCTCAACCTGTGACAGGAAGCTAAGATGCAAAATCTCGTTAATAGTACCTCTTCGAGTTCTGACACCGTCACGAGGATCTCTGATGATCTGATATCTAGGATGATCCCTCACGTGCCGGAGCTCTAGAAGTCTGGCGTCTGGAGCTTCGACTACTTCTTGGGCTTCTCCTTCTTCTAAGAGATTTGCTCCATTTTGATCTTCAAAATTCCCAGTTGATGTTGAGGTGGAAACTTTGACATACTTAGGAGTTTCATCTTTAGCGGTCTCATTGAGACTCAGCTGTTCAAGTCGTGCACCTGCATCTTCAAGAATACCGCTGGAAGAATTGCTGTTAAGCAAGCTTCTGTTGGAACACCTTATTACTATTTTGGGTCAGGATCACTATATCTCTAGGAATCTGTGTTTGACCTTCTGTATAGCTTAATAGGTTAATTAGAATTGAGTCTAAGGGTTAGAAGGCTAGGATTGGAAGCTGCCCTGAAGACCCAAGTTTTTCTGGAGACTAAGTCCAAATCGTCGAGCTCAGCACGATGTTTCGTCGAACTCCGGTCGACGATCGTCTAGCTCAACTTTGACAGATCGTCGAGCTCCATTCGACGATCGCTGAGCTCAAACCTCATAATATCGTCGAGCTCTGGTCGATGATCGCTGAGCTCAACTTCTCAATATCGTCGAGCTCTGGTCGACGATCGCTGAGCTCAGGTCGACGATTTTTGACTCTGCACTGGATCCTTATCTCTGAGCTCAGTTCGACGATCTTTGAGCTCAGATCGACGATTTCTTTGCTGCTTGCATCTTCCAGTTCGCTGAGCTCAGCTCGACGATAGCAGAGCTCAGTTCGACGTTTTCAGTTATCCTTCAGAATTCAAATTCAAATCAGATAGAAGTTATTCTGCATTTAATTCAGAAGATCTGCCAGCCGTTTTCATTTACTTCTGGAGCAAGTTTCAAGGGATTTTTCAAGGAACAATTCAGTGGACTTTCCTTCAGAACAGATTATGCAATTAACGCTGTAATCAATGCAGACCAACGACTATCTTTGACAGAGTAATATTCTATTCAGACTCAGAGAATAAAAGAGAGAATGTTTTTGAATAAAGACAGAGAATAGACAAGAACAGATAGAGATTGACAAGAATAGGACACCTCTCAATATACAGAGACTCTGAAAAATATTCTGTCAACAAGAATTCAGAAGAACACTCATCATCAAGAGATCAAGCTTTCAAACATTCTTCAGATCTCTTCAGCTCTCAAGTGTTCAAGGCCAACATCATTTCAAGACTCCAGACACTCAACATTTCAGCTTGCTGAAATCATCTTCTGCTAGAGATCTATTTTTGAAGGCCTATCACCCTCAGCAAAGCTCATCTTCCTGAAGATCAAGGACTCAGGGGGAGCTTTGAAATCAATCCACTTAGTCTTCTCAGTTGATTGAGAAAAGAGAAGACTGCCATCACTCTCTCACCCCCACTCTGTAAAGGGTTTTTCAAACTCCCTTCAAAAGTTTGAATCTGGTTTTTGAGCACCTTGTCAAAAGCTCATTGGTGGCAAGACACCTGATCAAAAAATCTGATTTGGTTTTTGAGCACCTTATCAAAAGCTCATTGGTGCCCAGGACACCTGATCAACTCATCCTGCAGTGGATTCCTACCTAGGGTGGTAGAAGAGTGGATGTACCCAAGTTGGGGAACCACTATATTTCCTTGTGTCATCTGGTTCTGCATGTTTTCTTTTTGTTTCTGGCCTAGATTTTCTTGTGCTTAATTTCTGCATAGCTTAGTTTTATTTCTGCTTCCCTGCTTACACTCATTACAACAATTGTTGTAAAGCTTTGCAAAAGTTTTTCTTTGTGTTTTAAAAAGCACCATATACTCTATTCACCCCCCTCTAGAGTATATCTGATCTAGTTTCCCCTTTCAATTGGTATCAGAGGGAGGTTGGTTAATCATACCATATCTGTTTGGTTGTACAGGCTAACACCTGAACCCCAAGATCCAAAACTAGATCCTTCTTTTGTATTTTATTATTAGATTTAGCTTGCACAAATCATGACCCAAAACAAAGATTATGCTAGCACCAGACCTCCAGTGTGCAATCTATCAAAGTTTGCACTTTGGAAAGCAAGGATTAGACTCTACATGAATTCTATTGACGAAGATATTTTTAACTCTGTCTTGACAGTGTGTCCAAGACCTCCAGAGAGCACAAGCACAAATGCTGTTCCACCTCCATCAGGAACAGATGCTGACATCAAAAAGTGGAAAGTAGCTGATGCCAAGGCAATGAACATTCTAGCTCAGACAATGTCAGATGACATTTTTCAGAAGGTAGCTGAATGCAATTCAGCCAAGGAAATTTGGGACAAGCTCTCAGAAATTGTCTCTGGCTCAGCTGATGAGAGAAAGGACAGAAGATCCCACCTCATCTCCCAATATGAGAACTTCAAGAAGGGAGAAACTGAGTCAGTGGGAGACATGTACAACAGACTGAGTCTAATTGTCAGTGAACTGAGGACATTGGACAAAGAGATCTCACTGACTGAACTTAATGACAAGATCCTAATGTGCTTCCCCAGCACTTGGGATTCAAGAATCTGGCCAATTAAAGATGCCAGAAGCCTGAATGAGATCACCACTGAAGCCTTGTTGGGTAAGCTCAAATCTTATGAGCTACTCATCAAGAATAGAGAAGAAGAACAGAAGGCTGCTTCACCAGCCACAAGAAAGGAGAAGACTATAGCATTCAAGGCAACTGAGGATCTTCCTGAAGAAAAAGGAACAGCCAATGATGAACTTCTCAGCTTGTTGGCCAAAAGATTCTATAAGATGGCCAGAAAGGACTTCAGAAGAAGATCATACAAGGAGCAGGATAAGCCAAGGTATGACAAGTCCATTGGCAATAGCAAAGACATTATTTGCTTTGGTTGCAGGAAACCAGGGCATATGGTTCCTGACTGTCCAGAAAACAAGAACAAGGACAGAAGGGACAGAAAAGAAGAAGAAAGGAGAAGGACTCCAAAAGGAATGGAAATAGCAAACCTTCCTCCAGCAGAAATAAGCACACAAGGAAAGGATTTGTTGCTGAATCCTGGAGTGAGACTGAAGAGGAGTCAGAAGCCTCTTCCAGCTCAAGTGATGATGAGGATGATGCAGAGGAAAAGGAGTTCTGCATGATGGCAATCAATGCCTCACAACACAACTCAGAGGAAGAGGAGTCAGAGTCAGACTCAGAGACTCAACCTGAAGAAGATCAGGTAATCAGCTCTTTTGATTTCACTTCAGAAGATTTTAAATTTGAATTTAAAGCACTATGTTTAGACCTGCTAAAGTCTGAGAAAGAGATCATCTCTCTCAGAAATCAATTATCTGAACAAAGTGGTTTAAAATCAGAAAACCTCAAACTCTCTCAGGAGTTGGAGAACTATAGGGAACAGATAGCTTCACTGAAGAGTGAACTCTCTGAGGCCAAGAAGCTTGAAGAATCTCTCAATGGGAGAAGCATCAAGCTGATGGACATCACAAGCACAGTGAACTCAAGATTCAACAGTACACTGGGCTTGGGTGCCTCATCCAGCCAACCTATTGTTCTAACAACTCCTATCAAGTTCATTTCTGACAAGGGAAAGGGAGTTGTAGAGGTTGCCAGGAAAAATTCTGATCTGCCTCAGAAAACTAAAGTCCAGTACAAATCGTCGAACGGAGATCGACGATCGCCGAATGAAGATCGACGATCGCCGAACGCAGCTCGACGATCTCAGGACAAATCGTCGAACGCTGATCGACGATCTCAGCCAAGATCGTCGAACGCTGGTCGACGATCCCATATACCTGACCTCAGCCATAGTCGACCGTCGAACGGAGCTCGATGATCTGACCCACGATCGTCGAACGCAGCTCCAAGATCGTCGAACAGAGGTCAGAGCTCTGGAAATTTTTTCAAAGGCAAGTCAAAATTGAATCCTAAGGGTTCTTCATCCCAAACCTTTAACCCTTATACTGAATGGATTATACCTCCAAGGAGATATCATCCTGAAGGATATAAGAGTCAGCCAGGGATGTCTTTCATTTCTGAATTTAGAGGTTATCAACCTAGGCCCAAGGTAAACTGGGTCAAAAACAAGTGAATTATTTTATGTGCAGGTGAAGACCTATCCAACATCTAACCAGCAATGGTATTTGGATAGTGGGTGCTCTAAGCACATGACAGGGAACAAGGACAACCTCAATTCCTTTAGAGCCAAGCTTGGACCCAAAGTTATCTTTGGTGATTCCAACTTTGGACAGACTAAAGGATATGGAGAAGTCCAGATTGGTTCTGTAACCTTCAAGAAGGTAGCATATGTGGAAGGACTGAAGCACAACCTAATCAGCATTATTCAGCTATGTGATGAAGGCTACCAGGTGACCTTCAGCAAAACCTTATGCAAAATCAAGTCAGAGGACAACACAACTGTGTTGACAGGTAAAAGGAAAGGTAACATCTACCTAGTAGATTTTCTTTCAACTTCTATAGATATCTGTTTATTCAATTCAGTTTGTAGACCAAATGTTTTATGGCATAAGAGATTAGGACACCTAAACCTTAGAACTATTGTTAGGCTCTCCAAGGACAACAGTTTTAAGTCACTTGCTAAGAGTGATTCACCTAGGATATTGTATCTGTTACACATGGATCTATTTGGACCCATCACAGTACAAAGCCTAGGAGGGAAATCCTACACTTTAGTGATTGTAGATGACTTCTCTAGATTCACTTGGGTGTTCTTTCTAAGGAAGAAGTCTAATAACTTTAAGTGTCTGACAGAGTTTCTCAAATGTATAAAGATTGAGTTCAACACTCACATTGCCCTGATCAGAAGTGATCATGGGACAGAGTTTGATTCTCTTCTTATGCAAGAGTTCTGTCAGAGTGAAGGGATCAGACATACTTTCTCAGCTCCTAGAACTCCTCAACAAAATGGGGTAGCTGAAAGGAAAAATAGAACCCTTATTGAATCTGCCACTACATTGTTGTCAGATGCTCATCTACCTCTATCCTTCTGGGCAGAGGCAGTGAACACCTCCAACTATGTGCTGAACAGAAGTCTGATACATAAACTGAAGGGAAAGACTCCCTATGAATTACTCAAAGGGAAGAAACCTAAAGTTGACTATTTCAAAATTTTTGGTTGCATTTGCTATATTCACAATAATGATAAGAAATATTTAGCAAAATTTCAAGCCAAAGCTGATGAAGGAGTGTTTCTGGGATACTCCATGATCAGCAAGGCCTATAGGGTTTATAATAAATCATCATTGAAAATTGAGGAATCTGTTCATGTTTCTTTTGATGAAACTAACATGTCTTTCAAGGAGAAGATCCCTTCTACCATAGAACCTTTGCAGGAACACTCTCTAGTTGAAGATATGAACAAGCTACAGGTTGCTCAAGAGGATGAAAGCAGTGAAGATGAAAGCAATGCTCAACATATTGAAGCACAACCTGAAGAGCCAGTTGTTGTACCACAAGAGGAAACAACAACACAGGTTGGTGAACAATCAACACCCCCTGTTGATTTAGTAACATCAAGAGACCATCCAATTTCCCAGATAATTGGAGACATCTCAGCTGGTGTGCAAACCAGAAATCAGGTCAACCAAAACCTGTTGCACACCTGCTTCCTTTCTCAAATTGAACCTCAGTCCATTCAAGATGCAGAGCAAGATCCACACTGGATCATTGCCATGCAAGAGGAGTTGCATCAATTTGAGAGGAACAAAGTATGGGAACTAGTGCCCAAGCCTAAGGATCATTCCATTGTTGGAACAAAATGGGTATTCAGAAACAAACTGGATGATCAAGGAGTAATAATAAGGAACAAGGCAAGGCTAGTTGCCCAAGGATATTCTCAAGAAGAAGGAATTGACTACGACCAGACCTTTGCACCTGTTGCAAGATTAGAAGCCATCAGGATATTTTTAGCTTATGCAGCTCACAAAGGCTTCAAGGTTTATCAGATGGATGTCAAGAGTGCCTTCTTAAATGGAGACATCAAAGAGGAAGTCTATGTCAGACAACCTCCAGGTTTTATCTCTCCAACTCATCCTGATTTTGTTTTTAGATTAAATAAAGCATTATATGGTCTCAAGCAAGCTCCTAGAGCATGGTATGAGACCCTAGCATGCTTTCTCTTGGAAAATGGTTTTATAAGGGGTAGAGTAGACCAAACTCTTTTTATTAGAACCCATAAGTCCCATACCCTACTAGTACAAATTTATGTAGACGATATCATCTTTGGTTCTACTGACTCAAAATTGTGCAGAAGGTTTTCTAACCTAATGCATTCTAAATTTGAGATGAGTAGCATGGGTGAGCTATCCTTCTTCCTAGGATTGCAAGTCAAACAACATGCTGAAGGCATCTTTATTTCTCAAACCAAATATGCTAATGAGCTGGTTAAGAAATTTGGCATGTCTGAGGCATCTTGTATGAAAACACCCATGCCTACCAATGCTGTATTGGATGCTGATGAACATGGGAAACCTGTTGATCAGACAACATATAGAGCAATGATTGGCTCTTTACTGTATCTTACAGCTAGTAGACCAGATATAATGTTTGCTACATGTATATGTGCTAGATTCCAAGTTAGCCCTAGAGAGTCACACCTCACATTAGTAAAGAGGATTCTTAGGTATGTTAAAAGTTGTCCAAATCTAGGTCTCTGGTATCCAAAAGATTCAGCATTTGAGTTAACTGGATTCTCTGATGCTGATTATGCTGGATGCAGAATTGACAGGAAAAGCACCAGTGGAACTTGTCAGTTCCTTGGTGATAGACTTGTCTCCTGGTTTTGTAAGAAACAAACATCTGTGTCAACTTCAACTGCTGAAGCTGAATATATGGCTGCAGGCAGTTGTTGTTCACAAATATTGTGGATTCAAAATCAACTCCTAGACTATGGTTACAACTTAGAGAAGTCAAAAATCTTTTGTGACAATACAAGTGCTATCTCCATAGCTCAAAATCCAGTCCTCCATAGTAGGACAAAACACATAGAGATTAGGCATCACTTCTTAAGGGACAATGTTGAAAAGAATAAAATTGAACTGCAATATATCCCAACTGATTTACAAAGGGGAGATATTTTCACCAAGCCTTTGGATGAAAAGAAACATACTTTCTTCCTAAATCAGTTAGGAATGTTAGATGGAGGAAGTCTTAAATAATATCCAAGATTTTGAAAGCTAAAAATTGACCAAGACTAGGCAAAATTTCTGATTTTCCTTAGTGTCTAAAATTTCTCTGATCTCTGAACTGCGCTCGACGATGTTCACAAAGATCGTCGAACGGAGTTCGACGATTTCCTGAATCGTCGAACTGAGTTCAGCGCTCCTTTGATAGTATGGTCTATCTCTTCTGGTCAACGATCGTCGAACGGCGCTCGACGATTTTGTTCACTGAACGATCGTCGAACGGAGCTCGACGCCTTTCCAGATCGTCGAACGGAGATCGACGATTTTGGAGTCTCTTCAGATTCCTTTAGAAGCCTCGATCGTCGAACTGAGTTCAACGATCTTTCCAATTCTGCGTCGAACCCTAATATAAAACTCATTTTTCGCCGTCGTTCTCTCTTGCGCTTTCAATTTCTCTGCAAGATTTTGTTCCCTCCAAACAGTTCTACCTTGGTCGTTTTGTCTGTTGATTTCTGCAGGTACAATGGTCGTTTCAGTTGCTGTGCTAGCCGCCATGAAATTTGATGCAGGATTTGACATTGATCTAGACTCCTTCAACACCACCGATCAAGTCTTCCAGGACATCCTCAGTTTATTCAAAGATCAGCACTTATCTGCCCTCATGACCACAAGAATCAAACTTGCATCAGATGAAATCAAAGAATGGGTATATACTGCACACAACCTTGACAACAACACCATTGTTGGATCCATTGGTGGCACCCAGGTACCTCTGACCCCAACAGTCCTCACAGAGGTTTTTGGTTTAAGGAATGGTGAAGACTCTGCTGAACTTTCTGGAGAAGAATTCTCTGATATACTTGCCAGGATGGGTCATCCTGAGGGGAACCCTGACAAGTTGTTTAAGAGGAACCTGTCAGTGGAATACAGGTTTCTGGCAGATGTTGTAGGCAAGGTTCTGTTGGCCAAACATTCTGCCCATGACACCATCTCCAGATATCAGCTCTGCCTCATGGGAGCTCTGGTGAATAGGAAAAGCTTGAACTGGGGAGAAGTCTTTTTTGATCTGTTGAAGAAAAAGATAAACAAAACCTTTTGTGAATTATGGAAGAATTCTGGGAGTCTTCCTTCAGGCCAAGTGCCCTGCCCTGATAGTCTCCTCTGGAGTGCACATCAATGCCTCCAAGAGACTCACCTGTGCCCTATTTGGGAAATGGGACAGGCAAATCATCAAGCCCAGCAGGCCCTTTCCATCTGCCCCTTCAGGCACCAGGACTCTAAGAGTCACTCCCCCCCAGGTCTCTGCCCCTGCAGAAGACCTGCCTGCTGCTAGTGCTGCTTCTCCTCCTCCTCCAAGTCCAACCCTACCCATTCCATCTACCACTCCAGCCTCATCCACAATTACAGTTTCCAGCCCATCTCCAACTTCTATTCCATCTCCAGCAACCATCTCATCTCCACCAGCAGACCACTTCCATCCCCTATTCTCTTATCCCCCACCAGATGTCACCTCATCCCCATCCCTTCCATCCTTCACACTTCTGGATGAATCCTACATGGATGATTCCCCCTCCTCTCCTCCAGAGTTACCATCCTCTTCCACCTCTTTCCAAGACCTTCTCCACCACATTATTGCCCAACCCACATTCACTCCATCCATATCCATCCATTATCCTCCATCTCCACCATCCCTCTCTCCTGAGCCATTCATTCCACCCTTCAGCCCTCCTCCTCCAGCTCCATCAGCCATCCCTGTACCCTCTACCTCTGCTCCTCTTCTTGAGCAAGTAGATCTCCCAGCCTTGGCTGACCAGTTGTATGAGCTCCTTGCACCCAGGCTCTCTCTTCTCATGGAGGCCTCTTTAGCTCCTCTACAACAGTCAGTGGCAGCTCTCTCTGCCAGGCTTTCCTCCTTCCTTACTCCTCAAGCAGCACCCCCAGTAGTGTGCCTTGATACAGCTGTATCTGTATCCAGGCAGGGGGAGATGCCCTATGAAGCCAGCCTTCATGCTGCTGTTGCTGCTGCTTCTGCTGCTACTGATGCTGTTTCTGTGTCTGCTTCTGCTACTGCTGCTGCTCCTGCATCTGTTGCCTCTGCTACTCCAGTCCTAGCAATAGACCTAAGGTCTTTGCTATCTACATTTGATACTGCATATTACTGCTGCCTCCCAGAGCCCAATGCTGTCCAGCCCTCTGAAGATCTGTCCAAGGCTCTGGTGCCCTTCTCATGCTGTGACCCCAGTATAATTTCTGCTTTTATTCATTCAGTGACTGCTGCTTCTGATGATGTTACTGCTGCTGCTGCTGATGAAGAAAAGGCTGTATCTGCCTCTGAAATTATCCCTGCTGCTGAAGAAATTGTTTCTGTTGAGCCCTTTTCCCAGGATTCTCTGATGACAGAGGCTGCTGTTTTTGAGCCTGATGAAGTTGTTGTTGTTGTTACTGAAGCTGCTGCTGCTGTCTCTCCTGAAGTTACTAGTGCTGTTTCTGAAGTTGTTTCTGTTGCTCCATATGCTGTTGCACCTGTTGTTATATCTGTTGCCCCATCTGTTGTTGTTCCTGTTGCTGCCCCTTCTGCTTCTACCCCATCAGCTGCTGTTCAACTGAAAGAAACATTGATGAAGAAGATTGATGCTTTATATGATGCACAGAGTTCTGAATCTGAGGATTATAACACTGCTTCTGATGATTCATCTGCCACCATTGCAAAGAAAAGGAAAGCAAGAAGTAAGGCATTGAAAAGGGTCCCTCCTGCCAAAGTTAGAGATGACAATGATGTCCCTTACTATATTCTGCACAACTGCCCAATCACTGAGCATTGGATGCAGTTCTCTAAGAACCAGCTAAAGGCTATGAAGAAGAAGAGGAAGTATGAGAAAGATTCTACTCAGTTCAAGCACCCTCATCCTCCTCCACCACCTCCACCTGATGCAGGTGCAGGTGGCAGCTCTGCAAGTTCAGGCCCTACTAGAAGCCAGGCTCCCTACCAACCTCATGCTAGAACATATCAAAGGGAAAGCCAGTCTAGGGGATCTTACTCTAGAAGGGGAGGATATAGGGGAAACCAAAGAGAGACTCAGGTTTACTCCAAAGGGCATTCCAGGCAGCACCCTTATTCCAGGGGAGGACATGTTCCTTCTGACACATCTTCTGGTCCTTTCCCCTATAAGCTCAAAGATACTGTGACTGCCAGGACTCCTCAAGATACTTCTTCCAACAGGTATGAGCCACCTGTTCCATTTGAGGACCCTGAGAAGAATCCTGTGGCTTGGACTGCTAGAATGAAAGAGCTGGCTGCATTAGATCAAATAAAGAAAGCCAAAGAGAAAGGCCTAGACACTTCCAACATCTCCACAATGTCAGAACAAAGACAGAAAGAACTAGAAAGATATGCTTCCAGCAAATTCTTTGATGCAGACAGGTACATGGAGTTGCATCCAGCTGCAGTGGTTCCCAGGACATCAAAGCAAATTTATTTGGGTGCAGCTGATGATACCAGATCCAAACAAGAAGCATTAAATCCTAACAGAGAGATCAAAATGGTAAAAGGCAAAGAAAAGGAATAACTCTGTAAGGTGATAACTCTTGGTTTTTCTGACTGCCTTCTGGATATCATGTTTATATATATCTCTGTGATGGTTCTGTGATGTCTAGCTGCTGTTGTTTTTATGTTTTTCTGACTGTATGATGTTGTTTGTTTTTCCTATGTCTGTAAATAGTTTTCCTAACCCAAATAGGGGGAGATTGTTGGAACACCCTATTACTAATTTGGGTCAGGATCACTATGTCTCTAGGAATCTGTGTTTGACCTTCTATATAGCTTAATAGGTCAATTAGAATTGAGTCTAAGGGTTAGAAGGCTAGGATTGGAAGCTGCCCTGAAGACCCAAGTTTTTCTGGAGACTAAGTCCAAATCGTCGAGCTCAGCACGACGTTTCGTCGAACTCCGGTCGACGATCGTCTAGCTCAACTTTGACAGATCGTCGAGCTCCATTCGACGATCGCTGAGCTCAACCTCATAATATCGTCGAGCTCTGGTCGACGATCGCTGAGCTCAACTTCTCAATATCGTCGAGCTCTGGTCGACGATCGCTGAGCTCAGGTCGACGATTTTGACTCTGCACTGGATCCTTATCTCTGAGCTCAGTTCGACGATCTTTGAGCTCAGATCGACGATTTCTTTGCTGCTTGCATCTTCCAGTTCGCTGAGCTCAGCTCGACGATAGCAGAGCTCAGTTCGACGTTTTCAGTTATCCTTCAGAATTCAAATTCAAATCAGATAGAAGTTATTCTGCATTTAATTCAGAAGATCTGCCAGCCGTTTTCATTTACTTCTGGAGCAAGTTTCAAGGGATTTTTCAAGGAACAATTCAGTGGACTTTCCTTCAGAACAGATTATGCAATTAAGGCTGTAATCAATGCAGACCAACGACTATCTTTGACAGAGTAATATTCTATTCAGACTCAGAGAATAAAAGAGAGAATGTTTTTGAATAAAGACAGAGAATAGACAAGAACAGATAGAGATTGACAAGAATAGGACACCTCTCAATATACAGAGACTCTGAAAAATATTCTGTCAACAAGAATTCAGAAGAACACTCATCATCAAGAGATCAAGCTTTCAAATATTCTTCAGATCTCTTCAGCTCTCAAGTGTTCAAGGCCAACATCATTTCAAGACCCCAGACACTCAACATTTCAGCTTGCTGAAATCATCTTCTGCTGGAGATCTATTTTTGAAGGCCTATCACCCTCAGCAAAGCTCATCTTCCTGAAGATCAAGGACTCAGGGGGAGCTTTGAAATCAATCCACTTAGTCTTCTCAGTTGATTGAGAAAAGAGAAGACTGCCATCACTCTCTCACCCCCACTCTGTAAAGGGTTTTTCAAACTCCCTTCAAAAGTTTGAATCTGTTTTTTGAGCACCTTGTCAAAAGCTCATTGGTGGCAAGACACCTGATCAAAAAATCTGATTTGGTTTTTGAGCACCTTATCAAAAGCTCATTGGTGCCCAGGACACCTGATCAACTCATCCTGCAGTGGATTCCTACCTAGGGTGGTAGAAGAGTGGATGTACCCAAGTTGGGGAACCACTATATTTCCTTGTGTCATCTGGTTCTGCATGTTTTCTTTTTGTTTCTGGCCTAGATTTTCTTGTGCTTAATTTCTGCATAGCTTAGTTTTATTTCTGCTTCCCTGCTTACACTCATTACAACAATTGTTGTAAAGCTTTGCAAAAGTTTTTCTTTGTGTTTTAAAAAGCATCATATACTCTATTCACCCCCCTCTAGAGTATATCTGATCTAGTTTCCCCTTTCAGCTTCCATCATCAAATACAACATTAATTGATTCTTCTACCACTAGGGTTTTCTTATTGAAGACCCTATATGCCCGACTGTGGGTACTATAGCCCATGAATATGCCTTCGAAGCATTTTTCACCAAATTTAGTATGCGGGTATTTCCCGTTATTGAGTACGTAGCATTTGCAACCAAAGATCCTTAAGTAGGACATGGTTGGTTTCCTGCCTCTCAGTAGCTCATAAGGCGTCTTACGATGATTCTTGTTGATCAATGCTCGGTTTTGTACATGACAAGCCGTATTGACCGCCTCTGCCCAGAAGTATTCTGGGAGAGAAGCGTCTTTCAACATTGTCGTGCAAGCTTCAATGAGAGTTCTATTTCTTCTCTCCGCAACTCCATTTTGCTGAGGAGTGTGCGGGGAGGAAAACTCATGAAAGATACCTTGTTCTTCACAAAACTCTGTCATAGCACCAGATTCGAATTCTGTTCCATGGTCACTTCTGATTTTGACCACTGAGCAGTTAAATTCGTTCTGAACCTGCTTGACAAAACTAGTGAAGATGTCAAACATATCTGACTTTCGTTTTAAGAAGAACACCCATGTAAACCGAGAGTGATCATCAACTATCACTAGCGTATAGGACTTGTCTCCCAAGCTATGAACTTGCATTGGACCAAACAAGTCTATATGCAGAAGATAAAGACATCGGGAATAGTCTTTGTCTGCAATGCTCTTAAAGGTAGCCCGAGTCTGTTTGCCCATCTAACATACAGGACAGGGGCTATCTTTGATGCACTTGATAACGGGAGCATCCCTTACTAAGTTTTTAGAAAATAGCATACTAATTGTTTTGAAATTAATATGTGCCAATCTCTTGTGCCATTGTTCACAAAGAGATGCACTGCTTGTTGCCACTAGGCATATGGGGGTAGATGAATCTAAACTAAGAAAATTTAAGCAGAAGATATTTCTGCTCCTAATGCCTGTTAATACTATCTCAGAAGAGGCGCATGATATTATCAGGCATTTATCCTTGCAGAACTTAACGTCATAACCTTTATCACATAACTGACTTACACTGATCAGGTTATGGTTTAACCCTTCAACATATGCCACGTCGGTGATAGAGATTATACCGTTGGAAATCATACCGTAACCTCTGGTGACTCCTCGATCTGACCCCCCAAAGATGACTTTGGGTCCATTCTCGACTGGAGTGTAATCACGCAGCAGGCTTCTTGTCCCAGTCATATGCCGGGAGCATCCACTATCCAAGTAGCATATTGGAGTTTTGGTGGCCTTTGGACATTCCTGCAAAACAAAATTAATTTCCCTTAGGAACCCAATCGAACTTGGCTCCTAGATTCTTGGTTAGCATACTCCCCCTCGGGTGGTAAACCCTACGAGTGGTCGACCTCGCATTGCTAACATAAGGAGTCTCGTTGTACCTCGGATTAAACCAACAATCCACGACAAAGTGACCGACTTTGCCACAACACCAACAGTCAAATCTGTTGTACCTCTTCCTAGGCTCCTGCTTTACCCTGGGAATGGTGGGTACAGCCGGGGCCTTGGATCTGGAGGTGGAGGCATCATAGTGATTGCAGTCACATGACTTCTTCACCTTCTGTTCCTTCAGTATAACAAGCTTGGCTTTTGGTGCCTGCTTTCTATTATGGCCGCTAGAGAACTGACCATAATTTCCCATGTGGATTTCCTCATAAGGTGCCTTGAAGACACTCTCACCGAAGTTGCGGGGAAAAGTCCAACCATCATATCGGCTCTTTGGCTTTGCAACCGAGGGCCGGAAATGATGGCCAAAGGTTGACTCAAAGTCATGTTGGTTGCAGGGAAAGCTAGGCTTTCTGAACGCAACAAGACTGAGTGGGGCCTTTCCCTTTTTAGCAGCAGAGGCCTTCTTGGCGGCCTTATTCTTTCTCTGGTTCCTGTATTTCCTGTATGAGGAACCAGATACCCCTACATGCCCCAAGCCTGCTTCTTTGGCCTGAGCAGAGAAGGTATCAATTAATGGAAGAACTGTTTTTGGCATAGAGAAGCTCTTGACAATCTTCCTTTCTGCCGCAAGTTGTTCTTCCAACTTGTCGACTTCCTCCTGCTTAAGATCAAGGAGCTTAAGAGACTCTGAATGCTTTGAAGTCAGGTCTAGGTGCTCCTGTCGGAGAGAGATCAAACTGGTGATCTCTTCCCTTAGGGATACACTCTCACCCTTAAGGAATTTCACTTCCTTTTTCTCGGCCTTCAATCTCTTACGACACTCCTCGAAAGTGTTGAGCAGAAGCTCATACTTCTCGAGGAGCTCCGCTTCACGAGCCGAAGGGCTATCCTCAGGATCATCATCCTGAGACTCAGGATCAGATTCAGAGTCGGAGAGAGGGGTGTGAGCTTTTGCCTTCCCAGTAAATGGGGGGCATTCTCCTTCTGAGTCAGAGCGACCCACCAGCCTGAAGTAGGCTTCCTCATCATCACTGGAGTCTGAGGAATCAGACTCACTCAGTGTCTTTGGCTTTTTGGCGATGTAGCTCCTCTCTTTCTTCTTATCTCTAGAGGACTTGTGTTCCTCTCCCTTCCCCTTTTCTCTCTTGCCTTGGTGGCAGTCGGCCACGACGTGTCCTGGCTTATTGCATCCAAAACAAATAATGTCAGAGGAGCGATGTTTGTTCGGTTTAGAAGCATACCTGTCAGAAGAATAATTTTTCTTCTGATGCCTGGAGGAGGAGCCGTCTCTCTTTCTTTGATTCCTCATCTTGAGGAACTTCTTGAACTCTCGGGTGATGAAGGAGAAATCTTCCTCAGACAACTCTGAGCTGGAGGAGCATGGCTCGGAGTCCTCCTCCTCATCCTTTTTCCCGGCACGGTATGAAACCGCACCCTTGCCCTTCCCGGAGTGAATGGCTTTTAGGGCCACAGTCTTTTCCTTGGCTGCAGCCTTCTCTGCTTCTTCTTCTGCTTTCCTGGTATTCAGTTGAAGCTCATAGGACATCAGCTTCCCAAACAGAATTTGCGGGTCTGTTTCAGCAAGTCTGCCAAACTCTCAGATGGCGCAGATCTTTGTGTCCCATTCCTTAGTAAGGGACCTAAGGAATTTATCATTAAGTTCACCATCAGTGAACACTCTTCCATATCCCTTGAGGGCATTGACAATCTTGAGGAAGTTCTCGAAGGTGACTCCGATCTCTTCCTTAGGCCCTTGTCTGAAGGCCTCATATTTCTGGTTCAGGAGGGATTTCCGATCATCCCTCACTTCATCAGTGCCCTCCATTAGGATAATCAGGCAGTGCTAGATCTCCTTTGCTGTCCTGCAGTTGCAGAAGTTCTGCATCATTGAGTCGTTGACCGCGCTGACCAGAATGTTCTGGGCCTTCTTGTCAAGTCCCACCAGCACCATCTCGTCCTTGTCCATTTCAGAAATTTTCTTGGGCACTTTCTTGGTAGGATCAATGGTGGAGGCCTTAGTGGGGACATAAGGTCCCTCCTCCACGATCATGAAGAGTCGGGGATCGACCGCTTCCATGTAGAACCTAATCCTTTCCTTCCAGATAGGAAAGTTTAGCCTGGTGCACACTGGGATCTTGCCTGTGTACTTGAGTCCGTCCATAGTAGAAGTCTGCCTTCTTCTTGACACTAGTGGCAGGAACTTACTCAAGGCGTTAACCTGTTTGTTGAGTAATCTCGCTTTGATACCACTTGAAAGTCCACCTAGTGTCAACTAGCTTCACCTATGGGGGGGGGGGGGGGAATAGGTGTCTTGCAGCGTTTTTGCGGAATTAAAATCGTACCTGCACACGAAAACAAAACAACACAGCACAGAAAGGACACAAGCAATTTATAGTGGTTCCCCGATTTGGGTACATCCACTTTCCCCCTTCGACCTATCTCCCAACCAGGGATGACTCAATCACTTCACCAACAGGATTGAAATCCAATCCTTGCACTAACGGAAGGAACCCTTCCACACGTAGGAGTCACCACTCCCACAACACGGGTTGCACCCAACCCTTACAACTAGGAACCAACGCTCCTTTACAACAAAATTGAAAATAGAATGTACAAGAAATGCAAACAACTTATGGAGACTAAGGTGTCCCTCTTCGTTCGATGACGTGTTCTTGAAGTCAACGAAGAGTCCACAACCCTAGATCTCACTTGGAGAGAATCTCCCCAAAAGCGGCGGCGACAAGAAGTGTGGCAGCTTGGTTCTCGGGATCGGCGGCGACAACGGCGTGCTGCGGCTGTTCTTTGGAGATTCAATCTTCGTAGTAAAGCTAGCAAGGTCTTCCAACGGTCACACCAGGATCGATCGTCTCGATCAATTCGGAAGGGGAAGGTTTTCCCGATCAACGAATCAAGAGACAAAAGATCTCTGGTTAGACGCGTGAGACGCTGTGCTTGGCTGAGCTTCTGTCACCGGGAGATCTGGAAGAAACCACGATCAAAAGCCGGCGATCTACTGGCACGAGCGGCGACGGCGGCGGAGCACGATTCGCGATCTAGGTCACGTCGGCGGCTCGGCTTCGTCTTTTTCAAAAATTCCCTTCTACTGTTCAAAAATATGCGAGTATTTATACAGTAGTATACCTCTTTATGACCGTTGTGGGTCCCACCAGAAGAAACCCTAAAACCGGTTCAAAACATAGCCTTAACATGTGATCCGGTCCAGCGTGCTCAGAAATTCGCCTAAGGAAAAATCGGCGAGAATCGAAGGTGAGTCTCGTCGATTCGGCGAGAATCAAAGGTGATTCTTGTCGATTCGGTGATAATCAAAGGTGATTCTCGTCGATTTTGACTTATTTGCACGCTCTGATTTAGCCGGATAGAGACGGCGAGAATCAGCCAGTGATTCTCGACGATTCGGCGAGAATTACTAGTGATTCTCGCCGAATCGGCGAGAATCACTTGGTGATTCTCGTCGATTAACACTTAGACGATTTTTCGTCTTTCCACCCATGAGCTGCTCTTTGACCCATCCTTGCTCCTTGTCTGCTCTTGCATTATCACAGCCCTGTACTTGAAAATAAGTACACTCCAATAGAGAGAGTACACGTAGGCCAACACACTGATCTGCTCAACGAGGGATTACGTCGCGCAGACCCGTGTATATTGACCTACTGCCCCCTGACATTGGTGTGTACTTAGAGTGGAATAACTGCAAGCACAACTTAAAAGGTTTCATCAAATACATTGTCTATTTACCTTAGCTTGTTCAGGGGCTTCTTCAAATCAGGTACGTTGTGGATAAAATACCCAACATTTTCCTTGGCTTGACACCTGCAATAAACATCTCATGGACGATAGCCTGCTCATTAAGTTCCAATCTCCCTGCATACGAATGAGCTTCTTAATGAACCATCCCATGGTTGTGAAACCCACACATCACTTCCATACTCCACTCATTCGAAAATGCATTTTTTGACCTTTAAGAGAAAACATGCAACCACACCTTTTTGATGTGGATTTTCTTTTATTTTATCTCACCCATCCTTTGTTTCGTTGGTTTTCATGATAATACCCTGTTCTGTCACATCCAAGTAGAACTCTAGGTTTAGGCCTACTAGTTAATTTATTCGCACTCTTCACAGTAATGACAAAACCCAAACCTTTTGTAATTTCTCTAGCCCAACACATCATCTCATTCTTACTTGTAAAAACATGTGAGGTGATAAAATGAATGCCAACTTCAACACGAGTAGATGAATCTGAATCCTCATAACATAACTGTTTGATATCTACAAATGAAAAATACTACTACTACTACTCATTTTATTTAAAAAATGAATTGGATTAAAAAAACGACGAACAAGGGATCAAGTATTCAATACCATTATTCGAAGGTTGCGTCACTGAGTCTCCAGCGTTCAAAGATCCAAATAAAGGCGTCTCGAGGACCCTATAATAAAGTAATGAAAATCATGTCATTCTTTCTATATATATCGGTGAGGGAAACAAAGCTAGATCCGAGGAAGTTTTACCTCAAAGGAGAATCGGTGAGGGAAGGTGCAGGTTCACCGTCCACAGGGGAGGCAAGAACTGCAGGTGGGGGAGATATTGGCCAGTGAGAAGGTTGGAGTGATCTCACAGTTTCAGTCTCGAGAAGCATGAATCGATTGCGGGAAGCACGAATCGACGGTGCTTCATCGGGGGTTTTGTCGGTCAGAGGAGGAGCTGATGAAGACTTCTCGCTGGCAATACAGGAAAGGTGAGGAGGGAGCGACGATGACGGGCTTCCGTCGGGAGAAAACATTGGAAGAACATGGAATAAGGGCCGACTGGGAGAAATCAGTTGAAAAAAGAACCGGCTGCACTTGGGTGATCTCGCAGTTTAGGGCTTTTAGTCTTATTTGAGGGTGAATTTTTTTTGCAGCTTTGCACATAGTGAAAATAGGGTTGCACTTAACACCACTCTTATTTAAAGGATTTTTGCTATATTTAAGAATTTATTTAGTAATCTAGGGGCAAAATAAATTAGTAGAGACTAATTAAAACCTCCAGAGGCTCTGAGAAGTTCATAACATCACACTAAGGGTGTTCCAATCCCATGGTAGGAGTTTGATAATTTTTCGAGTGGATTACTATTTTATCTAATTCAAAATAGGACAAACCTCGAAAAATAAAATAAAAAGGGATTGTTATTTCATGAGGAGTTAATACGACCAACCTTAAACTCAAGTTATCCGACCTTTAATTAGTTCTATTAATGCTTTATAATTGAAACGAAGTTAGCTTTCCTCCGAGGTCAACATAATATTAGTGTCAAATAGGATGCTGCTCTCAAAGTAGAGTATATAGATCAATATGTTGGCTTTTATTTCTGTATTTCTTATAATAGTATCAAACTGGCTGCCGCTCTTAAAGCGCAACGGACAGATCAATGTGTTGACTTTTATTTCAGTATTGCTTATAATAGTGTCAAACTGGCTGACGCTCTTAAAGTAAAGCCAATAGATCGATGTGTTGGCTTTTATTTTAGTACTGTATATAATAGTATTGAAGTGGTCACTACTCTTGAAGTAGAGCATACAAATCAATGTGATGACTTTTATTTCAGTATTGCCTATAATAGTGTCAAACTGGCCACTACTCTTGAAGTAAACTGGACAGATCGATATATTGACTTTTATTTCAGTATTACCTATAATAATGCCGAACTGGCTGCCGCTCTTGAAGCAGAGTGGACGGATCGATGTATTGGCTTTTATTTCAGTATTGTCTATAATTGCACCAAACTAACTGCTGCTCTTGAAGCAGAGCAGACAGATCGATGTGTTAGCTTTTATTTCAGTATTACCTATAATAGTGCTGAACTGGCCGCTGCTCTTGAAGTAGAACGAACAAATCGATATGTTGAATTTTATTTCAGTATTGCCTAAAATAGTCTCAAACTAGTCACTGCTCTTGAAGCAGAGCTGATAGATCAATGTATTGGATTATATTTCAGTAATTCCTATAATAGTGACGAGCTTGCCGCAACTCTTGAAGCAGAGCGGCCAGTAGATGTTTTGACAATATTATACTTTGTCTAAAATTAAGAGTTGACCCGAAGACAGAACACTCCTTTGAGGTTAATCTTAAATAGTCCAGAATTGGTCATCGCTCTTGTTAGGAAAACAGAACAAACGAGTTTAGGGATAAGTACCTTTATTTAGCTTCGCCAAAAAATTGTAGCTGACCTGGTGGCGAGACATACAATCAAGGTCAAATCTAAATAGTGCAGACTTGATCGACTCTCTTGATAAGTAGAGTGTGTGGTTGAGTTCGACATCTTAGCTACTTGTCAAATTGTTTAAAATTCGGTGATTTGCAAATGCACGATTTGAAGCACAAGATTTCCTTTTGTATACAAGGTTATTGGGTGGGTGTTAATTGTTATAGCGATTATTGTGAGAAAATTGGTGTGTGCCAAAGAGGAGGGACTAAGGATTACCAGAGTCACATAACAATAATTATGTTTTATGAGTTTGTTGAGTAGGATACTGCTCCTGCCTTTTAGTCAATCCCTGGTTGTCTTATCATTGGTGTGACAGACTTATAAAGGTTTTTATATGAAGGATCTAATTTCAACACCTTTATTTTCTATGATATATTCTCCTTCGTTAGAAATTATACCATTAATTATGGGAAATGTCCTATGGGAATCTAAACGACGCCTTCAAGAAATGTGTCTCTTGAAATAATTCGACGGTAATTAAATGCGCTTTCGGGAATAAAAAGTGCGTTCGATAATATTGCCCCGAGATATAATTCCTACGGGAATGAATTGTGTAACGCCCCGAAACTCAAAGGAGCGATGGATGACGTTTTGAGCCAGTTTTGGGTTCTGGAAGGAGGCACACGGCCTGGGACACGGGCGTGTCCCAGGGCGTGTCAGGCTTGTGTCGTTGAGTTGGTCGAGAGGTCGACAAATTTCACTCGACGTTGTGTCGAGACAGGGCACACGGCCTACGACACGGGCGTGTCGTAGGGCGTGTCGACCCGTGTCGACACTCAGCCCGTGAAGTCAACACTCTGCGCTCGACGAAGTGTCAAGACATGGCACACGGCCTGTGACACGGGCGTGTCGCAGGGCGTGTCGACCCATGTCGACACCCGTCCCGGGGAGTCGACGAATTTTGCTCGACGATGTGTCGAGACAAGGCACACGGCCTAGGACACGGGCGTGTCCAAGGCCGTGTCGCGAGGTCGACGAAGTGTCGAGTGTCGAGACCGTGTACACGACCTGGAACCCAGGAGTGTTGAGGTAGACACGGGAAAGGACACGGGCGTGTCCTAGAACCCGTGTAGTTCTCGGGTTGTTTTCGGGATAAATCGATGGGGGTACACGGCCGACCACACGGTCGTGTCAGGTGGAACACGGGCATGTCAGGTCGAACACGGGCATGTTCGATGCCCGTGTGTTGTTCTAGGCGCGTCGATTTTGACGGCGAATGAGCACACGGCCCTGGACACGGGCGTGTGTCAGGCCGTGTTCGGTCCAGATTGGACATTTCAGTCCCGAATCAAAGACGTTCGTTTCTTTAATTGGTGATCCAACGGCTGGGGGTTGTTCCTGATGGGATATACCCGGGATTGGGCCTTTAAAATCCTCACTTTTACATGAGTGGTTATCTTTCTAAAGCTTAGAGATAGAGGAGAGCCAAGGAAGGAAGAAGAAGCTAGATCTGGCCATTGGAGGAGCTTTGAAGCTCCAAATCGCGAGCCGACTCTGGATCCACGGAGGCGAAGAGAGTGCGGTGCTTTTCATCCGCTTACTTTTCCATGGCGCCAAAGAAGAACTCAAGGGTAACGATTCTCTTCTTGAGCATGTGTAGCTCTCCTTCTTTGCATAGGAAGCCCGCTCTCGCGAGTTTGCGGTGAGTTGGAGGCGTTGCTTCGGGTAGATATGTAAAATCCCCGTTGTGTAGAGTCTGTAAGCGAGAACGGACATAGGCATGATGTGTGAAGCCTATCCGGACATGTTGGTCTGGATCAGTGATGTTGCATTGCATAATGCCGGAGAAGACTCCGTGCTATTGGTTGTTTTTCGGGTTTTCTACATGGTAGATTGCAACAGGGAGCCTTGGGGATTAACCTAAAGGTTCACCCGGAAAACAGGGCGGATGCATGATCTTGCCAACTTGGTGGCCTGAGAGCCAACTTGAACATAACCGAGTTATGTGAATTGTGATGGAAACGGGACTCGGGAGAAGTTTGACCTGCGCATATGGTTTAAATTGGCGCATATGGTTTAAATTACCATTGCGTTGTGAGCACGGGTTAGATGGAACCGTACCCGTTCTATGTCGTTCGGATTAGAGCCGTTGGCATAGATGAGAGTCTTCGACGGTCTATGGTTTTAATTACCGTGACCCATGCTGGTAAGACATAATGCTCATTGGTTTGGCCGTCAAAGTGGCGGTGGTGAGTCCGGAATGTCTATGGCTTTAATTGATGTGACATCGACCGGTTCACCGAGAATGTGCCCTGAGAGCACGGGGCATGTGGCCGTGCGATCCAACGTCTGTGATGAAATGAATATATATATATATATATTGCTCGCTTATGCTAATGAAATGCAGGGAAGGAGCATCGCCACCCCGAGTTGGGGGCGGGATCGTTATAATTTGGTCAGCATTGCTGACCGTTGCCTTGTTTTGCCACCGTGCGGTGGTTTGTTGCTTGCAGGTGCTGCTGGATCAAGCGGTCAATAGCGGGCTAAAGCCCAAATTGCGAAGCCGGCCCTCGAAGGCCTAATTGGAGTGTTTACTGTTTTTATTCATGTATGACTGGCCTGCGTGCCGTGGTTTGTAAATCATGTAATATCAAGTGAATCATTTTGTAAGGCCTTAAGGCATGTACTTGTGTATGTACAACATTCCTATTTTGGTATTAGTGGACATTCATGCTTTAGTGCTGGGTTCTTTATTGTAACTTATTAATCTGCTTCCGCTAGAATGCTCTGTGTAGGACGTTATGATTGGTGGGATGGTTTCCATGAGTAACCACCTGGTCTGTCTGTGGTATATGGTGTCGGGTCCCGACCGGACCTACTGCTATATGCTATGCGACGGATATGGGGTGTTACAAATTGTGCCTCCAATATGTATTATCTATGAGAATGAATTGTGCCTCCGAGATGTTGTTCCTTCAGAAATAAAAAATGTCATTGATAATTGTGCCCCGAGATGTAATTCTTACAAGAATGAATTGTGCCTCCTAGATGTAGTTCCTACATGAATGGATTATGCCTTAAGGATGTAATTCCTACATGAATAAATTGTCTTCCAGATGTAGTTTCTACGGGAATGAATTATGCCTCGGAGATGTAATTCCTACGGGAACGAATTGTGCCCTTGAGATGTAATTCCTATGATAATGAATTGTTCCTCCGAGACGTAATTTATATGGGAATAAATTGTGCCTTAGAGATGTAGTTCCTACGGGAACAAATTGTGCCACTAAGATGTAGTTCCTACGAGAACAAATTATTCTTTTGAGATGTAGTTCCTACTGGAATGAATTGTACCTTTGAGATGTAATTTTTACGAGAATGAATTGTCCCTTCGAGATGTACTTCTTACGAGAATGAATTATGCCTCTAAAATAAAGTTCTTACGGGAACAAAATGTGAAAAATAAGGATTGCTTATCACCTAAAGGGGGTGAATATGTGCTTTACTGATTTTATACTTTCTTGTTATTTTCTTGGTTAAGCACAATGGAATTAATTGGCACAAATAAAAATGCAGTCTCACCACATAACACTAAGATTTAT
Source organism: Platanthera guangdongensis (assembly GCA_039583875.1). Classification (NCBI taxonomy): domain Eukaryota; kingdom Viridiplantae; phylum Streptophyta; class Magnoliopsida; order Asparagales; family Orchidaceae; genus Platanthera; species Platanthera guangdongensis. Next base: position 84,840,265 of record CM077154.1, on the reverse strand, counting down.
AGTGATTCCCTAATTATGGGTACATCCACTTTCCCCATTCACCTATCTAGAAGAGTGTTATCTCAGGCTAACTTCTCCAATCATACTCAGATCAAAAGATCTTATAACTCAGGAACAAAATTCCCCTATCTCAGACCTCGAACACAAAGTCGTATCACCTAGATCTTCTATCATAAAATCCTACAACTCAGGCTAAACACAACACTACCTCAATCTATACAAGAAGAGATCTATACTCAGATCTTATTAACAGATCCTACAACTCAGATTCTCAATAAAATCCTATATCAAACTCAGATCCTACAAGGATCCTACAATAACAAGGGTTATAAAAAATTTTACTCAAATGATAAAACTTGAGTCTTCAGATAGAAGCTCGATGTGGGCTTCTTCTTCCTTGAACAGCTCCTGAGTATATCTACTTAGAATGAGCTAAGCTGGATCAAGGATACTTTTCCCAGAGAGAAAGGTCTTCTAAAATGATGTTGTTCAGTTGAACCCTTGAAAAAAAAACTCTCTCGAGCATGCGATGGATAAAGAACTTAAAGAACCTTTGAAGCTTAAGCTTGTTGCAGTATGGTGGCCGGGCGATTTGTTGTTGTTTGGAGGCCGGGAGGTCTGGCAGTTTATCTCAGCGGCTTGTCTGCCGGGCTGTTGTTGTTTTTTATCCGAGCGGTCTGGTGGTTTGTCTCAGGCGACTTGGAGACCAACGGTCTAATGGTTTCCTGTGGCGGCTTGTTCTCTGTGGCAGCTTGTTCTCTCCTTCTGGTGGTTGTCGAGCGGTTAGACCACTCGTCTAACCGTGTGACTTGTTCGGTTTGTTTATTTATAAAGCCGCATATACTTGTAATTATTCGGTCCCACATTGCTTATTTGTAATCTCTCTCATCTTCTCCATTCTATAAAAGGGAGGCTATACCTTTGTAATACTCACCTTTTTTGGATAATAAAAATTTGTTACTCCAAATTTTCGGTCTGTTTGTTTTCTGTTCGCACATAGTATCAGAGGACTCAATCTTTTCCTCCTGATTCTGTGAGCTCTCTCTGTCCACACGGCTTGATTCTTATTCTTGTGATCTATCTTCGTGACTTGTTTCTTCCGCCTGCTTGCGCCCTGTTCGCGTAGTTTCTTTCTCTCCTTGTCATTACCCTTTGTGTGCGCGACCTCTTATATTCTCATTTCTTCTCGCCGCGACCTGTTATTAAGTCACCATGACCTAATCTTCTTGTAGTGACCTGTGCTTAGTCGCCGCGCCCTCCTTTTCTAGCTGGTCCTCTTCTTAAGTCGCCGCGACTTGTGCTTAAGTCACCGCGATCTGTTCCTCTTACAGCGACCTATTCCTAAGTCGTCGTGGCTTGTTCTTCTCGCTTCTATGGCAACCTCTGATATCTCTACAAACACTACTCCCATTTCCGCTCCTCCTCCTACTCCTTTGGTCAACCTTGGCACCGTTTCCAAACTCATCAATCCCAACTACTCGGATTGGAGTGTCTCCTTCACCCTCCTTCTCTGCTCTCAACGCAAACACCATCATCTCACCGATGACCCTCCCCTGCAAGATTCCCCTCTCTTTGACGATTGGGATGCTAGCGACCCTCTTATCCGCGCATGGTTGGCTAACAGCCTCTTTGATGAATCCCTACCCATCATCCATCATGATGAAACAGTCAAAGCTGCTTGGTTTCATCTTGCCGCTCTCTAGTCCAAGGGGGCTCAGATGTCCCAAATCTATACTATGTATACAGACCTCTTTGCTTGTCCCTCCATGTCTCCTGCTGCTGCTTACCAACAAGTTCAGGCTCTCGGAGCCGAAATTCTCCAAAATCGCCCCTTCTCTGCGGATCTCGCTGAGCAACACAAACACTTCAAGAAGCTTCTGATTGTGTGTTATCTTTTATGACTTCCTGAGACGCATGACATGATACGTCAACAAATCATTAACGAGGCGGAGTCTGCCACCCTAGATGCCACTGCTGCCTACATAGTCGTTGTTACCTCTCTGCTACAATGTTCGTTGTTATCCTCCCCTCCTCAACCGGACAACTACGCTCACCATACTCAGCGAAGTGGTTCTGGTGGCCGCAACCTCCCATCTAGCGAACGCGGTGCTTCCCACTTTCTCTGCTCTCACTATAGCCGCACCAGCCACACGGTTGATCGCTGCTGGAAAAAGCATCCTCATCTTCGACCATCTGGGGATGCTTCCACTTCCTCTTCGAAGTCGTCCGCCTCGGTGGTCACATCTTCAGGTAGTGCCCACGTCGTTACTCAAGGTAAATGACTGATCGAATTTGGTCCTACCAATCATTTGACCGTCAATTTGCAATGTTTTTCTCTCTTAGAACAACATGATCGGTTTCCCCCGGTCTTTATTGCGGACGACTCTCCCTCACAGGTCAATGGAACAGGAGTGGTTCAAGTCACTCCGTCTCTTCGCTTGGCGGACACCCTCTACGTGTCCAAGTTCCCTTACAATTTGTTATCTGTTACTTCTCTTTGCAAGCAACTACAATGCTCAGTTACATTCACTTCTACTACTTGTTATTTTCAGGATCCGGGCTCCAAACGGACGATTGCTAATGAGACTGAGAGAGGCGACCTCTACTTCCTCGACAACGTTTCCGCACTATCTGCATTCTCCTCCTCTTCTACTGATCTTCTCCAGTGTCATCTTCATCTTGGTCATGCTCCTCCATGACTTCTTCATCAGCTTCTGCCCCACCTGCCTCCGTAGAATCCTCCTCTCAACTGTGACACATGTCAGCTTGGCAAGCATCACCGCTCCTCCTTCCCACCGAAGCAAGGTCGTGGATCTTCCCGACTGTTTAATCTTGTTCACTCTGACATCTAGGGTCCTGCTCCTACCCTCACCATAGGTCAGGGTAGTTCATATTTTGTAACCTTTATTGATGATTTCTCTAGGTGTACGCGAGTGTATCTTTTAAAGGATCGCTCCAAACTGTTTCTGTATGGACATCATTTTATAATATGATTAAGAATCAGTTTGATATATCTATTAAAATCTTTCACTCTGGCAATGCTAAGGAATATCTTAGTACTGCTTTCTCTTCTTTCTATATGCAACATGGTATTATTCATCAAACTAGCTGTCTACACCTCACAACAAAATGGGGTGGCAGAAAGCAAAAATCGTCGCCTCCTTGATGTCGCTCACACTCTGATGACACAGATGCAGGTTCCTCGCTCCTATTAGGGATACACTATCCTCATCTCTTGTTATCTCATTAATCATATTCCGTCTGCGGTTCTCCACGGGCAAAGCCCAATCTCTATTCTATATCCGGGCAAGGATTCATTTCCTCTCCCTCTGCGTATATTTGGGTGCATGGCTTTTGTGCACACTCCTTCCGTCACTCATGATAAACTCGCCCCACGTGCCAATAAGTGTGTCCTTTTGGGTTACTCTACTACTCAAAAATGCTATTGTTGTTTTGACCCCGTTCTTCGTAAGCAACACGTATCGTCGAATGTGACCTTCTTCTAGAATGCGTCCTATTTCTCTTCTGACCCCTCTCCCTCTCTAGATATTTCATATCCTCCTACCCTCCCCTCCAGCACGTCCACTCCCATCGAGATTTCCCCACCGTCGACTCCACTGTCTCCTCCTTCTCTCTCCCTCCCCACCACTGCTCTCTCCCTCCGCTCTGCGGTCGTCTCTCTCCACTCCCGGGCCAGCTCTCTCCGCCACGGATGCTCCGGTTACTGCGGAACATGCTGACCTGGTCTTCCCATTACTCTTCGTAAAGTGGTGCGGACGTGTACCCAACACCCTCTAGCTGCTGTTGTTTCCTATGATCGTGTAACTCTTTCTCATAGAGCGTTTGACTTGGCTATCTATTCCACTGCCACTCCCTGCACCTACTAGGAAGCTCTTGTCGTTCCTCATTGGAAGGCCATCATGGATGAGGAAATTGCTACCCGCACTGAAAGGGGTACCTGGACCCTTATTCCTCCCCCTTTGGGCACTGATGTGGTTGGCTATCACTGGGTCTTTGTTGTAAAGTTCTGTCCGGATGGCAACGTGGATCGATACAAGGCCCACCTGGTCGCCAAAGGCTTAACTCAGAATTATGGTGTTGATTACTTTGACACCTCTCTCCCGTTGCTCGTCTCAACACCATTCAGGTCCTTCTCGCTGTAGCTGTCAACGGGGATTGACCCATTTCACAGCTGGATGTTAAGAATGACTTTCTCTATGGTGATCTTCAGGAAGATGTTTACATGGAGAAACCATCTAGGTATGTTGCTCTGGGGGAGACACGAGTACGTCGGTGAAGAAGGCCATCTATGGGCTAAAGCAAAGCCCTCAAGCTTGGTTTGAAAAGTTTAGCGACATTGTTGCGGTCATTGATTTTGCAAGAAGTTCAGCCGATCACTCCTTATTCATTCGTAAAACCTCCTTGGGTATGGTGGTTCTTACTGTATATGTGGATGACATTCTTCTTACTGGCGATGACCAGGCTGGGGTAGCTTTGACAAAGAAACACCTCTGTCAACACCTGGTCACAAAGGATATGGGCTCCCCAAAATACTTTTTGGGGATTGAAATCTCTAGGAAGCCCAACTGCATGGTCCTTTCCCAACGAAAGTATGCTCTTGATCTACTAAAAGAGGCAGGGTTGACTGGTGCTAAACTTGCCCGATGTCCCATGGCTGCTAGAGAAGACAAAACTTGGACAGATGACTTGCCTCTTCTATCCGATCTTACGAGGTTCCAGCATCTGGTTGACAAACTCATTTATCTCACAGTAACCAGACTCGACATCTCCTATGTTGTAGGCAAGGTGAGAAAAATCATACAAGCTCCTAGAGAGTGCCATCTATAGTCTGTCCTGAGGATATTGGAGTATGTTAAAGTAGTGCCAGAGAAAGGACTTCTTTTTCAGAAGAATGGTCACTTGAGGGTTGAAACGTACTCAGATTCGAGCTATGTTGATGACAAAGGAGACCGCAAATCAACATCGGGCTTTTGCACATTTATTGGAGGAAATCTTGTGAGCTAGAAGAGCAAGAAACAGTCTGTGGTCTCCAGGTCTAGTGCAGAAGCGGAATATCATAGTATGACGTCGACCACATGTGAGTTGAAATGGTTACGAGCTCTCATGCTTGACTTAGGAGAGGTCTACAACTATCCTCTTCCTATGTTCTGCCACAATAAGGCCGCGATATACATCTTTAAAAATCTAATCTTTCATGAGAGAACAAAACACATAAAAGTTGACTGTCATTTTATTCGGGAAGAGATCTTGAAGAAACATATTTGTACTTTATTCGTCACTTCTGACAACGAGTTGACAGATATCTTCACCAAACTGGTGTCCGCTTCCTTTTTCCACATTTGCGACAAGCTAGGTATGATTGGTATCTATGCTCCAGCTTAAGGTGGAGTGTTGTAGTATGGAGGCCGGGAGGTCTGTTGCTGTTTGGAACCCGGGCGGTCTGTTGTTGTTTGGAACCCGGGCGGTCTGACGGTTTATCTAAGCGGCTTGTCTGCCGAACTGTTGTTGTTTGGTATACGAGTGGTATGGCGGTTTGTCTCAGGTGACTTGGAGACCAGCGGTCTACCGGTCTCCTGTGGCGGCTTGTTCTCTGTGGCAGCTTGTTCTCTCCTTCTGGTGGTTGTCGAGCGGTTAGCCTACTCATCTAATCGCGTGACTTGTTCGGTTTGTTTATTTGTAAAGCCGCATATACTTGTAATTAATTAGTCCCACATTGCTTATTTGTAATCTCTCTTATCTCTTACATTCTATAAAAGAGTGGCTATACCTTTGTAATAGTCACCTTTTTTTGGATAATAAAAATTTGTTACTCCAAATTTTCGATCTGTTTGTTTTCTGTTCGCACAAAGCTCTGCAGAATACTTGCACAAAAAACTTGGAAAAGTATGCGCGTGTAAATCAATGTATCTATGAAATTTTCAAGTCTCATTTTATAGAGCACTAGATTGGTAGAGGGCTTGATGCTTGAAAAGGAATGCACCAACGAGTGGAGAATTTGCCCAAGGAAATTTCTAGAAAGGAAAGATTCTAAAATACAAGTGAATGTTTCTTTTCCTCAAGAAGCACCTTGCTTCTAACAGCAGAAGATGAGATTTGAATTAATTCATATAGATAGCGCAACCTGCAACTTAATCATAGGAGAGAGTTATTAGACTATTCTTCAGGCTGGTAAAAATCTTTAAGTAAAACTTCTCTTGATGCAGTCGACAAAGTCCTTAAGCTCTTATAGTTGTTATGTAGCAGACATGATGTACTTCAAGAGCCTAACAGAAAGTATCAACCACTTGGGTTTTTAACTCTGTAGAAATCATTCTGTCACTGTGTAGTCGATGTAGTTGACATAAACTTGTATTCTTCCAAACGATCTAGTCGATGCAGCCGACAAAACTTTTAATTATGCAGCCAATGCAACCGATAAATTCCTTGTCGATGCAACCGATAAATTCCTTAACGATGCAATCAATAAATTTCATAACGATGCAATCGATGTAGTCAATAATTAACTTAGATTATAATCGATGCAGTTGACTTTTTCCTTAGCCATTTAGTCAATGCACTTGATATTTTTCTTAAGACATTCAGTCAATGTAGTCGACAAAACACTTAAGTTCTAGCCTATGCAGTCGACATTTGACTTAAACTAATTTAAGCATCTGCCTATAAATTCCTTTAACTTTAGTGACTTTCATCATAATAGCGACATGTCTAATATAAGATTAGATCATAGATCAACATGAGCTTTGCACCTTGAGGGATTACAAGGGCAAAATCCTATTTGTGTGACCAAAAACCTAACATTATATTAGCTAAGCACTTTTGTTAAGCATGTCACAACAAAACTAAAGTTCACATCAAATACAAGATGTTTATTGTTTTCTTGGAGCCTTCTTCAAATCAGTAATCTTGTGGACAATATTACTTACAAAATGTATCTTCGAGATGTAGTTCCTACGAGAATGAATCGTGCCTCCGAGATGTAATTACTACGGGAATAAATTGTGCCACCAAGATATAATTCCTACGAGATTAATGAATTTTACCTCAGAGATATAATTCTTATGAGAATAAAATGAGCCTTCGGAAAATATGCCTGAGGGAGGATATTGGATGACCGACAAGTCTTACTCCGAGGCAACCCGTATGAAGGACGGTTTGGGAGGACAAGCCATGCGAAACTAATAGAATTAAATGGGTCAGAGACCATATGCAGGATGTTACGAAGTACATAAGCGGTGGTCGTGGGAAGACCACCTCAAAAATAAAAAATATACATCCCTTATAAATACTATAATATGCTTGATGTTAATAGGAATTGGATTCTATTCGTGGTTCAACTTACTTTTCATTAGCACAGGTGACAAGCGTGAGTGAAGGACAACACCCAGGTGTTGAGAATCCACAAAGCATGCTAATTAAAGTCTTAAGTAATGGGTTTCTATGATGGCTAAACTTTTGCTATGAAATTGTCTTTTGCTAAGTACTATGATGCACACTCGATAAGGGTACTTTCTATTATAAATAGCTTCCCTACCCTGGTGTGTAGAAATGTTCGCTTAGCATCACCATCGATGCATAACATTGGAAAATGGAAATGAGGTGATGGAGATGGGTGTGCCTCATTCGTACTCTTTGGCATTGTGTATTGGCGGTGGTATGTGGTAGGATCCCTCGGTAGTACCAGTTTCTTGAACCGAGGGAGGGTGTCTTACATTAGATATGGAAATAATTAATTACCTATCATCTTAGGGGATTAAAAAAATATTCACAATCACAATAGAAAATGCTTTAGTTACCCATGTAGTAACAAGACATGTTAAAAGAAAACGTAACGATTGAAACGGTACCATATTGGGGCATGAATTCCGATGCGAACTCGGCAATTGCACCAGTAGCACAAGTAATATAAAACGAGAGTGAGTTCTTCAGTATTGATCTCACGTGGAGCATGATGGGGTGGAGTTATCTATCAAGAAAAGTCTTGAGATTGAAGTTCTTTAGTTAGATGATTTATGGGGGTTGATTTGGTGAATAGAATGAAAAGAAACTAAATTAACTAGGCAGGTCGCCAGAACCACTTCGCACCTCCGTGGGTCGCCATCCATTGCATCGAACCAATGCTCATGAGAAAGCTATGCGAGTTGCAATCACCGTATCGCAAAAACATCACAAAGCCAATCTTACACCAAACAATTTCTAGGGAAGCACCAATAGAACATTCCACAATCACAATCAACTCAACACATTTCTCTCAGCACAACTTCAAAGTAGCTTGGAAATAGACTAGGAATGAAATATGCAAGCACAATCCAGAAATGAAGATAAAATTATAAACACTCACACCCAATGGAGATGGTGTGCAAGTGATTTAACAATTTAACAAAATAATAATAAGAACTCCAAAGAATTGAAACTAAAAACGAGCTTACCACTCCCTAATCACAAGAGGAGCAAGAGTCTCTGCTCTAGATCCAAAGGAAATTTGTCACCCTTCCTTCTCCTCGTGGGTTGCATCCCCACAATGTGGTCAGAGCTCTCACCTCCTTTTTATGGGTCTTCTCACTTCCGTGCCGCCTCCAACACTTATGTCTCTTGACTCAAAGAGCACTAGTGGGATGTCGTCAGTGCTGCACCATCTTTAAGAATGCTTGGCGAAAGGGAAGAAGAAGTCCCCTGAGGTTTTTGGATAAAAGCTTTAGAACGGAGCTCAAAAGTGCTCTTAAATCAGGTTGGAGAAGATTCTTTTTGGAATTTACCTGTACAAAAGCTTTATAGGAAGTATGTAGAATTTTGTTCTTGCACGACATGGTGCACGACCGTGTGAAACAAAATTAAAATATAAAATTTTGGAGCCGAATTTGTTGCTGGATAATATTTTTAAGTAAATTCGGCGCCCGTGCATTTTACCCATGCATGACCAAAGTATCCCGTGCGAGAAGGAATCACACGAGATCTGATAGATCACCAGCAAACTGCATATTTTTATAGAATGACAGCGCACGATCGGGTTGGCTTGCGCATGAAGGAATTCAAGCAATTGTGTGATACTTGTATCAACGAGAAGTCTAGTCGACATTATGAATACACGCGTCAAAGCAATCATGCGTTAAGGACTAGTGCACGACTGTGCGTGTTAAACAGACTTTAATTGTAATTAAAATGTCATGCCCGTGCACTCGAAGTGAAATTGTCGAGCCAAATTTCAGCCGACGTGTGCAGAGTATTGCCAAATGCATAAATAAAGATGACTAGAAAAGCGACATGCTCTCCTCGATAACGATTAAGTGTGCATTGTACGCCAAAATTTGCTAGAAGTGCACTTAGCTTGCGCTTTGTGTTTTAATGAAATATGAGTGTTATTCAATTATTTATGAAGCGACTAATCATAAAAATGAGCCTAAATGAGCATGAAATATGTTATATAAAAATTACTCATAAAATTCCTACATGTTTGATGCACCACATCATAAATTTAATTGTTACAGATGGTTTCTATGATTTTAATGAGTCAACTGGGAAAATCCATCTATCAATCAACAAAGTTATGAAATCATCTTCCCAACATTTGGAGAAGTTCAAAAGGTGCGTAAGAAATACGAAGATAGAAAACAAAGCTCTATTATGCTTAGATGTCGAGAAAAAGGTGGAACTATACATATTTGATGTTAGAGACATCAACTAAATTTGAGAAAGCATTCGTTGAGATGGAGGATGAGAGTTCATACATAAAGTATTTTAAGAATGAAGATAAACTTGATGGACCTCCTTCTACAAGAGATTAGCAAAAAACATGAATGTTTGTAAAACTTTTAAAATGTTTTAAAATGTTACTTTTGAGGTATCATGCTCTAAATATCCAACGTCTCATTTTTTTCAAAATATTGTAATGTTAGAGCATATGATAAAAGACAATGTGTGCAAGTCAAGATGCTACTTTGAGTATGATAACACAAAAGATGAAGACCAATATTGATAAATATTGGGGCAGTTTAGAAAAATGTAATGTACCAAATTTGAAAAATATTAGGGCAGAGTTAACTGAATGAATACTTAATCATCATCCATATGAGCAGTATAATGCAACATTGAATCCATCTAATACTCAAACATTTAATATTCAAGCTTCAAGTAGCTCTAGGAATTGTTTGAATGATGGAAATATGTAATATAATTTTGTGTCATACCAAAACAATATGTTCGAAGTTGATGTTGAAGAGGAAGAATTATCAATCTTTGCAACTAAATTGACACAATATCTATGAGAGGACTCGTTGAAAATACAACTTAATTTTTACATCTTGAATTGGTGGAAAATGAACTCCTCAAGGTTTCCAATTTTATCAAAGATGGCAAAAGACATTTTAGTAATTTCAATATCAACAGTTGCCTTAGAGTCAACTTTTAGTACTGGTGGACGCGCACTTGATCCATTTAGAAACTCATTAGCACCAAAACAGTTGAAAATCTTATTGTACTCATGATTGGTTGAGTTGCAAGCCGAGTCTAACTGAAATTGAAGAAATGATCATTGATGCAGAAAAATTTGAAGAGCTTGATAAAGATAAAATTTGTTTTGCGGTAGTGTTTAAGACTTTAATGCTTTAAAATATAAAAGTGTTTTCATAGCTTGATATTTAAAAATCTAGTATTCTTATTTTTACACCTTAAGAAGGACAAATCTTAGACTGGTGTTGAGGATGAAATACATCTTGATGAAAATTAAATATGATGAGTGAAAATTAAATCTGCTATACTTATTGTTTCTATTTTGAACTAATACTTGAACTTATTATTGTAATTGACTAGTTAATCTAAATGATATTATATATGTTCCCTCGGTTTTCATTTAAATGTTGCCGAGCTTATATTTTGTTAATAATATATTTTTACAGCTAATCGGCCTTCCACTCAATTAATATACTAATATAGAAATTGTAAGCATGCATGTGTCAAAGATGGAAAAAAGAATTATCTCATTGAGATAGGAGGGAGTTTGACAAAAAAAATATTTTATAATGGAAGAAATAAAATCTGTAAATATATTTAAATAAACCGGGTACCTATTGGGAGAGCATTCAAAATTTTATGACAAACTCATATCTATGATACTCATTTAGATTCTTAGATATGTGACTTTATAAAAATACAGTAAAACACATTGAGATATATTTACTCTATGCAAGGTCTGCACAGAAGACTCATATGTTGGTTAATAAAAAATTTCATCGTTAACCTGTCCTTAGGAAGTCTTCTCATCTTCTTCAGGTAAAGGAAATGTATATATGTCCTTAGAGATTTTGCCGGCCAACTAACAAGACACTAACATAAATTAATATTTTTTTGAATACAATGTTTTAAGTCGTACAAAACTGTACAATTTCGATTCTGTTTTTGGTGTGTGAAAACCGAGACTATTCGATTAGATTTCGGCTTTACCTAAAATGAACTAAACCATTTGCATAGTTTCTCCAATCTCAACTATCAAAGAGAATTGGGTGCCTCAGGACAAAAACAAAAAATGGCCTTCTTGCAAACTGCTACTCAGCCAGCCATCACTTGAGCTGAATGGGAAATGATTTCACTTATGGGTGCAAGTTGAGTTGAGCCGGTTCGAAAGCTCGATGAGCCGGCTCGAAAAAAGCTCGACTCGAGCTCGAGCATGTGGAGCTCGAGCTCGAATGTTAATGTTCATGAGCTCTCGAGCTTTTTATTCCAATTTTTTGAAAATATATATAAAAAAGAAAATAAAGCTCATGAGCTAAAAATCTCGCGAGCAGCTCTAGCTCGAGCTCGCGAGCTCGAAACTCGAGCTCGAGCTCGATAAGTTGGCATTGAGCTTGAGCTCGAGCTCAAGCTGGGATAAATGAGCTCGTCGAGCTCGAGCTCGAAATGAAAAGCTCGAGCTCGAGCTCGAGCGTGAAAATTTTGCCAAACTCGACTCGAGCTCGACTCGTTTGCATCCCTAGTTCCACTAAAGCCAGAGATCCACTCCCTTTTCGTGAACATGCACGAGGATTCACTACTTTTTTGTCTTCTAGCGCCGCAGGCCACCACAAAGAGGAGATGTTGAACCTCTTTTCTGGAAATTTTTTTGTATGCGGTTGTCATTCCCACTACTACAATAATAAATAGCCAATTCAAAAATTCCGCCCCGCTCCTTTCATTTTGCTCGACTCGCCTTTCTGGCTCCTCACCAGTTACTTACTCTTCCTAGCTTAACCTGGGCGGCGCGGATGCCATCCTCTTCTTAAACATTATTCCCTAAACCATCGCTACGGGATCTCCTACAGTAAGCGTGTGATGTACAGTAGAAATTCCTCTTCCTCATTGCTTCCCTGCTTGATTGCTCCTTATTTTTCAGAGGTAACCTAGGTGGCATCGACAACATCCTCTCTCTACAATTTTGAAATCTCCTATCGCGGTAAAGAAGAGATACATAGGTCAATTTAGCTATCCACCCCTGCCACAAGATTATGTTTGAGCAGAATAAGGTACAACTACATTTCTCGCCTATTTTTTATTCTCTGCCGCAACTGTCACAAGGTTTTGTTTGACAAGAACAAAAATCCATTTTAATATGCTGATTTATAACATAATGTGGGTGTACAACTGTGTTTATATTATCTGTGTTTCATGTTCAATGCACACATGTAAAACTATGTTGCTATTTATTTGTGGTTGTATTTCAAATTTAATGAACAACTGTATTTAAAGTTCGTGATTGGATCTCAGGCATGTACTACTCAGTAAGATACATTTCATAATACTCTAGAATATGACATTTGATTAGAGTTCCACGAAGGTTTGTTGAGAATTAGCAAGGAGATGACTCTCAGTTTTGTTAATTTATTACATGATATTATTTTTGTAAAATACTAACTTATTCTATCTTCCCACTCAAGATTGTATCTCTTGGGAAAATATTAACTTGTTCTATCTCTTGGACATAAATATGTTCAAAATTGTGTGTTCATCATTTGAAAAGAATATTAATATTTCCTTCAATATTGTGCATGAGTGGACCATAAATAGAGTGATAAAAGTTATCATGTATCGAAGTACACATCAACTAGTGATCTAGTCGATATCGACTAGGGCACTAGTCGATATCGACTAGGGCACTTGTCGATATAGACTAGGGCACTAGTCGATATCGATTTGGGCAATAGTCGACATCGACTTGGGCAATAGTCGATATCGACTTGGGCAATAGTCGATATCGACTAGTTCTCTAGGCTATATCGACTAGGGCAATAGTCGATATTGACTAGTGCTCTAGTCGATATCGACTAGTGTTATTGTCTTTATCGACTAGAGCACTAGTCGACATCGACTAGAGCACTAGTCGATATCGACTTTGTATGATACTTGGGTTGTTCCTACAAAATTCTAATATATAACATTTGTTGAAATTTGTGAAGTGAAAGTGGGTGATGGAGCAGGCCGAGCGGTCTGAGCGGTCTGGGCGGCCTGTGTTTGCGGCCTGGGCGGACTGGTGTGCGGCCTGGGTTGTCTGTGGCCAGGGAAGTCTTGGCGGCTTGGGCGTCTTGTGGTGCGGCCTGAGCAGACTGTATATGGCGGTCTGTTGGCGGTGCTCAGCTTGGTCCGCGGCCTTGCAGTTAGCCAGTTCTTGGGGTAACCGGGCGGATTGGATGTTGTATCCGCGGTGTTGTAGCGGACTTGTTTTGCGTCCGCGGAGTCCGCCTTTGCAGACTGGCTTTGGAGATGGGCTTTGGTTTTTTCCAAGCTCTCCAGTGATGCGATGGATGTTAGCCACATTCTTGTGGTGGACTGTCCTGATGATTGGCGGTCTGGGTCTTCTGTGTCCGCCATACTCGCGCTAGTTGCTTGATGGGCTGCTGGACATGGTCATTTTATATGACAAGTCCATGGTGTTCGCAGTGTCCGCAGAGTCCGCTGTTGATCGGGCGGACTGCCTGTTGGTCGTGGACTCGTGACGGACTGTGGCGTTGTTGTCGAGCTGTGCGGACTGCTGCTTCGTCCACGTATAGTGTGCGGACTGATGCATCATGAGTTGTGGATGTGTTCGCGTGCTGTGTTGAGTGGCGGAATGGCGCTGTGCTTGTGTTAGGCGGACTGGCACTGTGCTTGTGTTGTGCGGACTTGCATTGTGTCCGCATGATTGCAGACTGACTTTGACCTGTCGCCTGGCGGGTTGTTTGAAGTCTGGCCAAGTCCTTGCAGACTTAGCAGATTGGGATGTGTTAGCGTGCGAGCTGGGGCGGTGACTCTATTCACTAGGGTGGTGACAACACTCCTCACCTCGCCTATAAATAGACCCCCTAGGCACATCTACAGTAACTTAGTGAATAGTAAGTTGAGTTTTGGTTAATTGCTATGGTCTGGATTTTCCTGTCCGCGCGGGTTGAGTAGAGAACTACTTGTTGGTTGTAGGTTGCGCGACTAACACTGAGGAACCAGGAGTTTGACTTTGACTGTGGTCAGCATCAGTGAAGTTTGCGGTTTCAATCGACTGTCTCAGCAGATCGCTTCTACGGCTTGTCAATTTCTCTGCTTCAGTTTTCCAAGTTCAATAACCTGTCCGCCGGACTTGGGCGGGTAGGCAATCTGTTCTTCAGTTCAGCAACAACTTGTAGCAGTCAGCGAATAACGGCGTGTCCGCGCGACCTCGCGGTCTTCACGGACTCCGTGTTCTATTCGTCTTCTAGAAGCAGCAGCAGTTCGAGCGGCCTCGGTGACTTTGGCGGATTGGGAGGTTCGGTCTCCAGTTCTATCCGGTCGAATTGTTTTACTTGTAGTTTTTTCCGTGTTCCTGTGTACTGGAGAAATCATGTCTCGCCATGTATACCTCGCTCTATAAAGAAGAAATAAATATATGATCTGGTTTCCCCTGTGATTGCTTTTGGTTATTGAGCTTGCTTTCCTGGTTTTCGCATGATCAAGATGTGATCTTGATAGTTTTGAGGATATTAATTTGGCGTTAGACTATCTCGTTGACCACTTTGAGAAAATTCAACATGGTATCAGAGGGAGGTTCAGTTGCTTGAGCGGTGATCAACTTGTGTTGTTGCTCTGTGCTTCGGAAAGCTTAACCAAGGTTGCTGCAATGGAAGGGAACTATGCAAGAGGTCTGGGTATTGAACTCTTAACCACGACTAACTTTAAGAAGTGGAAGTCGTGCATGAAGAGTTTTCTTCTGGGCGAGGAGCTATGGGAGGTCGTCGGTGGTGACGACAGACAGGAAGTTACAGCTGCGTTTGGGACTGCTGAGTAGGTGAGAGTTTGGAGGAAAACTAACACAAAGGTTGAGTTTTCCCTAAGAGGGCTGTTTCATCGGAGCTGTTTGATCACATCATTGGATGTGAGTCGGCTGCTGATATTTGGACAACTATTGATGGGTTGTTCAACAGGAAGAATGTGGCGAGACTACAGTTCCTAGAGAATGAGTTGCCTAGGACGACTCAAGGAGACCTGGCCATCTCTAAGTTCATTTTGAAGATAAAAAGTCTGTATGCTGAGATATCAGCGCTTGATCCTGATGAGCCCATCTCTGAGGCCAAGTTGAAAAGGCACATTATCCGCGGCTTGCGGAAGGAGTATGTTGCCTTTGTAACCTCTATTCAAGGCTGGGTCAGTCAGCCATCTCTGTTGGAGCTTGAGAACCTGCTTGCTTCGCAGGAAAATTTGGCCAGATAGATGGCTGGAATCACTATCTTTGAAGAAGGTAGTGAAGCGCTATTCACAGGAAAGAAGAAGAAGAGATGGAAATGGAAGAAGAAGAACACCGCTGCTAAAAATGAGCCTTCAACTTCTTATCAGCCAGAGAAAAGCGCTGCTCCTAAGAAGGATTGGAAGAAGAACTTGAAGTGCTACAGGTGTCATCAGCGGGAACACTTCAAGCATGACTGCAAGGTCAAAATGCAACCTGTGCATGTTGCAGGCAAGGAGGAAGCTTGGTCTAATACTAAGGAAGCTGGATGGGGCAGAGCTTTCATGATGGGCACTTGTGGCCGTGCTTTGTCTGTTGTCGACTTCAACGATGAGTGGATCGTGGACTCCGGGTGTGGTCATCACCTCACCGGAGACAAGTCGAAGTTCTCCTCACTACAAGCTTACTCAGGTAACGAAGTTATTATTACTGCTGATAATACTGTTTATACAGTAGAGAAGGTGGGAGTTGTGTCCTTGGGTAGTGATAAGGGGCCACTCACGTTAAGTAGTGTGTACCATGTGTCGGGCATGAAGAAGAACCTCTTCTCTGTGACCAATGCAGTAGACGCAGGTTATCACATTCTGTCTGGGCCAACAGAAGTGAAGTTCCTTCGCAACGTATCAGCGGTAAAGGCTGATGTTGCTCACGTTGGGAGGAGAGTTAAGAACTTGTTTGTTCTTGCCACAAACTCTTATGTTGATCGGATGAGGGCTAATGATAGCGCTGCTATATGACATGAGAGGCTGGGGCATGTAGGAATGGATAAGTTGAAAGCTATGGTAAAAAGGAGCCTTGTGAGAGGCTTGCCTAAGCTATCTTCCTTTGGCGATGGTCACGTTTGCGCGGGATATCAGTACGGTAAGGCTCATCGCCTTCCGCTTGATAAATCACAAACAAGAAGCAAGAGACCATTGGAGTGTATCCATGGTGACTTGATGGGACCAACCGCCACTTCTATCCTTGGTGGGAGCAGATACGTGCTCGTTCTGATTGATGACTACTCAAGATATACTTGGGTATATTTCTCGAAGAAGAAGTCAGAAGCTTCCCGGTTGTTTGTGGAGTTCAAGAAGCTAGTAGAGGGCTGACTTGGCTTGCGGATCAAGAAGTTTAGATCAGACAACGGTGGTGAGTTTATCTCCTCCGAATTTTCTAACTTCTGCAGGAAGCACGGGATCCAGAGAGAGCTTACTTGTGCTCATACTCCACAACAAAATGAAGTAGCAGAACGGAAGATTCATCATCTGACGGAAACCTGCAAGTGTTGGCTTCATGCGAAAGACATTCCTAGGTCTTTTTGGGCAGAGGGGATGTCTTGTGCTTCTTATGTCATCAATCAGATGCCGCTCAGTCCGATCAACATGAAGTCTCCTTTCAAGATGTTGATGAAGGAGAAGCCAAGCGTGGAACACATTCGAGTGTTTAGATCAACTTGCTATGTGCATGTCCCGGATGCTTCAAGGTCAAAGCTTGATGCAAAGACAAGTAAGCTTGTCTTTGCAGGATATGATGAGCGGAAGAAGGGATGAAAATACATGGATCCTAAGACGAAGAAGTTTGTTGTATCAAGAGACGTGGTCTTTGATGAACTGACGTCGTATGGAGAAGGCTCGGTTGAGCTACCAGAGAGCAAGTTGATGAAGAACAGAAGGTGGCTGCTGAAGTTCTGGAAGAGGAGCTTAATGTAGCACCAGCAGCTCCTGTTGCTTCAAGCTCTGGGGCAGAGGCTTCTGGTTCAGGAACCAGGGGGAGCATTGCTCAAAGTTTGCCCGAGAATGGAGCTGAGCCTGAAGAAGCAACAGAGGTGGTGAGCAAGGAGCAGACCCTTCAGAGATCAAAGAGGATTGTCAAGCCACCAGCTCGATACTGTGATGGGAATGTAGTGAGTTTTGTCTCCTACTTATTTGCAGGTCCTCTAGATGAGCGAGAGCCTGCAAACTTCAATGAGGCCACTAGAGTCAAGGAGTGGGAAGATGCCATGATAGAGGAGATTGCTGCTCTCAAGAAGAATGAAACCTGTGATCTTGTGCATAAGGTTGATGACATTACTCCAATGACTTGCAAGTGGGTGTACAAGTTGAAGAAGAAGGCTGATGGGTGCATCGAAAGATACAAGGCTCGTCTTGTTGCTCGAGGATTCTCACAACATTATGGAGAGGACAATGATGAGACAATTAGTCCAGTTGCAAAGATGACTTCAGTTCGGGTGGTGATCGCTTTGGCTGCTTGCCAAGGATGGAGGATGTGGCAGCTTGATGTGAAGAACACTTTTCTTTAAGGTGAGATTGATAAGGATATCTTCATGGATAAGCCGCTTGGATTTTTTTCTGAAGTTCATCCGGACTATATCTACAAATTTAGGAAGGCTCTCTACAGGTTGAAGCAGGCTCCAAGAGCCTGGTATGGGAAGATAGCAGAATAGCTCCAATTCTGTGGACATCTTACTTCCAACTCGGATTCAAGCTTGTTTGTCAAGAAGAATGGGGAGCTTCAGGTCTTGGTCCTGCTGTATGTTGATGACATGATCATCATAGGGAATTCTGAGGAGGAGGTAGCTAGGCTCAGCGCTCAGCTAGCTATTTACTTCGAGATGAAAGACTTGGGAGAGCTTCATCACTTTCTTGGTCTTGAAGTGGAGAGGAAGGAGAGTGGGATACTCATTTGCCAGAAAGGATATGCGGATCGCATTGTAAATCGATTCGGCATGAGTAAAGGGAAGAATTTCTCTACTCCTCTGTATCATGGGCTGAAGCTTCGACGAGATGAAGGAAAAATTCTTCCTGGTCCCTTGGTGTTCAGAGCCCTAGTGGGGAGCTTGATCTACTTACTGATTATAAGGCCAGACATTGCTTACGTTGTTGGCCGAGTAAGTCGGTTTATGGCAGAGCCAAGGAAGTCGCATCTGGTGGCAGCAAAGAATATCTTGAAGTATGTCAGAGCTACTTCTGATATGGGACTCTTCTATAGAAGGGACACATGCTTTTCTTTGCTTGGATACACAAACGCTGATTATGGTGGTGACTCGGATGATCGAAGATCAACTTCGGGTTATGTTTTCACTTGTGGATCAGCTTACATCTCGTGGTGTAGCAAGAAGCAAGATTCAGTGTCCGTCTCTACTATAGAGGCAGAGTACAAAGCTTCGGCTTTGGCTTCTCGGGAAGCCAACTAGCTAAGGAGGCTTGTAGACGACGTCCATGAGGAAGTGCAAGGTCCTACTTTGCTCCGTGGTGACAATGAGAGTGCTCTCAAACTGGTGAACAATCCAGTGTGTCACGTAAGGACCAAGTATATTGAGATCGAGCACCACTTCATAAGGGAGAAGGTGTTGGAGGGATCTCTTATGGTCGGGCATGTTCGGAGTGAAGAAAATCTTGCTGACATCTTCACGAAGCCACTGTCAAAGGGGCCATTTCAACGGTTACGAGTTTTGCTGGACTTGATCACCACTTCTCACTTCAAGGGGGAGTGTTGAAATTTGTGAAGTGAAAGTGGGTGATGGAGCAGGTCGGGCGATCTGATCGGTCTGGTCGGCCTATATTTGCGGCCTGGGCGGACTGGTGTACGGCCTGGGTGGTTTGTGGCCAGGGAAGTCTTGGCGGCTTGGGCATCTTGTGGTGCAGACTGAGCAGACTGTATATGGCGGTCTGTTGGTGGTGCTCAGCTTGGTCTGCGGCCTTGCAGTAAGCCAGTTCTTCGGGTAACCTGGCGGATTGGATGTTGTATCTGCGGTCTTGTAGCAGACTTGTTTTGCGTCCACGGAGTCCGCCTTTGCAGACTGGCTTTGGAGATGGGCTTTGTTTTTTGCCAAGCTCTCCGGTGATGCGATGGATGTTAGCCACGTTCTTGTGGCGGACTGTCCTGATGATTGGCGGTCTGGGAATTTTGTATCTGTCATGCTCGTGCCAGTTGCTTGATGGGCTGCTGGACTTGGTCATTTTCTGTGACAAGTCCATGGTGTTCGCAGTGTCCGCAGAGTGCGCTGTTGACCTGACGGACTGCCTGTTGGTCGTGGACTCGTGGAGGAATGTGGCATTGTTGTCGAGCTGTGCGGACTGCCGCTTCGTCCGCGTATAGTGTGCGGACTGATGCAGCATGAGTTGTGGCTGTGTCCACATGCTGTGTTGAGTGGCGGACTGGCGCTGTGCTTGTGTTGGGCGGACTGGCGCTGTCCTTGTGTTGGGCGGACTGGCGTTGTGCTTGTGTTGTGCGGACTGGCATTGTGTCTACATGATGGCGGACTGACTTTGACCTGACGCCTGGCGGGTTGTTTGAAGTCTGGCCAAGTCCTTGCTGACTTGGCGGACTTGGATGTGTTAGCGCACGAGCTGGGACAGTAACTCTATTCACTAGGATGGTGACCACACTCCTCACCTCGCCTATAAATAGACCCCCCGGCACATCTACAGTAACTGAGTGAACAGTAAGTTGAGTCTTGGTTAATTACTGCGGTCTGGATTTTCCTGTCTGCGCTGGTTGAGTAGAGAATTGTTTGATGGTTGCAGGTTGCACGACTAACACTGAGGAGCCAAGAGTTTCGCTTTGACTGCGGTCAACATCAGTGAAGTTTGCGGTTTCAATCGGCGGTCTCAGCAGGTCGCTTCTACGGCTTGTAAGTTTCTCTGCTTCAGTTTTCCAAGTTCAATAACCTGTCCGCCGGACTCGGGCAGGTAGGCGGTCTGTTCTTCAATTCAGCAGCAGCTTATAGCAGTCAGCTAATAACGGCGTGTCCGCACGACCTCGCGGTCTCGGCGGACTCCGTATTCTATTCGTCTTCTAGCAGCTGCAGCAGTTCGGGCGGCCTCGATGACTTTGGCGGACTGGGTAGTCTCGGCGGTCTCCAGTTCTGTCCGCTCGAATTGTTTTACTTGTAGTTTTTTTTGTGTTCCTGTGTACTAGAGAAATCATGTCTCTCCATGTATACCTCGCTCTATAAGGAAGAAATAAATATATGATCTGCTTGCCCCTGTGATTGCTTTTGGTTGTTGAGCTTGCTTTCCTGGTTTCCGCATGATTAAGGTGTGATCTTGATAGTTCTGATGATATTAATTTGACGTTAGACTATCTCGCTGACCACTTTGAAAAAATTCAACTACATTTAACCCATGCTTAATTTCTAGTATTTTCTTGTTTCTTCCTCAGATGTCAGGCATCAAATGTTTGAGTAGTCATTGTGTAGTCATCACCATCATTGTAAACACTCGCCCACTATTAAATGTTATCTTTGAGGACTCCAAGGCAGTTTTTAGGGCCGCAAAAACATTGCCATTATTTTCCATGCCATCACTTACGTAGACATCCATCTTTTATACGTGTTGGTTAGGCTTTATAAAGGGGATAAGAAGGCTTTCTTAATAGGGAATCAGTACCTCAAGATTACCGTTAATGAAATATTCATGATACTTGGGCAACCAAACCGTGGTCAAGATTTCTCCTTTGCTACACTCCCATGTTTTGGGATGTCCCATAAGGACATAGTAAAAGAAATGTATAGTCTTGTTGATGAGGATAGTCCCTGGATTTGGATCTTAGATGAGTTAACATGCTAGTTAGGTGTTTGTTGATAGTTTTTTTCTTACTTTTGAAGACGCATAAGATCCCAAGTTGTCTAGACATCGTGGAGGATGATTTTAGTGCTTTGAAAGAGTATAACTGGTTGAAGGCCGTATAAGAATTCTTGCATACACAGATAGACAATCTAAGTCGTGCCACTGTAGTTTTAGAAGCATGCACCTGTTTGGGTCACTTTGAAGACTACTCAATGGTCTTATTGGTAAGAGATGTAACTATATTTTTAATGTCTTATTAATTATAAATTTCTAACTAACTTGTGCTTTTGTAGGTGTAGTTATATAAGCACGCCAATGTGCAGTGAGTTAATTACCTAGTATGGCCTCGAGTATGTTGATGGTCTAACAAGAAGAGCTACAATGCAATGTTTTGTTTTGACTTTCAGAGTGAGCACAGGAAACACAACCATGTATCTTTAATTAGTTTGTTTTGTCACACCCATAATTTATGTTCTACCTTGTAGGTTAGAAGTAAATTTGGAAGTATAATGGTGGATGAGATGCTACTTCGAGGCTTAGAGGAAGAGGAGTCTGATTTTGAAGATTTTAAGCCAATTAGGAGAAAGGGAAAAGGGAGAAGGCTAGGAAAAAGGAGGTTGAGGAAGACTCGGATTTTGAGGATATTGACAAGATGAAGTTTGAGGAATTTAGGAAGAAGGTCATTAGGGAAAATGAGAAGAGATTTTTTTAGGAGAGTGATGGAGTAGAAGGAAATGAGAGGAAAGGAAGATGTACAACTCCATATTCGTCGAGTGGGACTCTCAAAAGAGACCAGGGCCAGAGAGGGCCGTTCAGGACCAGGTGAGCCGAGTAGGCGAGTGGAGGTTACCTCCCCGGCTCGCACAGGGCGAGGGCCGAGAACAAGCATGAGATGAGTGGGGCAACTTGGTTCACACTCACTCCAGGCCTAGGGAAGGTAGATGGCGAGTGAGGCGATGCGGCCTGCACTCGCCCCCAAATCAGGGTGAGCGACGAGTGTGGGCTTCATCGGGCATTTGCCTCCCTAAGCGATTGGTCGACTTGCCCAAAAGTAGTTCTTTAAGGAGACCATTTTGGCCTGCTAATAGTACCTCCAAACAATAGAGTTTCGTTGTTGGCTGACCAATTTGGGATGTATATAGTAAAACCAAAAAGAGGGATTCCACTATTTGTAGGCTAGACTTGGAAAACAATAAATAGACCCCGAAGGCACCTTTGAAGGGAATCCTTTTCTTTGGTTTGTTCCTCCTCTAGCTAGTTGTGGTTAGCTAGGGAGGGGAAGCTCTCTTAGATCTTCTGGGTGTGTGGTAGGACCTCCTTGCTGCAGCTCAGAGTCCATTCCCTAGTTCCAAGCCATTTGTCATGTGATCTTACTCGGGAGAATTAGGTGTTGGTGACCCCTTCGGGTCCGAATTCTTCTCTGGACCGGATTTCGGTTCCAACAATTTTTATGCGGTGAACGTTGACGTGGCCTGCACAAGAAAATCCTGAGTAAGTCTCATGTCTGGAGATGAAGAGCAAGGGGACTAGCTGCGTTACTCGCCACCCCAATAGGATTTGTCATTATCAAGCTATTCAAAGATTTCAAGAAGGAGATTATAGAGACTCTACATCATGATTTGGCCGCACGTAGCAAACGCTTGACTCCTTTTGCCCCGGTGGTCATGCCCCAGTCACTAGGCAAAAATGACCCAAGTAGGTGACCAGGGAAGGAGGTGGTAGCCGAAGACAGCGAGCAAGATTTAGCCGGGCGAGTGCTATTCCCCAGCCCAGCAAAAGAAGATTTGACGAGCTGATGGCGCGAGATCAACTGACTCGCCCTGTAGGGGATGGAGTCCTTTTAGCAAGCTGATCATCTCTATACAACCTTGGGCTCGCAAGAGGTGAGCCAAGCAAGCAAAGAAGGAGGATTGGCGAGAGGGGAGGAGGCCCACCTACAGGAGCCGAGAGGTGTGGACAGCCCACAGCGATAGGCGAGACCTCTTGTTAGGCGAGACCTCCTAGGGGGCGAGATGGCCCACCGGGCGAGAGGCCGGCGAGACAAAAGGGGTGGTCGTCTCGCCTGACAGTTCTTTCCCCACTCGCCACATGTGAAAAGAGATGTCTTTACCTTTTTACCCCCAAGGGGGATTTTACCTCTATGCCCCAGGTTATTTTACGCTTCTACCCCTGGAGGGCTGCGTATAGCCCTCCAGAGCAGCGGAGGTTGGCTATTGGTAGACCCAGCCCAGGGTGTTTTGGTCATTTCAGGTTAATTCAGAAGTGATATTTGCAGATCAGATTCAGAGGCCTATAAATAGACCGATAAGGTGTCTGGGAGAGGGGTTGTTGAACTTTTCCACTATCTTCTTCACAGACACCTAGTTCAGTACTGGCTAGGGAGGGGAAGACCTTCAGTTCTTCCGGGTAAGACGTGGGATCTCCGAGTTGAGCCCCCTCGGTCTATTTCCAAGCTTTCGACTCTCGTCAAGAGGGTAGCGCAGGGAGAGTACGTGTGGGCTGCATCCTGTTTCGAACTTTAGGAGGGATCAGAAAGCTGGTTCCAACATTTTTGGTGCGGTGAGCGTGAACCGCAGCCCTCTGGGAAGAACCTTGAGCAACCACATGGCAGGGAGTCAGGGAGAAGGAGAAGGAGAGGGGTCAGACAACCCGGGAGGATTTGTCGGGAGAGAAGAGTTCATGGCTTCAATCAAGGGGATCATGGATTTGCTGCAAGGGATCTCGCGACCGGGAGATTGTTCAACTCCACTGTCTCAAGTGCCGGCTCTCGCAACACAGGAAGAACTCGTCTCGGCACGAGTAGGAGAAGATGCCCCGTGGAGAAGGCCGGGAAAGGAGGTGATGGTGGAATGGAGCGGGAGAGACATGGCGGGAAGGGAGCTGTTCCCAAGTCGGGCGAGTACCATCTTGCCAGGAGAGGTCGTCGCGTGAGTAGGGGCGGCGAGACCGGTGGCGAGAGGGTCTCCTTTTTGCGAGCTAATCCTGTCAGTTCCCATCCCGGAAGGCTTCCAAGAACCCGAGATGAACTATTATGTAGGGAAGGATGATCCCCTCCATCACTTACAGTGGTTCGAGGACGTAGTTTCGATCAGGCCCATGATGGACGCGTTTAAGTACCGCCTTTTTGCGATCACTCTAAAGGACAAAGCTAGGGACTGGTTCCATCAGCTCCCGATAGGATCGATATACTGCTTCGAGGACCTAAGTAGGAGCTTCCAGCTCCGGTTCTCCACATCTAAGAAGAGGAAAAGGAACCCGGAGTCGATCTTTTTGATTAAGCAGAAGGCGGATGAGTCGCTGGCTCAGTACGTGGATAGGTTCCAAGAAGAGATTTTGGATATACAGGAGGTGCCAGGGTTTGCCCTCCAGATGGCCTTTACTGTGGGACTACGGGAAGGGTTCTTCAAGATGAGCCTCACCCGGAAGGCGCCGCTGTCTTTTGAGGGCTTGATGGAGAAGGCGGCGAAGGAAATAGCGATGGAGGCGGCGAACACAACTTTTGCGAAGAAATTGGCGAGGCTTACCGAGGTGGAGTCGAGGGAGTCAGGTGGGAGACAACATGGGGCAAGGAGAAGAGAGGAGCCGAGGGCACCGGCGTATCAGGAGCTGGGGTGGAGGCAACAAGCAGGCCCGACCCTAGGGCAAGGTAGAGGATTTCCCCAAGGGGGGAGGAATCAACAAGGAGTACCAGGAAGGTTTCATCAGCAAGGGTGGGGATATGGTCACAGACCGCCCTTGCCCCCTCCGCAGCAGGCTATGGCCATCGGCCGAGGCAGAGGAAGAGGCTGGGAGAGAAGAAGAGGAGCAGGAGCAGGGAGAAGGAGGAACCCTCTGGAAGGAAGGCAAGGGGGGGAGGTGGCGTTGCCATATTGTCACTTCCACGAGGAGGAAGGTCACGCAACGGCTACCTGCCCAGATTTCTTGGAAATAAGGAGAACTCGAGGGGCAGGAGAACAACAAAGACCGGTACGGATAGAGGAAGTAACAGCTACAGGAGAAGAGGATCGATGTGTGGATCGAACGGATGAAGGGGATCGCGGAGGAATTGTAGTGATCAATGGGGGGTGGGGATAGAGGCGGCCCGAAAGGCGAGCCTTCACACTATGTACCGCCGAAGCGTCGCCTCGACGTCACAATCCCCTCCCCCAGATGAAAAGATTACCTTTTCAAGGAAATACATGACGGACCATGAAGACCCCTTTTGTGACTCGCTGGTGATACAGACCGCCATCGAGAACTTCACGGTGTCACGGATCCTGGTAGACAATGGGAGTTCGGTGAACGTGATTTTCAAAAAAGAATTCAATGCAATGAGTGTGGAGGCCCGGAGGGTGCTGGCGGCGGATGGACCACTGTTTGGGTTCTCAGGAGAGAGGAAAGAAGTCGAGGGGGGAGTAGGACTTCAGGTGACCCTGGGAGGGCTGTCCCGGAATTGCCGCTTTGTCATAGTGGATGCCCTAGTAGTTACAACGCTATCTTTGGGCACCCCTTGATCAGCGCTTTCAGATGCGTTCCATCATCGTTTCACCAGTGCTTGAAGCTGAATTCAGGAGGTACCCAAATCAGGGTACGAGGAGATCCAAAGGCTGCAAGGGAATGCTACGTGACGGCAGTGAACACCATCTCCTGGCAGGAAGACGCGGAGGAGTTGGGAAAGAGGATGGAGCAATTACAACAAGAACGGGGAGGCGAAGAAGAGCGAGGAGAGGAAGGTGCCAGAGGAGAGGTAGAAGTAGTAGTGGTTGGAGGCATTGCGGGGGAGCCAAAAATGGCGGGAGTGGAATTCGGGGAGACGGGGATGGTAGAAGAAAAGGAGAAGGAAGGAGCTGAAGGAGAGGAAGAAATGATGAGGAACAGGGACATGGTGGAGAAGATAGAAGTGGCTGGAAAAGAGGGAGAAGAGACGGAGGCGGCAGAGGAAAAGGAGCCAAAAGAAGAAGAAGGGAGGAGAGAGAAAAGGAAGATGGAAGAAGCGGGAGGGTCGCCCGGGGAGGGGGCCCGGCCAGAAAAGAGAAGGGCCTCACGACAGGAGGAGGAGGACGCAAGCAAGTGGGAGATGGAGCAGCTGGGGGAAGAGATGATGATGGCCAACGTGGAAGGCGAAGCGAAGGAGCAGGACGCGCAGGCAGAACAGGAAGGGGAGGAAGAGCCATCGAGGCTGAAAGCGGTCGTGGAGGTCCTCGAGGTAGAGATCCATACCAAGGAAGGCAGAGAGGAGAAGATAAAAATCAGCGGCGAGCTCAGCTCGGAAGACCGTGAGAAGATCAGGGCCTGTGTGCAGAAAAATATTGACGTCTTCGCGTGGAGCGCCGCGGACATGCCAGGGGTCGATGCAGACGTCGCCTGTCACCGCCTCAATCTCGACCCCAACACTCGCCCCATACAACAGAAGAAGAGGGCCATCGCCTCCAAGATGGTCGGACCTATTATAGAGGAGGTGGAAAAATTGCTTAAGGTGGGGTTTGTGTCCGCCTGTAAGTATCCGGGGTGGGTGAGTAATGTTGTAATGGTCAAAAAAGGGGAGGGTAGGTGGAGAATGTGTGTGGATTTTTCTCTTTTAAATAAAGCATTCCCCAAGGATTGTTACCCGCTGCCCCGAATCGATGCGCTGGATGACTCAGTCGTCAGTTTCCCTTTTATGAGTTTCTTGGATGCATTTTCTGGATATCATCAAATACGCATGCATCCTCCGGACGTTAAGGACGTCACATTCGTCACGGAGGATGGATGTTTCTGTTTTAATATGATGCCTTTCGGTTTGAAAAATTCGGGAGCAACCTATCAAAGAATGATGGATCGGATCTTCCGAGAACAGAGAGGGAGGAACCTCGAGGTGTACGTGGATGACTTGATGATCAAAAGCAAGAACCTCAGAGCTCATGTCCTAGATCTGGAGGAGACCTTTGAAACCCTAAGGAAGTATAAAATGAGACTCAACCCTCTGAAATGTGTATTCGGAGCCAATAGGGGAAAGTTCCTCGGACATCTTCTCACTCCATCCGAAGTGGAGCCCAACCCTGAGAAAGTAAAAGCAATCCTAGAGTTGGAGTCCCCTAGAAATGCTAAGGAGGTTCAGCGTCTCACCGGCAAGTTGGCCGGACTAAGCAGGTTTCTCTCCCGAGCCGGAGAGAGATGCTCATTTTTCTTTCGGACGCTGCGAGGAGGTAAGAGGTTCGAGTGGACCTCAGAATGTGAGAAGGCTTTCCAGGCTATAAAACAACAGCTTACCCAGATGCCCTTACTCCAGGGACCAAGGGAAGCAGAGATCTTGTTTTTATATTTGGGGGTAGGGACTGGGGCAGTGAGCTCGGTTCTTGTACGAGAAGAAGGGAGGAAGCAATTTCCGATCTATTACGTGAGCAAGGTCCTGAAGAAAGCGGAGCTCGGGTACCCCATTCTAGAGAAGTTAGCATTTGCCATCATCATTTCGGCCCGAAAGCTCAGGCCGTATTTTCAGGCTCATTCCATTCAGGTGGTAACAGATGACCCCCTCCGTCGCATCTTGGAGGGGGTAGAACATTCCGGGAGGCTAGCAAAATGGTCAATAGAGCTCAGTGAATTCGACCTCATCTTCGTTCCTCGGCTCGCCATAAAGGCACATGTGGTAGCTGATTTCCTGGTAGACTATGTAGTTGAGGTCCAGGAGACGGAGGTGTCCCCTCGGGCAACCTGGAAGATGTTAGTGGATGGAGCGTCGAGAAGAAATTCCTTAGGAGGAGGGATGGTCTTGATCAGCCCGGAGGGGACCCGGATTGAGCAGGCCTTGAAGATTCATTTCACGATTACCAACAATCAAACGGAATATGAGGCGGTCATTGCGGGACTCAGGTTAGCCTGGGAACTAGGCATACAAGACATTGAGGCCTCGACAGACTCCATGGTGGTGGCAGACCAGATCAAAGGGGAGTTCGAGGCAAGGGAGCCCACCCTCCGGTTGTATCTAGGAAAGGTCAAAGACATCATAGGGAAGTTCTGCAGCTTCTGAATTCAGCACATCCCGAGGGAGGAGAGCACTCAAGCCGACCAACTCGCCAAGCATGGCCCGCGAGCCGGAGGAACAATGACGGAACTCTTCAGACCGTCTATAGAAGAAGGGGAACTCATGGAAGTATGCCAGCAGGGGTCGTGGATGGACTCCTTCATCACCTTTTTGGCATCGGGACAGTTACCCGCGAAGGAACTCGACAAGAAGCATACCAGATACAAATCGGCGTACTACCTGCTGAAGGATGGGGTTTTATATCGCAAGACCCTGTCAGGTTTGCTGGCCAGATGCGTGTCAGAGAAGGAGGTTCCCAAGGTTCTGCAGGAGATTCACTCGGGAGAATGTGGGAGTCACTCGGGGAGCCGGACATTAGAAGGGAGGGTGCTGAGACAGGGGTACTTCTGGCCTACCCTCAGGAAAGATGCGGAGGAATTCGCGAAAAAGTGTCAAAAATGCCAGGAGTTCGCCCCCCTTCAGCTCCTTCCGGCCCAGAGGTTGCGGACCATCACAGCTCCCTGGCCATTCGCTATATGGGGGCTAGATCTGGTGGGCCCCTTTCCCCAAGCAAGTGGCCAAAGGAAATTCCTACTAGTCATGGTGGACTACTTTTCGAAATGACTGGAGGTGAAGGCGTTGGCTAAGGTAACATCGCAGGTGGTCAAGAATTTCGTATGGGGGGAGATCATCTGCCGGCATGGGTTGCCCCTAGCCATTGTGACAGATAACGGACCACAATTCGCAAGTAGAGAATTCGTGGATTTCTGCATTCGTTTGGGAATAGATCTCCGCTTTGCCTCTGTTCATCATCCACGGAGTAATGGACAGGTGGAAGCAGCTAATAAGGTCATTGTCAATCTATTGAAGAAAAAAGTGGAGAATTTGAGGGGGAGCTGGGTAGACCAGCTACCTTCAGTACTGTGGGCCTTGAGGACCACACCGAACACCGCCACGGGGGAAACCCCGTTTAAGCTCTCTCATGGCTCAGAGGCTGTCATACCTATCGAGTTTGAGGTCACATCACCGCGAGTAGCAGTTGCGAGGGAAGGAGCCGAAGAATGGAGAGCAGAGAACGAAGAAGAACAGAGACTCTCATTGGATCTCGTGGAGGAGCTCAGGGATTTGGCGATGGTCCGGCAGGAGAAGGTAAAGCGCCGGATGGCAAAGTACTTCGACAAGCATATAAGGCTCAGGCAGTTCGAGAAGGGAGATTTGGTCCTTAAAACGGTAGATGCAGCAGGTAGAGGGGCCTCCGTGGGGAAGCTTAATCCCAATTGGGAGGGTCCTTTTGTAGTAAAAGAAGTCTTAAAGTCAGGAGGGTACCACCTCCAGGATGTAGACGGGGTATCCCTCGAGCGTGCCCGAAGCGGTGATGATTTAAAGAGATTTTACCCGTAGCACCTTCTGTCCATTTCACTTTTTATTATTGTACAACGCTTACCATTTTGATGTGCTCTTTTGATGTGATGAAAGCGTGGGTGACCTTTTTAGGTCACCAAGTGTGAGATGGTTTGGAGAGGAGACCCCGAGCAGACCCGCTGATCAGGCTCTCATCTAGCTGGCATGGCTGTAGGCTCACTCAGTGGTTGCAGATGGTTTGGAGAGGAGACCCCGAGCAGACCCGCTGACCAGGCTCTCATCTAGCTGGCAGGGCTGTAGGCTCACTCGGTGGTTGCAGATGGTTTGGAGAGGAGACCCCGAGCAGACCCGCTGACCAGGCTCTCATCTAGCTGGCAGGGCTGTAGGCTCACTCGGTGGTTGCAGATTGTTTGGAGAGGAGACCCCGAGCAGACCCGCTGACCAGGCTCTCATCTAGCTGGCAGGGCTATAGGCTCACTCGGTGGTTGGGGATGGTTTGAAGAGGAGATCCCGAGCAGACCCGCTGACCAGGCTCTCATCTAGCTGGCAGGGCTGTAGGCTCACTCGGTGGTTGGAGATGGTTCGGAGAGGAGACCCCGAGCAGACCCGCTGACCAGGCTCTCATCTAGCTGGCAGGGCTATAGGCTCACTCGGTGGTTGGAGATGGTTCGGAGAGGAGACCCCGAGCAGACCCGCTGACCAGGCTCTCATCTAGCTGGCAGGGCTGTAGGCTCACTCAGTGGTTGGAGATGGTTCGGAGAGGAGACCCCAAGCACACCTTCTGACCAGGCTCTCATCTAGCTGGCAGAGCTGTAGGCTCACTCGTTGGTTGGAGATGGTTCGAAGAGGAGACCCCGAGCAGACCCGCTGACCAGGCTCTCATCTAGCTGGCAGGGCTGTAGGCTCACTCGGTGGTTGGAGATGGTTCGGAGAGTAGACCCCGAGCAGACCCGCTGACCAGGCTCTCATCTAGCTGGCAGGGATGTAGGCTCACTCGGTGGTTGGAGATGGTTCGGAGAGGAGACCCCGAGCAGACCCGCTGACCAGGCTCTCATCTAGCTGGCAGGGCGGTAGGCTCACTTGAGAGCCAGTCTCAGGGTAAGAGATCGCGAGGGGAAGGGTCCATATTCATCAGAAGGTTGGTGGAAAATCCCTAAAAAGGAGAGGGGCCAGGAATCAGGCCAGGGAAGAGGGTCCCTGGCCGGCACTCGTCATGGGTGGTCTCGCGCCTGGCGGGGGGACCTTCCTTGTTCAAGGTGCCTAAAAGCCTTAAAAGGCGGAACCTGCCAAGCGAGACGGCTGGTCTCCAGGGACTTTAACGCAGGAAAATCTTGCGGTGAGACGAGCGCTAACGGTCAGTTGATCTCGTGGATAGCATCCAAAGTGTGTCTCGCGCTCTTGGCTAACTATCAAGTGAGACGGCGGAAGATAAAAGCAGTGATTAAATAGCATCTAAAAAAAGTTTTTCGCGCTTTTGACTAGCTATTAAACAAGACAGCCGAAGAAGGAAGCAACGATTAATATGTAAAAGGCTTTAACAAAATATCCTTGGGACGAGAACATCTCGCTTTCCTTTTTCGAAGAATTGTCTATCAAAATTACAAATACTAGACAAGAAAAGAAAAAAGGTAAGAGAAGCCACTGCAGTTGATGATGAGCTACTCGCTGTCAGAAGAAGAGCTGCCGTCCGTCTCGCCGTACCAGTGAGGAACCAGGTCGCGGACAGTTACCGTCTCGGCATCCTCGCGCACCACCCCTAGCTCCTTCATCATTTTAAGAACAACCTCCGCCGTCTTGATGTTGGAGTCTCGGCAGATGGCGTCCACCTCGTCTACGGAGTAGCGGGAAGGCACAGTAAATTGGTCTGAGGGGGGTGTCGCGCTGTTCCGGAGGCCGAGATTTTCGGCTTTCAACTTCTTGTTCTCACCCTCCAACTCTTCAATGCGCGAGCGCATCCTGTTGGGCGTCTCGGCATCCTGCGGGAGGAGAGCGAGTAAGGGACTATAAAAAGCAGTAAGACTAGCGAAGCGACGGAGAGAACTTACCACGCTAGCCTGGCTCTATGTGAGGAGGTTGTCAGCAAAAACCAATCGCTTCTCCAGGTTGAGGGATTTCTCCCGCTCCGCGGCGAGACCGACCTCCGCCTCTTTCCACTTCCTGTTGTTGAACACGAGGCGGCGCGAGACTCGGTGCGCGAGCTCCAGGGAGCGAAACTGAGAGTAGGCACTTTTTAGAATGAGATCCCGCGATGCCTCGTTATCTACGGGCTCGGAACCAAGGCCGCCATACAGCCCAAACCCTAAGGAGAAGGCATGACTGGTGGGGGGGGGGGGTCCTGCTCTTTCTAGGAAGGGAGAAGGGTAGACACCGACAAGCGGTTGGCGTCTTTGTCCCATAGGAGAACCGGCTCGCCGGCGTCATCATCCGTCACAGGCCCCATATTGTAGTTAGGGTGCGAGGCGGGAGTCGGGCGGCTGGATGAGCCAGTCTCGCCAGGAGGGAGCTGAGAAGGCTGAACATTGCTGGGGGGAGCTGGCTCTGAAGAGATCGTCTCGCGGATGGGCGAGACGGGTATTCGGGGAGACGAGGGAGACGATAGGGAGATGGGGGACAGGGACCCCGCTGGCTCTTTTCTTTCTTTAGCAGATTTTTCCTTTTTGAAGGACACAAACTTTTCTTCTTCTTGGGGCTGAGGCGAGAAGTGCCCTCCCCCGCGGGCCTCTTCATGGGGGCAGGTGTCAGCGTGTCCTTCGCAGCCTCCGCCGCCATACTCGCCAAGGCGAGAGCTCGATTACTTTGGTTGGGGGGTGGACGGGGACGGTTCTCTCTCCTAGATAAGATGACAGTGAGCGGGGAGTGAGAATTTACAAGGATAAAGAGGGAAATAGAAGAGTACCTTCGCCGGGGAAGACGGCGGGAAGCGAGTCGAGGTCTCGCCGAAGGTATTGGACCTCGAAATTCTTCCCTGCGAAGAAATCACAGAGATCTTTCGCGACACCCCCCACCTTGGGGGTGTCATAATAGCACTCGGCAGGAGACACGAGGGCGAGAGGGATACCTCCCAGATCCCCGCGGATGAAGACAAATCGAGTCAGCCAGTGGTGGTTCTTGTTCGGCGTCTGGCACACCTTCAGGCCTTGGCCTGTGAAATAAGAGATGCCGTCGTCCTTTGCGTGGTAGACAAACAACTTGCGGAAGGCAGTTAAACTAAACTCAATGCGCTCTCGCCGCAGGTAACAGGCGAAAGCGATCAGCATGGAGATGGCGTTGGGGTTGAATTGGGCCGGGACGACCCCAAAGTACTTCAGCACTAGCTTGACCTCCGGCCAGAGGGGAAGCCGCAGCCCCGCCTCGAAGTGCGAGATGGGGAAGGCCAGCTCGTTGGGGTAGAAGGTGTTGATACACTCGCCAACTTTGGGCGGGCGAGACAGATAACCGTTGGCGAGGTACTCGCTGGCGAAACGAGCGTGGTCTTCCTCTGGCAGCCTGCCGAGAGGGAAGTCGTGGTCCACAAACCGCTTTCCGCAACGGCTGCACCCCTCGCCCTCTTCCATCTTTTTCTTTCCCATGGCGGGCGAGAAGGCAACAAAAGAAGGAGATGACGGTTCAGAGAGAGAAGGACGCGAGATGAGGAGAGAGACGGGAGCCGCGATGAAAGAAACGACTTAGAGTAACAAAATTAGAGAGTCCTGGGTTGGAGATATTTATAAGGGATAAGGGAGAGAGGGGATTAAGTGGGAAAGTCAGGCGGCGGGAAATGAGGAGACACCCCGACGCTTCGTCTCTCTCTCTCTCTCTCTCTCTCTCTCTCTCCCTCACTCACTCTCTAGAACCCAAGAGGCGGGGGCGCCGCAGCAATCTTTTCGAGGGAAAAGCCATCATTACAAAACAAATCAAAAAAATAGCTAATCATGATAATGATGAAAAGACGGCATGATATGACTAATACAGTACCAAAAGTTAAAATAGATCACCCCGCAGAAGGGGACATCTCGCCCAAATAAGTTTTATACAACCCGTCAGTAATCAAACAACGAAATTGACATAAATATAAGGAGGACCTGGAGAGGGCGAAACGGGACCGCGACAGTTTAGTTCCGCACCCACTGCCAGCGACCATCTTTACCTCCCGCGCATGGAGGGCGGCCAGGAAGATGAAAGGCGCGAGCAGCGATCACGCCGCGGCGCGCAAGACGAAGATGTTCGTCCGTCTCGTTTAAGATGGCTTGGGGATCGGTCCCGTCTAGTACCCCATCCGCTTCCATCCTGGCGGAAAGGCGGTGATAATCTGCTTCTATCCACTCCATGCGCCGGTCAAAGGCTTGCTTCTCCAGCTCCATCTCGCGGATTATGTGCGTATATTTACGAAACATCCTGGCTGTCCTCCGCTTCAATTTCCAGGGGGTCCATGAGATCACCCAAGTAGTCCTCGATCTCGCCAGGATGAGGAAGAGGCGAGAGGGGGGGGGGGGAGACGCGGGAGCTTCCTCAGTATCGAAATCAAATTGGACGCCTGCGAAAAGAGCGAGAAATCACAAGCAAGGATGAGCCCGTGCGAATCGGATAAAAGAAGGCGAATCAACGGGGAGGCGAGAAGGGAGAAGATCTTACTGGGGATGCGAGGGTTCCCCACAACTTGCGAGAGGTTTTCTCTCCGCGAGGGGGGTAGGGAGGATGCCTTGGGCGAGTCAGTGCGCTGATGAGCTTGGTTTATTTCATCGGGAGGATTGGCAGGCACAGGTGAATCAGGAAAACTTTCCTGAAAAAGCGTAGTCAGCAGGCGAGACCAGATAAGGGAAAGAGTAATGCGATTACCTGCTTCTCTCCGGAAGAAGCGAATGGGTTGTATGTTGAAGGGGCAGAGGTGGTGGCACCCGCCGAGAGAGGGGGGCAGACGGCTTTCGTCTTCTTTAGGCGAGAGAGCGGAGAGGCTAAGGGAGGAGTGCGCCCCAGGTCCGGGAATAGGGCGTCCGTGTTGGCTTTGTTTCACCTTCGCACAATCACGAGGCGCTCGCGGAAGCTTTGGCTGTGAGACATTCTGAAGGAGGAAGAAACGAAGGCTAAAGTGTCTCAAATAAAGACTGGGATCTCATATTTATAGTCCCCATAGGGGAGGGGGACCCACCAAAGATTCAAATTGAGGAATCCTAGCATCGCGAGCCACGGTTGAACTATCTTTCCGAGGTTAGGGCAACCTCGAAAAGAGCGGGGATTGTGTACAACCTTGGGCTCGCGAGAGGTGAGCCAAGCAAGCAAAGAAGGAGGATTGGCGAGAGGGGAGGAGGCCCACCTACAGGAGGCGAGAGGTGTGGACAGCCCACAGCGATAGGCGAGACCTCTTGTTAGGCGAGACCTCCTAGGGGGCGAGATGGCCCACCGGGCGAGAGGCCGGCGAGACGGACGGGGTGGTCGTCTCGCCTGACAGTTCTTTCCCCACTCGCCACATGTGAAAAGAGATGTCTTTACCTTTTTACCCCCAAGGGGGATTTTACCTCTATGCCCCAGGTAATTTTACGCTTCTACCCCTGGAGGGCTGCGTATAGCCCTCCAGAGCAGCAGAGGTTGGCTATTGGTAGACCCAGCACACGGTGTTTTGGTCATTTCAGGTTAATTCAGAAGTGATATTTGTAGATCAGATTCAGAGGCCTATAAATAGACCGATAAGGTGTCTGGGAGAGGGGTTGTTGAACCTTTCCACTATCTTCTTCACAGACACCTAGTTCAGTACTGGCTAGGGAGGGAAAGACCTTCAGTTCTTCCGGGTAAGAGGTGGGACCTCCGAGCTGAGCCCCATCGGTATGTTTCCAGGCTTTCGACTCTCGTCAAGAGGATAGCGCAGGGAGAGTACGTGTGGGTTGCATCCTGTTTTGAAATTTAGGAGGGATCAGAAAGCTGGTTCCAACAATCTCGGCCCCAGTTCTGCTGGTATTACTGGAGCCGGAGATGTCTTACTACACCGACAAAGATGATCTCATTCAATGGTTTGAAGATGCAGCTTCCATCAGGTAAGTGTTGGATGCCTTCAAGTGCCAACTTTTTGCCATTATATTCAAGGAAAAGGAACGGGACTACTTCCACCAGCTTCCACCCAATTCAATCTACTACTTCGAGGATATGCGTAGGGGCTTACAGTTGAAATTCTCAACGTCGAAGAAGAAGTAGAAGGGTGCAGAGTTATTGTTTGCAGTCAAGCAAGGGGCCAGAGGAGACATTGAGGAGGTATGTTGACAGGTTCTGGGAGGAGGTTCTCCTAGTCAACTAGATGATAGGGTATACCCTGATGATGACCTTCATACTTGGGATTTGTCAAGGGTTCTTCAGAATGGAGCTGAACTCAGAGCCTTCTCTCTCCTTCGAGGAGTTGATAAAGAGAGCGACAAAGAAAATCGAAGGGGAGGCAGTGAATAGTGTTTGCCAAAAAGTTGGCTAAGTTGGGGGAGAGCGAAGTGAAGGAGCAGGTAGGACACATGCAACTGGAGGTAAGAAGAAGGGACAAACTAAGAGGACAGGGGTTTCAAGGACAACACTGAGGATAAGGGAAAGGATGGGGACAGTAAGAGCAAATTAACCGGTCGATCGGGAGGCTGCAGTGAGGGCCCGTTCATGGCCAGTGAAGAGGATTTCAGGGTGGAGGGATCTTCAACTGTGGGCAAGGATGGTTAAGACCCCTAGGGTGGAGACTGGCCTAGAGGCCTCTCCTACCCACACCACCGCAAGCTATGACTATCATGCGAAGAGGAAGAGGGTGTTGGAGATCATGCTTTGCTCATGGTTGCGGTGTATGCACACAAGAAATCAATTAAAACAGTCACAACAAGACATAGGGTAGAATGTACCTCTAGAGAATAGAAAATCTGGAGGTGCGGAGGCACTGTAGTGACAAAGTTGGGGAAGGTTCCACAACAATAAGAGAGGCCGATCGCCTCACCTCTTAGTTCACGTTGAACCCGAACAGTCAACCGATCCACTCCGTTGATCGAAGGAGTAGAGGGAAGAGGCTTAGACCTAGTCCTTCTTCAAACCGCAGGTAACCCCAAGTGGCCGAACCACACCAAGTTGCCGGAAGGGAAGAGGAGTTCCAAATCTCCAGAGGAGGATGCTTGGGGCTCGGGATCAGTAGAGGGCTTCACCAGCACGAGCCGGTCGCCAGAGCAGACCAGGAAGCAACACCCTAGAGGAGCACAACGACGTCATCAGGATGGCTCCAGGAATCACGGTGCCAGTGATAGAAAGGCTCCAGGAATCGCCGCTTGAAGCCTCCGTCGGGTAAGCCCAGGTAAAAGCTGCGATACCTTCTTTGAGCCGAAAACCCTATTTCATTTCTTATGTTTAATCCTTGACCAAAAAGTCTTATATACATCCGATAAGTGGGACTTTGCTATTGAACAAAGATCCACCCTCCAATTTGATCATGACATAACTTCAATCCACATAGGGTACTATGGTTGATTGAGATAAGAAATTATGCCGTCTAACTATCAAGAACTCGGTGAACCAATTCACTGCGTCAATTAATAGTCGCACAAAATTACAACTCGTCTTGGTCTAAGCATGTCAAAAATGACATTGAGAATGCACAATTATTATGGTATCTTGATCGCATGCCACATGAAATCAAGTACCAACATAAGTCGAACTTAGACTGTTCCCTTTTATTTGGTGTGACCTTACAGAGGAAGCATGTTTCCCCTAGCGATAATATGAGAACTTTTTTTATGTACAATAAGAGACTTTATCAGTGCATTATAGTCTCTATAGCAACATGGCAGCAAGGTAATGAAAATAGATGATCAGTGTCTTCCTTTGTCACATGATATTATAAATATTGTGCAAAATTAGACCGTGTCACTTTCGCACAATATTCATCTTTCTTGGTCTCATAAGCGAATTATTTCTATAACTACATTAGTTATATTGCATGCGTTATAATTTCACTTTGCCAAGGGGCCTGCCAATATCATGACCCAAAAGACGGGGACAAAAGCTATCTCGATATGAAGATTTCTTACGCACAAGCATGAGCAACAAATCACAATATTTATTGCTATAAAGAGATAGTTTTTCAACTGTAATCACATTGCCGACACTGATACGATAAATCTTCACATCTCATATCTAAGATTCATAAGACACGTTGAGAACATTAATGACACTAAACACAATCCAAATAATGTTACAACATAGCAGGTAGAACTCAATATGTATGAGATACACACACATACATATCCATATGATTAAACAATAGTCATATATCAACATGTGTAGAACAACAATGTACTTTAATCAATATGACAATCTTAACTCGGTAATCAATGTTCCTCTTTGATTACCACGATCGCGAGCAAAACATAAGATTATGTGATGAATAAAACTCAGGGTTCTACTGTTCATGACCAAGAGCATCTTCCTGAACCTAACATGAGATACAACACAATCAAGGAACAAAATGAAAAAAAAATATTCTTGATTATGAACAAAAATAATGGAAGGAAATCACAACTTTCAAAACTCTATATCCTTCAATCTCCCACTTGTTTTTAAAGTTTTTCAACCAAAAGAAAGGGAGCAACCTACAAAATCATTCAACAAGCCACTCTCCATTGTCTTGCAACCCCATGGATTCGAAATGAACTTCGCCCTTGGATTGAAATAAAGGTTTCATGAAGGGATCAACTATGTTGTTATTGGCGTCTATCCATAAAAGAGCAATTTTGCCTTCCTCAATGAAGTCGCGTGTGACAAAATACTTCATATCCATGTATTTTGTTTTATGATGTGACTTTGGCTCCTTGATTTGAGAAATAGAAGTGCTATTATCGCAAAACAAAATCAAGGGCCCTTCACTCGATGCAACAACTACAAGTTCCTGAAGGAACTTCTTTATCCAAACTCCCTCCTTGCCAGCTTCTACAGCCTCCATGACTTCTGCTGCGGTGGTTGAGTCGATAGTGGTTGATTATTTGCAACTGCGCCAACTCACGGCCCCACCATTTAGAAGAAACACAAACCCAGATTGAGATCTCCTGTCATTCTGGTCTGACATAAAACTAGTATCTGTGTAACCATCTATAGCTAGCTCTTTATGCCCTCCAAAAACAAGAAACTTATTCTTGGTCCTTTTCAGGTACCTAAGAATATTTTTGACAGCAGTCCAATGATTAGGATCAGGCGAAGCCTGATGTCGGCTAGTCATGCTTAGAGCATACGCGACATCTAGTCTTGTACAGGTCATGACATGCATAATGGAACCTATAGCCGAGGCATAGGGCCCATTTTTCATGTATTCAATGTCTTTATGCGTTGTGGCGCAGTGAGACTTGCCAAGTTGTACAAACATTTTCATTGGCACATTTCCTTTCTTACAAGTTCTCCATATTAAACCTTTCTAAGATTTTGTCAATGTAAATACTTTGACTTAGGCCAATGAGCCTTCACGTCCTGTCCCTATATATCTTAATTCCCAAGATATATTGGGCTTGACCCATGTCCTTCATTGAAAAAATTGTTTTCAATGAATCTCTTGTTTGTTCCATTAAAGATAATCCATTCCCCATTAACAGAATATCATCAACATATAAAACCAAAAAAATGATGTGACTCCCACTGATCTTCTTGTATATACAAGGTTCTTCCTTGCTTTGACTGAACCTAAGAGTTTTAACTCTTCATCAAAGCATTTGTTCCAACTCCTCGATGCTTGCTTCAAGCCATAAATGGCCCTCCAAAGTTTGCACACTTTGTTGTTATTATCCGGATCTTCAAAACCTTGAGGTTGCTTCATAAATACATCCTCATTAAGTTTTCCATTCAGGAATGCTGTTTTGACATGCAATTGCCATATTTCATAATCATAAAAAGCAACAATAGCCAACATGATCCGAATCATTTTGAACATTACAATAGGGGAAAATGTTTCATCATAGTCAATCCCTTGGACTTGACTGAAACCTTTTGCAACAAGTCTCACCTTGTAGGTTGTCATGTTGCCATTCATGTCCATATTCCTTTTGAAAATCCACTTGTTCGAAATGGATTACTTTCCATCGGGAAGGTCAACCAAGTCCCACACTTGGTTGTCATACATGGATTGTATCTCAAATCTCATGGCTTCTTGCCAGGGACTTGAATCCATCCTATTAATTTCTTCTTCATAAGTTAAGGGATCTTTAGAGTCAATAACCAAGTCTTCATGAAAACCCATGTAAAGGTCAGGTTTCCTCCTCACCCTCGTGGACTTTCTTAGTTCCTTTTGCTCATTTAACTCCCTTTGAGTTTCCCGAATTTCTTCTACAATTTCTTGTGAAATTGATTCAGGATCAACACAAGCCAAGGGACAACCTGGTGGGGGTAGTATGGACCTCTTCAACAAACATTTGTGGAGGTGTATGGCTCATACTCCCACTGAGCAAAGGAACTTCATGTGACATGTCATGATCTTCTTGAATGTCAAGATTTATTTCATGATCACGCCCTAGTATTTCCTCTTGAATCTCTTCAAGTATCATCCTACTATCACAGACTTTCATTCTTTTAAGAAATTCTTTCTCTAAGAATGTAGCACCCTTCTTTACGAATGTGGTATTCGTCAGCTTGTGCCAAAAGTTATAACCTTTCATTTCTCTTGGGTATCCTATGAAGAAGCATTTATCCGCTTTGGGTTCTAATTTGGTCGACAACATACGTTTGACTATTAGAACCCTACTTGTGATTTGGACTAGTTTCACTATTAGGATTGATGACCCACCATGTATAGTCTAAGGTCATTTGTTAGTTCCAGTGTTAAGGATCAATTACTTTAGGTTAGTTCACTGAGACCTACCTTCAAAAGGCTTCAGAAGACTTCAGAGACTCAAGACTTAAGAGACAAGTCAATTTTGAAGATTGTAGAAAAAGGAGTTCGACGATAGCTGATCTCAGATCGACGATCGTCGATCTCATATCGACAAACTCAGAGTTCCTTCTCTGAGTTGAGCTCGAGGAAAGTATAGCTCAGGTCTACGAATTGTGAGCTTATCTTAGGATCTCAGCTCGACGAAGTGCCTTCTCAGCTCGACGAACTTGGAGCTCAGTTTGGCAAGTGCTTTTTCTATTCGATGATCTTGGAGCTCAGCTCGACGAAGGAGAATTATCAGCTCAACGAACTTAGAGCTTAGGTCGACAAAAACTTTCCTTAGTTCGACTAACTCCATCCAGGTTCTGTTCGACTATCTTCTCTCAGTTTCTCAGACCGTCTAAAACAATTCGATTTCAGATTATTTCAAATATTCAGACAGTAATACTCCGATAATTAATGCTCATATTCTCAAGAATATAGCCATTCCTGGCAGCGTTAATTAAGGATTTTAACAGAATTAATACTTAACATATTTACTAGGACAGTTAGGGAAATGCATTGAAGACAATATTCAGCCGTTCCAATTCCCAGAAAATATGCAGATGACTTCAAGTATTTGAATTTCAAAATCAACAATCAGATATAAAAGATTTTTAGAAGATTGCCATGCACAGGTCTAACAGCTAGAATTTACTGAGTAAGGAAGAAGAAGAAAATAAAATATCTGCATTCTGAGAACAAGAACAAGAGACACAGAACATCTTGTTCATCTCCATTCTTCTTCTTCTTCAAGTTTTATTCCAGCAACACAATATATACATTCTGAGACTGATAGCTCAATCACTCAGAGATATTTACTAGAAGAAGAAGTGCTCATCTTGAAGGCCTACACCCTGAGCAATGCTTCCATTCTCCTGAACTACTCTACATCTCAGGGGGAGTTTTGACAACAACATCGATCCACTAGTCTTCTCAGAGCTTTGAGAAAGAGAAGACAAAATTAGTTTTCTTTTTACCTCACTATAAAAGGGTTTCTAACTCCCTTTAAAAGTTAACCCCTTGGTTGTTAAGTCTCCTGATCAAAAGACTTAGTTTGGTTTTTGGGCACCTGATCAAAAGCTCAAAGGGTTACTAGATCTCCCTTGAAAATAGATCTTTTGGTGATAAAGAACTTGAGCAAAAACCTATGGTGGCACGACACCTGATCAAAAACTTGTAGTGGATTCCTACTAGGGTGGTAGAAGAGTGGATGTACCCAAGTTTTAGGGGAACCACTATAAAATCTTTGTGTCGTCTGGTTGCACTATTTGTTATTTTCTCTGCTGTGATTTCTGTGTTTTATTTCTTCCCATATACATATAGATTTCACTTATTTTAATCCGCTATAAAAATTAATCAAAAGATTTTTATTACTCTATTCACCCTCCTCTATAGTTAGTGTGATCGATCCCTTCACTTTCATTGACATACGCCTTGCAACCCCAAATTTTGAGAAAAGATATAATGGGAGGCTTGCTCGCCCATATATCATGAGGAGTTTTATCAACAAATTTTGTTGGAATAATATTTAATGTGTGAGCCGCAGTGAGGAGTGCATGACCCCAAAAGTATAAAGGCAGATCGGTCTAACATAACATGGAGCGAACCATGTCTAGTAGGGTTCAGTTTCTCCTTTTGGAGACACTATTCCACTGAGGGGTGCCAGGTGGAGTAAGTTGTGGTATAATGCCACACTCCTTTAGGTAAGAAGTGAACATATTGCTCAAGTACTCACCTCCACGATCAATTATCAAGATTTTTATTTTCTTTTCAAGCTGATTCTCTACTTCATGCTTGTATTCCTTGAATTTCTCAAGGGCATCACTTTTATGTCTCATGAGATAAACATAGCCATAGCGACTATGATCATCTGTAAAAGTGATGAAGTACTTATAACCAACTCTTGCACCAGAGCTCATTGGACCACATACATCAGAGTGTATCAATTCCAATAAGTTGTTCGCTCTTGTACCTTTCCTTTTGAAAGGTGCCTTGGTCATCTTACTTGTTAAACATGATTCTCATGTAACAATTGCATCAAGGGCAAAGGAATCCAAAAGATTAGCTTGATGATATTTCTTTGAGTTTTTCGTTTATGTGACCAAGACGGAGGTGTCATAAGAGTGTCTCATTAGAATGAGATAACTTAAGTCTCTTGTTATTGATATTTAGAATAGTTTTATCTTCAACTATAATAAGCAAATATAAACCATTTGAAATGAAAGCATTCGCATAAAATAGACCTTCCTTCTTAATAGTCATTTGTGAATTGTTTATCTCAAAACAAAAACCTTCCGCGTCCAAGCATGACACAGAAATGATGTTACGAAAAACAAAGCGACATGATTAACATCTTTCAAAATTAAACACAAACCACTAGGTAAGTGAAGATCAAGGGTGCCTACAGCAATAACAGAGATGCTCGCACCATTTCCAACCTTCAGCACAACCTCTCCCTTGGAGAGTGGTTTCCTATCCCTTTGTGACTATACATTAAAAACTAAGTGAGCACACGATCCGGTATCCATTACCCAATCTAGGATAGTGGTGGCTAAGTTTAAATTTAATTAAATAACAAATATACCTTTGGGACGCTTGCGCTCAATCTTGCCTTCATCCAAGTCACGCTTATACTTGGGGCAATTTATCTTGTAGTGTCCTTTCTCATGACAATGGAAATATTCAGTGACAGACGTTGGAGAATTCTTCACTTTGCTTCCCTTGTAGTTGCTCGATTGAGCTCCTCCCTTATTGCCTTTGAATGAGGAATCTCTACTAGAGGTTTTGTTAGCAACGTTGTTTTTATTCTTGAAATGCTTCTTGCTACTAGACGCAATAGCCAAGACAGAATTTGCCTTTGTCTTACCTATGTCCACCTCAGTAGTTTTGATGGCATTATGGAGCTCATTTATGGTCATCTTCCTCCCATGCATATGATAATGCATTATAAAATCCTTGAAGGAGTATGTAAGAGACCCCAAAATGATATCCTCAGCAATGTCTTTAGGAATTTAAGAATTCAATTTCTCCAATTTCTCCAGATAGCCCTGCACCTTAAGGAAGTACACTGAGATAGATTCACCCTCCATCATCTTGCACCTTGTGAGTTCTATGGTGGTCTTATAGCGCTCTTTCTGAGCACTATCAGTGAACATATTCTCCAATTGTGCCACGATTTCCTTGGCAGGAGTATCAAGAAATTTCCTCTGCAACTGATTACCAATACTGTCTAAGATCACTGTCTGTACAATACGCTGTTGGTCATCCCATTTCTTTTGTTCCTCCTTTTCAATATTAGTTGGTTTGCCTTTCTCCTTCTCTTCTGGGCAATGGTCATCCAGAATTTGTTGGAGATTTTCCAAATGCAACACGATATTTAACTTGAGGATCCAATCAGAATAGTTTGACCAGTCATTAGCAAGCAGACTTTTATCAATCATGTAACGTAGAAAATTCGGAAGGATTTTGATATCCCCCTCACTCTGATTTCCCCGATCACTTGAAATTTTCAATTTGGAATAAATTTTGATTCTTTATTAAATTTTTTTAAGGAAATAGATCACCTATTTTATGACACACACTATACATTATTTTGATATGACGCTCTAAAAATACTAAATTTTTTGAAATTCATTTTCATGAATTCCTTTCTCATATAAATATCATTATCATAATCATATAAAAAGATTCGTATACATGTTTCTCTAAAAAAAGAGGAAAAAAGAATAAGAGTCCATGAAAAATGTATATTAAAAAAATATAGCTACCACTCAAGATCCCTTCCAAACAAGTGGACTCATCCCTTTTGTTTGTTCAGGTAGGTACAAGACACCAATCATAACCTTTTAAGTAAATCTTAAACCTTATGACTCTTGTAGATAACATACTTGATAAAAAAAATAAGAAAACCCTTTTCCAAAAGATTCAAGCCTAGATCTTGAAAATTTTGTTTAAGAAAACTCATTTTTTGGGCAATTGGTGCAATCAAGATATTCCCACAAGATGCGCAAACCGTG
Source organism: Platanthera guangdongensis (assembly GCA_039583875.1). NCBI lineage: Eukaryota > Viridiplantae > Streptophyta > Magnoliopsida > Asparagales > Orchidaceae > Platanthera > Platanthera guangdongensis. The sequence continues at coordinate 84,795,774 of CM077154.1, read as the reverse complement.
CCTCACACAAAATTCACTCATCTGCGACATAATATCAAGCTTACACAAGCTCCACTATGTCTAGTAATTGAAATAACACTCATGATCAGTCAAAGCTACTAGCTTAAGTGGATAAGATGATAAGAAAAACCAATCTTAACTTTTTATTTTGTAAATTCCTTTTAAAAAAAACTAAGGAACCAAAAGAAAAACCTAACACACAGGCATTCTAATTATTACAACCATAACAACAATTACATTCCAGAGATCTAAAAGGACATAATAAAAAGAACTAGATAGGGACAGTTCATGTCGCCCAAGCTCCAAGAAACATTTAGATCATTCTCCTTTGTATATTTATGAATAAATATATAAAGAGAAGATCTCCATATGATCCAAAAGGAATGGATCATAAAACGATCGGAGCTTAAGACATGACGAAACCAAAACTAAATGAGCACTAGAACAAAACTAGCACTATTGCCATGAGTAAAACCGCAACGTACGCTCTGATACCACTGTTGGAGATCATGTTTTGCTCATGGCCGCGGTGTATGCACACAAGAAATCAATTAAAACATTAACCACAAGACATAGGGTAGAATATACCTCTAGAGAATAAAAAATCTCTAGGCGCAGAGGCGCTGCAATGACGAAGTTGGTGAAGGTTCCACAACAACGAGAGCGACCGATCGCCTTACCTCTTGGTTCACCTTAAACCCGAACAGTCAACCGATCCACTCCGTTGATCGGAGGAGTAGAGGGAAGAGGCTTAGACCTACTCCTTCAAACCACTGGTAACCCCAAGTGGCCGAACCACACCAAGTCGCCGAAAGGGAAGAGAAGTTCCGAATCTCCAAAGGAGGATTCCTAGGGCTCGAGATCAGCGGAGGGCTTCACCAGCACGAGCCGGTCGTCGGAGCAGACCAGGAAACAACACCCTAGAGGAGCACCACGACGTCATCGGGATGGCTCCAGGAATCGCGGCGCCAGCGACGGAAAGGCTCCAGGAATCGCCGCCTGAAGCCGCCGTCGGGTAAGCCCAGGTAAAAACTGCGATACCTCCTTTGAGCCGAAAACCCTATTTCGTTTCTTATGTTTAATCCTTGACCAAAAAGCCTTATATACATCCGATAAGTGGGGCTTTGATCTTGAACAAAGATCCACCCTCCAATTTGATCATGACATAACTTCAATCCACATAGGGTACTATGGTTGATTGAGATAAGAAATTATGCCGTCTTACTATCAAAAACTCGGTGAACCAATTCACCGTGTCAAATTAATAGTTGCACAAAATTACAACTCGTCTTGGTCTAAGCATGTCAAAAATGACATTGAGAATGTGCACTTATTATGGTATCTTGATCGCATGCCATATGAAATCAAGTACCAACATAAGTCGAACTGAGAATATTCCCTTTCATTTGGTGTGACCTTACAGAGGAACCATGTTGCCCCTGGAGACAATACGACAACTTATATTATGTACTATAAGAGGCTTTATCAGTGCATTATAGTCTCCATAACAACATGACAGCAAGGTAATGAAAATAGATGACCAGTGTCTTCCTTTGTCACATGATATTATAAATATTGTGCAAAATTGGACCGTGTCACTTTCGCACAATATTCATATTTCTTGGTATCATAAGCGAATTGTTTATATAACTACATTAGTTATATTGCATGCATTACAATTTCACTTTACTAAGGGGACCGCCAATATCATAACCCAAAAGACGGGGACAAAAGATATCTCAATATGAAGATTTCTTACGCACAAGCATGAGCAACGAATTAAAATATTTATTACCATCAAGAGATAGTTTTTCAACTGTAATCAAGTTGCTGACACCGATACGATAAATCTTCACATCTCATATCTAAGATTCATAAGACACGTTGAGAACATTAATTACACTAAACATAATCCAAATAATGTTAGAACACAGTAGGTCGAACTCAATATGTATGAGATACACATACATACTTATCCATATGATTAAACGATAGTCATATATCAACATTTGTAGAACTACAATGTACTTTAATCGATATGACAATCTTAACTCGGTAATCAATGTTTCTCTTTGATTACCACGATCACGAGCAATGCATACGATTTTATGATGAATAAAACTCAGGGTTCTACTGTTCAGGGCCAAGAGCATCTTCCCGAACCTAACATGAGATTCAACACAATCAAGGAACAAAATGCAAAAAAAACATTCTTGATCATGAACAAAAATAATTGAAGGAAATCACAACTTTCAAAACACTATATCCTTTAGAGGAAACATGAGGGAGATTCTAGCCAGAGGGGGGAAGTGTTGCCTTATTATGAATTCTATCTGGAGGAAGGTCACGCAACGACCATCTGCCCAGAATTCTTACCCAGAATTCTTAGAGTTGAGAAGGGCGAGAAGCCCGACACAGCAGCAGCAGTAGGTGCAAATTGAATAGATTATAATATGAAGAGCGGGGGAGGAAGATAGGTGTGAGGAATGGGCTAATGTGTGAACCTGAGGAGGGATCGAGGTGATCTTTGGGGGAGTAGGGGTTGAGGCCACCTGAAATGGGAGTCTTCAAACAATGTTTCAGAGGAGTGTTGCCATGACCTCCCTGATCCTACCGCTGGAGGAGAGGATTACCTCCTTGTATAATGATATGCCAATCTATGAGGACCAGTTTTGTGATGCCTTGGTGAACTAGACGACCATAGAGAACTTTACAGTCTCCAAGATCCTGGTCGTCAATGGAAGTTCAGTGAATGTAATCTTCAAGAAAGCATTTGATGAGATGAAGGTGTAAGCATGGAGGGTGCAGGCCTCGGACGGACCGTTGTTTGTGTTATCCAGGGAAAGGAAGGAGATGGAGGGAGGAATTAGACTCCACATGATGTTCATGGGAACATCCAAGAACTTCCAGTTCATCATTGTGGATGCCCCGAGCAGTTACAACGCCATCTTTGGATTCCCCCTCATCAGTGCTTTCTATTGCATGCCCTTGTCAATCCACCAGTGCCTCAAGTTCAATAGTGGGGGAGTAGATCCGGATTTTGGGACCCTAAGGTGGCAAGGCAGTGCTACGCATTGTGGTCAACACCATTTCATGGCAAGGAAAGGCGGAGGAGTTCAGTAGGGTTCTAAAAGAGCAGGCTAGAGTTATGACGGAAGTAGAGGAGGAAGTAGATGATGAAGTTGAGGAGGGAGAGGTCCTCGCCCAAGGTGGGAGGATTGAGAGTGAGTTAGAGGAGTTGTCTCGACTAGAGGCAGTGGAGGAAGTTGTGGATAGGGAGGTCCTTACCCAGGATGGGAGGACGAAGAAAGTGCAGGTCCCCACATGGAACGTTGAGCCTTAATTGGGACCAAGTGAAGATCTTTGCTTGCATCCCATGGAACGTGGACATCTTTTCCTAGGGGGCCATAAACATGTCGGACATTAATGCGGATGTGGCGTGTCATCGCCTCAATCTCGACCCAGGTGCCCACCACATCCGCTAAAATAGGAGGTCTATAGTTGACAAGCAGGAGGAGCCTATCTGAGAGGAGATGGAGAAGCTACGGAAGGCCGGGTTTGTATCAGAGATCCAATATCCAAGATGGATCTCCAATGTGATAATGGTGAAAAAAAGGATGTCAGAAGGAGGATATGTGTCAATTTATCTCTTTTAAATAAACACGCCCTAAGGATTTTTACCCTTTGTCTATGATCGACGCGCTAATAGACTCAGCTGTCGGTTTTGCTGTAATGAGTTTTTTTGGATGACTTTTCAAGTTATCATCAGATCAAGATGCACCCGCCGGATGTCAAAGATGTCTCCTTCATCACTCAAGATGGGTACCATTATTACAAGATGATGCTCTTTAGGTTAAAGAATACTAGGGCGACATATCAAAGGATGATGGATCAAGTCTTCTGGGAGCAGAGGGGAAGGAACTTGAAGGTCTATATGGATGACCTGATGGCGAAGAGCAAGGATGTGAGCTCTCACCTCCAGGATCTGGTGGAAACTTTTGCCATCCTGCGGAAGTTCAAGATGAGGCTGAACACCCTGAAGTGTGTTTTTGGATCCAACCGGGGAAAGTTTTTGGGTCATCTCCTTACCCGATGGGGGTTTAGCCCAACCTTGATAAGGTAAAGGCAATACTAGAGTTGGAATCACCACGAAGCCCCAAAGAGATTCAGCCCTAACAGGAAAACTTGCTGGGCTGAGCAGGTTCCTCTCTTGGGTAGGAGAGAAGTGTTCCTTTTATTCAAAGTGTTGTGAGGCAATCAAAAGTATGAATAGTCCAGGGAGTGCAAGGAGGCCTTCCAAGCCCTAAAGGTTCAACTCAATAAGGCTCCACTACTCTAAGGACCAAAGGAGGGGGGAAATTTAACTTTATACCACAGGGTGGGGCCAGAGGCTATGAGATACATCCTGGTCTTGGAAGAAGGTAAGAAGAAGATGCCAATCTACTAAGTCAACAAAATCATAAAGAAGACAGAGCTTCGATACCCGATCCTAGAAAAGTTGGCATTTGCCTTGATCATCTCAGCAAGGAAGATTACGCCTTATTTCCAAGTACACTCAATCCGGGAAGTGACTGATAATCCCCTCCACAACATCTTAGTGGGGGTCAAGCACTCAGGAAGACTAGCGAAGTGGTTTGTGAAATTGAGCGAGTTAGACATCTCTTCTCGTCCCTCAGCTGTCAATAAAGGACCAAGATGTAAGACCCCCCCAACATTTACCCCGGGTCGGGCCGAAGGGGATCTTACTTGCCCAAGACGTCCACTCAGTGCTCCTTAAGGGGTAACGACCCACTCTACAAAGTACTAGTTGACCTCCTTGCTCGGCTAGAATCACAACATTCACATCTCATCACAGAGTTTAACAAAAGCATTAACATGGAGACACAACAAATATATATTACAATATATATTTAAAAGGAAATGTAAAAGGCCATAGCCATTGTTTATACACAAAGCTCGTAGTCTATATAGCACTATAACTAACAACTCTCTCTCTCTCTCTCTCTCTCTCTCGACTCTGCTTTCTAGTACTCACATCTCGAAACTCTAGAGACGATAGGGGTGCCTCTGCTCGAGTAGTCCTATCAGCTAGCGTATCGTCCTATAGCAGTTGGTCGCTACGTTGCCCTATCTCCTGTGAATGGTTATTAAAATAACTATTAGTCACAGAGCTAAGTGAAAACAAATCTCCTCCCAGGATCCATATCCTGGGAACGACCTCACACACCCAACAAAAGTAGATAGCTGAATCATGAGAGGGTTAGTACATCATTTCATAAATAAGCTAGGCGCAACCAAAAAGAGATGAACATGGTATAACTGGACTAGAATCAGCAATATACATCAGTTATAATTTAGAATCCACTAGTATAACAACACAACAGGTATTCACAACCCATAAAAATAGCACAGACATTCACAACGGCGTACACATCGCAGACATTCATAGCTGGGTACATATCACAAGCATTTATAGCCGCATACACATCGCAGGCATTCACAGTCGCATACACATCACATGCATTCATAGCCATGCACAACACCCTATGTCGACATAGTATGAACCGCTTCTTTTCAAGCAGGGTAGCGAGCCCTGCAGGCCTCACCAATGTGGCCGTCAGTGATAGTGGCAAGTCCTGCCACTTTTGGGTGTGGTGGTACCGCATAGCCTAGGCCCTAACATACAACCCTGTGTACTCTTGGATGTGAGTGACATCCGACGATTCAACATTTTGGCTGACCAGTGGAGGAAATCCAATGTGGAAAACATAACGGTCGGTCACCCGTGGTACTCATCTCCTTGTCACCTTGAGTTGTCAAACTTCTCGTACCGGTACGAATGGTCTGCGGAAGTGACTGACCCGCAATGGTTTACCCCAAGCAATTTACAACCAAACATGTAAAAATAGTTTTGTTAGCATACACCAGGTCTATAGCGGCTTACCCTACTATGCTTTAAATAATTCGGTCATACGACACTTGGCTCGACTTTCGACAAGAAGCGTGGGAGCACTTTATTTTGGGCTAACTTAGGAGGAACATCTCAACTTGCTGGAACCCCACCGATGTTTAGGGTTGATTTGGGCTAGGTTCACTATTAAGACTATTAGATGGCCCAACATGTATAGTCTAGGGTCATAGGTTTTTATCAGTGTAAAGGTTAGTCAACAACCTAGATTAATTGGTTTTAACCTTCAGAAGACTTAGAGACAAAAGACCTCCAGAGAAAAGCAGTTTTCTAAGAGTCAAGAAAGTCGTTTGAAGATTAGCTGAACAGAGCTCGACTTTCGTCGATCTCAGATCGACGAACTCAGATTTCTTCACTGAGTTGAGTTCGATGAAAGCCTAGCTGAGGATCGACGAACTCTGATCTCACCTCAGTAGTTCAGCTCGATGAAAGACTATCTTTGTTCGACGAACTTGAAGCTCAGTTTGACAAGTTAATTTTCTGGTCAACGATCTTGGAGCTCAGCTCGACAAAGGAGAAGTTTCAGTTCGACGAATTTGGATCTCAGGTCGATGAAAATTTACTGAGTTCAACTAATTTCTCCCAATTTCAGTTCGACGAATTTGGATCTCAGGTCGACGAGAATTTGCTGTGTTCGACTAATTTCTCCCAGGTTCAGTTCGACTAGTTCTCTGATTGATTTCAGTTCCACTAAGGCAGATGATTTTCAAATTAAATTATAATATGTCTGTAATGCTCTGATAATTAATGCACAATATTCTTATGAATATAGCCGTTCTATGGCAGCATTAATTATGGCCTTCACAAAGTTATTACTTGGCTTATTTTACTGTGATAGTTGAAGAAACTCATTAAAGACAAAATTCCAGCCGTTCAACTCCCAAAATTCCTGCAGTCAGTAAAGGAAAAGGAATTCAAAATTCAAATGCTGAAATCTGCATGGAATATATAACGATTACTTTCAAAAGTTTGAAGCAATTTAGATAGTTGTGACAGAAAGAATTTACAGAAAACTGAAAGAAGAATAGCTCTCATACAACTCAAGTTCTTCATCAGTTTTTGCTTCAGGGCTTTCAAGAGACAATCCATCAACATCAGTCTAAAAGCTTCCTGAAGATCAACAAAAAATCTAAAGGCCTACACCCTGATCAAAGCTTCCACTCTCCTGAACTATTCTACATCTCAGGGGGAGCTTTGACAACAACAATAATCCACTAGTCTTCTTAGAACATTGAGAAAGAGAAGATAAAATCAAATTTCTTTTTACTCTACTGTAAAAGGGTTTGTAACTCCCTTCAAAAGTTATCCTTTTGGTTGTTAAGTCTCATGATCAAAAGACTTAGTTTGATTTTTGGGCACCTGATCAAAAGCTCAAAGGGTTGCTAGATCTCCCTTGAAAATAGATTTTGTGGTGACAGGGCACCTGAGCAAAAACCTGTGGTGGCAGGGCACCTGATCAAAAACCTATAGTGGATTCCTACCAGGGTGGTAGAAGAGTGGATGTATCAAGGTTTATTGGGAAACCACTTTAAATTTCCTTGTGTCGTCTGGTTGTGCTCTATTCTTTATTTTGTTGTACTGTGATATACATATTTTCTTTTCATATATATATATATCACCTATTTTAATCCGCTATAAAAATAACTCAATTTTTTTTTAAAACACTCCATTCACCCCCCCCGCCCCATCTAGTGTAAAGATAAGATGTATCCATCACTTTAAATTGGTATCAGAGCATATCTGATATAATTTTCAATACTCCTGTTATCCCCAACTAAGGCTCAACCTATCAAATCACTGCCCGTCAGGGAAGGACCAGTGCTTAAAATAGTAAATTGCAGAAACAAAAGTGCGGTAATAAATGCTGTTGTTAGTATAAGCTGCAGAATTGAAATACTATAAAGAAATATGACCAATAGGACACTAGAGTAGTATTGAACTAAAAGTAAGTACTGAAAGGAACTGGACCAGTACGAGACTGGAATAATACTTAAAAGAAATGAACTGAAATGAAAGTAAATAACCAGAACCAGTATGAGACTAGAGTACTGAAAAGAAAGTACTGAACTGAAATGTATAAATGAACTGGTCCAGTACGAGACTAGAATAAAACATAAAGAAAATGGTTAATAGTCCAATCACTCTATTTAGGAGGCTTCAGTTCTATCTCTATTTTCAGGAGGCATGTTCAGTTCCATCTCCATTCTCAAGAGGCATGTTCGGTTTCATCTCCAATCTCAGGAGGCATGGTTTAGTTCCATCTCCGTTCTCAGGAGGTTTAGTTCAGTTCCATCTCAATTCTCAGGAGGTTTAGTTTAGTTCCATCTACGTTCTCAGGAGACATGGTTCAGTTCCATCTCCATTCTCAGGAGGTTTAGTTCAGTTCCATCTCCATTCTCAAGCGGTTTAGTTCAGTTTCATCACCGTTCTCAGGAGGTTTAGGTCAAGAGTTAGACCCAGGAAAAATAGGAATTTTACCTAAGTAAAATTCGGCGAGTATGGTTAAGCATACACGTCGAATTCGTCGAGTATCGTTGATGATACACACCGAATTCTTCAAGTATACTTACTAATACCCATTGAATTCGTCGTATATACTTAGGGAAAATTTGTTGGAGAAATAGAGAAATCCACTAAGTAAAATTCGCCAAGTATCGTTGTGCATAATCGTCAAATTCGTCGAATGTATCTACCAATACTCGCCGAATTCGTCGAATATGCTATGTGATACACGCTGAATTTGTCAAGTCCAGTCGACACTACTTGTCTAGATTTTTCCAAGTTCAATTCTTCGAATATCAAGGCATTGAGTGCGTTGAGTCATCTCGACGATATTCGACGAATGCAGCCTTTGGCGTTGAGTCAATTCAAATCGTCGAATATCATGGCGTCGAGAGCATTGAGTCATCTCGATGCTATTCGACGAATGCTGCTCTTAGCATTGAGTGACCAAAATTGCGTTGAGTGTGCAATGCTGTTGAGTGTTTCAGTTGATACTAAGCAAATTCGTCGAGTATACCTGCTGATACTCGACGAATTCGCCGAGTATATTTCCTCGCCATGACGTTGAGTGATCGGCCAACCTGGGATGATATGGCTAAGTCATTTTCATAATATATCAAGATATATTCGACAAGAATCAATATGATACTCGATGATACTCGACGAATTGGATGGTTTATCTCTATAAATACCTAGGGATATTCCTCTTAATTGCTAATCTTGTTATTGTGTTAATTTGCTCTTCGATTCAAATGAGGAAAAATTTCCAAATCTGCAACCCGTTGGCCTCCTGTACGCGCGATATTTTCCGATCGGCCGATACCGGAAGCACAGCAAGATCTCGTCTTCCTCGACCTCTACATCTGCATCGCGGCCTTTGAAAGACTTCTATTCCTTCAAATCTACATGAGTGAAGACTCAAGATCCAAGATCTCCGGAAGATTTCAGATTTCGTCATGCTCTCCAAAGCATATTCAAGATCCTTTAATTTCGAAGAACGACGGACTGAAGCTTTCAGATCTTGTATGTAATAGTGTCGTAATATTTTTTTAAATATTGTAGGAGATTTATCTCCGAGTTAGTAGATCTATTTGTGGATCGATTGAGTAGATCTATTTGTGGATCGAGTGTGTAGATCCAGTCTGTGGATCGAGTTGTAGGAGTGGTTGTTCTCCGATTGGTAGGAGCGTCGTCTCTGAGTTGTAGGAGTTGCGGCTCCAAGGTGTAAGATTTGACGAAATCTGAGTTTGGTGAAGTAGCTGAATCTAGCCCTTCGTGGTATATAGGCGAGGTGGGAAAGTGGACGTACCAAACTCGGGGAACCACTATAAAATCTCTGTGTTTCTGTGCTTATTTTTAAGTGATTTTTTATTCTATGAAAAGACACAAACATCACTTATTCACCCCCTCTAGGTGATTTAGGTAGACACTAGATACTTTCAATGGTATCAAAGGGAGGTTTTGTTTGATAAGGCTAACACCTTGAACAAGATCCCTGATCTAGCTTTTAGAGATTCCACATTTTCACCGTGGACAAAAGCAAAGACATGTCATCTATGAAACTTCCTGTATTCACAAAAGAGAACTTTATCATGTGGAAAGAAAGAGTCAGGTTTTTTATGGAAGCTGCTTATCCAAGAATTTTTCAGATAGTGGAAGAAGGACCACATATGCCTACCCAAGCTTTAGCTCTAAATCCAGAGATTATGATCCCCAAGAAAATGATGGATTTAACGAAGAATGAAATCACCTTGGTCTCCTTGGATAAGAAAGTGAAGAACATCATCACAAGCATAGTGGACAACTCTATACTCCAAAACTTATTCCACTGCAAGTCTGCCAAGGAAATGTTGGATTGCTTAATAGTTCTGATGGAATGGATCGAGGAAGTCTGAGATGATTGAAGATCTTTACTGAATCAAGAGTACGAAGCATTTAGGCAAGGATCAAGTGACACTATTGCCGACAGCTTCGAAAAAATTTTCAAGATTGTCAACGGCCTCACGAACTATGATCGTACATTCACTAATGGCGAGCTCAAAGACAAATTTCCGAGATCCTTGACTAAGGAGTGGGATACTGATGATTTTGCTTGCTAACAAGTAATAACTCAATGTGATTTCATTCTACATTCTAATACAACTATGTAGATGGACTTAAAATAGATTGAATTAACATTCAGGCAAGCGCACCTATCAATCATAATATAGGAGAAATCTACATCTCGTGTCGTATTCCACAGGGTCGTTTCAACTACTCGTACTCACCCTCCCTTTATTATCATACCTCTAAATAAAAGTGATATCTAAACTACATTAGCCTAACTATGACCATTTGGATGATTCAGTATTGGAGAAGTAAAAACGATAAAAGACATGAAGCTTTTAAACAATTACATGAACGAATTCATTTATTAGTTCAATTCTAAGTGATCATGACATGAAAAGGCTGTTAAATTTGTGCAATGTAAAGGTTAAATTTTCATCAAAATTCTCTCTCGAGCAATTCCAAATCTAAACCTAAGATAGTAAATTTTCTCTCGAACAATTTACAACACTCAAGTTCGCATTAAGTAAAGTATCATTATTGCTACATAAATTCATGAATTTTATCTCTAAATTACCATGAATCCTTTTACTCGTGTTCTAATTTTACAAACAAAATATCTCTCGATCATAGAGTTTGAATTACAAAGAGAATTAACATCACAATATGAACATACCAATATCATTGCAAAGAACCAATTTCTCAATCTAGCAAATTGCAAATTATGTAAAGCTAAAAAGTAGATCATAAGGAAGATTAAACTCTTTGTTTGCAACCACAAACACAAATAAAATACAACAAATTTAACATAAACAAAGTGATACATGATTACTAGAATGTTCAACTAGAGGTTCATGCAAATTAAACGAAAATTGAAGATGGATCATCAAGAGAAAGGAAGGATTGAAAGGGGTTAATGATTAAATAAAAATACATATGAAATACCCTTCAATCCTCCTTGTCTTGGATGCTCCCCTTCGGCCTCCAGCAGTTCTCCAATCCAGAAATGATCCAAAAGTCCTAAACAATTTTTTCTACAGGAAATTTATAGTCCCATTGCAAACAGGTCGGACACGGGTTCCAACACGACCGTGTGTCAGGCCGTGTGGGACGGTTCCTAGGCGGTTCCCCACGAGCAGGCGTGTCTGGTAGTGGGCCGTGTCAGATGACACGGGTATGGACACGACCGTGTGTTTGGCCGTGTTCCTCAGACACGGGTTGGTCGGCAATCGTGTTCAAATATGACACGGGTAGGCACACGGGCGTGTGCCATACCCGTGTGAGGTTCCATCGCCTGCGCCCAAATTCTTCAGCTCCTGGTACATAGGACACAGGTAGGCACACGACCGTGTGTCTGGCCGTGTGCACCAAATTTTCGTCCTGCCATCAGCCATGTTCACTCCGTGAACTCCTCTGTTTGCTCCATGACTTTTAGGTCCATTGGTTGGCATTACCTGCAATAGAAAAATGAAAGACTCAGTAAATAGTTTATTACAAGGACTGGCAAAGACTTCTAAATGCGCTCTTCTATCTATGATACGACAATTTCTTTACTATTATCATGAAATTAACACAAAAAGGGGCAGAAAATAGTAGACATGATTACAATTATGATAGTAAAAAGCCTATCATAATCGTACTCATCAAATACCCCCAGACTTAGATGTTTGCTTGTCCCTAAGCAAACTAATTCAAACACTTGGGTTACCATTAAATAATTTTGCCTCCGCACACTGGTTGCTATGAATTTAAGAGAACTTTGATGATGTAATCGCATAGGAAATAGTTTAGCAGACTTTTCTAAATATAGATTTATCTTAAAATTCCTCTAATATATCTTTTAACTATCTCTCACTTCGCTTTTAGAAATAAAAGTATAATCATCTTTAACAAATATGAGGAGAAAATAACAATCTCTATAAGATACGTATTAGTATTTCAAAACTTATAAGTACTCATATTGATAATCATGAGCTTACCCTTTTTACACCCTCATCACAGCACTATTTAGAATTAGTAAAGTTGGATCCTTAGGACTTGAATTTTGGTGTAGCCTTTTTGGCTTAGGATAGAAGATTAAAGGTAAGGTAATCAAAGATAAGTTCGATGAATTTTTCACACCTAAATCTTGATTGAGCCTTATGTTGGAAGATACCTTAACATATTTCAATTTTATGTAAACACCCCTAGACTTTGCAATTTGTATATTTCCCACATTTTGAAGGGCACTCTTTTATATATATATATATATATATATATATATATATATATATATATATATATATATATATATATTTAACCAAGGGACCATAGTAGGGATCATTCCAAGTAGGTGCAAGTATACACGTACTCAGGCCACATATCACTATGTCTTTTTTTTGGGTTCAAAGTAGGGATCATTCCAAGTGGGTGCAAGTATACACGCACTCAGGCCACATATCACAATGAACAAATCATTCCAAGAAGGCATCAATGATAGGTGTGCTAATAGGTAAGGATTTGGCCTTGGTGAATTTTAATAGTAGAGCATCAAAAGGATGGGGATTAGGTTCAAATTGGGTGTGCAAGGGTATCATGTTAAAGGTGTTGGGTTAACAAGGCTCAAGCTATCCAATAGGAGGCCTAAGTCATTTTCGCCCTTACTAATTAACCTATGTAATGTTTTGAGGAATGCTAGAGGGTGAGTCCTAGACATCAATAGGGAGTAATTTTTAATTTTAAATCCCTAATACCAAATTATAAAAATGTTACACTCATCGACTCACTTTATTATAGATAAGTATATTTTCCAAAATAGAGTGTTGGATAGTTACTAATATAGAGGAGTAATCTTAAAAGTAAATTATATAGAGAAAATTAAGCTAATGAATTTCTATGCTTAATTACGAAATCAACAAAGTTGAATACTCTATGAGTCTACATCAATTCATTTTAATCAGCGTGCGAAGTTAAATTAAATAGTTATAATCCCAAATGAATGAATAATGAGAGCTTAAAAGATCAAACAAATATTTGTAGGGGGGGTATAACAAACTTGAGTATTATGATAAGCAAATTAGAATCAATTGTAACCACATGAATAACCATTCTACCCCCAGACTTAAGATTTGCAATGTACTCAGTGCAATGTAAAAAGCAGACATAGAGTGATTTCATGATGACATAAGAAAAAAAACTGCTATCATAATAAGTAGAAGAGCACAGTAAAGAAACAGGAGCTGTAATGAAATGCACTGATATATAATAGCTGACAGAACTGAATACACTGATATAAAAAAAAATACAAGATACAATACATAAAGATAACACTACATCGATACATATCAGAAGTATGCAGGGTGGTCGGTCACATCATCAGGGAAGGATGGCGGGGCTGGGGCTGGCAGCTGGCGAGGAGTGATCCCAAGGTGGTCTCTGATCTGGATGAGGAGGTCCTCGGTCCGCTGCTGCGACTCCTTAATGTGCTGTAGGCGCGGCGAGAGCTCGGTCTCGAAAAACTGTCGAAACTCGCGCGAGTACCGTGAATGAGGTGGAGGAGGTGCAGTAGACGACACGCCATGAGCATAAGTGGAATGGGGTGGAGGCACCAACAACACATCGAGGTCAGGATCTACCTCATCATCACTGTCATCCTGTACATGGGGTCCACGTCGTGCAATAGAATATATGACCCCTCCCCGGCCCTGACGGGCGGTGACGAGGTGGAGGGAACGAAGACTAGCCATCGTGATAGGCACGGTCTTTGCAACCACTGTCATCTGGGGGAGGGCTGAAAAGATGCCCATATTCTTCACGAGGCGAGTAATGTAGGGTGCTACACAAATAGACCCTATACGGGGCGTGTCAGCCTGATGGAGAATGAACTGGGCTAGAAGATAACCGAGATGTAGAGGGTAACGTGAAGTCATGCTGTAGAGGTATAACAGGTCCTGTCGACTGACAACTTCGGAGCTTTCGCCCCGGCCGCTCAACGTGTGGCTAAGGAGATGGTGGATGTAATGGAGGGCGGGAGAAATCAATTTAGAGGCCTTAGATCGCTTGGCCTCGTAGGCGCTAGTGTCAAAAGAAATCTGGCGCCAGATACCGCCGGCCATATCGTGATTGGGGAGTTCGAAGTGGAGCTCGGGGTAGGCAGCACTAAAAAGGAATGACTCCTCATACACCCCTAAATACTGGGTGAACTGGAGCATGGTGAGTGTATAAAATGTGCCACCCACTCGAAATGAAATTATCCCCTCGGGCGCGTGCGGCGGATCGATGAAGTTAGGCCGAAAGTTGCAATAAAACGAAGATAAGAACTCTAAAGTGAGTTCCCTAAATCCTAACTCCTCTATGGCGAAAAATTGATCCCACCCCGTTACAGAAATTAATGCTCTGATATCTCCAGCTAAGTTTATCTCTTCAAGCACGCTCCAATCAATTATACAGATATCTTGAAATTTTTTTGATTGCAAGCGGTTGAAGCGGGCGGTGTGCGATGCGTCAGTGAAAATTACCGGAGCAGCGGAATCCCGCCTCTCCGTTGAGACTTGTAGCTCCGGTCGGCGACGGCGACCGCCTTGACTTCTTCCGGAAGACATGATGTAAAAGGGGAAAATGCGAGTGAAGGGGGACGAGAATTGGAAAAAAAAAATGGTGCCTTGAGGATCAGGCCACGGGGAGATTTGTGATGGGAGAAGGTTGGAATGAGCAAAGAAGGAAATCCACACGGCCTTATTTAAAGAGGTTGCACACGGGTTCGCACACGGGCGTGTGTGAACCCGTGTTAGGGAATCAGCAGCCTCGTGGAACACGGGGTGCGTCGATCCGTGTAAAAAATTTGAACACGGGTGCGCACACGGCCGTGTGTGTGCACCCGTGTTAGGGAATCCGAGCCCTCGTGGAACACGGGGTGCCTCGGTCCGTGTGGTCAAACTGGCTGGGGACAGCACGTCAGGTGGACACGGGAGACGACACGGCCGTGTATGGACCCGTGTCTCAGCTGGCACGGTGTAACAACACGGGTAGGTAGGTGACACGGCCGTGTGTAATCCGACACGCCCGTGTTAGATGTCTCGACACAGCGGTCTCGACGATCGTCGAGCGAACGACACGGCTAGCCACACGGGTGGGTGTCCACCCGTGTTGTGCTCGGGAAGAATTTGGCTTTTTGCGGAATTAATCCACACGGCTGGGCCTGAGCCTGTGTCACGTACACGAACATCCACACGGGCGTGTGGTGAGCCGTGTGCCTCTCCAGTTTTGCATTTCTCTTTTAATTTTTACAGAAAGTTTTTTTTCATTAAATTTTTGTTGGAAAAATTTTTTTCATTATAATTTTTTTTTTTCATTAAATTTTTCATTACAACTACTAGATTTATACTAAAATAGAGGTATTAAGAAACACTTACTATAGTTTAATATGAAACTAATCTAGACGGAGACAGGTCTCTAGACGAGCGAAGTCCATAGGGAGTTCACCATAATAAGGCTTAAGTCGGTGACCATTAACCTTAAAATCTCCCTTCTCAGGGTGAGTTAACTCGACGGTACCGTAGGGAAAGACTTCTTTAACCTTAAAGGGTCCGGACCACTTAGACCTTAATTTCCCTGGGAATAAACGTAATCTGGAATTATAGAGGAGGACTTGGTCACCTTTTTGGAATACCTTGGGTTTGCGAAGGTGACGGTCATGAAATAGCTTGGTTTTCTCCTTATAAATCCGGGAGTTCTCATAGGCCATAGTTCTCCACTCATCTAATTCATTAAGTTGAAGTTTACGCTTCTCTCCTATAGAACTAGTGTCAAAATATAAGGAGCGTATTGCCCAATACGACTTGTTTTCTAATTCTATAGGCAGGTGGCAAGATTTACCGTAGACCAATCTAAAAGGGGTGGTCCCTATAGGTGTTTTGTAGGCGGTCCTATATGCCCACAAACAGTCGTTAAGTTTCCTATACCACTGCTTCTTATTCCCTTCTATAGATTTTTCTAAGATTCTCTTAAGCTCTCTATTGGAAACTTCAACTTGCCCACTAGTTTGAGGATGATACGGAGTGGCTATCCATGTGTAACTCCATATTTTTCTAATACTTTGTCTAGTTGTAGATTACAAAAGTGTGAACCCCTATCGCTAATAAGTGCACGTGGTGTGCCAAATCGTGCAAATAAGGATTTCAAAAATCTAATTACAACCCTACTATCATTAGTAGGCAAAGCTTGCGCTTCAACCCACCTTGATACATAATCTACAGCTACCAAAATATATTTATTCCCAAACGAAACTGGGAATGGTCCCATAAAATCTATACCCCACACATCGAATACTTCGCATTCAAGGATAAATTTTTGAGGCATTTCATGTAATTTAGAAATATTACCTGCTTTTTGGCAAGAATCACATGAAAGCACATACCTTTGGGCATCCCTGAATAGAAGGGGCCAATAAAAACCAGAATCAAGAACCTTTTTAGCCGAGCGATTTGCTCCATAGTGACCACCAGCAGGACCTGAATGACACTGCTCCAAAATCTTCCAACCTTCCTCCGCTGATACACACCTTCTTATAACAGAATCTGCACATATCCGAAAAAAGAGGTCCTCCCAAAAGTAATATTTCAAATCAGAGAAAAATTTCTTTTTCTGTTGATATGAGAAGTCTTTTGAAAGGACCTTAGCCACAAGATAGTTTGCATAATCTGCAAACCATGGATAATCTAGATGTATATTGTAGATATGGCAAATAGTGATTCCTCAGGAAATGTATCATAAATTTCAGATTCATCTAACATTGATCGTAGTGGGTTTTCTAAACGTGAAAGATGATCCGCCGCTAAGTTTTCCGCCCCTCGTTTATCCCTAATTTTTAGATCAAATTCTTGCAACAGAAGAACCCAACGGATTAAACGAGGCTTTGCTTCCGCTTTGGCTAGCAAATATCTAAGTGCAGAGTGATCCGTGTAAACTACCACTTTGGACAATGTTAAATGTGGTCTAAATTTATCAAAGGCGAATACCACTGCTAGGAGTTCTTTTTCGGTTGTTGTATAATTCTCCTATGCATTATTTAGTGTTTTGCTAGCATAATATATTGGGTGAAAATGTTTGTTTCGGCGTTGTCCTAAAACAGCCCCTACCGCAAAACTACTAGCGTCACACATGATCTCAAATGATTGACTAAAATCGGGTGCGATCATAATAGGAGAATTAATTAATTTTTCTTTTAAGAACTCAAAGGCATGTAGACACTCTTGTTCAAAATAAAAGATGTGTCTTTTTCTAAAAGTCTTGTAAGTGGTTTAGCTATTTTAGAGAAGTCTTTAATAAACCGGCGGTAAAATCCCGCGTGTCCTAAGAAACTTCTCACTGCCTTTACGGAGGTTGGTGGTGGTAATTTTTCTATGGTCTCTATTTTTGCTCTATCTACTTGAATTCCTTGGCTTGAGATTTTATGGCCGAGTACTAACCCTTCTTGTACCATGAAATGACACTTCTCCCAACTAAGCGCTAGGTTCGTCTACTCACATCTCCTAAGAACTTTCTCTAAATTATTCAAACACAACTCAAAGGAGTCGCCAAAAACAGAAAAATCATCCATGAACACTTCCATAATATCTTCAACATACTCGTTAAAGATGGGTAGCATGCACCTTTGAAATGTGGCGGGTGCATTACATAACCCGAAAGGCATACGTCTATAGGCAAAGGTACCAAATGGGCAAGTAAATGTTGTTTTCTCTTGGTCTTCTGGTGCTATAGGAATTTGGAAGTATCCAGAAAGTCCATCTAGAAAACAATAATAAGAATGTCATGATAAGCGTTCTAATATCTGGTCAATGAAGGGAAGAGGGAAATGGTCTTTCCTAGTGGCATCATTTAATTTCCTATAGTCTATACAGACACGCCAACCTGTTACCATTCGCGTTGGAATTAATTCATTTCTGTCATTCGCTACCACAGTCAGGTCACCCTTCTTAGGAACTACTTGGACAGGACTAACCCATGAACTATCCGAAATAGGATATATAATACCAGCATCTAATAACTTCACAATCTCAGCCTTAACTACCTCTTTCATATTAGGATTTAGCCTACGTTGCGGTTGAATAGACGACTTATAGTTTTCTTCCAAAAGGATTTTATGAGTGCAAAAACTAGGATTAATACTCTTTATATCAGATATTTGTCATGCTATTGCACCTTTACATTTCTTCAATACAGTTATTAATTTATCTTTTTCAACATTGAAAAGATTTGAAGATATGATAACTGGGTACGAAGAATTTGTTCCTAAGAATGCATACTCAAGATGATCCGGTAATTTTTTTAATTCTACTATTGGTGGATCCTTAGTATTATTCTTAAGAGCTTCATGATCTCCTTCAGTAATTAAACTATATTTCGTTGTTCTATTCATGACAACACAATTTTCTAGAAAAATAAATGTGCAACAATGTCATCATTTTTATCATCTTCTAGATAGTTGTTAGTTATGCAAATTTCTAAAGGATCTTAATAATAAAAATTAGAATTTATAGAAGACATAAAGTCATCAATACCATGAGAAAAATAGCAATAATCATTGTTATCTAAGGATTGTTTTATAGTATTGCCAATTTGAAAAGTGACTTCATCTTCTCCTACTCGCAATACTAATTTACGTCAAAAACATCAATAAGTGCTCTAGATGTAGCTAGAAATGGACGACCTAGTATGAGTGGTATTTCAATATTTTCATCCATATCTAAAATAACAAAATCAGCAGGAAATATAAATTTATCTACCTTAACTAATACATCTTCTACTATTCCTCTAGGATACTTAACCGATCGATCTGCTAATTGAATACTCATTCTTGTTGGGCTAAGTTCTCCTAGGCCTAGTTTCAAATATAGTTTATAAGGCATTAAATTTATACTTGCTCCTAGATCTGCTAAAGCCTTATTTACTTGTAAATCACCGATTAAGCATGGAATTGAAAATGAACCGGGATCCTTAAGTTTTTGTGGCAATTTATTTTGCAAAATAGCAGAACATTCTTCACTTAATGTTACTAATGATAATTCTTCTATTTTCTTTTTATTAGAAATCAAATCCTTAAGAAATTTTGCATATTTAGGCATTTGAATAATTTCAGAAAAAGGTAAGTTAACATGTAATTGCTTAAACATAGATAAAAATTTACCATACTGCGCATCCATGCACTCCTTGTTAAGCTTTGCTGGGTATGGTATTGCCTGGTTGGTACTCCATCGGTTGTACGTTCATCTCGCTTGGTCCTTCGCCGCTAGACTCCATTTGGGGTGCTTCCTTTGCAGGCCTTGGGTCTTGTAACTCCTTTCCGCTCCTCAATTGAACGGCTTTTGCATGCTCTCTTGGATTTATCTCTGTATTCCCAGGAAGTGTTCCTTGCTGCCTTTCAGAAACCATCCTTGCAAGCTGACCAATCTGATTTTCCAAGTTCCGAATTGAACCCTCTTGATTCCGGAAGGCTACATCGGTAGTATGCATGAATTTGGTAAGCACATCTTCCAATGTAGTCTTCCTTGGTTCCAACTGTGGTTGTTGTCCAAACATGGGTTGCTTCCCTTGATTTTCTTGTCCTCCCCAAGAGAAATTGGGGTGGTTTCTCCATCCAGGATTATATGTAGAACTATATGGGTTGTTGGCTTGATTGAAAGGTGGTCTAATATTGTTACCCATATAGTCAACATGCTCTTGAACTTGTGGTTCTCAACCAGGCATTCCACTGCATGAAAGGTCCCATTATTGAGATGCCATGGAAGGTGATGCTAAGGCAAGGTTGTCCATCTTTTGGTGAAGCCCTCCACTTGAATAGCTAAGGCGGTGACGGCATCTACTTCATAAATTCCCGCGGGCTTTCTAGGCTTTTGTCTTACTGTAGTCCATTGGTAATTGTTCATTGCCATATCCTCTATCAACTACTGAGCCGCTTCAGTGTCTTGTTGTTCAAAGTTCCTCCACTAGCCGCATCAATCATTTGTTTAGTGGCCGGATTTAGACCATTGTAGAAGGTCTGAATCTGAAGCCAAGAAGGTAGAGCATGGTGGGGACATCTCCTTAACAACTTCCTTGAATCGTTCCCATGTGTTGTACAACGATTCAGACTCCAATTGAATATACGTAGAGATGTCGTTCCTTAACTTCGCAGTCTTCACAGGTGGGAAATACTTCATCAGAAACTTCTCAACCATCATGTCCCAAGTAGTGATCGACCCTCTAGGTAATGAATTCAACCACTGCTTCTCCTTATGCCTTAAAGAAAATGGAAACAATCTCAATCAAATGACATCGTTGGAAACACCATTGATCTTAAATGTGTCACATATCTCTAAGAATCCGGCCAAGTGGGTGTTAGGATCCTCATCTTGCAAGTCATCATACTGGACATACTGTTGAACCATTTGTATCACACTAGGCTTCAATTCAAAGTTATTGGTAGCTATCGGTGGTCTAACGATGCTCGACCCGGTTCCTTGGAGATTAGGTCTAGCAAAGTCAGACATGGTTTGCTCATTTTGGTTGGCCATGGTATCTAGGTTTTCAAGATGATTCTCTCCTTGGTTTACTGTCTCCTCTTCTGATAGTCCGTTTGAAATATCTGTGGTATTAATTCACACGTCCCTTAGGTTAGTGTTATGGAGAATTCGTTCTGGGTCAGGATGAAATGGTACTAGCCCAGAATTTCTGCCCCGGGTCATATACTACCAGACTACAAAAAAATATTACGCAATATAATTATTCAAATACTAATTTACAACTATATAAATGAAAATTGGTAGATTAATAAAGATTAGGATTTCAAAATATTGAAAACGATCCCAACAACGATGCCAAAAACTTGATGATTTTGCTTGCTAACAAGTAATAACTAAATGTGATTTCATTCTACATTCTAATACAACTATGTAGATGGACTTAAAATAGATTGAATTAGCATTCAGGCAAGTGCACCTATCAATCATAATATAGGAGAAATCTACATCTCGTGTCGTATTCCACAAGGTCGTTTCAACTACTCGTACTCACCCTCCCTTTATTATCATACCTCTAAATAAAAGTGATATCTAAACTACATTAGCCTAACTATGACCATTTGGATGATTCAGTATTGGAGAAGTAAAAACGATAAAAGACATGAAGCTTTTAAACAATTACATGAACGAATTCATTTATTAGTTTAATTCTAAGTGATCATGACATGAAAAGACTGTTAAATTTGTGCAATGTAAAGGTTAAATTTTCATCAAAATTCTCTCTCGAGCAATTCCAAATCTAAACCTAAGATAGTAAATTTTCTATCGAACAATTTACAACACTCAAGTTCGCATTAAGTAAAGTATCATTATTGCTACATAAATTCATGAATTTTATCTCTAAATTACCATGAATCCTTTTACTCATGTTCTAATTTTACAAACAAAATATCTCTCGATCATAGAGTTTGAATTACAAAGAGAATTAATATCACAATATGAACATACCAATATCATTGCAAAGAACCAATTTCTCAATCTAGCAAATTGCAAATTATGTAAAGCTAAAAAGTAGATCATAAGGAAGATTAAACTCTTTGTTTGCAACCACAAACACAAATAAAATACAATAAATTTAACATAAACAAAGTGATACATGATTACTAGAATGTTCAATTAGAGGTTCATGCAAATTAAACGAAAATTGAAGATGGATCATCAAGAGAAAGGAAGGATTCAAAGGGGTTAATGATTAAATAAAAATACATATGAAATACCCTTCAATCCTCCTTGTCTTGGATGCTCCCCTTCGGCCTCCAGCAGTTCTCCAATCCAGAAATGATCCAAAAGTCCTAAACAATTTTTTCTACAGGAAATTTATAGTCCCATTGCAAACAGGTCGGATACGGGTTCCAACACGGCTGTGTGTCAGGCCGTGTGGGACGGTTCCTAGGCGGTTCCCCACGAGCAGGTGTGTCTGGTAGTGGGCCGTGTCAGATGACACGGGTATGGACACGGCCGTGTGTTCGACCGTGTTCCTCAGACACGGGTTGGTCGGCAATCGTGTTCAAATATGACACGGGTAGGCACACGGGCGTGTGCCATACCCGTGTGAGGTTCCATCGCCTGCACCCAAATTCTTCAGCTCCTGGTACATAGGACATGGGTAGGCACACGACCGTGTGTCTGGCCGTGTGCACCAAATTTTCGTCCTGCCATCAGCCATGTTGACTCCGTGAACTCCTCTATTTGCTCCGTGACTTTTAGGTCCATTGGTTGACATTACCTGCAATAGAAAAATGAAAGACTCAGTAAATAGTTTATTACAAGGACTGCCAAAGACTTCTAAATGTGCTCTTCTATCTATGATACGACAATTTCTTTACTATTATCATGAAATCAACACAAAAGGGGCAGGAAATAATAGACATGATTACAATTATGATAGTAAAAAGCCTATCATAATCGTACTCATCAGATACCAAAGTTGTCGCCATTAGGGAAATTTGGAAGTTGTCGGAGATCTACCCTCAGAACCTGTTTGGCAAATTGCTCTCCTACGAACTCCAGATGAATACCAGGAAGAAGGAGTAAAGCAATAGAACTTCTAGCAGAGAAAGGTCTGTGGCTCTGAAGGCTGAAGGTTCAAGAAAGTCTAAAGCTATGTCACCCGTAAAGACACGAGCTCCTGATACTCCAGAATAATCTGAGCGAAGCACATCAAGCTCTGAGTTATCGGATGGAGAATTTTCTCTTATCTCCAAACAGTTCCAGAAACTGGTGAGCAAAAGGAGACAAATGTAAAATTGGTCTTCCTCTTTAGATTCCAGAAGATCACGTCGTGACAGTGATCGAATAATGAAAAGCTACAACAAGGAGGACATGTATAAATCAAAATCAAACAAACAGTTTTCCTCGGACATTGTTTGCTACTGTTGTAATAAGACAATACATGTGATTGCGGAGAGTCCCTATTAGAAGAAGGATTGTTCCAAGAAGGAAGAAAAGAGATCCTTCAAGGGAAAGATAAAAGAAGAAAAGAACTTCGTCGCCAAGAAGTCGAAGACTCTCAGTGACAGTGACTCGAGTGAGTCGAGCTCAGAAAATGAGGAAACCTACTTCGGGCTTATGGAACAATCAAACGAGGAAGTGGGCAACTCCGAGTACCACGGGAAGGTCACACACTATACTCTCTAAGTTCGAAACGTCCACTAATGGTCATGAAGACTATTCTTATGATGAGGACAAATCAGAATTGATAGCTTAGCACAAGCACCTATTAAAGGCTTTCGACAAATGTCGTAAGGTAGTCCGAAAGCAGTCCAAATAGATTGCCTCCCTAAAGGCAGTGGAAACTAATCTGAAGAAAGAAATTGTAAAATTACTTCCTCTCAGAGATGAAGTCCACTCCTTGAAAGAGGAACTAAAGGGCTCTACTGAGACATTGAGTTTGAAAGAAAAATATCTTGATGAGTTGGAAGAAAAGCTTGCGGTGGAGAGAAAACTCGTTGAGAGTTTCTCCAAGCCGAAGACTGTTCTCCCTCTCATTCATGAGTTTTCAACTTAGAAGAAGGGTAGTGGTCTTGGCCATGTAGCTGGAAAGGGTAAGGCTACGAGGAAGGCTAGCGTGTTCAAGAAAGGTAATTTTACAATGTCTACCCATGGGAAGGCTAGCGCCAAGGTAGTGGTTTAGGAAGGTAATCTTCCTGATGAACTAGTGTGACCTGGAGTCATCCTATGGTCATTATGCTTGGCCAACTTATGTAGAGCCCAAGAATAGATACCAGGGATGGACCCATCCCCGTAACTTTGGTGCCAGCGTGTTCAAAGCACCTTATGAAGAAATTCAAATGAAGAGTTATGGTCCATATGTACATGGCCATAATAATAAGAAGGCACCAAAAGCAGAATCTGTTGTGCCTAAGGCTAACAAGATGTGGAGCTCCTGTGTATGCTACAATCAGGAGGCCTCCACCTCAAAGAATGCTGCCCCAAGCTAGACCTATGTTCCAAAAGGTAAAGCAGGAGTACAAAAGGAGGTACAACAGGTTTGACTGTTGGTGCTGCGACAAAATGGGTCATTTTGGCGCAGATTGTTGGTATAATCGTGCTAATTACATAACCCCACGAGTTAGCAATGCGAGACCGACCACTTGTAAGGTTAATGTTTCTAGTGGTGTTAAGCTAACCAGGAACCAAGGACCCAAATATGTTTGGGTTCCTAAGGTAAAATGATTTGTTTTTGCAGGAATGTGCAAAAGCCACCAAAAATCTGATCTGGTATTTGGACAGTGGATGCTCTAGGTATATGACTGGGACAAGAAGCCTTTTACTTGAGTATACCCCAGTCGAAGACGGACCAAAAGTGATCTTTGTAGGGTCAGACAGGGGAACAACAAAAGGTTATGGTATGATTTCCAACGATGTAGTCTCTTTCACAGACGTAGCTTATGTTGAAGGATTACGCCATAATCTTATAAGCATCAGTCAACTATGTGATAAAGGCTACATCGTTGAGTTCTGCAAGTACAAATGTTTGATAAAATTGTTTGCAAATTTGGAGATGATCTTAACAGACACTCGGAGCAGAAATACTTTCTGTTTAAATTTCTTTTGCCTAGATAATTCTACCTCAGCGTATTTTATGGCTAAAAGTAGTGCGTCTCTCTGGGACCTATGACACAAGAGATTAGTACATATTAATTTCAAAACAATAAATATGCTATTTTCTCACAACTTAGTGCATGATGCCCCAAACATTAAGTGCCTTAAAGAGAGTCCATGTCACTCCTATCAAATGGGTAAGCAGACACGGGCTACCTTCAAAGGTATTGCTAAAAAAGATTCTTCAAGAAATTTATACTTACTTCACATGGACTTATTCAGTTCTATGCCAATTCACTGCTTAGGAGGTAAGGTCTACACGTTAGTAATTGTTGATAACTTCTCGTATTTTACTTAGGTGTTCTTTCTGAAACACAAGTCAGACACCTTCGATTCTTTCACCAATTTTGTCCAGCAAATTGAAAACGAACTGAACTGCTCAGTGGTCAAAATCAGAAGTGACCACGGAACAGAGTTTGAGTCTGGTGCCATGACAGAATTATGTGAAAGTCAAGGTATCTTTCATGAGTTTTCCTCCCCGCGCACTACACAACAAAATGGAGTTGCTGAAAGAAGGAATAAAACCCTAATTGAAGCATGAATAACTATGTTGAACGACGCTTCACTTCCGGAGTACTTCTGGGCTGATGCAGTCAATACGACATATCACATGCAAAACAGAGCACTTATAAATAAAAGCTTTCGTAAGACCCCCTATGAGCTATTTAAGGACAGAAAATCGACCGTGTCCTATTTTAAAATCTTTGAAAGTAAATGCTTCGTACTTAATAATGGAAAGTATTACCTCACAAAGTTTAGTGAAAAGTATTTTGAAGGTATTTTTATAGGATATAGTAGCCATAGTAAGGCATATAGGATTTTCAATAAGAAAACTCTGGTGGTAGAAGAGTCAATAAATGTTGTATTTGATGAGACAAGAATGCTACAAAGCAGCTTGTCTAGTGTTATTGGTGCAAATGCAGGTGACAGGTTCAAGGAGCTAAGCTTAGATGAAGCTATCGAGGAAGAAGCTCCAAGCTCAGTTAAGCTCGTCGATCCAGGCTTGGTGGACGAAGAACCGCTAGAGGAAGAATTGCCACAACTTACAGAGGATGCACCAGATGTTACAGAGCCTGCTGGAGGGAGAGCAAGGAATCTAGGGTTCAGATACCTAAGAGATCATCCAGCTAATCAAATAATAGGAGAGTCAGACGACAGCATCAGAACCAGAAGAGGCACAACTAATAAGATTATGCATCTTAGTTTTCTGTCTTAGCTTGAGCCGAAGAAATTCGAAGAGGCAAAGAAGTACGCTTCTTGGATTTTGACAATATAAGAGGAGCTCATCCAGTTTGAACGTTGCAAAGTTTGGGCGTTGGTACCCTGGACAAAGGGACAGAATGTGATTAGAACTAAGTGGATATTTAGAAACAAGCTGGACGAACACGAAGTAATCATCAAGAACAAGACCAGACTTGTAGCACAAGGATACAAATAAGAAGAGGGGATCGACTTCGACCAGACCTTTGCTCCAGTGGCTCGGCTTGAGGCGATCAAGTTATTTCTTGTATATGGTGCCCTCAAAGTCTTCACTGTCTACCAAATAGACATGAAGTCAGCATTCCTTGATGAGAATCTGAAAGATGAAGTATACGTAGCGCAACCCCAGGTCTTGTATATTCTCAATTCCCTGATTATGTTTACTTTCTGAAAAAAGCATTATACGGTTTAAATCAAGCTCCCCGAGCTTGGTATGAGACGTTGTATAGCTTTCTTCTTGAGAACAAGTTCACAAGGGGAAGGATAGACAAGACATTATTTCTTAGGGAAGTTAAAAGCAAGATTCTGCTCGTGCAAATCTATGTTGATGATATTATTTTTGGCACTGTGGAAAACAACCTTTGCAAAAAAATTTCCAAACTTATACAAGGGAAGTTTAAAATGAGCAGTATGCGAGAGCTGAAGTATTTCTTAGGACTTTAGGTGAAGCAATGTAAAGATGAAATTTTCATCTCTTAGACGAAGTTCACCAAGGAGATTCTTAAGAAGTTCAGAATGGAGAACGCAACCTCTATGAAAACTCCAATGAGTTCAACTGTGTCTCTGGACAAAGATGAGAAAGGGAAACCTTATGATGAAACCAAGTACAAAAGCATAATTGGATCCTTGCTTTACCTCAATACTAGTAGACCAGATATAATATTTTCAACATGTGTCTATGCTAGATTTTAGGTGAACTCTAAGGAATCTCATTATGTCGCTGCAAAGTGAATTTTAAGTTACCTTAGAGGCACACCCAATCTTGGCTTATGGTTCCCGATAATTAATGATGTCTACCTAGTTGGTTTCTCAGATGACAACTTTGCAGGAAGCAAGGATAATTGGAAAAGCACATCCGGGATGTGTCAATTTCTCAGAAGATGGCTTATCTCTTGGAGCAATAAGAAGCAGAATTGTGTGGCAATTTCTACTGCCGAGTCAGAGTATTTCTTTACGGGTAGTTGTTGTGTACAACTTCTATGGATAAGGAATCGAGTAGAAGACTACAATTTGAAGTTCAGAGAGATTCCAATGTATTGCAACTCTTCCAGCGCAATAGCGATTGCAAACAATCCAGTCTTCCACAGCTGGACAAAGCACATTTAGGTGCGCTACCACTTCATCCGGGAGCATGTGGAGAACAAATACATAACCCTTAGCTATGTCCCGATGGACAAGAAGGTTGTAGATATTTTCACGAAGCCACTGGACGAGGCCAAGTTTTCGTTTTTCAAAACATAACTAGGTATGCTAAATATCGACTCATAACGAAGACTAAGCAAGAAGGAGGAAATCTTTCAAGAATTAGTTCAGGAAAGCAGAAATTTTTCCAATGCAAATTCGGCTAATATCGGATAGCAAACTTGCCGATTCGGCGGATATCAGTGGATACTCACCGAATCGGACAAAGCTTCCGGTGATTCTCGCCGAAGTCAACTTAGGACAAATGCAAATTTCTATATTGGATCGGAAGAACTGACGAAAAATAAGGTACGTGCCTCCTAGGAAAATTTGAAAATATATATATATATATATATATATATATATATATATATATATATATATATATATATATATAGAGAGAGAGAGAGAGAGAGAGAGAGAGATAAAGGGATGGAAACCATATAGTCCATTCGACGATAATCCAGCCGATTCGCCAAAATCCAGAATTTGACCTTTCGGTTCCCGCGCCTTCTCTTCGTCATTCTCGTCGAGAAGTTCTTGTAGAGCGCTTGATTCCTCTCCCGCAATTAGGGTTGTGCAGTTCTTCCAAGCCCTAGCCAGCCGTCGAATCCAGATTCTGTTAATATTGAGTGCTAATGACAATACATAAAGGAAATTAACATACATATAACAATTTGAATTTCAAACATTTCATAATAAATTAACTCAACAAAGCACAAAATTTCTTTTATAAATTTATCTAAATAAAAATCTTCATTCTAATAAGATACATATGATTAAATATCATTACAACAACCTTAATGAAATTTAAAGGACAAGATACTAATAGAAGTAGAATTGAAGTTGAATTTAAACTTTGAGCAAATAAAGAATTTGTGTGACAATTTCTTTATTTGTCTCTCTCAAACTTGTGGAGTAATTACTTAAGGTTTGAAACCTTAATTGTCCACAAAGAAGAAGATGATATTGTAGTAATTTAAACAAACAACTACCTCAGTTTTCTTCTAAATATTTGAAGGGATAAAGACTTAATTCTCATCAAACCTTCTCATCCAACTTGAAGCCTCTTCACGGTTTTCTTCAAGATTTTTTCAGTGGCCGAACCTTCTTCTTCTTATGCAAGTGTTTTGGATCTGAGATCCAAGTGCTCAGCTTTCTCCTTTCTTCAATCAAGTCGTGGACTTGATCTTTATTCTTTTGAGATTTCCCTCAAGAGAACAAAACCGAAGACATTGATCTAGGCAACAATGTTTTTCACGGTTTTCCTTCTTCACCTTCACGGTTTTCTTTCTCACTTTCTATTTTTGAATCCACGGCTTGAGCAAACTTCTCATTAATCACAATAGCATTTATAAGAAGTTAGTTATTCAAAGAAGCCGCACCCTTTCATCAAGGGGTGCTACCATTTCATTTTTTTAAAAAAACCGCAACCTTTCAAAAGGAAACCGCCATTGGTAGCAAGAGATTCGGCCCTATTTAAAATAGTTTTTATTAAATAAAAAAGGCTGGTTTAAATACGAAAATAATTTAAAAGCAATAAAGTCATTCATAAGAAGTAAATATAAAACCACATTTAAAAAAACATAAAGTGCTTTTGGTTGGTAGAAGAATTTCTTTCTACTTGGAGATGTGTACCCTTCACGGTACCATTTGTTTGAAGCAAATTGATTCTCATCATCTTCTTTCCAAGTGTTAACATAACACTTATTCATATTCTTTTTCCTGAAAATAAAGGATATAGTTATTAAAAAAAATTAAAAAACAAGAAGGACAACAATGACAAACCTAGTTAAAATTAACTCAACAAACTCCCCCTTTGGCATTGTTGTCAACTTTTAAGTTTTTAATAATAGTAATAGCAGTCTCCCCCTATTACCATTCTCCCCCTTTGACAACCATGCCAAAGGATAGTAGCCCCCTTCCTGGATGATCAGGTAATAACTGCTAGGGATTTGATCCCTAAGCTATTCCTTATGTCAATGAAGTGAATTTTTGACAAGGGTTTAGTAAATATATCGGCTAGTTGTTCCTTTGTAGAAACATAGGTTAGAATAACATCCTTGTTGGTGACATGTTCTTTTAGGAAGAAATATTTTATAGAGATATGTTTTGTTCGATTGTGCATAATAGGATTCTTTGAGATATTAATTGCACTTGTGTTATCACACTTTATCTCTAAAGATTTATCAATTTGAATCCCAAAGTTTTTAAGTTCTTCTTTCATCCATAAAATTTGTGTGCAACATGTCGTTGCAGCAACAAATTCTGACTCAGCTGTCGATAATGTAACTGAATCTTGCTTCTTTGAGTGCCATGCCACAAGATGGTTTCCTATAAAGAATGCTCCTCCACTTATACTTTTACGTTCATCGATACAACCGGCCCAGTCAGCGTCTGTATAAGCCATAAGAGTGTCATTTGTTTTATTTGAATAGAATAACCCAAAATCAATAGTGCCTTTCAAATACCTAAGATTCGTTTTCCAGCACTCCAGTGACTCTCTTTAGGATTACTTTGAAATCTAGATATTAAACATACTGAGTGCATTATATCTGGTCGAGTTGATGTTAAGTATAAGAGACTTCCTATCAAGGATCTATATTGTTTTTGGTCAATTTCTTGTCCATCCATATCTTTTGAT
Source organism: Platanthera guangdongensis (assembly GCA_039583875.1). Classification (NCBI taxonomy): domain Eukaryota; kingdom Viridiplantae; phylum Streptophyta; class Magnoliopsida; order Asparagales; family Orchidaceae; genus Platanthera; species Platanthera guangdongensis. The sequence goes on along the minus strand of CM077154.1, from coordinate 84,765,314 downwards.
AATTTCTCATTTGTACTCATGGGAGTACTAATGGGTTTACAATCTTTCATTCCAATTTGTCAAGTATTTCTAATAGATATTTACTTTGACTTAGAAAGATTCCCTCTTTCTTTTGATGTATTTGTAAACCTAGAAAATATGATAGTTCACCTATCATTGACATTTCAAAAGTATTTTTCATTTCTTTCACAAAGTCATTGCATGAAGCTAAGTCTCTTGAACCCAATAATATATCATCAACATATATGAGAACAAATATTAGATTATCTTTAGTGTGTTTGATACATAAGGTATTGTTCAATTGACTTTTTACAAATTAGCTTTGTGTAAAAAATCATCTAACCGTTCATACCAGGCACGAGGAGCTTGCTTTAATCCATACAATGCCTTCTTTAATTTACATACATGTGAGGGATTTGTGCGATCAACAAATCCTTCAGGTTGCTCCATGTAAACCTCTTCTTCTAGGTAGCCATTTAAGAATGCCGATTTTACGTCCATTTGAAAAATTTTAAAGTTTAAGTTTATGGACATTGAAAGAAACATTCTTATTGACTCCATTCTTGCGACAGGAGCAAAAGTTTCCTCATAGTCTATACCTTCTATTTGGGAATATCCTTTACATACTAGTCTAGCTTTATTTCGAATGACGTCACGTTTTTCATTTAGCTTATTTCTAAACACCCATTTTGAACCAATAATATTTTTATTTTTAGGTCTTTCTACAAGTTCCCAAGTGTTATTTTTTAGAATTTGATGAATTTCTTCAGTCATAGCATGTAGCCAAGATTCATTAACAAGAGCATCTTTTACAGTTTTTGGTTCATCTATGGCTATCATGGAATATAGTATTCTTGGTGAATTTCTTCTTGTAGTGACCCCTTGACTTGGGTTTCCAATAATTTGACTTTCAGGATGATGTTTGTGGCATGTTTTGATTTTTCTTGGAATTATTTCTGTGTTTTTATCCACATTTGAGTTTATGGATGCATCACTAGATGAATCAGAATTATCTAGTTCAGGTGTAATTTCAATTTGTTCATTTTCTATTAGGTCATCATCTTTTTCAGAATTCTACTTTTACTTGTCTGAAATTAGATTCTTCAAATTTAACATCCGAGCTTTCAACAATTTTTTGACTTTCTTTTAAGAGACATCTATACCCTTTATTGGCCAAAGAGTATCCAATAAATATAGCTTCATCACTTCTGTTATCTAACTTTCCTAGATTAGCTTCTTTCTTCTTAACCCAACATTTGCTTCCAAATACCTTTAGATATTTAACTGAAGGTTTTTTATATATACCACAATTCATATGGTGTTTTTTGAGAATCATGTTTTAATAAGCACCTGTTCATTATATAAACAGCTGTTTGAACTGCAAAGGTCCAGAAGGTATCACTTAGCTTACTTTCATTAAGTATAGTCCTAATCATTTCTTGAATATTCTATTTTTTTCGTTCTGCAACACCATTTTGTTGTGGGTGTTCTAGCTCATCAGTTAATTGTTTATTAATTCCATTATTAATACAGAAGTCTTTGAATTCTTTTGATATAAATTCCCCACCTCTATCTGTTCTTATACTTTTTATGCTCTTTTCCTGATTGTTTTTTCTACATGAATTTTATAATCATAAAAGCTTTTGAATGCCTCATCTTTGCTCCATAAAAGAGTCATACATGTTAACCTTGTGTAGTCATCTATCATTGTCATGAAATATCTCTCACCATTATACCCCTCAGTCCTAAAAGGGCCACATAGATCCATGTGAATAAGATCTAGTAGTTTAGAGGTATTAATTTCTTTGCTAGGATGTTTAACTCTAACCATTTTTCCTTTCATACAAGAATCACAGATAGGATTTTCTGGTTTTTTAATTTTAGGAAGGTCACGTACAGCTTGACATTGATATAAATTTTACTAAATTGTCAAAACTAATATGGACACATTCTCTTATGCCATAAACCAGTTATTTTCTTCTTGAGTTATCATGCATTTTGGATTGATGGAATCACTCATGATGTATAGATTTTCTTTGTTTCTTTTTCCTAAAGCCACTACATTGCCATTTTTGTCATAAACTTTTACACCTTCTTTATTGAATGTTACTTCATAATCTTGATCACAAATTTGACTTACACTTAGCAGATTATGTTTTAATCCTTCCACAAATAAGACATTTTTTAATTTACCATTAACAAGTGAGACTTCACCTTTTCCTTTAATTTCTGCTCCTTGATCATTCAAATTTAACTGTGCCTCCTAGATAGTTTTCTAGATTTTTAATTTTCTTTAATTCTCCTGTCATATGACTAGTGCAACCACTGTCAATTATCCATTTATTGGATCTACTTTCTTTTAATGCTTTTATGGCAGATTGAACAACATAGCAATGATAGATTCCATTATTTATTTCAAAGACATTTGAGGAGTTTAACTTATTGCAGGTTCTTATAGTGTGACCATATTTTTTGCAGTAAGAACAACTATCAACAGTGCTAAAAGATGATAAAGATGAATAATTATAAAAATTGCAGTTAATAGATTCATGACCATAATAATTGCAGATATAACAAATTTTGTTGGAGAGTGGTGAGAAGTATACCTTTTTGGCATGAGATTTTCAGCACCTTTGAGTTGGAAATTCATTTGATTTCCACCCTTCTCTGTTCCTTCTGATGATTCTCCTGTATGATAGCCTAATCCACTCTTATCATGTGTAGATCTTTGCATGGATATGAGACTATTCAGCTTGTTTGTGGAGTCTTCAAACTTGAGCAACCTTTGAAGATCATCCTTGAGTTGTTGAAACTGCTGCAGTGTTAGTTCTTGAATTTGCTTTCTATCAATATCCCTGTCTTTCATTAATTGATTTATGTTATTCACTAAATCAGTAGCTTCAAAAAGCTCATCACTGTCAGTTAATTCATTATTGGTTACTGAATTTAATTTCATTTCATGAAGGTTTTCAGATATGTTTTTCATTTTCTCTTCCATTTGGTCTCCTGCATCAACAAAGGAACAAGTATCAGATAAGGATGAAACTTTATAATGTTTATTTTTAATTTCATTTTTTAACAAGAGAATTTCTTCTTTTTAAATCACTAATCATTATTCATTGATCTTTCTACATGATTTTTAATGTGATTTAAGGTGATGTTTTGACTCCATGTTTGAGTATTTTCTAGAGACAATTCAAGTGATTCAATTAACTCTTCTTGTTTCTCTTACCCTTTTTAGTGAAGCTATTAGTTCTTTTCTAAATCACTTTTATCTTCTAAGTCATCATCAGAAGATTCAATAAAACTAGTCTTTGCCATGAATGTAAAAGAATGTTTTTTCTTGTCATTATTAGCTTCATTTTCATCCTCACTACTATCAAATTCCTCATTAACAAAATTTGATTTATTTTGATTGTAGAACTTCATTTTTCCATTGCTATATCTATCATTTTTACTTTCAGTGTTTCCTTTGTTTTGTTTTTGTTGTAATAGCAATCCACTGAATAGTGTCCTGGTTTTCCACAAGTGTAACAATTTCCTATTAACTTGGGCTTATCAAACTTATATCTAGAGTTGTTTTTCTTTCCAAAGTTTGAATTTTCAACTTTATTTTTGTTCTTAGCAAGCTCGGTTTTGAAAGCAAGTTGTTTTTCATATTCTTGATTAATGTCCATTGTTCTCATTTCATAGACCACTAATGATCCAAGTAACTCATCAAAGGATAACTGGTTTAAGTCCTTAGCCTCTTCAATTGCCGAGACCTTGGAATTAAATTTTTCTGGTAATGATCTTAATATTTTCTTTATAATTGTTGCATCATTTAGAATTTCACCTAAACCGCGAATAGAATTTACGATTTCATTTGTTCTTTGCATGAAATTTTCTATTCTTTCATCATTTTCCATTTTTATTGATTCAAATCTACTCCTATAAATTTGTAATTTTGCCTCTTTTATTTTGCTATCTCCTTCATATAAATTTTGAAGTTTTAGCCATATACTATGAGCAGTAGAACCGTTCATAACTTTAACTAATTCTGAATCAGTTAAGCCAGACATTAAAGCTTGCACTGCTTTATTATTTTTATCTATCCTTCTTATTTCATTTTGATCTTCAAGGATATTTATTCCAGCAGTTTGCACATATTCATTTTCTATAAAATTCTAGACATCAATTCCTAATGATTTAATATAAATTTCCATTCTTTTCTTCCAATAATTATAATCTTTTCCATTGAACAATGGAGCTCTATTCATGGCACCTCCTTCATTAGTCATTTTTTAAAAAAACGTATGACCCTAATCGGTAAAGATTATAATATGATGGCTCTGATACCAATTGTTAATATTGAGTGCTAATGACAATACATAAAGGAAATTAACATACATATAACAATTTGAATTTCAAACATTTCATAATAAATTAACTCAACAAAGCACATAATTTCTTTTATAAATTTATCTAAATAAAAATCTTCATTCTAATAAGATACATATGATTAAATATCATTACAACAACCTTAATGAAATTTAAAGGACAAGATACTAATAGAAGTAGAATTGTAGTTGAATTTAAACTTTGAGCAAATAAAGAATTTGTGTGACAATTTCTTTATTTGTCTCTCTCAAACTTGTGGAGTAATTACTTAAGGTTTGAAACCTTAATTGTCCACAAAGAAGAAGATGATATTGTAGTAATTTTAAACAAACAACTACCTCAGTTTTCTTCTCAATATTTGAAGGGATAAAGACTTAATTCTCATCAAACCTTCTCATCCAACTTGAAGCCTCTTCACGGTTTTCTTCAACAAGATTTTTCAGTGGCCGAACCATCTTCTTCTTATGCAAGTGTTTTGGATCTGAGATCCAAGTGCTCAGCTTTCTCCTTTCCTCAATCAAGTCATGGACTTGATTCTTTATTCTTTTGAGATTTCCCTCAAGAGAGCAAAACCGAAGACATTGATCTAGACAACAATGTTCTTCACGGTTTTCCTTCTTCACCTTCACGGTTTTCTTTCTCACTTTCTATTTTTGAATCCATGGCTTGAGCAAACTTCTCATTAATCACAATAGCATTTATAAGAAGTTAGTTATTCAAAGAAGCCGCACCCTTTCATCAAGGGGTGCTACCATTTCATTTTTTAAAAAAACCGCAACCTTTCAAAAAGGAAACCGCCATTGGTAGCAAGAGATTCGCCCTACTTAAAATAGTTTTTTATTAAATAAAAAAGGCTGGTTTAAATCCGAAAATAATTTAGATTATTTATCTTAATATAGTTAAAAACAAACCTTAATAAAACTCATAAAGGACCTTACAAAATATTCCATAAAAGTAATGTTTTGACAAGTGTAATACTTAGGCATTAAGTTAACAATTATAGTGTTACATGTGATAACCTTTCATGATATGAATTATCTTTCTTATCATGTAATCATTTTCAAAACAATGCTTAGATACCCTACATCATGTTTATCATAGACTTGATCATAGCATTACACACCATCAACATAAAAGGACATATTGCAACTTAAACATTTGAATAAAAACATGAACTATTGTGCTCATACCAACAAACCACACATTGTCTTTCTAACGTTGTTAAAAGCAATAAAGTCATTCATAAGAAGTAAATATAAAACCACATTTAAAAAACATAAAGTGCGTTTGTTTAGTAGAAGAATTTCTTTCTACTTGGAGATGTGTACCCTTCACGGTACCATTTGTTTGAAGCAAATTGATTCTCATCATCTTCTTTCCAAGTGTTAACATAACCCTTGTTCATATTCTTTTTCCTGAAAATAAAGGATATAGTTATTAAAAAAAATTAAAAAAACAAGAAGGACAACAATGACAAACCTAGTTAAAATTAACTCAACAGATTCTCCCGCCAATTTCACATTGTGGTGGGTTCCCGGAAGCCGAAAGCCGCCATATCCGACAAGTCCAGTTCTTTAGTAGCATCAGATTCAAGTTTTCCAAGTCCAAATTTCAGTTTTTGTTATGGCTCCTAAAACCACCAGTGGCTTGCTATTGGGAATTGAATTGGTCTATATAGGGTTTGCTTCTACTTCAGACGAATTCAGAAATGTCATTTTCATGTTGGAGACCGTTGGACTCTCCTTCGTCCTAGAACACCCGTGCAAAGTTCTGGACAAGGACGTTCTAGAATGTTTCCACAATGCGAAGCTCCGACACGAAGATACAGTAATCAAGAGCAAAGTTCGTGGAACTGCCATTAAGGTGAAGGCCTCTCATCTCACCGGACTCTTGAGGCTCCCAGCTTGTGGAGAAGCATATCACTTCGAAGAGGAGTAATTCATAAGGGCTATGTTATTCTGTGGTTTGCCCAGAGGTACAAAAGAGATCAAAAGGAAAGGGATGAACGAAGAAGGAAAGCTGCTATCCGATAACATCGGTAAAGTGTTGCTACGCAAGATTGGTTCACATGTCTATTTATCTTCAGAAATGTTCAAAATCCTAGTCACAATCATCTGCAGAAAGAGAATGGACTGGGGTGCGGTGCTGTTTGAGACAATAAAGGACAATCTCCACAAACCCAACTTTGGAAGGATTATCATCCTGTACCTGAATCAGATGGATGGTGATAGGTTCGATATGACCAAAGGAGTACATATCCATCACTTAAAGAATATCGACTCTACTATCTTCTCTCGATGGGATAGGCGGATAATAAGGCAAGGGGGAGCCCCAGATTTGGCCGTGGAAGAGGAAGATCAAGCTCCTGAGGTCAGGATTACCTCTCCTCACCCCAGTGACATTACTGAGATTTCAAGGTCAAGAATAGAGGGGGAGTCAGTTACTCCAGTTATAGAGACATAAAATCTACTAACAGAGGTAGCTCAGATTACACATATTGTTGTTGAGGAGTTGGTGCATGAGGAGGTAGAGGCTGCTACAGTTGAGGAAGATTCTGCTGAGGAAGAGGATTTAGATGAGGTAGACGATGATGCTGCTGATGAGATGAGGATTGATTCAAATAAGTCTGTTGATGCTGAGGTTAGTGCTGTTAATGCACTCATGGTAGTGGAGAACCTGATAATCCCTCTTCCTGAAATTATTCCCTTTTCATCTTTTGAGATAGAGGTGACTAAGTCTTCGATATCTGTTGCTACTGAAGTGACAGGTTTATCCGTAACTTTGAAAAGAGAATTGCCAAGGCAACAAGAATACCTCCACTTCTTCCTGAGGAGATAATTGAGATTGCTGACGAGGAGGGAGATGTAGAGGAGCAGACTCCATCTCCACTTACTACTGCAGATCAAGCTACTACTTTCAGAGCTCACCTATCTCGTATAGATGAGTCTCCCAATGAGGATCTACCCAACACTCCCATCCCAAAGCCTCCAGTGTTGACTATTGATAGTACACTTTTGTAGAGTACATAGGCAATTCTAGTCAAGCAGAAGGCACATTTTGATTCTTCCATGAAAAGTGTTCTAAAATAGATGAAAGAGATTGAAAGAGACCTGAACAGAAGCGTTGCTGAAGTTAAGATTCAAATGAAGCACTTGATACGAAGACTGACTAATTATTTGTTGAGGGAGCAAAAGCTATAAAACTGAACATGGATGGCCTCAAATATGTCAAGGAAACTGTGGATAATGTTGATACAAATGCCAAAATGATGGTTGGAGTGCATAATATTGCTATGGTTCATTATGATGACAGCTTGAAAGCGTATGCAAATGCTCTGGATGTAGAAGTCAGAAAGGGGGAGGATTCCTTGGAAGCCAAGGTGGCCGCTAAGGTCAATGCACTGGAAACAAAATGTCAGCCAATTTCAAAAGTGCAAATGACAATAATTATAACAATTGTATGTTGCTGCATAATCAGTTGACAGGACCTCAAGTACCTATTGTGCCTGTACGAGCACATGATGAGACTCATCCTACCCATGATTACTCTCAGTATTGGTTAGACCCACAGGATTTTTCTCAGGCTGATGCTGCTGCTGCTACTACTGCTAAGGCTCCGGAGGTAGAGTCTATTGAAGATTTTTCCCCTCCAGTGCACAAGAAAAGAAGATATGGGAAGGCCCGTCTGCTATCAGGTCAGAGCATAACAGAGAAATGGATGAAGTTTGGAGCCCCATATCTAGAGGCATTATATTGGATACATTCTCCTTGGTCAATATTGGTGGTGAAAACATCAGCACCATTACGATCAGGAAGAGTGGAACAAGTACAAGTTGTGCTGCACTAAAAGAAGAATTCACTTCAGAAATCATAGAAATGCTGATATGATGCCTGAACCTCCTCAAAAGTACTTTCCAAATCCAAAGGCATATTTTGACAGACAGAGGTAGAAGAGTCAGAGCATACCAGACCAATAATTCTATTTTGTGTGGTGTTGAGTTGTGGGTTGCCCCTTCCACCAATCTATGAACAATTTGATATATATATATATATATATATATATATATATATATATATATATATATATATAATTTCTATGGTTGTCTTGGAATACGTGTTGTATTTAATTTGTGTTATCCTTTCAAGCCTTAATGTTTCATTATTTCATTATTTTTATGTACAATTCACCTTAGCTTATAGGGTTCTAACTTCTTCAAATAGGGGGAGGTTGTTGGGTATTGTATCTACAATAACCCTGATTTGAAGAAGGCCCAATTAAGCTAAGATGAATTGTGACTGTATTTGATGTTACTTTTTATTTATGTACTTGTAGATCTACAATGCCAAGTACACACAAATGTCAGGTTATAGTGGGTCAGTAAACACAGGACTATACAATGTATTTCCTCATTGTGTAGGCCAAAGTTTTGACTCACATGTAATGTTGGAACCCTATTACTGATTTAGGCTAGGATCACTATTATTTGTTTAGGATGATTAGATTGACCTAACTTGTATAGACTAAGGGTCATAGGATTATTTCCAAGGTTGTTACTTCAGAGGAATTCTAGAGAAGTTCAGTTCGACGAAAGCAAAATTCAGATCAACGAAAGCAGAATTCAGATCGATGAAAGTTGAGCTCTGTTCGACGAACGACGAGCTCAGTTCGACGAACTCAAGTTTCTAACTCTGAGTTTAGCTCGACGAATGCTGAGCTCCGTTCGATGAACTTTGTTCTCAGCTCAAAAACTTAGCTCGACAAGAGCCAACCTCAGTTCGACGAACTCCATGCTCAGTTCGACGAAAGCAGAGCTCAGCTTGACAAATGTATTGCTCAGTTCATGCAAGCTTTGTTCGACGAAGGTCAAGCTCAGGTCGATGAATTCCTTACTAAGTTCGACGTTCAGGCAGTTTCTAATTTCAGAAGGCAGAATGATTACTAAAGCTTAATTATATCAGTTACAACTCTGATATTTAATGCTAAATATTCTAAATGAATATAGCTGTTTCAGACAACATTAATTATGGATTTATCACCGAGTTTAATTCTAATTTATTACCCAGAGCAGTTATAATTCTCAGAGATTCTTCAGGCATTTTAGAATGATTTTAATTCAAATGTTTGAATTCTTCTCAGAGATTATATATTCAGATTATTGCTGCTTCAAAAGGTTTGAGACACTGTTATAGATTTAAGAGTTACTAACTTACTGACTTAGAGACAAAGAGATACTTTCATTCTACTTTAGACTCTCTAAGAGACAACATATTTTGTATCTATCTGAAAGTTCTACTGGAGAGAAACAACACTCAAGAATGCCTACACCCTGAAGAAAAGCTCTTGTCCCTTAATCACAATTTCTACTCAACTCAGGGGGAGCTTTTTGCAACATCAATCCACTTAGTCTTCTTAGAGAGTCTTGAAAGAGAAGACAACATCCAAACTTCTTTCCTAAATTATGTACAGGGTTATAACTTCCTTCAAAAGTTAACCTCTTGGTTCCTAAGTCACCTGATCAAAAGACTTAAACTTGGTTTTTGGGCACTTGATCAAAAGCTCAAAGGGTTGCTAGATCTACCTAAAAAATAGATCTTCTGCTGGGAGGACACCAGATCAAAAACCTGTAGTGGATTTCTACCAGGGTGGTAGAAGAGTAGACATGCCCAAATTTATTGGGGAACTACTATAAAAATTCCTTGTGTCGTCTGTGTTTGATGCTTTTCTTTTATTTGTGTGCTGTGACTTTTAATCTATCTATCTATATATATATCACTTAATTTTCTAAACTACTCTAAAAACAAATCAAAGTTTTTTAATATACACTATTCACCCCCCCTCTAGTGTAAAGTTAGATCAATCCCTCACTTTCAATTGGTATCAGAGATTGGTTATTTGGTTTTAAAGGCTAACACTTGAACCAACAGATCTGATAGATCTCATTTTCTCTAGTTTGTTTTTCTTATCATGGCACAAAATAAAGAGTTTTCAAGCACTAGACCTCCTATTTGTAACCTTAATAAGTTTGCATTATGGAAGACAAGGATTAAGATATACATGAACTCTATTGATGAAGATATCTACAATTCCATTTTGACAGGTCCACCTCAACCACTTGAAACAACAAGTACCAGTGGAGTACCACCTCCAGAGTGGACAGAAGCCCAGAGAAAAGCAAAAGTTGCTGATGCAATGGCTATGAACATATTAGCACAAACCATGTCTGATGACATCTTTCAGAAGGTTGCTAAATGCCCCTCAACAAAAGCTATCTGGAACTCCCTCAATGCAATGGTAGCTAGATCAGTTGTTGAAAGAAAGGACAAAAGATCTCACTTGATTTCTTAATATGAGAATTTCAAAAAGGCTGAAAGTGAATCAGTAGCAGATATGTACATAAGACTTGGTCTCATAATCAATGAGCTGAAATCTTTGGAAAAAGACATTACATTGACATAGGTCAATGATAAAATTCTCATGTGTTTCCCTAGCACATGAGATTCCAGAATCTTGCCAGTTAGAGAAGCCAAAAGTGTGAATGAAATCACAACTGAGACTTTGTTGGGCAAGCTCAAATCTTATAAGCAGTTTATCAAAACAAGAGAAGCTGAACAAAAGTCTCTACCCTCAGTGAATATGGAAAAGAGCATTATTTTCCAAGCAACTAAAGAAGAACAAGTTCCACATAATATAGATCTTATGGGTATCCTAGCTAAAAGGTTCTACAAGATAGCTAAAAAAGACTTCAGGAGAAGATCATCCAGGAATCAAGACAAACCAAGGTATGACAAAACTCTAACTAAAGTAATTGTTTGTTATGGTTGCAGGAAACTAGGACACATTCTTCTAGAGTGTCCTGAAAATCAAAATAAGGATAAGAAGAAGGAGAAAGACTCTAAGAAGCACTCACACAAATCCTCTTCCAGTAAACACATAAAGAAGGAGAGAGGCTTTGTTGTTGAAACTTGGAGTGAATCAGAATCTGAATCTCCATCCAGTTCAAGTGAAGATGAAGAAGAATTAAGAGCTAAAGAAGCCTATTTGATGACAATTAATGCATCATGCAGCAATTCTGATGCTGAATTTGAGTCTGAAGAAGATCAGATAATTTCTACCTTTGATTTCACTTCAGAACGATTTAAAATAGATTTTAAATTACTATGTAAAGACTTAATACAATCTGAGAAGGAAATAAAATTTCTCAGAGAAAAAATAATTGAATTAAATAAATTATCTTCAGAAAACATAAAACTTGAAGAAGAAATGAAAACTCTTAAGGAACAAGTAATTTCACTTGAAAATAGATTATCTAAGGTAAAGATGTTTGAATAATCCCTTAATGGGAGAAGTATCAAACTGATGAATATCACAATTACAGTCAATACCAGACTAAATGACAAACTAGGCTTGGGTGCTTCTTCAAGTCAACCTCATCTTTTTTAGAAAAATATTTTATTTATACCAGTAAAATTTATTTCTGCCAAAGGAAAAGAAAAGTTAGAAGATATTGATAAAGCTACATAAGTTCTACAAAAGAATAAACCAAATCAATATAAAAATTTTCATAAAAACTATGTTCAACAAAATTTGTCGAACCCAGATCGACGAAATAAATATTATTCGTCGAACAGAGCTCGACGAACTCTGAACACAGGATTTCAGTATAACTCTTCAACGAATGGTGTTCAACGAAATCAATATTATTCATCGAACAGAGATCGACGAACTCTGAACACAGAAAATGAATATTACTATTTTGTGAATAGAGCTCGACGAACTCACCACCATTCGTCGAATGCAGCTCGACGAAATCACTATCATTCGTCGAGCTAAAAGTTTTCAGACAAAAATTTAAATTCTTTTCAAATGAATAACCAACCACTAAGATTGAAAAATCCTTTTACTGAGTGGATTATTCGTCCTAGGAGATATCATCCACTTGGTTATAAAAATAACCCTGAATTTTCATATATTTCTACTGATTATGTCAGAAATATAGGACCCAAGGTAACCTGGGTTAAGAACACCTAATTTGTTTTGTACAGGAAAGGAACGATCCTACTACAGAGGAACAATGGTATTTGGGTAATGGATGTTCAAAACATATGACAAGAAGAAAGGCTAATCTAAAAGATTTTAAAGCAAAGCTTGGACCTAAAGTCATCTTTGGAGACTCTAACTGTGGACAAACAGAAGGCCAGGGTGATGTCAAGATTGGAGCAGTTACCTTCAGAAAGGTAGCTTATGTGAAAGGTCTCAAGCATAATCTTATTTCCATCAGTCAATTATGTGATGAAGGATATCAAGTATTTTTTAACAAGTCATCATGTTTTGTTACATCTAGTTTAAACAAAATTGTTTTAACTGGAATTAGATATGGTAATATTTACTTAAGTTAATTTTAACTCTGCAAAATCAGAAATCTGGTTATTTAATCAGATAAGTAAAACTAATGATCTTCGACATAAAAGATTAGGACATATAAATCTTAGAACTATTGCTAAATTATTTAAGGACAACCTTGTCAGAGTACTACCTTCTGGTTCTTACAAAAAGGAAGGACTTTGGAGGGCTTGTCAATTAGGAAAGTAAACAAAAAATAATTTTAAATCCATTTCTAAAAGTGATTCACTCAGAATTTTGTATTTGCTACATATGGACCTTTTGGATCTATTGCAATACAAAGTTTGGGAGGAAAGTCATATACCTTAGTTATTGTTGATGATTTCTCAAGATTCACTTGAGTGTTCTTTCTTAGAAACAAGTCAGATAACTTTAAAGTTCTTATAGACTTTCTTAGGAACATCAAGATTGAGTACTCCACTCAGATTGCATTGATCAGAAGTAATCATGACACTGAGTTTGAATCTCTTCTAATGAAAGAATTCTGTGAGAAAGAAGGTATCAGGCATTATTTTTCTGATCCTAGAACTCCTCAATAAAATGGGGTAGCAGAAAGGAAAAATAGAACCCTAATTGAATCTGCTGAAACATTACTTGCAGATGCTTATTTACCACTATCCTTTTGGGCAGAGGCAGTAAGCACATCAAACTATATTCTTAACAGAAGTTTGATTCATAAACTGAAGGGTAAGACTCTCTATGAATTACTTGAAAATAAGAAACTTAAAGTTAATTACTTTAAAGTTTTTGGATGTAGATGTTACATACATAGCAATAATAAGAAACATCTAAGAAAATTTGAGTCAAAGCTACAGAAGGAATATTTATTGGATATTCTCAAGTCAATAAGGCTTATAGGGTCTTTGATAAATCTACCCTTAAGATAGAAGAATCTGTACATGTCTCTTTTGATGAAACTAATATGTTTTATAAGGAGAAAAACACTTCTACCATAGACTCTTTTCAGGTACCAATTTTATGTGAGAAGATGGATGAATTAAACCTTAAATAAGAGGATATATTGGATCCTTCTCAATAAAATACTGAAGACAGTAATGAAGATGATGCTGAAGTTTATGTTAAAAAGGACATAACTAATGAAATTCCACAAGAGGAATTAGCAACATAAATAATTGAAGAACCAATTCTACTTGTTGATTTTATCACACTTAGAGATCACCCTAGATCTCAAGTGATTGAAAACATATCAGCTGGTGTGCAAATAAGACATCAACTCAATCAAGATCATATGCATACATGCTTTCTTTCTCAGATTGAACCTCAATCCATAAAAGATGCAAAACAAGATCCTCTTTGGATCATTGTAATGTAAGAGGAACTCAATCAGTTTGAGAGATGTAGAGTTTGAGACTTAGATCCAAGACCCAAAGTTTATCCAGTCATTGGAACCAAATGGGTCTTTAGAAATAAGTTGGATGCTCAAGAAGTTGTAGTAAGAAATAAAGCTAGGCTGGTAGCTCAAGGATAGTCACAGGAAGAAGGAATAGACTATGATCAGACATTTGCTCCTGTTGCAAGATTAGAGACTATCAGAATATTTCGTGCATTTACAACATCCAATAAATTTAAAGTATATCAGATGAATGTGAATAGTGCATTTCTAAATGGATAACTCAAATAGGAAGTTTATGTAGAATAACCACCAGGTTTTATCTCTCCAACTCACTATTCTTATGTTTTAAACTCTATAAAGCCCTTTATGGTCTTAAACAAGTTCCAAGAGCTTAGTATGAGACCCTTGCTAGTTTTATTTTAGAAAATAAATTTAGTAGAGGCATGGTAGATAAAACAATATTTTTTAGACATCATAAAACCAAAATTTTACTAGTTCCAATATATGTTGACGATATAATTTTTGGTTTTACTGATTCCAAACTTTGTAAAAGGTTTTCTGACCTAATGCATTCCAAGTTTGAAATGAGTAGCATGGGTGAATTATCTTACTTCATTGGTTTACAAGTGAAGAAAACATCTAATGGCATTTTTGTTTCCCAATCTAAATATGCTAAAGAGTTGATTAAAAGATTTGGGATGTCAGATGCCTCCTCTATGAAAACACTCATGCCTGCTAATGCTATTGTTGATAATGATGAACATGACAAACCTATTGATCAGAAAACATATAGGACTATTATTGAGTATTTATTATATTTAACAGCAAGTAGACCTGATATTATGTTTGTAAGCTATATTTGTGCTAGGTTTCAAGTTAACCCTAAGGAGTCACACCTTACATTAGTAAAAGAATTTTAAGGTATATGAAGGGTTGCCCTAATCTACTCTGGTATCCTGTTGAGTTAGGATTTGAATTAACTGGATTCACAGATGCTGATTATGCTGAATGCAGGGTTGATAGAAAAAGCACATCAGGAATTTGTCAGTTTTTTGGTGATAGCCTTGTGTTATGGTTTTGCAAAAAACAAACATCTGAATCTACTTCAACTACTGAGGCTGAATATATTACAGCAGGTAGTTATTGTTCACAGATTTTGTGGATTCAAAATCAACTGCTAGATTATGGTTATAACTTAAATAATTCAACTATATTTTGTGATAATCCAATTGTAATTTCTATTGCACAAAATCTAGCCCTTCATTGTAGAACTAAGCATATAGAAATTAGACATCATTTTATAAGAGACAATATAGACAAAAATAAAATTAAACTAGAATTTATTTCTACTGATTTTCAAAGATCTGATATTTTCACTAAACCTTTAGATGAAAAGAGACACATTTTCTTCTTAAATCATTTAGGAATGATTAATGGTGAGTTTTTAAATTAATTTTTGTTCTGAGATCGACGAACTTCAACTTTTTGTCGAACGGAGATCGACAAATTGTAAACTTTTCATCGAACAGAGATCGATGAGTTGTGAACCTTTTGGCGATCGACGATTTTCAACTTTTCATCGAACGGTTCTCGACTAATTGTATTCCTTTCGCAAACCTTTCATCGACATGAGTTCGATGAATTGTATTTCTTGTGTGAAATTTTCATCGAATAGAGTTTGATGCTTAGTTTTTCATCGGACGAAGTTCATCTTTTCAACTTCTGAAAACTTATAATTAGGTTTTCATCGAACTCTTTCCCACGCATTTCTCATTTTCCTTGCACTTGATCTCTCTGTTTTGCAGGCTAATAGCGATTTCTCAGGCAATCCTCTAGGAAATGAAATTTGATGCAGGCTTCGATATTGACATGGAATCTTTCTCTCATTCAGATCAAGTCTTCCAAGATATTTTGCAACTATTTGAGGCGCAACATCTGTGAAACTTTATGTCCACTAGAATCAAACTCCCCGTCATGTAAATTAAGGAATGGGTGTATACTACAAAGATTCAAGACCTTACAACTATGATAGATCAGTCGCAGGAAATCAGGTTCCTCTTACCACATAAATTCTTTCTAAAGTTTTCGGTTTTGTTAACGACGAAGAATATATAGAAATATATAGTTCTAAATTAGAGGTTATGCTAGCTAGAATGGGTCATTCCCAGGGAAACCCTAACCAACTTTTGAAAAAGAACCTTTCTATATAATACAAGTTTTAGCAGATGTTGTTTGGAAAGTACTTCTAGGCAAACACTCTGCCCATGATTATGTTACCAGTCATTAATTCCTTTTGATGTGTGCTCTGGTGGATCAGAAAACTATAAACCGGGGGACAATTTTATTTGATTCAATTAAAAAGAAGATTAATAAGAGTGATGTTAGTTATGACAGGATTCTGGGAATTTTCCGTCAAACCAAATGTCAAGAGGTTCTGGTCTCACAAACTGTGCATATCAATGCATCCAAAAGGCTAACCTCTGCCTTATTTGGAAAATGGGAGAGGGTTATTCCTAAGCATCCAAGGGCAGCACCCACTTGGGATGCTTCCGAAATTACCAGGGCTGTTCCAGCCACTCTCCATATCCTAGAAGAGGTTTCTGCTCCGCTTATTTCTTCGCCTCTACCATCTCCACACCATTCACCCAGGTAGCCATCTCCACCTTCTCAACTACCTTCTTTATCTGTAGAAGTTCCATCCACTTCCTTCCATCTAGATTCCTCTACTCAACTGCTATCTCCACCTCATTCATCTTTAAATCAATTAGCTTCCCCTCATGAGTCACCTTCATCTCCACTTCTTTCTTCTCCACCTCATTTCTCTCTAATTTATTCATCTCCACCTCATATATCTCCACTTCATATATCTCCACCACACTCACCCATCCAGGAAATAACTCATGATGACATTCCCCATATCATTAATCCTATATATATTCCTCAAGCCTTCACTATTTGTCCAACATGTTCATAAGATCTGCTCCCTCTTATTCTACTCCAAATCCAACCTCAGCATCTACTCAGCATCCTCCTAAGTATATGTATTTGGATTTCCCATCCATTATTTCTAATCTTTGGAATTCATCACTCCTACACTTAAGAAGTTATTTGATGAATCTTTAGCTCCTGTAATTGCTTCTATTTCTAAACTCTCCTCTAGGATTGACTCTCTTCAGTCTATCCCTTCTTTTGGGGGCCTAGATTCAGGTCTCCCTAGATCTAAGCAGGGGGAGATATTTAATGAAGAAGCTCTAAATACTATAGTTCCAGTCACAGTAATACCAAAAGCAGTTACAACAACAACAATAATAATTTTTATTTCAGATTCAGAAATGATTTCAGTTGAGGATGTGTTGGATGCAGAAGCAATACCAGAAGTAGTTATTCCTGTTGGTGATGTATTTATTAATCCCACAGTTAATTTACTTTCTCTTTTATCAGATTTTGAACAAGTGCATAGTTATCTTCCCAATCTACCCATTTTGAAAATGATCTTTCTAGAGCATTAGTATGCTATACTGCTCCTATTGATTCCACTGTTTTAGAACAACTTAGATCCAGTCTCAGTACTATTTCTCCTAGTTCTAATCCAGTCTCTCAGCCTATCATAATTGATAATATAATGGATATTATAGAACAAGTTTCTTCCCCTCCTATTTTTGTATGGGATGAAACTCCAACGCCAAATTTTGATGATCTTCTTAATGAAGATATAGAAGAAGCAGCAGATACAAATGTTATATATAAACAGCCAGAATTTCAAGTTGACGACCATACTAATTTATATAAATAGATAGATGATTAACATAATCAGCCAACAGAAGAATCTGATGATCATGCAGAGTTAGATGATTCAGAAGACCCTGGGTCTAAGAAAATAAAGTTAAAGAAGAAGGCTCCAGTTAAGGTTGCTCCTCAACCTTCATCAACTGCAGATATTGCATATTTTAATCTGCATGGGAAACCTCTAGCTCCAGATCTTCCACACTGGATAAGGTACTCCAAGAATGAAAAGAAAAATAGGAAGAAGATGAGAAGATATCATTCTCCACCTAGAAAGACTTGGATCTACTTCAACTACTGAGGCTGAATATATTACAGCAGGTAGTTATTGTTCACAGATTTTGTGGATTCAAAATCAACTGCTAGATTATGGTTATAACTTAAATAATTCAACTATATTTTGTGATAATCCAATTGTAATTTCTATTGCACAAAATCTAGCCCTTCATTGTAGAACTAAGCATATAGAAATTAGACATCATTTTATAAGAGACAATATAGACAAAAATAAAATTAAACTAGAATTTATTTCTACTGATTTTCAAAGATCTGATATTTTCACTAAACCTTTAGATGAAAAGAGACACATTTTCTTCTTAAATCATTTAGGAATGATTAATGGTGAGTTTTTAAATTAATTTTTGTTCTGAGATCGACGAACTTCAACTTTTTGTCGAACGGAGATCGACAAATTGTAAACTTTTCATCGAACAGAGATCGATGAGTTGTGAACCTTTTGGCGATCGACGATTTTCAACTTTTCATCGAACGGTTCTCGACTAATTGTATTCCTTTCGCAAACCTTTCATCGACATGAGTTCGATGAATTGTATTTCTTGTGTGAAATTTTCATCGAATAGAGTTTGATGCTTAGTTTTTCATCGGACGAAGTTCATCTTTTCAACTTCTGAAAACTTATAATTAGGTTTTCATCGAACTCTTTCCCACGCATTTCTCATTTTCCTTGCACTTGATCTCTCTGTTTTGCAGGCTAATAGCGATTTCTCAGGCAATCCTCTAGGAAATGAAATTTGATGCAGGCTTCGATATTGACATGGAATCTTTCTCTCATTCAGATCAAGTCTTCCAAGATATTTTGCAACTATTTGAGGCGCAACATCTGTGAAACTTTATGTCCACTAGAATCAAACTCCCCGTCATGTAAATTAAGGAATGGGTGTATACTACAAAGATTCAAGACCTTACAACTATGATAGATCAGTCGCAGGAAATCAGGTTCCTCTTACCACATAAATTCTTTCTAAAGTTTTCGGTTTTGTTAACGACGAAGAATGTATAGAAATATATAGTTCTAAATTAGAGGTTATGCTAGCTAGAATGGGTCATTCCCAGGGAAACCCTAACCAACTTTTGAAAAAGAACCTTTCTATATAATACAAGTTTTAGCAGATGTTGTTTGGAAAGTACTTCTAGGCAAACACTCTGCCCATGATTATGTTACCAGGCATTAATTCCTTTTGATGTGTGCTCTGGTGGATCAGAAAACTATAAACCGGGGGACAATTTTATTTGATTCAATTAAAAAGAAGATTAATAAGAGTGATGTTAGTTATGACAGGATTCTGGGAATTTTCCGTCAAACCAAATGTCAAGAGGTTCTGGTCTCACAAACTGTGCATATCAATGCATCCAAAAGGCTAACCTCTGCCTTATTTGGAAAATGGGAGAGGGGTATTCCTAAGCATCCAAGGGCAGCACCCACTTGGGATGCTTCCGAAATTACCAGGGCTGTTCCAGCCACTCTCCATATCCTAGAAGAGGTTTCTGCTCCGCTTATTTCTTCGCCTCTACCATCTCCACACCATTCACCCAGGTAGCCATCTCCACCTTCTCAACTACCTTCTTTATCTGTAGAAGTTCCATCCACTTCCTTCCATCTAGATTCCTCTACTCAACTGCTATCTCCACCTCATTCATCTTTAAATCAATTAGCTTCCCCTCATCAGTCACCTTCATCTCCACTTCTTTCTTCTCCACCTCATTTCTCTCTAATTTATTCATCTCCACCTCATATATCTCCACTTCATATATCTCCACCACACTCACCCATCCAGGAAATAACTCATGATGACATTCCCCATATCATTAATCCTACATATATTCCTCAAGCCTTCACTATTTGTCCAACATGTTCATAAGATCTGCTCCCTCTTATTCTACTCCAAATCCAACCTCAGCATCTACTCAGCATCCTCCTAAGTATATGTATTTGGATTTCCCATCCATTATTTCTAATCTTTGGAATTCATCACTCCTACACTCAAGAAGTTATTTGATGAATCTTTAGCTCCTGTAATTGCTTCTATTTCTAAACTCTCCTCTAGGATTGACTCTCTTCAGTCTGTCCCTTCTTTTGGGGGCCTAGATTCAGGTCTCCCTAGATCTAGGCAGGGGGAGATATTTCATGAAGAAGCTCTAAATACTATAGTTCCAGTCACAGTAATACCAAAAGCAGTTACAACAACAACAATAATAATTTTTATTTCAGATTCAGAAATGATTTCAGTTGAGGATGTGTTGGATGTAGAAGCAATACCAGAAGTAGTTATTCCTGTTGGTGATGTATTTATTAATCCCACAGTTGATTTACTTTCTCTTTTATCAGATTTTGAACAAGTGCATAGTTATCTTCCCAATCTACCCATTTTGAAAATGATCTTTCTAGAGCATAAGTATGCTATACTGCTCCTATTGATTCCACTGTTTTAGAACAACTTAGATCCAGTCTCAGTACTATTTCTCCTAGTTCTAATCCAGTCTCTCAGCCTATCATAACTGATAATATAATGGATATTATAGAACAAGTTTCTTCCCCTCCTATTTTTGTATGGGATGAAACTCCAATGCCAAATTTTGATGATCTTCTTAATGAAGATATAGAAGAAGCAGCAGATACAAATGTTATATATAAACAGCCAGAATTTCAAGTTGACGACCATACTAATTTATATAAACAGATAGATGATTAACATAATCAGCCAACAGAAGAATCTGATGATCATGCAGAGTTAGATGATTCAGAAGACCCTGGGTCTAAGAAAATAAAGTTAAAGAAGAAGGCTCCAGTTAAGGTTGCTCCTCAACCTTCATCAACTGCAGATATTGCATATTTTAATCTGCATGGGAAACCTCTAGCTCCAGATCTTCCACACTGGATAAGGTACTCCAAGAATGAAAAGAAAAATAGGAAGAAGATGAGAAGATATCATTCTCCACCTAGAAAGACTTGGAGAGGACCTTCTCCTCCTCCTCCAGCAGCAGGGTCAGCTGGTGATGCAGGTTAAAACTCCAAAAATTATTAAGAGCATGCGGCGCCCCAAGCGATTTATTTGAGAAAAGTGGATTTGGTTTTATTTAGAAAATGGGGCGCGTAGATTTATTATTTGGATATAAAACAGATGAGATCGAGTTTTAATGAAAGGAGGCAAGTGCACCTATCGTGTGTAGTACAGGATATTCCGGTGTAGAATACCGAGGTCGTATTGTTCTCGGGGTCGGGTTGATTATTTCTTCTCTTTCTTGGAGGGGACTATTATTTTACCGATATTTAACTTGTCATGTTATTATATATAATATATAAATAAAAGACAGTAAAAATAAAAGCGTTAAAAAGGTGGAGCCGATAAAATGCTTAGCGCAACCGCACCGAATAAAATTTGAACTAAAATAAATTTTTAATAAAAGGATATCCTAAGTGAAAGTGCAAGTTAGATCTGATATACTCTAGAGGGGGGTGAATAGAGTATGGTGCTTGCTAAAAACTTTTACAACAGTTGTTGTATTCTTATGTGAACAGGGTAGCAAATAATATAAAGTAAATATAGCCACAGAATAATCACAAAGCAATCACAAACCACAGCCAGAAATAAAAAGAAACACAAGCAACCAGAAGACATAAGGAGCTATAGTGGTTCCCCAATCAAACTGGGTACATCCACTCTTCTACCACACTAGGTATGAATCCACTGCAGGATGAGTTGATCAGGTGTCCTGGGCACCAATGAGCTTTTGATAAGGTGCTCAAAAACCAAACCAGATTTTTTGATCAGGTGTCTTGCCACCAATGAGCTTCTGATAAGGTGCTCAAAAACCAAACACAAATTTTTGAAAGGAGTTTGAAAAAACCCTTTACAGTAGAGTGAGAGAGAGAGAGAGGGAAAGAGATGATCTTCTCTATCAACAGTCAGAGAGAAGATAGTGGATGTTGTCAAAGCTCCCCCTGAGATCTGTAGTTGTTCAGGAAGTGAAGCTTTGTAGTAGGGTGATAGGCCTTCAGAAAATTGATCCCCAGCAAATGATGATTTCAGCAACAGCTGAAATGTGAGGTGTCTGAAGTCTTGAATGATGATGACCTTTGAACACTTGAATCAAAAGAGATCTGAAGCTTTCAGTTTTTTTGATCTCCTTTGGTGATGGTGTTCTTGTATGAATCTTTGAGACTGAGAATGTCTGCAAATCTTTCTCTTTCTCTTGTGTAATTGTTGTTGTGAGAGCTGTTGTTGCAGAGAATATTTTTCTAACTTCTTGTTCTTCTTTTTCAGGGATAAAAAATCTTATCTTTTATTCCTTTTGTCTGAATAGAAATGATCCACTATCCAAGATAGCCGTTAGCCTGTCATTAATTACTTCCTTAATTGCTTTTGTCTTCTGGAGGAAAGTCCAATAAAACATTCCTTGATAATTCCTTGAAACTTGCTCCAGATTAAATGAAAAATGGCTCCAAGATTTCTGAATTAAATGCTGACAATAATTCCTTAACTGTATGAATTTGAATCTTGAAAATCGTTGAACTCTTCAGAAAAACATCGAACTGAGCTCCACTATCGTTGAACTGAGCTCAGAGATAGAATTAAACTGGAGTCAAGATCGTCGATCTGAGCTCGAAGATCGTCGAATGGAGTTCGACGACTTGTTGAAGTTGAGCTCAGAGATCGTCGAATGGAGTTCGACGATTCGTCGAAGTGAGCTCAACGACCGTCGAATGGAGTTCGACGATTCATCGAAGTGAGCTCAATGATCGTCGAATGGAGTTCGACGATTCGTCGAAGTGAGCTCAACGATCTTCGAATGGAGTTCGACGATTCGTCGTACTGAGCTCGACGAAATGACTTAGTCTTCTGAAACTGAAAATCTTGGTCTTGAGGGCAGCTTCCAAACCTAAGTACTAACCCTTAGACTCAATTCTAATTGACCTTTAGATCTATACAATGAGGTCAAAATAGGTTTCCTAAAAGACATAGTGATCCTGACCCAAATCAGTAATAGGGTGTTCCAACAATCTCCCCCTATTTGGGTTAGGATTACTATTTACAGATATTAGAAAATTAAAAACATATACAAGGCAACAATATAACAAACAAGACATTGCCGAATCACACATATATTGTCACAGATAGATCAGAAATCAAAATAACTGTCACCTTACAAAATTACTCGTTTTCTTTGCTCTTTATGAGTACTATTTCTCTGTTTGGATTAAGAGCTTCCTTTTTAGATCTCCTGTCATCAGCTGCACCTAAAGAGGTTTGTTGCTTAGGCCTGTGCAATACAGCTTCAGGATGCAACTTCATGTAGCTTTCAGAATCAAAGAACTTGCTGGAAGCATATCTTTCAAGTTCCTTTTTCCTTTGTTCTGATAAAGTAGTAATACTGGAAGTGTCTTTGCCTTGTTCTCTGGCTTTCTTAATTTGATCCAAAGCAGCTAATTCCTTCATCCTGGTTGTCCATAAAGTTGGATTGTTCTCTGGATCCTCAAAAGGAACTGGAGGCTCATATCTGTTTGAGGGATTGTCTAGAGGAGCTCTGGATGAGACTAACTCTTTAAGCTTGTAGGGAAAGGGACCTGAAGTAGTATCAGAGGAAGCTTGTCCTTCCCTTGAATAAGGGTGTTGCCTGGAATAGCCTTTGGAGTATACTTGAAATTCTCTTTGGTTTCCTCTATACTTTCCTCTCCTTGATTGGTAGTCTCTGGATTGACTTCCCCTGTACTGGGATCTACCTTGAGGTTGATAAGGGGTTTGGCTTCTGGCAGAGGGTTGAAAAGCAGAGCTACCACCTGCACCTACATCAGGTGAAGGAGGAGGAGGAGGAGGATGATGGAACTGAGAGGAACCTTTCTCATACTTTCTCTTTTTCTTCATGGCCTTCAATTGATTCTTGGAGTATTGCATACAGTGTTCTGTGATAGGACAGTTATGCAGTATGTAATAAGGAATATCATTGGTATCTTTGACTTTTGCTGGAGGAACCCTTTTCATAGCCTTGCTTCTGGCCTTCCTTTTCCTTGCAATAGTTGTAGAGGAGTCATCTGAATCAGTCCTGAACTGATCACTTTCTGAGCTTTGATCATCATATAGTGCATCAATCCTTTTGAGATAGTCTTTCTGTTGTTGTGATTGAGCAGGAGAAACAGTAGTGACACCAATAGTAGCAGCAACAATATCAGGAAGAGGAGTAGAAGCAGAACTGACAGAAGAAGTTGTAGCAGCAGCAGTAGATACAGCAGTAACTGGAGCAGCAGATTCAGATATAACAGTTTCAGCAGTTTCAGAAATAACATCAGCAGTAGTATCAGTTGATGCTGAAAAATCATCACTAGAAGGGGCAACAACAGCAATAACAGCAGGCTCAAGAATAAGTGCCTCTGTCATATGTATATCCTCAGATATTAAAGCATCAGCAATATCAACAACATCAGTATTTTCAACAGAAACTGAAGGAGCAGCAGTAGAGAAGGACTTTACAAAAGAATGAATTAAGCTGGTGTCACAGCTTGAAATAGGCACAATGGCCTTAGAGAGATCTTCTAATGGCTGGACTGCAGTATGCTCTGGAAGACAGCTGAAATATACAGAGTCAAAATCTGATAATAGTGTCCTGAGGTCCATTGAGAAAACTACAACAGGAGGTGTTGAGGCTTGGGCTTGAGCTGAAGATACACAGCAGCAGCAGCAGCAGGCAATCTATCCACTTCATGAGGCATCTCCCCCTGCCTAGATGCAGAGAAAGATGGATCAAGGCACCCAAAGGAAGGGATTGCCTGAGAGGGAAGAAGAGAGGAGAGCCTGGCAGACATGTCTGCAACTGACTTGAGAAGTGGAGCCAAGGAGGTCTCCAACAAGAGTGATAGCCTGGGAGCTATCAGCTCATAGAGTCTGTCTGCTAAAGCTGGAAGATCTACATGCTCAAGAGGGACTTGAGCAGAGGTAGGGACTGAAGGTGGAGCAGCTGGAGATGTGGGTGGAGAGCTGGTGGATGGTGGAAATGAGGGTTGAGATATGGGGATTGTGGAAATGGAAGATAGTGGAATGGAAATGGATGGGGTGAAGGATGGTTGTGCAATGATGTCTTGAAGCAATTGTTGATGGGATGTGGATGAATAGGGTAGATCGGGAGGGGATGAAGGGGAATCATCCATAAAGGAATCATCTATCAGATTGAAAGATGGAATGTTGGATGATGAATCAATGTCTTGTTGAGGGTAGTGATGTAAAGGGTGGAAGAGTTCTTCAGTTAGTGGAAGAGTTGGAGAATGGATAGAAGTTGGAGATGGGGTTGAAATTATGATGGTGGAGGAAACTGTAATGGTGGATGTGACTGGTGGAGATGAAATAAAAGGTGGTGGAGGAGGAGAAGAAACAGGCAAGTCTTCTGTAGGGGCAGAGAATTGAGGGGAAGAGACTGCAACAATCCTTGTGCCTGAAGTTGCACTTACAGAGAGCCTGCTGGGCTTCACTATTTGCCTGTCCCACTTTCCAAACATGGCACAAGAGAGCCTCTTGGAGGCATTGATGTGCACCCCACTAGAAACTAGCAGAGCAGGGCATCTATTCTGAAGAAATAGCCCTAATATCCTCCCATAATTCACAAAATTCTTGTTGATCTTCTTCTTAATCAGATCAAAGAAGATTTCTCCCCAATTCAGTTGTTTCTTATCTACAAGAGCACCCATCAAGCATAGCTGATACCTCGAGATGGTATCATGGGCTGAGTGTTTGAACAATAACACCTTTCCTACAACATCAGCCAAAAATCTGTACTCCACAGATAAATTCTTCTTCAGCAGTTTGCTAGGGTTTGCATTTGACTGTCCCATTCTCTCAAGCATAGTAGAAAATTCTTCTCCAGACATCTCAGCAGAATCCTCTCCAGAATGTAATTGAAAAACCTCTGTCAAGATAGTAGATGTCAGAGGTACCTGGGTTCCTGATATTGATCCAACAACTGTATTCTGATCCTGGTTGTGGGCAGTATATACCCATTCCTTTATTTCATCAGCAGCTAACTTGATCCTGGTAGTCATTATTATAACTAGCTTTTGTTCCTTGAAAAGTTCGAGAATATCTTGGAAGATTTGATCACTGGTGCTGAAAGAATCCATGTCAATGTCAAAACCTGCATCAAATTTCATTCCGGCCAGGACTGCAACTGAGATGACCATTGATCCCTGCAAAAATCAACAACCAAACGACCAAGTGTAGAGAAATTTGGAGGGAAGGAGAAAATTTGCAGAGAGAATGAAGGCGCAAAGAGAGAACGACGACCGAAAAAATGAATTTTATATTAGGGTTCGAAACAGAAAAGGAAAGATCGTTGAACTCAGTTCGACGATCGGGGATTCTAAAGGAAACTGAAAGGTCATCAACATCGTCGATCTCCGTTCGACGATATTGGAGAGCGTCGAGCTCCGTTCGACGATAGTTCAGAGAACAAAATCGTCGAGCTTCGTTCGACGATCGCTGACCTGGAGAGATGGTTGAGCACTATCTGAGAAGCGCTGAACTCTGGTCGACGATTTCAGAAAGCGTCGATCTCCGTTCGACGATCTGGGGAAAATCGTCGAGCGCAGTTCAGAGACCAGAAACGCTCTATACACTAGAAAAATCAAGATGTTTGCCTAGTCTTGGTCAATTTTTAGAGTTTTAAAATCTTAGATATTATTTTAGACTTCCTCCATCTAACATTCCTAACTGATTTAGGAAGAAGGTATGTTTCTTTTCATCCAAGGGTTTGGTGGAAATATCTCCCCTTTACAAAAGTTAGAACCCGTCAACCCATTAGTTCATCTCAAAACCCAGGTGTTGAGATGAAGGGTGGCGGGATACTTGAACACAAAGGAGAGAGGTCTGCAGGCAGTGTGGGATTAACCCCAACCACAAGACCGCGGGGATATTCCAGTACAAGGGGGCCCACCGGGGTCAACACCCAGACCTGGAACGCGATGGGGAAGCCAAACATGCGGTCCCACACACACGTGTCCTGCTGGCTAATATAATCTCAACACACCCCCGCAGCAGGACAACCCGCTCTGATACCAAGTTAGAACCCGTCAACTCATTAGTTCATCTCAAAACCCAGGTGTTGAGATGAAGGGTGGCAGGATACTTGAACACAAAGGAGAGAAGTCTGCAGGCGGTGTGGGATTAACCCCAACCACAAGACCGCGGGGATATTCCGCCACAAGGGGGCCCACCGGGGTCAACACCCAGACCTGGAACGCGATGGGGAAGCCAAACATGCGGTCCCACACACACGTGTCCTGCTGGCTAATATAATCTCAACATCAAATCAGTTGGGATATATTGAAGTTCAATTTTATTTTTCTCAACATTATCTCTTAAGAAGTGATGCCTAATTTCTATATGTTTTGTCCTACTATGGAGGACTGGATTTTGAGCTATAGAAATAGCACTGCTATTATCACAAAAGATTTTAGACTTCTCTAAGTTGTAGCCATAGTCTAGGGGTTGGTTTTGAATCCACAAGATTTGTGAACAACAACTACCTGCAGCCATATATCCAGCTTCAACAGTTGAAGTTGACACAGATGTTTGTTTCTTGTAAAACTAAGAGACAAGTCTGTCATCAAGAAACTGACAAGTTCCACTGGTGCTTTTCCTATCAATTCTGCATCCAGCATAATCAACATCAGAAAATCCAGTTAAGTCAAATGCTGAGTCTTTTGGATACCAGAAACCTAGATTTGGACAACTTTTTACATACATGAGAATCCTTTTTACTAATGTTAGGTGTGACTCTCTAGGGCTCACTTGGAATCTAGCACATATGCATGTAGCAAACATTATGTCAGGTCTACTAGCTGTAAGGTACAATAAAGAGTCAATCATTGCTCTATATGTTGTCTGATCAACAGGTTTCCCATGTTCATCAACATCTAATATAGCATTAGTAGGCATAGGTGTTTTCATACAAGATGCTTCAGACATACCAAATTTCTTGACCAACTCCTTTGCATACTTGGTTTGAGAAATAAATATGTCTTCAACATGTTGTTTGATTTGCAATCCTAGAAAGAAGGATATCTCACCCATGCTACTCATTTCAAATTTGGAATGCATTAGATTGGAGAACCTTCTGCACAAATTTGAATCAGTAGAACCAAAAATAATATCATCTACATAGATTTGTACTAGTAGGGTATGAGACTTATGGGTTCTAATAAAAAGAGTTTGGTCTACTCTACCCCTTATAAATTCATTTTTCAGAAGGAAGCATGCTAGGGTCTCATACCATACTCTAGGAGCTTGCTTGAGACCATATAATGTTTTGTGCAATTTAAAAACATAATCAGGATGAGATGAAGAGATAAAACCTGGAGGTTGTCTGACATAGACTTCTTCTTTGATGTCTCCATTGAGAAAAGCGCTCTTTACATCCATCTGGTATACTTTGAAGCCTTTGTGTGCTGCATATGCTAAGAAGATTCTTATGGCCTCCAACCTTGCAACTGGTGCAAAAGTCTGGTCATAATCTATGACTTCTTCTTGAGAGTACCCTTGAGCAACTAGCCTTGTCTTGTTCCTTACAATTACTCCATGATCATCCAATTTATTTCTGAACACCCACTTTGTTCCAACAATGGAGTGATCCTTAGGCCTTGGTACTAGTTCCCAAACTTTGTTCCTTTCAAATTGATGCAACTCTTCTTGCATTGCAATGATCCAGTGAGGATCCTGCTCTGCATCTTGAATGGATTGAGGTTCAATTTGAGAAAGAAAGCAGGTGTGCATCAGGTTTTGGTTGACCTGATTTCTGGTTTGCACACCAGCTGAGATGTCTCCAATTACTTGGGAAATTTGATGGTCTCTTGATGTTACTAAATCAACAGGAGGTGTTAATTGTTCACCAACATGTGTTGTTGTTTCCTCTTGCGGTACAACAACTGTCTCTTCAAGAAGTTTCTCTTCAGGATGTTGAATGTCTTCTTCATCTTCACTGCTTTCCTCTTTTTGAATGATTTGTAATCTGTCCAAGTCTTCATCAAGAGAATGCACCTGCAAAGGTTCTATGGTTGAAGGGTTCTTCTCCTTGAAAGACATGTTAGATTCATCAAAAGATATATGCACAGATTCTTCAATTTTAAGAGTTGATTTATTATATACCCTATAAGACTTACTGATCATGGAGTATCCCATAAACACTCCTTCATCAGCTTTAGCTTGAAATTTTGCTAAGTATTTCTTATCATTACTATGAATATAACAAATACAACTAAAAATTCTAAAATAATCTACTTTAGGTTTCTTCCCTTTGAGTAATTCATAGGAAGTCTTGCCCTTCAGTTTATGTATTAAACTTCTATTCAACACATAGTTGGAGGTGTTCACTGCCTCTGCCCAAAAATATAGAGGAAGGTGAGCATTTGACAACAATGTAGTGGCAGATTCAATAAGGGTTCTATTTTTCCTTTCAGCTACCCCATTTTGTTGAGGAGTTCTAGGAGCTGAGAAAGTGTGCATGATCCCTTCACTCTGACAGAACTCTTGTATAAGAAGAGAATCAAACTCTGTCCCATGATCACTTCTGATCAGGGCAATGTGAGTATTGAACTCAGTCTATATGCATTTGAGAAACTCTGTCAAACACTTAAAGTTTTCAGACTTGTTCCTCAGAAAGAACACCCATGTTAATCTAGAGAAGTCATCTACAACCACTAAAGTGTAAGATTTCCCTCCTAAGCTTTGTACTGTAATGGGTCCAAAAAGATCCATGTGTAACAGATACAAATCCTAGGTGAATCACTCTTATTAAGTGACTTGAAACTATTTTTGGTTTGCTTGCCTAATTGACAAGCCCTGTAGAGTCCTTCCTTCTTATAGGGGCCAGAAGGTAGTCCTCTGACAAGGTTGTCTTTAGATAGCCTAGCAATGGTTCTAAGGTTTATATGCCCTAATCTCTAATGCCATAATACATTAGGTCTACTAACAGAGTTAAACAGGCAAATATCTACTTCAGTTGAAAGAAAGTCTACTAAATAGATGTTACCTTTCCTTTTACCTGTCAACACAGTTGTATTGTCCTCTGATTTGATCCTGCATAAGGATTTGCTGAAAGTCACCTGGTAGCCTTCATCACATAGCTGACTGATGCTGATCAAGTTGTGCTTCAGTCCTTCCACATAGGCTACCTTCTTGAATGTGACTGTCCCAATTTGGACTACACCATATCCTTATGTTATTCCAAAGTTTGAATCACCAAATATGACTTTGGGTCCAAGCTTGGTTTTAAAGGATGTGAGATTGTCCTTGCTTCCGGTCATGTGCTTTGAGCACCCACTATCCAGATACCATTGTTGGTTTGATGTTGGATAGGTCTTCACCTGCACATAAAATAATTTACTTGTTTTTGACCCAGTTTACCTTGGGCCTAGGTTGATAACCTTTAAATTCAGAAATAAATGACATCCCTGGTTGACTCTTATAACCTTCAGGATGATATCTCCTTGGAGGTATTGTCCATTCAGTATAAGGGTTAAATCTGGATGAAGGACCCCTAGGATTGGAATTTGATTTACCCTTGAAAAAGTTTTCAAATCTTTGATCTCTGCTCGACGATCGTTGAGCTGCGTTCGACGATCTTGGGTCAGATCGTCGAGCTCCGTTCGACGATCGACTGTTGCAGAGTTCAGGGTTTAGAGATCGTCGACCTGAGTTCGACGATTTTTCCTGAGATCGTCGATCTGCATTCGACGATCGTCTAGCTCCGTTCGACGATTTCTATTGAACACTTGATTTCTTGGGTAAGTCAGAATTTTTCCTAGCTACCTCTACAACTCCCTTCCCTTTATCAGAGATAAACTTAATTGGGGTTGTTAGTACTATAGGTTGGCTGGATGAAGCACCCAAGCCCAGTGTACTGTTGAATCTTGAGTTCATTGTGCTTGTGATGTCCATTAGCTTGATGCTTCTCCCATTGAGGGATTCTTCAAGCTTTTTGGCCTCTGACAGCTCACTTTTCAGTAAAGCTATCTGCTCCCTACAGCACTCCAACTCCTCAGAGAGTTTGAGGTTTTCTGATTTTAAGGTACTATGTTCAGATAATTGATTTCTGAGAGAAATGATTTCCTTCTCAGATTTTAATAAGTCTAAACATAGTGCTTTAAATTCATACTTAAAGTCCTCAGAATTGAAATCAAATGAGTCAATTACCTGGTCTTATTCAGGTTGAGTCTCTGAGTCTGACTTTGACTCTTCTGCATCAGAATTATGTTGTGAGGCATTGATAACCATCATGCAGAATTCCTTTTCTTCAGCATCATCCTCATCATCACTTGAGCTGGATGAAGCTTCTGATTCCTCTTCAGTCTCACTCCAAGATTTAGTAACACATCCCTTCCTTGTGTGTTTGTTCTTGCTTGAGGAGTGTTTGCCATTGCTGTTCTTCTTGAAGTCCTTGTCTTTTCTTCTTTCTCTCTTGTACTTTCTGTCCTTGTTTTTGTTCTCTGGACAGTCAGGCACAATGTGGCCTGGTTTCCTGCAACCAAAGCAAATAATTTCTTTATTATTTGATTTATCATACCTTGGCTTGTCATGCTCTTTGTATGATCTCTTCCTGAAGTCCTTTATGGACATTTTGTAAAATCTTTTGGCCAGTAGACTAAGCAGCTCATCATTGCCTGTGACCTTGTCTTCAGGCTGATCTTCAGTGGCTTTGAAAGCTATTGACTTTTCCTTTCTTGTGGCTGGTGAGGCAGCCTTCTGCTCTTCTTCTCTATTTTTGATGAGCAGCTCATAAGACTTGAGCTTGCCCAAGAGAGCT
This sequence comes from Platanthera guangdongensis, assembly GCA_039583875.1. Classification (NCBI taxonomy): domain Eukaryota; kingdom Viridiplantae; phylum Streptophyta; class Magnoliopsida; order Asparagales; family Orchidaceae; genus Platanthera; species Platanthera guangdongensis. The sequence goes on along the minus strand of CM077154.1, from coordinate 84,733,318 downwards.
TTTGTTGTGATTTCATTGAGACTTCTGGCATCCTTGATTGGCCAGATCCTTGAGTCCCAAGTGCTTGGGAAGCACATTAGGATTTTATCATTTAGCTCAGTCAATGAGATCTCTTTATCCAAAGTTTTCAGTTCATTGACTATCAGGATGAGTCTATTATATATTTCTGCTATTGACTCAGCTTCTCCTTTCTTGAAATTCTCATATTGGGTTATGAGATGAGATCTTCTGTCTTTTCTTTCATCACCAGATCCTGAGACTGTTTCAGATAGCTTGTCCCAGATTTCCTTTGCTGAGTTGCATTCAGCTACCTTTTGGAAAATTTCATTAGACATAGTCTGAGCAAGAATGTTCATAGCTTTTGCATCTGCAACTTTCCATTTCTTGATGTCAGCATCTGTTCCTGATGGAGGTGGAATAACACTTGTGCTTGTATTCTCTGGAGGTCTTGGACATACTATCAAAATAGAATTGAAGATGTCCTCATCAATAGAATTCATGTAGAGTCTAATCCTTGCCTTACAAAGTGCAAACTTGGATAGATTGCACACTGGAGGTCTGGTGCTAGCATAATCTTTGTTTTGGGTCATGTTTTGTGAAGAAATAATCCTAATAACCAAATCAAGATAAGCAGATCTAACTATAGGAATCTTTGGGTTCAAGTGTTAGCCTGTGCAACCACTGAGATGTGGTATTTTTAACCAACCTCGCTTTGATACCAATTGAAAGTGCAAGTTAGATATGATATACTCTAGAGGGGGGGGGGTGAATAAAGTATGGTGCTTGCTAAAAACTTTTACAACAGTTGTTGTATTCTTATGTGAACAGGGAAGCAAATAATATAAAGTAAATTTAGCCACAGAATAATCACAAAGCAATCACAAACCACAGCCAGAAATAAAAAGAAACACAAGCAACCAGAAGACATAAGGAGCTATAGTGGTTCCCCAATCAAACTGGGTACATCCACTCTTCTACCACACTAGGTATGAATCCACTGCAAGATGAGTTGATCAGGTGTCCTGGGCACCAATGAGCTTTTGATAAGGTGCTCAAAAACCAAACCAGATTTTTTGATCAGGTGTCTTGCCACCAATGAGTTTTTGATAAGGTGCTCAAAAATCAAACACAAACTTTTGAAGGGAGTTTGAAAAAACCCTTTACAGCAGAGTGAGAGAGAGAGAGGGAAAGAGATGATCTTCTCTGTCAACAGTCAGAGAGAAGATAGTGGATGTTGTCAAAGCTCCCCCTGAGATCTGTAGTTGTTCAGGAAGTGAAGCTTTGTAGTAGGGTGATAGGCCTTCAGAAAATTGATCCCCAGCAAATGATGATTTCAGCAACAGCTGAAATGTGAGGTATCTGTAGTCTTGAATGATGATGGCCTTTGAACACTTGAATCAAAAGAGATCTAAAGATTTCAGTTTTTTTGATCTCCTTTGGTGATGGTGTTCTTGTATGAATCTTTGAGACTGAGAATGTCTGCAACTCTTTCTCTTTCTCTTGTGTAATTGTTGTTGTGAGAGCTGTTGCTGCAGAGAATATTTTCTAACTTCTTGTTCTTCTTTTTCAGGGATAAAAAATCTTATCTTTTATTCCTTTTGTCTGAATAGAAATGATCCACTATCCAAGATAGTCGTTAGCCTGTCATTAATTACTTCCTTAATTGCTTTTGTCTTCTGGAGGAAAGTCCAATAAAACATTCCATTATAATTCCTTGAAACTTGCTCCAGATTAAATGAAAAATGACTCCAAGATTTCTAAATTAAATGCTGACAATAATTCCTTAACTGTCTGAATTTGAATCTTGAAAATCATTGAACTCTTCAGAAACTCGTCGAACTGAGCTCCACTATCGTTGAACTGAGCTCAGAGATAGAATTAAACTGGAGTCAAGATCGTCGATCTGAGCTCGAAGATCGTCGAATGGAGTTCGACGACTTGTTGAAGTTGAGCTCAGAGATCGTCGAATGGAGTTCAACGATTCGTCGAAGTGAGCTCAACGACCGTCGAATGGAGTTCGACGATTCGTCGAAGTGAGCTCAACGATCGTCGAATGGAGTTCGACGATTCGTCGAAGTGAGCTCAACGATCGTCGAATGGAGTTCGACGATTCGTAGTACTGAGCTCGACGAAATGACCTAGTCTTCTGAAACTGAAAATCTTGGTCTTGAGGGCAGCTTCCAAACCTAAGTACTAACCCTTAGACTCAATTCTAATTGACCTTTAGATCTATACAATGAGGTCAAAACAGGTTTCCTAAAAGACATAGTGATCCTGACCCAAATCAGTAATAGGGTGTTCCAACACTAAGTTTCAAATTAATTAAGGTGGAGACTTGGCCGTGGAGGTTCCACTAAAATGAGCTCACTTATCTCTAGGACTATCGCTCACCTGAACATTAAGACTATTTGACCGGGCCCTCGTCCGATGAAGGATTCCTCTTAATGCCCGCATTACGCTAAGAACCCCTCTATTTGGTGGGGAACCCAATCCGGTAGAGTTTGCGCGCCTCCTCTCTCGAGGTTTAGTGCAGAACTCTCTTTACCAAGGGGCGATCGGTCAATATGCATGACCTCTCGGCTAGCTAGCGTACGGACTACAAAAATATAGCCCACACATCGATATGTGGTTCTATGCGTCGTAAACCCCTAGCAAACCTTAAGTAATTTTAATTTATAAGAAAAACAGGACCTTTAATTATTTAAAGCTATTTTATCTGTCCCAATGCTCTTCGATACTGAGGGCTAAGAATGGCTAGCCACTCATCGGAATGGGGACGACAAGAGGTAGAAAGCGATAAAATAAAGCAGAAAATGAAAGCAATAAAAGAAAGCAGTAAAGAAAAGCAGTAAAGGAAAGCAGTAAATTATAAGTCCCACTCAAACTAGTGAGACTGAAATGAAAGCATAAAATGACAAGTCCCGGCTCAAATGAGTGGGCGGGAAAGGAAAGCTGTAAAATTGCAAGTCCTACACAAATGAGTAGGCGGGAAATAAAAGTGAGTCCTAATCAAACGAGTAGGAGAAAATAAATGCACCCACACACACACTCTATTGGAATGAAAAATCACGCACACACTCTACTTGAATTGAAAGAAAGCACACACTCACTCGACAGAAAGAAAAACGCACACACACACTGCAGAAAGTAAAATGCTCACACACTACATGAAATAAAACACACTCACTCATGCACTCTACAGAATTAAAACAATACGCTGTTTAACTCTTAACGAGTAGGCGGAAATAAATGCGCACACGCACACACTCTTCATGAATTGAAAGAAAGCTGTAAAAATTGACTCATACACGCACGCACACGAGCGAAAAAATAAGAAGAACTAAGTTACCGAAAAATTAAAATAACTATATTTCTACTGCTAGAATGCGGTAGAAATGCATAAAAAGTGAATAAAAATTAACAGAGCAAACGTTTTTGCAAATAAACGCAAAATAAAAGTGCTCGAAAAATTAAAACGAATACATTTCTACCGCTAGAATGCGGTAGAAATGAATAAAAAGAGGAAATAAAAATTAAACGGGCAAAAGTTTTTGAAAATAAAAGTAAAAATGAAGTGTTTGAAAAAGCAAAATAACAATTTATCCATTCTTATAACTCTATAAAAATGCTTAAAAAGTGGGAGAAGGTAAAAGAACGAAAAGTTTTACGATCTAAAAAAAGACTAAGTAAAAAGAAAATTAAAAACCACCTATTAAAACATTTTTATAGGTTCATAAGAATTAATATAAAGAGTGATAAAAAGTTAAACTATGAAATTTATGAAAATTATGAAAGCATAAAAACTAAACTCATACACACACACACCCGTTTTAAAGACAAAAAAAAGATAGATAAAACAAAACATAAATAAGATTGCTTAGGGTGGGCACATAGATGAAATCCAAAACTATATAATGGGAAAAAACTACATTTGCATTAATAATAAAAGATGATTACAAATTTAAAAATAAAATAAAATAGAGAGAGAGGGGGAGAAAATCCCATTACAAAGCTTTAAAATCCATCTTGGCAGCACCTCCCCTTGCAAAATGGATCCAAAAAGTGGAACAGCAGCTCATACAGAACACTGGAATTTATAGGCAAAAAATTCAAAGTACACGCCCTCTGACACGGGTGTGTTGGGGGGGGGGGCGTGTCACTACTATTCATGAGCTGATCGATGATTTGATGGTAATGTTGACTTCGTGACTGTATACGACGATGTCATGCCCCTGGTCACTGGCATGACATTGGGCGTGTCGGGGAGGTGGATCTGGGCATGGGTTGCGTCAAAAGTCGTCGGTGCGGTCTTGTCGGCCAGGTGGAGAAGTCACGCCCTAGGTCACGGGCGTGACACTAGGCATATCGGGTCGGTCGACGATCGTTGGGCACGTTTTTGTCGAGCTGGATTAACACAGGCATCGATCACAGGGCGTGTCATTTGACACGGGCATGTGGTCGGGCGTGTTCATATATTTCATAAAAAAAATAGCTGAGTTTATGGGAATTGAAGTATCAAGCCCTGGTCACGGGCGTGTACTATGCATTTTTTGGCATTTCCAGAAAAATTTCAGAAAATCAAAATAAACTTAAGTTAGAAAATATTTACAAAAAAGAAGCAATTTATTAAAGAAAAATAGGCAAAAATAACAAAAAGAAACTAAAACAACTTATTTATTGTACGTAAAAATACGTATATTTACAACCCATCAAATACCCCCATACTTAAGCTTTTGCTATTCCAGAGCAAAATTTTGAGGTGAACTTATAAGGAATAAAAAAAAATCTAAGTTTAGCTACCGCTTAATTAATTAAAAGAATGATCAAAATAAACATCCGGGGTACTAGAGTTAAATCATAAATTATGAAAATGTTATAAATAGAGGAAGAGTTTCAAAAAGACTTATAGATAAAATAAAATAGAGAGCAAAAATTTATTTTTTTGGTAGTTTAACAAGGATAGATTGAAATTATATAAAAAACTTTAGCTTAAAAGAAGTTAAAGGAAATAATACAATTTAAAAATTATGCACTCAAAAATAATTTAAATTAATTCTAGAATCATTGAAATAAGATAAGTGGTTTGACGGGTTATGAAGAGGGCTTGGGTTTAGAGGTGAGGTAATTTTTTCTCGAACCTCTACATATATTTTTTACTTTTTGGATTATTAGGAAAATGAAATCTTATTTTCCTAATGTGATTTTTTTCTTTCTTCATAAATAATAAATAACTCAATGTATATGTATAAGAGTAATAAATTTTATCCTCTTACTCCGCAACATATAATCTTTTTAAATATTATATTGGGTGCCTATGTTTACGGAATTAAATTTTATTCACATTGACAGAGGATCTTTTAAGGGATAAATAGGGGAGAAAAGAAAACTAGATTTTAATAAAAAAGTTTTGAGAGCAACTTTTTTTAAAATGAACGTTCCTATGTTTCTAAAAGCATGAAGTAGAAATAATTGAAATTCATGATTGTTATTTTCTATCATAAAAGACGAGCTTCTATTTATAAAAATTAGAAGTGGTGGTGAAAAATAGGTTCTCTATTATAAGGAAAAAAACATAATTTTTTTTTTAAAACTTAACCCCAGACACTTAAATCTATCAAACTTTAATTAATAAACGAATAATAAACAAAGAATAAGTAAAATTCGCATATAAATTAACTTGAAACAAGATTTTTGGAAAGCAAAAAAGGTTAAGATATGACATATTCGATTTTATTTGTTTCATAAAGGATTTTTTGATTTTATGGTTTTTATCTCCTTTTTTGTGTTTTGATTATTATCTTTTTTTTGGATTTTTAGAGTTATTCTCTTTTTTCTTTGATTTTGGATTTTCTAAAATTTTTATTTTGATTTTTTAAGTTTTTAACAGTTTATGTACAAGAAAGGGGAGAGAAAGAGATGTTATTTAAAGGAAAAATGTACAAATTAAAAAAAACAACACATTTTTTTTGAACTTTTTGTGTTTTATAAATGTTTTTTGTGATTTTTTTTGCTGCAATTATAAAAACATGGATTTCTTTTTTAGGTTTTAATTTTTATGCATTTTTTCATGTGTTTTCCTAAGTGCAGAATATAAAAAGTATAGAATAGGAAAACACTCCCATACTTAAACCCAACATTGTCCCCAATATTACAATCTAAGTATGTGGAACGATAATATACAAAATACAGTATGGACAAAAATAAAAAAGGCGGGTAGAAGCATCCATAAGACGAGTTCAGGGAGACCCGAGTTGAAACCCTGCATTAGTTAGACAAAATAACAAAAATTAAACAGAAAAAACAAAAAACGATAAATTCGGCCAAAATTATGCGGGGGGTAGAGGGGCATGTGTGTGTGACTCGAAGCTAACGTCTTAACTTTTGAGCATGTACAGAAATGCGATCCCCTAGCGCGCATAAAAGTGTGACGTACGCCGAAGTGAAATGAAACAAAATAAGTTAAAATAAAATAAGTTAAACAAAATATATACATTTTTAATAACAAATTATTATATTTTTTGTTTGGTGTTTTTAAGTATGTTTTTTAGTTGGTTTTTAGGTTGAGTTTTTAGTTTTTTGTTAGGTTTTTTTTGATTGTGTCGGATTTTTAAGTTTTATTTTTTGGTTTTTAGAATTTTTGGTGGTTTTTTTTGTTTTTTTGGTTTTTTTTAGTGTTTGTAGATTTTTTTGGTTTTGAGAGTTTTTTGGTATTTATTGTTTTAAATTTTTTAGATTTTTAGTTTTTTAGATTTTTTTGTGGGTTTTTATGTTTTTTTAGATTTTTATAAGTGTTATAAAATAATAGTTTATTTTTTGGGGTTTTTTTTAGATTTTGTTTCCATAAAAATAACAAAAAGTTTTAAGTTTTTAGTTAGTTTTTTTTTAGATTTTTATAAGTTTTTAGTTTTTTTGGTGTTTGTTGTGTTTTTAGATTTTTTGTTTTGGTATGTAGTTTTTTTTTGTTTTTTGAAGTATTATTATTTTTGATTTATATGATTTATATGATTATTATTATTAGTAGTAGTATTATTTTGTTGGTCATTTTTTTAATTTTTGTGATATATATAAAAATAGGTAAAATTAATAGATCTCTAGAGTTCAAAATAACGACTCGAGATGTCCCCGACAACTGCGCTTAAAACTTGATGCGGGTTAAAACTCCAAAAAATATTAAGAGCCCGCGGCGCCCCGGGCGATTTAGTTGAGAAAAGCAGATTTGATTTTATTTAGAAAACGGGGCGCACAGATTTATTATTTGGATATAAAACAGATGAGATCGAGCTTTAACGAAAGGAGGCAAGTGCACATATCGTGTGTAGTACAGGATATTCCGGTGTGGTATATCGAGGTCATATTATTCTCAGCGTCGGGTTGATTATTTCTACTCTGCCCTGGAGGGGACTATTATTTTTTCGATATTTAACTTGTCAGGTTATTATATATAATATATAAACAAAAGGCAGTAAAAATAAAAGCTTTAAAAATGTGGAGCCGATGAAAAGCTTAGCGCAACCGCACCGAATAAAATTTCAACTAAAATACACTTTTAATAAAAGGAGTTCCTAAGTTTCAAATTAATTAAGGCGGAGACTTGACCGTGGAGGTTCCACTAAAATTAGCTCACTTATCTCTAGGACTATTGCTTACCTGAACATTAAGACTATTCGACCGGTCTCTCATCCGATGAAGGATTCTTCTTTATGCCCGCATTACGCTAAGAACCCCGCTATTTGGTGGGGAACCCAATCCGGTAGAGTTTGCGCGCCTCCTCTCTCGAGGGTTAGTGTGGAACTCTCTTTACCAAGGGGCGATCGGTCCATACGCACAGTCTCTCGGCTAGATAGCATATGAACTACGGAAATAGAGCTCACACATCGATATGTGGTTCTACGCGTTGTAAACCCCAGACAAACCCTAAGTAATTTTAATTTATAAGAAAAATAGGACCTTTAATAATTTAAAGTTATTTTATCTATCTCAATGCTCTTCGATATTGAGGGCTAAGAACGATTAGCCACTCATCGGAATGGGGACAACAAGCAGTAGAAAGCGATAAAATAAAGCAGAAAATGAAAGTGATAAAAGAAAGCACTAAAGGAAAGTAGTAAAGGAAAGCAGTAAATTGCAAGTCTCACTCAAATGAGTGAGACTGAAATGAAAGCAGAAAATGACAAGTCCCGACTCAAATGAGTGGGCGGGAAAGGAAAGCTGTAAAATTGCAAGTCCTACTAAAATGAGTAGGCTAGAAATGAAAACGAGTCCTACTCAAACGAGTAGGAGAAAATAAATGCACCCACACACACACTCTATTGGAATGAAAAATCACGCACACACTCTACTTGAATTGAAAGAATGCACGCACTCAACAGCAAAGTAAAACACACTCACTCGACAAAAAGAAAAACGCACACACAGTGTAGAAAGTAAAACGCTCACACACTACATGAAATATAACACACTCACTCACGCACTCTACAGAATTAAAATAATATACCGTTTAAATCTTAACGAGTAGGCAGAAATAAATGCGCACACACACACACACTCTTCATGAATTGAAAGAAAGCTGTAAAAATTATCTCATACACGCACGCACATGAGCGAAAAAATAAGAAAAACTAAGTTATCGGAAAATTAAAATAACTACATTTCTACCGCTAGAATGCTGTAGAAATGCATAAAAAATGAAAATAATAATTAACGGAGCAAAAGTTTTCGCAAATAAACGCAAAATGAAAGTGCTCGAAAAATTAAAACGAATACATTTCTACTGCTAGAATGCGGTAGAAATGAATAAAAAGAGCAAAATAAAAATTAAACGGGCAAAAGTTTTTGAAAATAAAAGCAAAAATGAAGTGTTTGAAAAAACAAACTAACAATTTATCCATTCTTATAACTCTATAAAAACCCTTAAAAAGTGGAAGAAAAGGTAAAAGATTGAAAAGTTTTACAATCTAAAAAAAGACTAAGTTAAAAGAAAACTAAAAACCACCTTTTAAAACATTTTCATAGGTTCATAAGGATGAATATGAATAGTGCTAAAAAGCTAAACTATGAAATTTATGAAAATTATGAAAGCATAAAAACTAAACTCATACACACACACACCTGTTTTAAAGACAAGAAAAAGATAGATAAAACAAAACAAAAATAAGATTGTTTAGGGTGGGCACATAGATGAAATCCAAAACTATATAATGGGAAAAATCTACATTTGCATTAATAATAAAAGATGATTATAAAGTTAAAAATAAAATAAAAGAGAGAGAGAGGGGGGGGGGGGAGAAAATCCCATTACAAAGCTTTAAAATCCATCTAGGAAGCACCTCCCCTTGCAAAATGGATCCAAAAAAGTGGAACAGTAGCTTATACAGAACACTGGAATTTATAGGCAAAAAATTTAAAGTATACGCCCTCCGACACGGGAGTGTTGGGGGGGGGGGGCGTGTCATTTGAAAGTGCAAGTTAGATCTAATATACTCTAGAGGGGGATGAATAGAGTATGGTGCATACTAAAAACGTTTTACAATTGTTGTTGTATACCTAAGTGAACAGCGAAGAAAATAACATAAAGTAAACACAACAACTAACTAAACACAAAGCAATCACAGACCACAGCTAGAAAATAAAAGAAAATAAGCAACTAGAAGACACAAGGAGCTATAGTGGTTCCCCAATCAATCTGGGTACATCCACTCTTCTACCACCCTAGGTAGGAATCCACTGCAGGATGAGTTGATCAGGTGTCCTGGGCACCAATGGGTTTTGATCAGGTCCCCAAAAACCAAACCCTCAAGTCTTTTGGAAGGAGACTTGCAACCAGAATAATTTTGAAGGGATTTAAAACCCTGTACAGGAATTAGAGAGAGAGGGTGATAGTGTCTTCTCTGTCAATAGTCAGAGAGAAGACTTGTGGATTGATGTAGCAGCTCTTGCTCCCCCTGAGATCTTGAATTGGTCAGGAATGCTGGAGCACTGCTTCAGGGTGATAGGCCTTCAATGACCTAGAATGCCTGGACCAGAACTGCTTCAGGAACTTCTTTTGACTGATAAAGTTCTGTTGTCCTTTGAAGTTGTCCTGAGAATAGAGAGAAGAAGACTCTTGATTGGATTTGGTTGTTCTTCTTCTTCTTCAAAAGTTCTCTGGTCAAGGCTGATTGCAGTCAAGAACTTTAGATTTGAGAATGTTTTGTTCTTCTGCAGCTTCAGAGTGTCTGTCAGATTGTTTTTTGTACTGTGAATCTTGAACTCTCCTTGATTCTGTTCTCTTACTGTGTCTCTATTTTTTGTGTATCTGTGTGTCTCTTGTGTCTGTGACTGACTGAGGAATATTCAAACTTTTGAAATGTCGAGCAGTAATTACAGTCAGCCTTGGAAAGAATCAGCAATCAATGACTTTCCTAACTGTCCCATGGAAAAATGGCATGTAATCGTCCATAGTCAATGCACGTTCTAACGGTAACATTCCGAGAAGATCTGGCATTAAATGTTCAGGAATTAGTGCCAAGAAACGGGACGGGAACCTTGAAGAAAACCTAATCTGGATTCGTCGAACGCAGAACACATTTCGTCGAGCTGAACTTGTGTTCGTCGAGCTGAGCTTGAGTTCGTCGAGCTGAGCTTGAGTTCGTCGAGCTGAGCTTGAGAGAGTTCGTCGACAAGACAATCTTCATTCATCTAACAAACATTCTTCATTCGTCGAGCTGAGAATCAAATTCGTCGAGCTGAGAAAAGTTCTGGACTTAGACAAAATATCCTGCATCTGCTGAAATGCTGTGTCGACATAAATTGTTGTCGACAGATTGATCTTGGTGTCGACACAAATCCTCTGGTGTCGATATAAGCTGGTGTCGACTGAAATCCTGGTGTCGACATAAGCTGGTGTCGACTGAAATCCTTGTGTCGACTGAAATCCCGGTGTCGACATAAGCTGGCTGGTGTCGACACAAACCCTAAGTGTCGACACAGATTCTCTGAGTCCAGAAATCGTCGAGTAGAGAATAGTATTCATTGACCTGAGAAGCTGAGAACTTGAGGTCCAAGTTCGTCGAACTCAGAATATAATTCGTCGACTGAAGCATGAAGCTGGACTTAGAAAAAATTTGAAGTCCTCCTGACTTTGGCTTGATGTAGAACCTGAGTTTTCGTCGAACAGAGAACATAGATCGTCGAGCTCAACACTAAGAATTATCTCACGATCGTCGAGCGCAAAACTCCTTTCGTCAAGCTGAGTTCGACGAACGTCGAACTCACTTTACTTAGCCTTGAAAACTTGTGAGTCTGGAGTCTCTGAGGGTCTTGTTGAAAGCTGGTCCATCTGGAGTTGAGCCTAAGGACTTAACCTAGACTCTAGGACACAAATTGACCCTGGCTATACATGATGGGTCACATCCTAAGTCAGTGAACCTAGCCCAAATCAACTAGGGATCTAACAATCTCCCCCTATTTGGGTGAGGTCACTAACAGAGACTCAAGATAGAAAAACAAAGCAAGAAAAGAAATATATCTGGCAGAGAATTATAACACATGCAACAGATATATATATACACACAGCTTTGTTTAACATATAGCACAGTTTAAAAACAAATAACAGACAGAAATGAATCAACAAGAAAAATTACTTCTTTGGCTTCTTTTGCTGAGGTTTGTCTTCTGCTATCTTTTCTCCTTGCTTCTTGAAAATGATTTCTCTGTTAGGATTTTGAGCTTGAGCCACTGTCATGGTCATATCAGCTGCCCCAATAGTTTTTAATGATGTTGCTCTTGGGACAACTGCTTCTGGATGAAGTTTCATATAATCATGAACATTAAACAATTTGTTCCCTTTGTCAAATCTTTTCAGCTCTTCCTTTCTATACTTTGACATGGTTGAAAGACCAGAGATATCTTTTCCTTCTACTTTGGCTTTATTTATCAAAGATAGACCAATCAGCTCTTGGACCTGGCCATTTTTACAGTATTAGCAGTCTCTGGATCTTCAAAAGGAATTGGAGGGGAGTCTGACTTCTTTGGGCTTTCAGCTTTTTGTACTTTAGAACTTTGTTGCTGCTGCTTATGTTGACTACCTGAGGAGGATGGCCTCTGCTGGCTGCTTCCAAAAGATCTCCCTGATTGTCTCTGATAGGTTTGCATTGGGGCAGATCTCTGGGAGCTAGAGCCACTAGCACCCGCTGCTGGAGGAGAGGCAGAAGGTTCAGGAATAAGAGTTTCAGCAACAAGAGAAGAATTATCTGTACAAGAATCAGAAACAAAAGAGACAGAGCTATCAGCTACTGCCTTATTCTCTTCTTCAATGTCTGCCTGAATAAGCTCATATATAGTAGGCATAGGAGAGTCATCCATAATAAAGTCTGGTGCTGAAACTGGCACTGGAGTATCTTCTGGAATGACCTCTGGGCTGGAAGCTGAGAAGGAGGCTGAAGCTGAGAGAGCAAAATTGTCACAGAGTTGCTTAGCAATTGCTGGACTAGCTGGAGAGGTATATGGTACCATAGCCAAATATGGCTTAGATAAAACTGCTGGAGGGAATTGCATATGTACAGTATCAAAACTTCTCAACAAAGCTGATAAAGTCACTGTGGGATTTAAATAAAAATCACCAACAGGAGTTATTAGAGCAACTGACTCATCCAAATCAATGTCAGTATCCATAAATTGAATTAACTCAGACTTCTCAACATCAAAGTCTGTCAAAATTGGTGTATCCTTATCTGAATCTGAATCTGCTGGAGAGGGAACTTCTGTGACTGCTGCTGCTGCTGCTGTATCTGCATCTGCTGCAACTTCATCATAGAGCATCTCCCCCTGCCTGGGTTCAGGAATACCTGGAGCCAGGCCCCTAGATGAAGAGGGAACAACAGATAGAAGAGAGATCTGGGCAGATAGGGAATGAATGGAGGTCACAAGAGGTGTAATGGACTCTTGGATCAAAGATTTTATGAGAGGGGTGAGCAAAGAAATGAGGTTAGATGGATCAAATGGGGAAGGGGATGGAATGGGAGGAGGAATAACAGATGGAGTGGGGGCATCTAGCATGATTGAGTATGATGGTATATGATAATATGGGGTTGTGGATAAGTGTGGGGGAAGAGGAGACTGTGGAGGAGTAGGAATAGGAATGTCCTGAGGGGAATATGGAGGAGTGGGTTGATGATTAACTTGCAGAGGGGAAGATGGAGGTGGAGATGGAATGTTTGTCAGGTCAAGTGGTGGAGATGAAGGAGGGGTAGGTACATGAGGAGGCTTCTGTGGAGGAAGAGGTGCTGGAATAGATGGTTGAGATGGAGGAACCTCTTCAACAGGGTGGGGAGCGGCCTTTACAGCCCTTGTGCTCTCAGAAGTTTGGAGGGAGGAGGAGGAAGTCTTTGAGGGCTTGGAGATGGTCCTCTCCCACCTGCCAAACAGAGCGCAAGTGATGCGCTTGCTGGCGTTTATGGAGATGGTCGGGGAGACCATACACTCAGCAGCCTTCTCTTTGAGAAATATACCCAATATTCTGCTAAAGCAGACTTCCTTCTTGCTGTTCTTCTTTTTGATCAATTCAAAGAACACCTTACTCCAATCAACCTATCGCTTATTCACTACTGCACACATTATCAGAAATTGGTGATGGGTGATATAGTCATGAGTAGAGTGCTTGGCCATCAAAATCTTTCCCGTAATATGTGCCAGAAATTGGTAGGTGGTGGATAATTGCTTTTTCAACAGCTTATTAGGGTTGTTACCAGAGAAACCCATTAATTTCAGCATATCATTGATTTCCTCAGAATCCATTTCCATATTGTCTTCTCTATTCACTAATCCAAATATTTCAGAGAGAACTGCGGGAGAGAGGGAAACAGCAGTGTTCCCTATATTGCCGGTCAAAATATCTTCTTCAGACACTGTAGATGTATATACCCATTCTCGTATTTCCGTTCCATGAAGTTTAATGCGCCTGGTCATGAAATCCTTTAAACTGAGTTCTTCCAGTAGTACCAAGATGTAAAGGAAGATGGTGTCAGAGTGTTGAAACAACTCAAAGTCCATGTCGAACCCAGTGTCAAACTTCTTTGCAACCAAAGCACCTGAGGGAATTGCCATTGATGTCCTGTAAGAAAAACACAGAGAGAAATGACGATCAAGAGCAAGGGAACTGAAAGCGCGGGACGGAGGTCGAAGAAAACTTAGATATAAGATTTTCAGAATATGAATCGACAAACTCCGTTCCACGAAAAAGAAAAATTCTTCGAACTGAGCTCGACGAAATAAATTATAGATAGATAATTCGTCGATCTCATCCTGAAGAATTGAAAACAGTTCGTCGAACTCCGTTCGACGAAGCGCCTTCTGACGCAAGGTTCGTCGATCTCTGGTCGACGAAAATTGTTCCCTCACATAAAGAATTCGTCGATCTTCGTTCGACGAGAATCTCTCAAACTTTCCCCAATTCGTCGAACTCTGGAAAATTCGTCAAATGCAGACAAAAACTAGGTTAACTCTTCTCCATCAATCATTCCCTGTTGATTTATGAAGAACAGATGGGTTTTCTCATCCAATGGCTTCGTGAAAATGTCTGCTCTTTGTAGATCAGTAGGAATATGGATCAAGTTAATTTTCTTTTTGTCCACATTATCTCTAATGAAATGATGTCTTATTTCAATATGTTTAGTCCTAGAATGGTGAACTGGATTCTGTGCTATAGCAATAGCACTAGTATTATCACAAAATAAAGTTAAATTATTTAAGTTGACACCATAATCTGAGAGTTGGTTTTGTATCCATAACATTTGTGAACAGCAACTACCAGTAGCCATGTATTCTGCTTTTGTAGTTGATGTAGACACAAATGTCTACCTTTTACAAAACTAGGAGACAAGTCTCATACCAAGGAACTGACATGTTCCAGAGGTACTTTTCCTGTCCACTCTACATCTAGCATAGTGAGCATCTGAGTATCCAGTTAACTCAAACTCTGACTCTGCAGGATACCAGAGTCCTAGACTAGGGCAACCCTTTATATATCTCAAAAATTCTTTTTAGGAAAATAAGGTGAGATTCTTTAGGGTTCACTTGGAACCTAGCATAAAGGCATGTGGCAAACATTATATCAGGTTTGCTAGCTGTTAGGTACAATAGGGATCCAACAATTGCCCTATAATTTTTCTGATCCACTGGTTTCCCTACTGCATCAGAATCCACAACAACATTTGTAGCCATAGGGGTTTTCATCCCTGAAGCATCACCCATCCCAAACTTTTTGATAAGCTCTTTAGCATACTTAGCTTGGGAGAGGAAGATGCCATCTAGGAGCTGCTTCACTTGGAGATCAAGGAAGTAGGAAAGCACACCCATGCTATTCATCTCAAATTTTGAATGCATGAGGTCAGCAAACCTCTTGCACAATTTGGGATCAATAGACCCAAAAATAATGTCATCCACATATATTTGTACTAACAATATTTGGTCCTTATGATGTCTAGTTAAAAGTGTTTTATCTATGATTCCTCTTGTAAATTCATGCTCTAAAAGAAAGCTTGCTAGGGTCTCATACCAAGCTCTTGGAGCTTGCTTTAAACCATAGAGAGCTTTATGCAATTTAAAGACAAAAGAGGGTTAAGTTGGAGAGATAAAACCTGGAGGTTGTTCTACATAAACCACTTCTTGAAGTATTCCAATCAGAAATGCACTTTTGACATCGAGCAACAAGCCTAGCCTTGTTCCTCACTATGTTGCCTTGAGCATCCAACTTATTCCTGTAGACCCATTTGGTTCCAATAACTGGGTAGTTATGGGGTCTTGGAACCAAATCCCAAACTCTACATCTCTCAAACTGATTGAGTTCCTCTTGCATTGCAATGATCCAGTGGGGATCTTGCTCTGCCTCATGTATGGTGAAAGGTTCAATTTGAGAGAGAAAACAGGCATGCATCAAGTCTTGGTTGAGTTGATGCTTTGTCTGTACACATACTGAGATGTCTCCAATCACCTGAGATCTGGGGTGATCTCTAAGTGTGACAAGATCAGTTGGTGGAGTTGGTTGAGCAACAACTTTAGTATTTAATTCCTCTTGGGGAATGATACTAACTGTTGGGAGAAGTTCAGCCACTTCCTCTTAACTTTCCTCATCACTATCTTCAGCATCCTGTGGAGTGGGATGGTTTGATACCTCTTGGGTAAGGTTCAGTCCATCCATAGACTCACACAATGGTGGAACCTGCAAAAAGCTCATGGTAGAAATTTCTTTCTCCTTGTATGACATGTTAGTCTCATCATAAGATACATGAACAGATTCTTCAATTTAAGAGTTGATTTATTATATACCCTATAAGCTTTACTGATCATGGAGTATCCCAGAAACACTCCTTCATCAGCTTTAGCTTGAAATTTTGCTATGTATTTCTTGTCTTTATTGTGAATGTAACAAATACAACCAAAGATTTTGAAATAATCTAGTTTAGATTTCTTCCCTTTGAGTAATTCATAGGGAGTCTTGCCCTTCAGTTTATGTATTAAACTTCTATTCAACACATAGTTGGAGGTATTCACTGCCTCTGCCCAAAAAGATAGAGGAAGGTGAGCATCTGACAACAATGTAGTAGCAGATTCAATAAGAGTTCTATTCTTCCTTTCAGCTACCCCATTTTGTTGAGAAGTTCTAGAAGCTGAGAAAGTATGCCTGATCCCTTCACTTTGACAGAACTCTTGCATAAGAAGAGAATCAAACTCTGTCCCATGATCACTTCTGATCAGGGCAATGTGAGTGTTGAACTCAATCTGTATGCATTTGAGAAACTCTGGCAAACACTTAAAGTTATCAGACTTCTTCCTCAGAAAGAACACCCATGTGAATCTAGAGAAGTCATCTACAACTACTAAAGTATAAGATTTCCCTCCTAAGCTTTGTACTGTAATGGGTCCAAAGAGATCCATGTGTAACAGATACAAAATCCTAGGTGAATCACTCTTATTAAGTGACTTGAAACTATTTTTGTTTTGCTTGCCTAATTGACAAGCCCTGCAGAGTCCTTCCTTCTTATAGGGGCCAGAAGGTAGTCCTCTAACAAGGTTGTCCTTGGATAGCCTAGCAATGGTTCTAAGGTTTACATGTCCTAATCTCTTATGACATAATTCATTAGGTCTACAAATAGAATTAAATAGGCATATATCTACCTTAGTTGAAAGAAAATCTACAAGACAGATGATACCTTTCCTTTTACCTGTCAACACAGTTGTGTTGTCCTCTGATTTGATCTTGCATAAGGATTTGCTGAAAGTCACTTGATAGCCTTCATCACACAGTTGACTGATGCTGATTAAATTGTGCTTCAGTCCTTCCACATAGGCTACTTTCTTGAATGTGATTGTGCCAATCTGGACTGCACCATATCATTTTGTTAGTCCAAAGTTTGAATCACCAAAAATTACTTTGGGTCCAAGCTTGGCTTTGAAGGATATGAAATTGTCCTTGTTTCCTGTCATGTGCTTTGAGCACCCACTATCCAGATACCATTGCTGGTTTGATGTTGGATAGGTCTTCACCTGCACATAAAATAATTTACTTGTTTTTGACCCAGTTTACCTTGGGCCTAGCTGATAACCTTTGAATTCAGAAATAAAAGACATCTCTGGTTGACTCTTATAGCCTTCAGGATGATATCTCCAAGGAGGTATTATCCATTCAGTATAGGGGTTAAACCATTGAGATGTAGAACCTCTAGGATTGAACTTTGATTTGCCTATGAAAGAGTTTTCAAAACTCTGAGCTCTGTTCGACGATCTCTGAGCTGAGTTCGACGATCTTGGATCAGATCGTCGAGCTCCGTTCGAAGATCGACTGTACCAGAGGTCAGGGTTCAGAGTTCGTCGACCTGAGTTCGACGATTTAGCCTGAGATCATTGAGCTCCATTCGGCGATCGTCGAGCTCCGTTCGAAGAATTCTGTTGAACTTTGGTTTTCTTAGGTAGATTAGAATTCTTCCTAGCTACCTCTACAACTCCCTTGCCTTTATCATAGATAAACTTGATTGGGGTTCTTAATACTACAAGTTGGCTAGATGAAGCACCCAAGCCCAGTATACTGTTGAATCTTGAGTTCACTGTGCTTGTGATGTCCATTAGTTTGATGCTTCTCCCATTAAGGGATTCTTCAAACTTCTTGGCCTGTGCTAGTTCACTTTTCAGTGAGGCTATCTGCTCCCTACAAAATTCCAACTCCTTAGAGAGTTTGAGGTTTTCTGATTTTAAAGTGCTGTGTTCAGATAACTGATTTCTGAGAGAAATGATTTCCTTCTCAGATTTTAGTAAATCTAAACACAGTGCTTTAAACTCACACTTAAAGTCCTCAGAATTAAAATCAAAAGAATTTATTACCTGGTCCTCTTCAGATTGAGTCTCTGATTCTGACTCTGATTCTTCTGCATCAGAATTTTGTTGTGAGGCATTGATAGCCATCATGCAGAATTCTTTTTCTTCAGCATCATCTTCATCATCACTTGAGCTGGATGAAGCTTCAGATTCTTCTTCTGTCTCACTTCAAGATTCAGCTACAAACCCCTTCCTGGTGTGTTTGTTCTTGCTGGAGGAGGGTTTGTCATTGCTGTTCTTCCTGAAGTCTTTGTCTTTTCTTCTTTCTTTCCCGTCCTTTTTGTCCTTATATTGATTTTCTGGACAGTCAGACACCATGTGGCCTGTTTTCCTGCATCCAAAACAAATAATCTCTTTTTTATTTGATTTTTCATACCTTGGCTTGTCATGCCCTCTGGCAGACTTTTTCCTGAAATCTTTCCTGGCCATTTTGTAAAATCTTTTGGCCAGTAGGCTTAGCAGCTCTTCATTGCCTGTGACTTTATCTTCAGGCTGATCTTCAATGGCTTTGAAAGCTATTGATTTTTCTTTTCTTATAGCTGGTGAAGCAGCCTTCTGCTCTTCTTCTCTATTCTTGATGAGCAGCTCATAAGACTTGAGCTTGCCCAAGAGAGCTTCAGTTGTGATCTCATTTAGGCTTCTGGCATCCTTGATTGGCCAGATCCTTGAGTCTCAAGTGCTTGGGAAGCACATTAGGATTTTATCATTGAGCACAGTCAATGAGATCTCCTTGTCCAAAGTCTTTAGTTCATTGACTATAAGACTGAGTCTATTATACATATCTGCTACTGACTCAGCTTCTCCTTTCTTGAAATTCTCATATTGGGTTATGAGATGAGATCTTCTATCTTTTCTCTCATCAGCAGATCCTGAGACTATCTCAGATAGCTTGTCCCAGATGTCCTTTGCTGAGTTACATTCAGCTACCTTTTGGAATATTTCATCAGACATAGTCTGGGCTAGAATGTTCATAGCCTTTGCATCTGCAACTTTCCATTTCTTGATTTCAGCTTCTGTTCCTGAAGGAGGTGGAACAACACTTGTACTTGTATTTTCTGGAGGTCTTGGACACACTGTCAAAACAGAATTGAAAATGTCTTCATCAATAGAGTTCATGTACAATCTAATCCCTGCCTTCCAAAGTGCAAACTTAGATAGATTGCACACTGGAGGTCTGGTGCTAGCATAATATTTGTTTTGGGCCATGTTTTGTGAAGAGAAAAATCTAACAACAAACTTAAAATAAGCAGATCTAACTAGAGGGATCTTTGGGTTCAGGTGTTAGCCTGTGCAACCACTAAGGTGTGGTATTTTAACCAACCTGGAAGATGTGGTATTTTAACCAACCTGGAAGATGTGGTATTTTAACTAACCTGGAAGATGTGGTATTTTAACCAACCTCGCTCTGATACCAATTGAAAGTGCAAGTTAGATGTGATATACTCTAGAGGGGGGGGGGGTGAATAGAGTATGGTGCTTACTAAAAACTTTTTACAACTGTTGTTGTATACCTAAGTGAACAGGGAAGCAAATAACATAAATTAAACACAACAACTAACTAAACACAGAGCAATCACAGACCACAGCCAGAAAACAAAGGAAAATAAGCAACCATAAGACACAAGAAGCTATAGTGGTTCCCCAATCAATCTGGGTACATCCACTCTTCTACCACCCTAGGTAGGAATCCACTTCAGGATGAGTTGATCAGGTGTCCTGGGCACCAATGAGTTTTGATCAGGTCCCCAAAAACCAAACCCTCAAGTCTTTTGGAAGAAGACTTGCAACTAGAATAATTTTGAAGGGATTTAAAACCCTGTACAGGAATTAGAGAGAGAGGGTGATAGTGTCTTCTTTGTCAACAATCAGAGAGAAGACTTGTGGATTGATGTAGCAGCTCTTGCTCCCCCTGAGATCTTGAATTGGTCAGGAATGCTGGAGCACTGCTTCAGGGTGATAGGCCTTCAATGACTTAGAATGCCTGGACCAGAACTGCTTCAGGAACTTCTTTTGACTGATAAAGTTCTGTTGTCCTTTGAAGTTGTCCTGAGAATAGAGAGAAGAAGACTCTTGATTGGATTTGGTTGTTCTTCTTCTTCTTCAAAAGTTCTCTGGTCAAGGCTGATTGCAGTCAAGAACTTTAGATTTGAGAATGTTTTGTTCTTCTGCAGCTTCAGAGTGTCTGTCAGATTGTTTTCTGTACTGTGATTCTTGAACTCTCCTTGATTCTGTTCTCTTACTGTGTCTCTATTTTTTGTGTATCTGTGTGTCTCTTGTGTCTGTGACTGACTAAGGAATATTCAAACTTTTGAAATGTCGAGCAGTAATTACAGTCGGCCTTGGAAAGAATCAGCAATCAATGACTTTCCTAACTATCCCATGGAAAAACGACATGTAATCGTCCAAGCCCAGTATACTGTTGAATCTTGAGTTCACTGTGCTTGTGATGTCCATTAGTTTGATGCTTCTCCCATTAAGGGATTCTTCAAACTTCTTGGCCTGTGCTAGTTCACTTTTCAGTGAGGCTATCTGCTCCCTACAAAATTCCAACTCCTTAGAGAGTTTGAGGTTTTCTGATTTTAAAGTGCTGTGTTCAGATAACTGATTTCTGAGAGAAATGATTTCCTTCTCAGATTTTAGTAAATCTAAACACAGTGCTTTAAACTCACACTTAAAGTCCTCAGAATTAAAATCAAAAGAATTTATTACCTGGTCCTCTTCAGATTGAGTCTCTGATTCTGACTCTGATTCTTCTGCATCAGAATTTTGTTGTGAGGCATTGATAGCCATCATGCAGAATTCTTTTTCTTCAGCATCATCTTCATCATCACTTGAGCTGGATGAAGCTTCAGATTCTTCTTCTGTCTCACTTCAAGATTCAGCTACAAACCCCTTTCTGGTGTGTTTGTTCTTGCTGGAGGAGGGTTTGTCATTGCTGTTCTTCCTGAAGTCTTTGTCTTTTCTTCTTTCTTTCCCGTCCTTTTTGTCCTTATATTGATTTTCTGGACAGTCAGACACCATGTGGCCTGTTTTCCTGCATCCAAAACAAATAATCTCTTTTTTATTTGATTTTTCATACCTTGGCTTGTCATGCCCTCTGGCAGACTTTTTCCTGAAATCTTTCCTGGCCATTTTGTAAAATCTTTTGGCCAGTAGGCTTAGCAGCTCTTCATTGCCTGTGACTTTATCTTCAGGCTGATCTTCAATGGCTTTGAAAGCTATTGATTTTTCTTTTCTTATAGCTGGTGAAGCAGCCTTCTGCTCTTCTTCTCTATTCTTGATGAGCAGCTCATAAGACTTGAGCTTGCCCAAGAGAGCTTCAGTTGTGATCTCATTTAGGCTTCTGGCATCCTTGATTGGCCAGATCCTTGAGTCTCAAGTGCTTGGGAAGCACATTAGGATTTTATCATTGAGCACAGTCAATGAGATCTCCTTGTCCAAAGTCTTTAGTTCATTGACTATAAGACTGAGTCTATTATACATATCTGCTACTGACTCAGCTTCTCCTTTCTTGAAATTCTCATATTGGGTTATGAGATGAGATCTTCTATCTTTTCTCTCATCAGCAGATCCTGAGACTATCTCAGATAGCTTGTCCCAGATGTCCTTTGCTGAGTTACATTCAGCTACCTTTTGGAATATTTCATCAGACATAGTCTGGGCTAGAATGTTCATAGCCTTTGCATCTGCAACTTTCCATTTCTTGATTTCAGCTTCTGTTCCTGAAGGAGGTGGAACAACACTTGTACTTGTATTTTCTGGAGGTCTTGGACACACTGTCAAAACAGAATTGAAAATGTCTTCATCAATAGAGTTCATGTACAATCTAATCCCTGCCTTCCAAAGTGCAAACTTAGATAGATTGCACATTGGAGGTCTGGTGCTAGCATAATATTTGTTTTGGGCCATGTTTTGTGAAGAGAAAAATCTAACAACAAACTTAAAATAAGCAGATCTAACTAGAGGGATCTTTGGGTTCAGGTGTTAGCCTGTGCAACCACTAAGGTGTGGTATTTTAACCAACCTGGAAGATGTGGTATTTTAACCAACCTGGAAGATGTGGTATTTTAACTAACCTGGAAGATGTGGTATTTTAACCAACCTCGCTCTGATACCAATTGAAAGTGCAAGTTAGATGTGATATACTCTAGAGGGGGGGGTGAATAGAGTATGGTGCTTACTAAAAACTTTTTACAACTGTTGTTGTATACCTAAGTGAACAGGGAAGCAAATAACATAAATTAAACACAACAACTAACTAAACACAGAGCAATCACAGACCACAGCCAGAAAACAAAGGAAAATAAGCAACCATAAGACACAAGAAGCTATAGTGGTTCCCCAATCAATCTGGGTACATCCACTCTTCTACCACCCTAGGTAGGAATCCACTTCAGGATGAGTTGATCAGGTGTCCTGGGCACCAATGAGTTTTGATCAGGTCCCCAAAAACCAAACCCTCAAGTCTTTTGGAAGAAGACTTGCAACTAGAATAATTTTGAAGGGATTTAAAACCCTGTACAGGAATTAGAGAGAGAGGGTGATAGTGTCTTCTTTGTCAACAATCAGAGAGAAGACTTGTGGATTGATGTAGCAGCTCTTGCTCCCCCTGAGATCTTGAATTGGTCAGGAATGCTGGAGCACTGCTTCAGGGTGATAGGCCTTCAATGACCTAGAATGCCTGGACAAAAACTTCTTCAGGAACTTCTTTTGACTGATAAAGTTCTGTTGTCCTTTGAAGTTGTCCTGAGAATAGAGAGAAGAAGACTCTTGATTGGATTTGGTTGTTCTTCTTCTTCTTCAAAAGTTCTCTGGTCAAGGCTGATTGCAGTCAAGAACTTTAGATTTGAGAATGTTTTGTTCTTCTGCAGCTTCAGAGTGTCTGTCAGATTGTTTTCTGTACTGTGATTCTTGAACTCTCCTTGATTCTGTTCTCTTACTGTGTCTCTATTTTTTGTGTATCTGTGTGTCTCTTGTGTCTGTGACTGACTAAGGAATATTCAAACTTTTGAAATGTCGAGCAGTAATTACAGTCGGCCTTGGAAAGAATCAGCAATCAATGACTTTCCTAACTATCCCATGGAAAAACGACATGTAATCGTCCATAGTCAATGCACGTTCTAACGGTAACATTTCGAGAAGATCTGGCATTAAATGTTCAGGAATCAGCGCCAAGAAACGGGATGGGAACCTTGAAGAAAAGCTAATCTGAATTCGTCGAACGCAGAACACAATTCGTCGAGCTGAATTGTGTTTGTCGAGCTGAGCTTGAGTTCGTCGAGCTGAGCTTGAGTTCGTCGAGCTGAGCTTGAGAGAGTTCGTCGACCAGACAATCTTCATTCATCTAACAGATATTCTTCATTCGTCGAGCTGAGAATCAAATTCGTCGAGCTGAGAAAAGTTCTATACTTAGACAAAATATCCTGCATCTGCTGAAATGCTGTGTCGACATAAATTGGTGTCGACAGATTGATCTTGGTGTCGACACAAATCTTCTGGTGTCGACATAAGCTGGTATCGACTGAAATCCTGGTGTCGACATAAGCTGGTGTCGACTGAAATCCTGGTGTCGACATAAGCTGGTGTCGACTGAAATCCTGGTGTCGACATAAGCTGGCTGGTGTCGACACAAACCCTAAGTGTCGACACAGATTCTCTGAGTGCAGAAATCGTCGAGTTGAGAATAGCATTCGTCGACCTGAGAAGCTGAGAACTTGAGGTCCAAGTTTGTCGAGCTCAGAATATAATTCATCGACCGAAGCATGAAGCTGGACCTAGAAAAAAATTGAAGTCCTCCTGACTTTGGCTTGATGTAGAACCTGCGTTTTCGTCGAACAGAGAACATAGATCATCGAGCTCAGCACTAAGAATTGTCTCACGATCGTCGAGCGCAAAACTCCTTTCGTCGAGCTGAGTTCGACGAACGTCGAACTCACTTTACTTAGCCTTGAAAAATTGTGAGTCTGGAGTCTCTGAAGGTCTTGTTGAAAGCTGGTCCATCTGGAGTTGAGCCTAAGGACTTAACCTAGACTCTAGTACACAAATTGATCCTGGCTATACATGATGGGTCACAGCCTAAGTCAGTGAACCTAGCCCAAATCAACTAGGGATCCAACATCATTACTATTCATGAGCTGATCGGTGATTTGACGGTAAAGTTGACTTCGCGGCTGTATACGAGGATGTCACGCCACCCATCATGGGCGTGCCATTGGGCGCGTCGGGGAGGTGGATCTGGGCGCAGGTTGCGTCAAAAGTCGTCGGCGCAGTCTTGTTGGCCTGATGGAGAAGTCACGCCCTTGGTCACGGGCATGACGCTGGGCGTGTAGGGTCGGTCGACGATCGTTGAGCATTTTTTCGTCGAGCTGGATTGACACGGGCATCGGTCACGGGGTGTGTCATTTGACACGGCCGTGTGGCCGGGCGTGTTCATCAATTTCATCAAAAAAACAGCTGAGTTCATGGGAATTGAAGTATCATGCCCTGGTCACGGGCGTAACCTGAAGTACACGGGCGTGTACTATGCATTTTTTGGCATTTCCTGAAAAATTTCAGAAAATCAAAATAAACTTAAGTTAGAAAATATTTACAAAAAAGAAGCAATTTATTAAAGAAAAATAAGCAAAAATAAAAAAAAAGAAATTAAAATGAGTTATTTATTGTACGTAAAAATACGTATATTTACAACTCATCAGTTGGTAATGTTTATTCTTCTCATAGGCTTTCCTCTCATCATCACTCTAAATCGACTCAACACAGGCAGCCTTCAAGGTCTGATACTCAAAGCAGTCAAAACAGCAAGCAACAGTCAAGCCAAGAAAGGACACCTTCTCCAGTTTATGATCTAGAGTTTGATCCGGTGTTTAGAACGACATTGTTTAATGAGCAGGTTGCTCTTTCTCAAATTAAGAAAGCCAATACAGAGGGTAAGGATCCCTCACAATTCACCACTATGTCCTCATACACACAAAAGGAACTAAATAGATATTTAAAGAAATGCTTGTGTAATGTTGATAAGTACATGAGTCTGCATCCTAAAGCAGTAGTTCCAAGAATTACTTCTCTAAAGATTATTGGCTCTCAAGACTTAAAGATGAGCAAAAGAGAAGCTGAAGATTCTACCAAAAAGCTTATTTTTAACAAATCTTCTTCAGAATCTTCTTCAGCAGCACCTCAGAATGATTCTTGATTTTTGTTCGTGTTTTTGAACTATATTGTTGTCTTTTAAACTCTCAAAGCACTTATTATATATCTGCTGAAAAATTTTATTTTCTGCTAGATATTTATGCTTTGTGTTTTTTTATTTTTGATAGTATCCTCACCCAAATAGGGGGAGATTATTGGAACCATATTACTGATTTGGGCTAGGATCACTATTATTTGTTTAGAATGATTAGATTGACCTAACTTGTATAGACTAAGCACCATAGGATTATTTCCAGGATTGTTACTTCAGAGGAATTCCAGAGAACTTCAGTTCGACGAAAGTAGAATTCAGATTGACGAAAGCTGAGCTATGTTCGATGAACGGCGAGCTCAGTTCGACAAACTCAAGTTTCTTACTCTGAGTTTAGCTCGCTGAACGCTGAGCTCTGTTCGACGAACTTTGTTCTTAGCTCAAAAACTTAGCTCGATGAGAGCCAACCTCAGTTCGATGAATTCCAGGCTCAGTTCGACGAAAGAAGAGCTCAGCTCCACGAATGTATTGCTCAGTTTATCCAAGCTCTGTTTGACGAAGGTCAAGCTCAGGTCGACGAATTCCTTACTCAGTTTGACGTTCAGGCAGTTTCTAATTTTAGAAGGCAGAGTTATTACTAAAGCTTATTTACATCAATTACAACTCTGATATTTAATGTTAAATATTCTAAATGAATATAGCTGTTTCAGGCATCATTAAATATGAATTTATCACAGTGTTTAATTCTAATTTATTACTCAGAACTGTTATAATTCTCGGAGATTCTTCAAACATTTCAGAATGATTTTAATTCAAATGTTTGAATTCTTCTCAGAGATTATATATTCAGATTATTGCTGTTTCAAAGGGTTAGAGAAACTGCTACAGATTTAGGGGTTACTGACTTACTGACTTAGAGACAAAGATATTGAAAGTGCAAGTTAGATCTGATATACTCTATATGGGGGTGAATAGAGTATGGTACTTGCTAAAAACGTTTTACAACTGTTGTTGTATTCCTAAGTGAACAGAGAAGCAAATAACATAAAGTAAATCTAAATACAGAATAATCAAAGATCAATCACAAAGCAATCACAATCCACAGCCACAAATAAAAGAAAGACAAGCAACCAGAAGACACAAGGAGCTATAGTGGTTCCCCAATCAACTTGGGTACATCCACTTTTCTACCACCCTAGGTAGGAATCCACTGCAGGATGAGTTGATCAGGTGTCCTGGGCACCAATGAGCTTTTGATAAGGTGCTCAAAAACCAAAGCAGAATTTTTGATCAGGTGTCTTGCCACCACTGAGTTTTGATAAGGTCTCAGAAACCAATCACAAACTTTTGAAGTGAGTTTGAAAAACCCTTTACAGCAGAGAGAGAGAGAGAAAGGGATGAGATGACCTTCTCTGTCAACAGTCAGAGAGAAGATAGTGGATGTTATCAAAGCTCCCCCTGAGATCTTGAGTTATTCAGGAAGTGAAGCTTCGCAGTAGGGTGATAGGCCTTCAGGTGATTTGATCTCCATCAAAAGATGATTTCTGTAACAGCTGAAATGTGAGGTGTCTGGAGTCTTGAATGATGGTGACCTTTGAACACTTGAATCAAGAGAGATCTGGAAATTTCACTTAGTTGATCTCCTTTTGTGATGTGTGTTCTTGTATGAATTTTGAGACTGAGAGTGTCTGCAACTCTCTTTCTTTCTCTTGTGTAATTGTTGTTGTAGAGAATTGTTGTTGCAGAAGATGTAATTGATTAATTATTGCAGAGAATGAATATATCTTTTATTCCTTTCATCTGAATAGAAATGATCCACTATCCAAGATAGACGTTGGCATGTCATAAATGACTTCTTTAACTGTATTTGTCTTCTGGAGGAAAGTCCAATAAAACATTCCTTGAAAATTCCTTGAAACTTGCTCCAGATTAATTAAAAACGGCTACAAGATCTCTGAATTAAATACTGACAATAATTCCACAACTGTCTGGATTTAAATCTTGAAAAACGTCTAACTCTTCAGAAAAACATTGAACTGAGCTCCACTATCGTTAAAATGAGCTCAGAGCCTGGACTTAGACAGAAACAGAGATCGTCGATCTGAGCTCAACTATCGTCAAACTGAGCTCAGAGATAGAGAATCAAACTGAAGTCAAGAACGTCGATCTAAGCTCGAAGATTGTCGAATGGAGTTTGACGACTCGTTGAAGTTAAGCTCAGAGATCGTCGAATAGAGTTCGACGATTCGTCGAAGTGAGCTCAACGATCGTCGAATGGAGTTCGACGATTCGGCATACTGAGCTCGACGAAATGACTTAGTCTCCAGTACTGAAAAGCCTGGTCTTGAGGGCAGCTTCCAAACCTAACTACTAACCATTAGACTCAATTCTAATTGACATTTAGATCTATACAATGAGGTCAAGACATGTTTCCTAAGAGGCATAGTGATCCTTGCCCAAATCAGTAATAGGGTGTTCCAACAATCTCTCCCTATTTGGGTTAGGATTACTATTTACAGATATTGGAAAAATAAAGCATACAAAACAGTA
The DNA here is from genome assembly GCA_039583875.1 of Platanthera guangdongensis. NCBI lineage: Eukaryota > Viridiplantae > Streptophyta > Magnoliopsida > Asparagales > Orchidaceae > Platanthera > Platanthera guangdongensis. Next base: position 84,705,246 of record CM077154.1, on the reverse strand, counting down.
ATGCAACAAACAAAACATTGCAGAATCACAGATATTATCTCAGATAGTTCAAAAAACAGAATATATTGTCACCTTACAGAATTACTCTTTTTCTTTGCTCTTTATAAGGACTATTTCTCTATTTGGATTGAGAGCTTCTTTATTAGATCTCCTGTCATCAGCTGCACCTAAAGAGGTTTGTTGCTTTGGCCTGGGCACTACAGCTTCTGGGTGCAACTTCATGTAGCTTTCTGAATAAAAGAATTTACTGGAGGAGTATCTTTCAAGTTCCTTCTTCCTTTGATCTGATAAGGTAGTTATATTGGAAGTATCTTTTCCTTGTTCTCTGGATTTCTTGATTTGATCTAAAGCAGTCAATTCTTTCATCCTAGCGGTCCATGAAGTAGGATTGTTTTCTGGATCCTCAAATGGAACTGGAGGCTCATATCTGTTTGAAGGATTGTTTGGAGGAGCTCTGGAGGAGACTAGTTCTTTCAGCTTATAAGGAAAGGGACCAGAAGTAGTATCAGATGGACCTTATCCTTCCCTTGAATATGGATGTTTCCTGTAATACCCTTTAGAATAAACTTGAAATTCTCTTTGATTTCCTCTGTAATTTCCTCTTCTTGACTGGTAGCCTCTAGATTGACTTCCTCTTTATTGGGATCTTCCTTGAGGTTGATTAGAGGTTTGGCTTCAGGCAGAACGTTGAGATGCAGAACTTCCACATGCACCTGCACTTGGTGAAGGAGGAGGAGGAGGATGATTGAACTGGGATGATCCTTTATCATACTTTTTATTCTTCTTCATAGCTTTTAGTTGATTTTTGGAGTATTGCATCCAATGTTCTGTGATAGGGCAATCATGTAGAATGTAGTATGAAATGTCATTTGTGTCTTTCACTTTTGCTGGGGGGACTCTCTTCATTACTTTGCTTCTGGCTTTTCTTTTCCTTGTAATTGTAGCAGAGGAGTCATCTGAGTCAGTCCTATACTGATCACTTTCTGAGCTTTGATTATCATATAATGCATCAATCCTTTTGAGATAATCTAACTGTTGTTGAGATTGAGCAGAAGTAATAGCAGAGACAACAACAGTAGTAGCAGCAGCAGTAGGAAGAGGAGTAGAAGCAATACTGGCAGAAGAAGTTATAACAGCAGAGACAGATACAACATTTTCAGCAACAGAAGCTACAACAGCAGATTCAGAAGGAGCATTAGTAGCAGTAACAGCAGACTTAAAAACAAATGCCTCTGTCATATATATATCCTCAATAACATCAATATCAGAACTAGCAGAAACATCAACATTAGCAGTAGGAGCAGCAGCAGGAAGAGCAACAAAAACATCAGTAACAGCAGGAGGAGCAGCAACAGAGAGGGAGTTTATAAAAGAATTAATTAAACTGGTGTCACAGCTGGGAATGGGCACAATGGCCTTAGAGAGATCTTCAGATTGCTGGACTGCAGTGTGCTCTGGAAGACAGCTGAAATAAATAGAATCAAAATCGGATAACAGTGACCTGATGTCCACTGTGATAACTGCAACTGGAGGTATTGAAGCTTGATCTTGGACTGAAGTTGCAGCAGCAGCAGCAGGCAATCTTTCCACATCATGAGGCATCTCCCCCTGCCTATATTCAGTCAGGACTGGATCAAGGCACCAAGATGAAGGGATTGCCTGAGGAGAAAGGAGAGAGGAGAGCCTTACAGACAGTTCTTGAACTGTTTTTATCAGTGGAGCCAAAGTGGCCTCCATCAAGAGTGATAGCCTTGGAGCTATCAGCTCATAGAGCCTGTCTGCAAGAGCTGGAAGATCTACATGCTCAAGAGGGACTTGAGAAGAGGTAGGGATTGAAGGTGGAGCAGCAGGAGATGTTGGAGGAGAACAGGTGGATGGTGGAAATGAAGGTTGAGAGATGGGAATTGTGTAAATAGAAGATAATGGAATAGAAATAGATGGTGTGAAAGATGGTTGTGCAATGATATCCTGAAGTAGTTATCGATATTAGGTGGATGAGGATGGTGGCTCAGGAGGGGATGAGGGAGAGTCATCCATGAATGAATCATCTATAAGGTTGAAAGAGGGTAGTTGAGAGGATGAATCAATATCCAGATGGGGGTATTGATGTAGAGGATGGAAGATTTCTTCTATAAGAGGTGGAGTTGGAGAAGGAATGGAAGTTGGAGATGGGGCGGAAATAGTAATGGTGGATGTGACTGGTGTAGATGAAATAAGAGGTGGTGGAGGAGGAGGAGAAGCAGACAAGTCTTCTGCAGGGGCAGAAACATGAGGGGAAGTGACTGGAACAGTCCTTGTGCCTGAAGTGGAACCTGTAGAGGTCCTGCTGGGCTTCATAATTTGCCTGTCCCATTTTCCAAACAGGGCACAGGTGAGCCTCTTGGAGGCATTGATGTGCATCCCACTAGAAACTAGTAATGCAGGGCATCTGTTCTGAAGAAACAACCCTAAGATTCTCCCAAAATTAACAAAGTTTTTGTTGATTTTCTTCTTGATCAAGTCAAAGAAGACTTCTCCCCAGTTCAATTATTTCTTGTCCACAAGAGCACCCATCAAGCAGAGCTGAAACCTGGAGATGGTATCATGAGCTGAGTGTTTGGCCAACAACACTTTTCCAACCACATCAGCTAGAAATCTGTACTCAACAGACAGATTTTTCTTCAGCAGATTGCTAGGGTTTGCATCTGAATGTCCCATTATTTCAAGCAAATTGGAAAACTCCTCTCCAGAAATCTCAGCAGAATCCTCTCCAGAATTCAATTCAAAAATGTCTGTCAGGGCAGCAGGTGTTAGGGATACCTGGGTTCCTGAGATTGTTCCAATCACTGTATTCTGATCCTGATTGTGGGTAGTATATACCCATTCCTTTATCTCATCTGCCGCCAATTTAATCCGGGTAGTCATTATGGTAACTAGCTTTTGTTCCTTGAAAAGTTCCAGAATATCTTGGAAGATTTGATCACTATTGTTGAACGAATCCATGTTGATGTCAAATCCAGCATCAAATTTCATTGCGGCCAGGATTGCAACTGAGACTGTCATTGATTCCTGCAAAAACTAACAAACAAACGACCAAGTGTAGAGAAGTTTGGAGGTAAAGAGAAAGTTTTGCAGAAAGTATGAAAGTGCAAAGGGAGAACGATGGCCGAAAATTGAATTTTATATTAGGGTTCGACGCAGAAAAGAAAAGATCGTTGAACTCAGTTCGACGATCTGGGATTCTAAAGGAAACTGAAAGGTCATCAATAGCATCGATCTCCGTTCGACGATATTGGAGAGCGTCGAGCTCCGTTCGACGATAGTTCAGAAAAGAAAATCGTCGAGCTCCGCACGACGATCGTTGACCTGAGAAAGATAGTTTAGCACTATCTGAGAAACGCTGAACTCTGGTCAACGATTTCAGAAAGCGTTGATCTCCGTTCGACGATCGGGGGGAAAATCGTCGAGCGCAGTTCAAGGATCAGAAACACTCTTATACACTAGAAAATTAAGATGTTTGCCTAGTCTTGGTCAATTTTAGATTTTTGAAAATCTTGGATATTATTTTAGACTTCCTCCATCTAACATTCCTAACTGATTCAGGAAGAAAGTATGCTTCTTTTCATCCAAGGGTTTGGTGAAAATATCTCCCCTTTGTAAATCAGTTGGGATATATTGAAGTTCAATTTTATTTTTCTCAACATTGTCCCTTAGAAAGTGATGCCTAATTTCTATATGCTTTGTCCTACTATGGAGGACTGGATTATGTGCTATGGAGATAGCACTAGTATTGTCACAAAATATTTTTGACTTCTCTAAGTTGTAGCCATAGTCTAGGAGTTGGTTTTGAATCCACAAGATTTGTGAACAACAACTACCTGCATTCATATATTCCGCTTCAACAGTTGAAGTTGACACAGATGTTTGTTTCTTGTAAAACCAGGAGACAAGTCTGTCACCAAGAAACTGACAAGTTCCACTGGTGCTTTTCCTGTCTATTCTGCATACAGCATAATCAGCATCAGAAAATCCAGTTAAGTCAAATGCTGAATCTTTTGGATACCAGAGACCTAGATTTGGACAACTTTTTACATACCTGAGAATACTTTTTACTAAGGTTAGGTGTGACTCTCTAGGGCTCACTTGGAATCTAGCACATATGCATGTAGCAAACATTATGTCTGGTCTACTAGCTGTAAGGTACAATAAAGAGCCAATCATTGCTCTATATGTTGTCTGATCAATAGGTTTCTCATGTTCATCAGCATCTAATACAACATTAGTAGGCATAGGTGTTTTCATACATGATGCTTCAGACATACCAAATTTCTTAACCAATTCTTTTGCATACTTGGTTTGAGAAATAAATATGTCTTCAGCATGTTGTTTGATTTGCAATCCTAGAAAGAAGGATAGCTCACTCATGCTACTCATTTCAAATTTAGAATGCATTAGGTTGGAGAACCTTCTGTACAAATTTGAATCAGTAGAACCAAATATAATATCATCTACATAGATTTGTACTAGTAGGGTATGGGACTTATGGGTTCTAATAAAAAGAGTTTGGTCTACTCTACCCCTTATAAACTCATTTTTTAGAAGAAAGCATGCTAGGGTCTCAAACCATGCTCTAGGAGTTTGCTTTAGACCATATAATGCTTTATGCAACTTGAAAACATAATCAGGATGAGTTGAAGAGATAAAACCTGGAGGTTGTCTAACATAGACTTCTTCTTTGATATCTTCATTGAGAAAAGCACTCTTTACATCCATCTGGTATACTTTGAAACCTTTGTGTGCTGCATATGCTAAGAAGATTCTTATGGCCTCTAACCTTGCAACTGGTGCAAAAGTCTGGTCATAATCTATCCCTTCTTCTTGAGAGTACCCTTGAGCAACTAGCCTTGCCTTGTTCCTTACAATGACTCCTTGATCATCCAATTTGTTTCTGAACACCCACTTTGTTCCAATAATGGAGTGATCCTTAGGCCTTGGTACTAGTTCCTAAACATTGTTCCTTTCAAATTGATGCAACTATTCTTGCATTGCAATGATCCAGTGTGGATCTTGCTCTGCATCTTGAATGGATTGAGGTTCAATTTGAGAAAGAAAGCAAGTGTGCATCAGGTTTTGGTTGACCTGATTTCTGGTTTGCACACCAGCTGAGATGTCTCCAATCACTTGGGAAATTGGATGGTCTCTTGATGTTACTAAATCAATAGGGGGTGTTGATTGTTCACCAACCTGTGATGTTGTTTCCTCTTGTGGTACAACAACTAGCTCTTCAAGAAGTTTCTCTTCAAGGTGTTGAATGTCTTCTTCATCTTCACTGCTTTCCTCTTTTTGAATGATTTGTAATCTGTCCAAGTCTTCAGCATGAGAGTGTACCTACAAAGGTTCTATGGTAGAAGTATTCTTCTCCTTGAAAGACATGTTAGATTCATCAAAAGATATATGAACAGATTCTTCACTTTTGAGAGTTGATTTATTATATACCCTATAAGCCTTACTGATAATGGAGTATCCCAGAAACACTCCTTCATCTTCTTTAGCTTGAAATTTTGCTAAGTATTTCTTGTCATTATTGTGAATGTAATAGATACAACCAAAAATTCTAAAATAATCTACTTTAGGTTTCTTCCCTTTGAGTAATTCATAGGGAGTCTTGCCCTTCAGTTTATGTATTAAACTTCTATTCAACACATAGTTGGAGGTGTTCACTGCCTCTGCCCAAAAAGATAGAGGAAGGTGAGCATCTGACAACAATATAGTGGCAGATTCAATAAGGGTTCTATTTTTCCTTTCAGCTATCCCATTTTGTTGAGGAGTTCTAGGAGCTGAGAAAGTGTGCCTAATCCCTTCACTCTGACAGAACTCTTGCATAAGAAGAGAATCAAACTCTGTCCCATAATCACTTCTGATGAGGGCAATGTGAGTATTGAACTCAGTATGTATGCATTTGAGAAACTCTGTCAAACACTTAAAGTTATCAGACTTCTTCCTCAGAAAGAACACCCATGTGAATCTAGAGAAGTCATCTACAACTACTAAAGTATAAGATTTCCCTCCTAAACTTTGTACTGTAATGGGTCCAAAAAGATCCATGTGTAACAAATACAAAATCCTAGGTGAATCACTCTTCTTAAGTGACTTGAAGCTATTTTTGGTTTGCTTGCCTAGTTGACAAGCCCTGCAGAGTCCTTCCTTCTTGTAGGGGCCAGAAGGTAGTCCTCTAAGAAGGTTATCCTTGGATAGCCTAGCAATAGTTCTAAGGTTTATATGCCCTAGTCTCTTATGCCATAACTCATTAGGTCTACAAATAGAATTAAACAGGCAAATATCTACTTCTGTTGAAAGAAAGTCTACTAAATAGATGTTACCTTTCCTTTTACATGTCAACACAGTTGTGTTGTCCTCTGATTTGATCTTGCATAAGGATTTGCTGAAAGTCACTTGGTAGCCTTCATCACATAGTTGACTGATACTGATCAAGTTGTGCTTCAGTCCTTCCACATAGGCTACTTTCTTGAATGTGACTGTGCCAATTTGAACTGCACCATATCCTTTTGTTAGTCCAAAGTTTGAATCACCAAATATGACTTTGGGTCCAAGCTTGGCTTTGAAGGATGTGAAATTGTCCTTGCTCCCTGTCATGTGCTTGGAGCACCCACTATCGAAATATCATTGCTGGTTTGATGTTGGATAGGTCTTCACCTGCACATAAAACAATTTACTTGTTTTTGACCCAGTTTACCTTGGGCCTAGGTTGATAACCTTTAAATTCAGAAATAAATGACATCCCTGGTTGACTCTTATAACCTTCAGGATGATATCTCCTTGGAGGTATTATCCATTCAGTATAAGGGTTAAATCTTTGGGATGAAGGACCCCTAGGTTTGGATTTTGATTTACCTTTGAATAAGTTTTCAAAGCTCTGATCTCTGCTCGACGATCGTTGAGCTGAGTTCGACGATCTTGAGTCAGATCGTCGAGCTCCGTTCGAAGATCGACTGTGGCAGAGTTCAGGGTTTAGAGATCGTCGACCTGCGTTTGACGATTTTGCCTGAGATCGTTGATCTCCGTTCGGCGACTGTCTAGCTCCGTTCGACGATTTCTGTTGAAATCTTGTTTTCTTGGGTAAGTCAGAATTTTTCCTAGCTACCTCTACAACTCCCTTCCCTTTATCAAAGATAAACTTAATTGGGGTTGTTAGTACTATAGGTTGGCTGGATGAAGCACCCAAGCCCAGTGTACTATTGAATCTAGAGTTCACTATGCTTGTGATGTCCATTAGCTTGATGCTTCTCCCATTAAGGGATTCTTCAAGCCTTTTGGCCTCTGATAGCTCACTTTTAAGTGAAGCTATCTGCTCCCTACAGCACTCCAACTCCTCAGAGAGTTTGAGGTTATCTGATTTTAAGGTACTGTGTTCAGACAATTGATTTCTGAGAGAGATGATTTCCTTCTCAGATTTTAATAAGTCTAAACATAGTGCTTTAAATTCATACTTGAAGTCCTCAGAGTTGAAATCAAATGAGTCTATTACCTGGTCTTCTTCAGGTTGAGTCTCTGATTCAGATTCAGACTCTTCTGCATCAGAATTGTGTTGTGAGGAATTGATAACCATCATGTTGAATTCCTTCTCTTCAGCATCATCTTTATCATCACTTGAGCTGGAAGAAGTTTCAGATTCTTCTTCTGTCTCACTCTAAGTTTCAGCAACAAATCCCTTCCTTGTGTGTTTGTTCTTGCTGGAAGAGGGTTTGCCATTGCTATTCTTCTTGAAGTCCTTGTCTTTTCTTCTTTCTTTGCTGTCCTTTCTGTCCTTGTTTTTGTTTTCTGGACAGTCAGGCACAATGTAGCCTGGTTTCCTGCAACCAAAATAGATAATCTCTTTGTTATTTGATTTATCATACCTTGGCTTGTCGTGCTCTTTGTATGATCTTTTCCTGAAGTCCTTTCTGTCCATTTTGTAAAATCTTTTTGCCAGTAGACTAAGCAGCTCATCATTGCCTGGGATATTTTCTTCAGGCTGATCTTCAGTGGCTTTGAAAGCTATTGATTTCTCCTTTCTTGTGGCTGGTGAGGCAGCCTTCTGCTCTTCTTCTCTATTCTTAATGAGCAGCTCATAAGACTTGAGCTTGCCCAAGAGAGCTTTTGTTGTGATCTCATTTAGACTTCTGACATCCTTGATTGGTCAGATCCTTGAGTCCCAAGTGCTTGGGAAGCACATTAGGATTTTATCATTTAGCTCAGTCAATGAGATCTCTTTATCCAAAGTTTTCAGTTCATTAACTATAAGACTGAGTCTATTATACATGTCTGCTACTAACTCAGCTTCTCCTTTCTTGAAGTTCTCATATTGGGTTATGAGGTGAGATCTTCTGTCTTTTCTCTCATCAGCTGATCCTGAGACTATTTCAGATAGCTTGTCCCAGACGTCCTTTGCTGAGTTGCATTCAGCTACCTTTTGGAATATCTCATCAGACATAGTCTGGACTAGAATGTTCATAGCTTTTGCATCTGCAACTTTCCATTTCTTTGTCTCTGCATCTGTTCCTGATGGAGGTGGAACAACACTTGTACTTGTGTTCTCTGGAGGTCTTGGACACACTGTCAAAATAGAATTGAAAATGTCCTCATCAATAGAGTTCATGTATAGTCTAATCCTTGCCTTCCAAAGTGAAAACTTAGATAGATTGCACACTGGAGGTCTGATGCTAGTATAATCTTTGTTTTGCGCCATGATTTGTGAAGAAATAATTCTAATAACAAAATCAAAACAAGCAGATCTAACTGGAGGGATCTTTGGGTTCAGGTGTTAGCCTGTACAACCACTAAGGTATGGTATTGTAACCAACCTGGAAGATGTGGTATTTTTAACAAACCTCGCTTTGATACCAATTGAAAGTGCAAGTTAGATCTGATATACTCTAGTGGGGGGTGAATAGAGTATGGTGCTTGCTAAAAACTTTTTACAACTGTTGTTGTATTCCTAAGTGAATAGGGAAGCAAATAACATAAAGTAAATCTAAATACAGAATAACCAAAGATCAATCACAAAGCAATCACAATCCACAGCCAGAAATAAAAGAAAGACAAGCAACCAGAAGACACAAGGAGCTATAGTGCTTCCCCAATCAACCTGGGTACATCCACTCTTCTACCACCCTAGGTAGGAATCCACTGCAGGATGAGTTGATCAGGTGTCCTGGGCACCAATGAGCTTTTGATAAGGTGCTCAAAAACCAAACCAGATTTTTTGATCAGGTGCCTTGCCACCACTGAGTTTTGATAAGGTCTCAGAAACCAATCACAAACTTTTGAAGGGAGTTTGAAAAACCCTTTACAGTAGAGAGAGAGAGAGAAAGGGATGAGATGATCTTCTCTGTCAACAGTTAGAGAGAAGATAGTGGATGTTGCCAAAGCTCCACCTGAGATCTTGAGTTGTTCAGGAAGTGAAGCTTTACAGTAGGGTGATAGGCCTTCAGATGATTTGATCTCCAGCAAAAGATGATTTCAGCAACAGCTGAAATGTGAGGTGTCTGGAGTCTTGAATGATGATGGCCTTTGAACACTTGAATAAAGAGAGATTTGGAAATTTCAGTTAGTTGATCTCCTTTTGTGATGTGTGTTCTTGTATGAATTTTGAGACTGAGAGTGTCTGTAACTCTCTTTCTTTCTCTTGTGTAATTGTTGTTGTAGAGAATTGTTGTTGTAGAAGATGTAATTGATTAATTGTTGCAGAGAATGAATATATCTTTTATTCCTTTCATCTGAATAGAAATGATCCACTATCCAAGATAGACGTTGGCCTGTCATAAATGACTTCCTTAAATGTATTTGTCTTATGGAGGAAAGTCCAATAAAACATTTCTTGAAAATTCCTTGAAACTTGCTCCAGATTAATTAAAAACGGCTACAAGATCTCTGAATTAAATGCTGACAATAATTCCACAACTGTCTGGATTTGAATCTTGAGAAACGTCTAACTCTTCAGAAAAACATCTAACTGAGCTCCACTATCGTTGAACTGAGCTCAGAGCTTGGACTTAGACAGAAACAGAGATCGTCGATCTGAGCTCAACTATTGTCGAACTGAGCTTAGAGATAGAGAATCAAACTGAAGTCAAGAACGTCGATCTGAGCTCGAAGATCGTCGAATGGAGTTCGATGACACATTGAAGTTAAGCTCAGAGATCGTCGAATGGAGTTCGACGATTCGTCGAAGTGAGCTCAACGATCGTCAAATGGAGTTCGACGATTCGTCGTACTGAGCTCGACGAAATGACTTAGTCTCCAGTACTGAAAAGCCTGGTCTTGAGGGCAGCTTCCAAACCTAACTACTAACCCTTAGACTCAATTCTAATTGACCTTTAGATCTATACAATGAGGTCAAGACAGGTTTCCTAAGAGACATAGTGATCCTTGCCCAAATCAGTAATAGGGTGTTCCAACAGATATACTTTCTTTCTGCTTTAGACTCTCCAAGAGACAACACATTTCATATCTCTCTGAAAGTTCTACTAGAGAGAAACAACACTCAAGAAGGCCTACACCCTGAAGAAAAGCTCTTGTCCCTTGATCACAAATTCTACTCAACTGATGACTAATATTTGAGTGATTATTTTTAATAATATTTTATATTATATTTTGATATTTACATATTTTCTTTCTTTATTTCTATATAAAATTATCTTAAAAATTACTAATTATGGTTCTAACGTTATATTTTATTTTATAGGGATTCGACAGGCCTGGGGGTAATTTTATTGCAATCTGCAAAAGCCCGCTGTCGAGATTTTGTTCGAGATGAAGTTGATGCAGCTCGAGCCCTTGATGCAGCCCCACCACATAACCCGAGCCCACATGGTGCAGTCGTCCCTCCTTCAAGTCCAACACGAGCCCCTTTACCTCATCCCAACCATAATTCCCGAGCCCCTTTATCTCAAGCCCAACCATAATTCCAGAGCCCACATAATGCGGCCCATTTGAATACATGCATGGGCCAGCCTTCTCTCTCCCCCCTTTTTTATATTTTTCTCCCCTCTTTTATTACTCATTCATCCCCCTTCTTCTGTTCCTTTTTTCTATTTTTCTATTTTTATTTCTTTAAATAACATGCCTTGAACCTTGTTCTCTCTCTCCCCTTCTCTCTCCCCTCATTAATATTATTCATGCATCTCCCCATACATGCATGGCCGCCCACCCCCCCCCCCCCCCCCCTTGTGCCCCTTCCTCTCCACCTCCCTCTAGAACCTTCCCCCTCATCTATATAAGGAGCACTTGCCTCATGCTTTTAAAAAGGTTGGAATTTGGAGAGCAAGTGAGAGTGCTACTTTAAGAGAGAGTTCTTTTATTCCTTGTTGTTAAGTTCTTTTGATTATTGCACTCTTTTTCTTGGTACTATAATATTATCTTTTTATTATTATTGTGTACTCTTTTTTGTCAATCAATGAAAATGAAATTTCTCTATCTTATTTTGGTCTTTTTCTTGAATATGCGTAGCTAAGTTTTCTTTAGCATTTGATCATGAGGATCCATGAAATGAGATAAGATTTTTCTTCGTTTCTTAGTTTTATTTTTGCTCGATTATTCTCGATCCTTCTTTGATTTTTCTCGTGTAGACTCCGTATTTCCGATATACGGTAGTAGACAATTTGATCTCATTTCATAGTAGTCGAGGGACTCGTTGACTTTAAAGATCACTCAAAGAAGAAAGGAGTTGCACACAATCCTAGAGATTGGATGACGTAAATCCTCCGGATTGGAGTCAAATCCAATAACACGGTTCACTTCGATAATGCAACTTTAGGGCTTTTGATTTGCAAAGAGATTTCGGTCAAAACGTATAGTAGTTAGGAGATTTAATGCTCTAGTGAGATTATTTCTTATTCTCGGATACACCACGGTCGAGAACGATTTGCAATTATAAAACTTTATTTTTTATCCTTGTTATCTCTTTGCATGGTGAATAATTGATCGAATGCTATCTTTTGAATCTGAAGTTTTCGTTTTAATATTATTTTTGGTTTAATTTAAAATTCTCAAAACATCCAACAATCGTACGGTAGGATAATAGTAGGAGCGTGAGTAATAGTAATTGACAACCCCGAGTTTTTAATACGACCTTGGTACTGCAATATGATAGGTACACTTGCCTATTTGGGTTGATAGTCATTCAATTCACCAAGTTTTTGGCGCCGTTGCCGGGGACCCTTTTTCGTCAATATTAGGAAAATGCTTTTGCTATTACTTCTACAAAAATAAAAAAAATATTATTATCATTATTATATATTATAATCAACCCACGTCATCGTTTTCTACCCTCACCTAAATTCTCTTGAAGAAATTCAAAAAAAAGGCAAGGGGGGATTGAATTCCCACCAATATTGCTTAGTACCATTGCGAACCCGTTACTGGGTAGTCCTTCAGGAAGTTCGGGAGTTAATGTATTTTAAAAAAAATTCTATTTTTCCAAAAAAAAAGAGAAAACCCAAAAAAAAATTATCTTTTTCTTTTTCAAGTTTCTATTTCCATTCTTCTCTTTTTCTTTCCTCCATTCTCCTTCTATTTTTTTTCTAGTGCATGACCCGCGCAAATCCGTCGCTACTTGTTGACTTGGACCCAGAAATCGAGCGCTCCTTCCGGAGAAACTTGCGATTCGGGGGTTCCACTTCTCAAACAGCGGTTGAGGATTCCGACGATGATTGTAACTTCAACTCTGAAATGGGAGAACCCAACCCAGAGGTTGCCAAGCAAAGGACAATGTCCGATTATGCTCGTCCCAACCTGGAGGGTACAAAAACAAGTATTGTTCGCCCTGCAATTGTGAATAACAACTTTGAGCTTAAGCATAGGATCATACAAATGGTGCAGCAATATGTACAGTTCGACGGATTACAAGATGAAGATCTGAACTTGCATATTGCTAGTTTTCTCGAGATCTGTGACACCTTCAAAATCAATGGTGTCTTAGACGATGCAATTAGGCTAAGACTCTTCCGCTTCTCCTTAAGAACAATAGCCAAACAGTGGTTGAGTTCTCTTCCAAGAGGATCAATCACCACTTGGAATATTTTAACAGATAAATTTCTCGCTAGATATCCCCCCCCCCCCCGCTAAAACTGCGAAACTTCGAAATGATATTACCTCTTTTTCTCAAATTGCTTCTAAGACCCTCTATGACACTTGGGAGAGGTTCAAAGAACTTTTGAGACACTGGCCTCATCATGATTTACTTGTATGGTTACAGGTCCAGACATTATATAATGGGCTAAATCAAGAGACCAAGCAGATGATAGATGCCGCTTCCGGTGGGTCTTTGGACCGTAAAACTACGGAGGCCGCTCTTGAGCTTATCGAGGACATGACGATGAACACCTATTAGTGGAACTCATCTAGGACTCGCCCAAATAAACCTGCAGGTATCTACGAAGTGGACTCTGTGTCTCAACTGGCGCTTCAAGTGGAGATGCTGAACAAGAAAGTAGCGGAGATGACTGCTACCTCCGCCCCTCAGGTATATGAAAATGCAAATGCTGCTGTCGAGTAGGTGGATTATCTGGGGAACATACCCAGGCCTGCTCAAAACAATTTTTCTAATTTTTCTGCTCCTCCTGGTTTCAATAATGCTTCGAACTCGTATCACCCTGGATGGAGTAACCATCCGAATTTTTCGTGGAGTAACCCCGCAAATGCCACACGTCCACCACACAATTTCACTCCACCACCACCACCACCACATCAAACTCAAATTCAAAACTAAAATTTTCAAAAATCTCCATCTTTGGAGGAAATGTTTTCTAGATATATAAGCACGAACGAGGCGACCATTAGAAATTTAACAAGGTCGATGAAAATTCTAGAAAACATGGTCGGGCAGCTCACTAAGGTTATCTCTGAGAGGCCACCTGGGACTCTTTCCTCAAATACTGAACCCAACCCAAGGGAGCACGCAAAAGCGATTTCCCTTCGGAGCGGTAAAGTAATCCACGAGCCCGCCACAAGGGAAGAGCCAGAGGTGATTGCCTCTCCTGCTGCTGAACAAACCATCGTTATGGAAACAAATTATAATTATCCTGAAAGTGAAAAAGAAAAATTTGTTTTTGAAAAAGAAAATGATAATTTTCAAAATGATGCTCCAGAGTTTATAAAAGAATTTCCATCACCTCCTTATCCCGCTAAGCTTTGGAAAGACAAATTAGATGATCAGTACTAACGCTTTCTCGAGATGTTCAAACAAATCCATATTAATCTGTCGTTTCACGAAGCTATTAGTCAAATGCCTAAGTACGCTAAATATCTTAAGGATTTGTTGACTAGTAAAAAGAAACTGGAAAATCTATCTCATGTAACGTTGAACGAAGAGTGCTAGGCGGTCATTAATAATTCTAATCTTCCTAAAAAGATGAACGATCCGGGTAGCTTTTCTATTCCTTGTGTTTTTTGTAATCTTTTCATAAAGCACGCGTAAGCGGATCTAGGTGAGAGCATCAACTTGATTCTGTTTTCCTTATTTAAGAAGCTAGGATTGGGCACTCTCAGCCCTACGTGTATGAGTATCCAGTTAGCCGATCGATAAATCAAGTATCTGTTAGGTATTGTAGAGGATGTGCTAGTGAAGGTCGACAAATTCATCATTCCGGTGGATTTTGTTATTCTTGATATTGAAGAGGACGTCGAGGTCCCTCTTATCCTTTATCGTCCCTTCCTAGCCACCTCTCGAGCAGTCATCGATGTGAGTAACGGGAAGCTCTTTCTTCGTGTGGGAGATGACGAGGTTGTTGGAACACCCTATTACTAATTTGGGTCAGGATCACTATGTCTCTAGGAATCTGTGTTTTGACCTTCTGTATAGCTTAATAGGTCAATTAGAATTGAGTCTAAGGGTTAGAAGGCTAGGATTGGAAGCTGCCCTGAAGACCCAAGTTTTTCTGGAGACTAAGTCCAAATCGTCGAGCTCAGCACGACGTTTCGTCGAACTCCGGTCGACGATCGTCTAGCTCAACTTTGACAGATCGTCGAGCTCCATTCGACGATCGCTGAGCTCAAACCTCATAATATCGTCGAGCTCTGGTCGACGATCGCTGAGCTCAACTTCTCAATATCGTCGAGCTCTGGTCGACGATCGCTGAGCTCAGGTCGACGATTTTGACTCTGCACTGGATCCTTATCTCTGAGCTCAGTTCGACGATCCTTGAGCTCAGATCGACGATTTCTTTGCTGCTTGCATTTTCCAGTTCGCTGAGCTCAGCTCGACGATAGCAGAGCTCAGTTCGACGATTTCAGTTATCCTTCAGAATTTAAATTCAAATCAGATAGAAGTTATTCTGCATTTAATTCAGAAGATCTGCCAGCCGTTTTCATTTACTTCTGGAGCAAGTTTCAAGGGATTTTTCAAGGAACAATTCAGTGGACTTTCCTTCAGAACAGATTATGCAATTAAGGCTGTAATCAATGCAGACCAACGGCTATCTTTGACAGAGTAATATTCTATTCAGACTCAGAGAATAAAAGATAGAATGTTTTTGAATAAAGACAGAGAATAGACAAGAATAGAAGAAATATAGAGATTGACAAGAATAGGACACCTCTCAATATACAGAGACTCTGAAAAATATTCTGTCACAAGAATTCAGAAGAACACTCATCAAGAAGAGATCAAGCTTTCAAACATTCTTCAGATCTCTTCAGCTTTCAAAGTGTTCAAGGCCAACATCATTTCAAGACTCCAGACACTCAACATTTCAGCTTGCTGAAATCATCTTTTGCTGGAGATCTATCTTTGAAGGCCTATCACCCTCAGCAAAGCTCATCTTCCTGAAGATCAAGGACTCAGGGGGAGCTTTGAAATCAATCCACTTAGTCTTCTCAGTTGATTGAGAAAGAGAAGACTGCCATAACTCTCTCAACCCCCTCTCTGTAAAGGGTTTTTCAAACTCCCTTCAAAAGTTTGAATCTGGTTTTTGAGCACCTTGTCAAAAGCTCATTGGTGGCAAGACACCTGATCAAAAAATCTGATTTGGTTTTTGAGCACCTTATCAAAAGCTCATTGGTGCCCAGGACACCTGATCAACTCATCCTGCAGTGGATTCCTACCTAGGGTGGTAGAAGAGTGGATGTACCCAAGTTGGGGAACCACTATATTTCCTTGTGTCATCTGGTTCTGCATGTTTTCTTTTTGTTTCTGGCCTAGATTTTCTTGTGTTTAATTTCTGCATAGCTTAGTTTTGTGATTAGTTTTACTTCTGCTTCCCTGCTTACACTCATTACAACAATTGTTGTAAAGCTTTGCAAAAGTTTTCCTTTGTGTTTTAAAAAGCACCATATACTCTATTCACCCCCCCCCCTTTAGAGTATATCAGATCTAGTTTCCCTTTCAATTGGTATCAAAGCGAGGTTGGTTAACATACCATATCTGTTTGGTTGTACAGGCTAACACCTGAACCCCAAGATCCCAAACTAGATCCTTCTTTTGTATTTTATTATTAGATTTAGCTTGCACAAATCATGGCCCAAAACAAAGATTATGCTAGCACCAGACCTCCAGTGTGCAATCTATCAAAGTTTGCACTTTGGAAAGCAAGGATTAACTCTACATGAATTCTATTGACGAAGATATTTTTAATTCTGTTTTGACAGTGTGTCAAGGACCTCCAGAGAGCACAAGCACAAATGCTGTTCCACCTCCATCAGGAACAGATGCTGACATCAAAAAGTGGAAAGTAGCTGATGCCAAGGCAATGAACATTCTAGCTCAGACAATGTCAGATGACATTTTTCAGAAGGTAGCTGAATGTAATTCAGCCAAGGAGATCTGGGACAAGCTCTCAGAAATAGTTTCAGGATCAGCTGATGAGAGAAAGGACAAAAGATCCCATCTCATCTCCCAATATGAGAACTTCAAGAAGGGAGAAACTGAGTCAGTGGGAGACATGTACAACAGACTGAGTCTAATTGTCAGTGAACTGAGGACATTAGACAAAGAGATCTCACTAACAGAACTTAATGACAAGATCCTAATGTGCTTCCCCAGCACTTGGGATTCAAGAATCTGGCCAATTAAAGATGCCAGAAGTCTGAATGAGATCACCACTGAAGCCTTGTTGGGTAAGCTCAAATCTTATGAGCTACTCATCAAGAACAGAGAAGAAGAACAGAAGGCTGCTTCACCAGCCACAAGAAAAGAGAAGACTATAACTTTCAAGGCAACTGAGGATCTGCCTGAAGAAAAAGGAACAGCCAATGATGAACTTCTCAGCTTGTTGGCCAAAAGATTCTATAAGATGGCCAGAAAGGACTTCAGAAGAAGATCATACAAGGAGCAGGATAAGCCAAGGTATGACAAGTCCATTGGCAATAGTAAAGACATCATTTGCTTTGGTTGCAGGAAACCAGGGCATATGGTTCCTGACTGTCCAGAGAACAAGAACAAGGACAGAAGGGACAGAAAAGAAAGAAGAAAGGAGAAGGACTCCAAAAGGAATGGGAGTAGCAAACCTTCCTCCAGCAGAAATAAGCACACAAGGAAAGGATTTGTTGCTGAATCCTGGAGTGAGACTGAAGAAGAGTCAGAAGCCTCTTCCAGCTCAAGTGATGATGAGGATGATGCAGAGGAAAAGGAGTTCTGCATGATGGCAATCAATGCCTCACAACACAACTCAGAGGAAGAGGAGTCAGAGTCAGACTCAGAGACTCAACCTGAAGAAGATCAGGTAATCAGCTCTTTTGATTTCACTTCAGAAGATTTTAAACTTGAATTTAAAGCACTATGTTTAGACCTGCTAAAGTCTGAGAAAGAGATCATCTCTCTCAGAAATCAATTATCTGAACAAAATGCTTTAAAATCAGAAAACCTCAAACTCTCTCAGGAGTTGGAGAACTATAGGGAACAGATAGCTTCACTGAAGAGTGAGCTCTCTGAGGCCAAGAAGCTTGAAGAATCTCTCAATGGGAGAAGTATCAAGCTGATGGACATCACAAGCACAGTGAACTCAAGATTCAACAGTACACTGGGCTTGGGTGCCTCATCCAGCCAACCTATTGTTCTAACAACCCCTATCAAGTTCATTTCTGACAAGGGAAAGGGAGTTGTAGAGGTTGCCAGGAAAAATTCTGATCTGCCTCAGAAAACTAAAGTCCAGCACAAATCATCGAACGGAGATCGACGATCGCCGAATGAAGATCGACGATCGCCGAACGCAGCTCGACGATCTCAGGAGAAATCGTCGAACGCTGGTCGACGATCTCAACCAAAGTCGTCGAACGCTGCTCGACGATTTCATATACCTGACCTCACCCATAGTCGACCGTCGAACGGAGCTCGACGATCTGACCCAAGATCGTCGAACTCAGCTCCAAGATCGTCGAACAGAGGTCAGAACTCTGGAAAACTTTTCAAAGGTAAATCAAAATTGAATCCTGAGGGTTCTTTATCCCAAACATTTAACCCTTATACTGAATGGATTTTACCTCCAAGGAGATATCATCCTGAAGGATATAAGAGTCAGCCAGGGATGTCTTTCATTTCTGAATTTAAAGGTTATCAACCTAGGCCCAAGGTAAACTGGGTCAAAAACAAGTGAATTATTTTATGTGCAGGTGAAGACCTATCCAACATCTAACCAGCAATGGTATTTGGATAGTGGGTGCTCTAAGCACATGACAGGGAACAAGGACAACCTCAATTCCTTCAGAGCCAAGCTTGGACCCAAAGTTATCTTTGGTGATTCCAACTTTGGACAAACTAAAGGATATGGAGAAGTCCAGATTGGTTCTGTAACCTTCAAGAAGGTAGCATATGTGGAAGGACTGAAGCACAACCTAATCAGCATCAGTCAGCTATGTGATGAAGGCTACCAGGTGACCTTCAGCAAAACCTTATGCAAAATCAAGTCAGAGGACAACACAACTGTGTTGACAGGTAAAAGGAAAGGTAACATCTACCTAGTAGATTTTCTTTCAACTACTATAGATATCTGTTTATTCAATTCAGTTTGTAGACCAAATGTTTTATGGCATAAGAGATTAGGACACCTAAACCTTAGAACTATTGCTAGGCTCTCCAAGGACAACTTGTTAGAGGACTACCTTCTGGCCCCTACAAGAAGGAAGGACTCTGCAAGGCTTGTCAATTAGGCAAGCAAACTAAGAACAGTTTTAAGTCACTTAATAAGAGTGATTCACCTAGGATATTGTATCTGTTACACATGGATCTATTTGGACCCATCACAGTACAAAGCCTAGGAGGGAAATCCTACACTTTAGTGATTGTAGATGACTTCTCTAGATTCACTTGGGTGTTCTTTCTAAGGAAGAAGTCTGATAACTTTAAGTGTCTGACAGAGTTTCTCAAATGTATAAAGATTGAGTTCAATACTCACATTGCCCTGATCAGAAGTGATCATGGGACAGAGTTTGATTCTCTTCTTATGCAAGAGTTCTGTCAGAGTGAAGGGATCAGGCATACTTTCTCAGCTCCTAGAACTCCTCAACAAAATGGGGTAGCTGAAAGGAAAAATAGAACCCTTATTGAATCTGCCACTACATTGTTGTCAGATGCTCATCTACCTCTATCCTTCTGGGCAGAGGCAGTGAACACCTCCAACTATGTGCTGAACAGAAGTCTGATACATAAACTGAAGGGAAAGACTCCCTATGAATTACTCAAAGGGAAGAAACCTAAAGTTGACTATTTCAAATTTTTGGTTGCATTTGCTATATTCACAATAATGATAAGAATATCTAGCAAAATTTCAAGCCAAAGCTGATGAAGGAGTGTTTCTGGGATACTCCATGATCAGCAAGGCCTATAGGGTCTATAATAAATCATCATTGAAAATTGAGGAATCTGTTCATGTTTCTTTTGATGAAACTAACATGTCTTTCAAGGAGAAGATTTCTTCTACCATAGAACCTTTGCAGGAACATTCTCTAGTTGAAGATATGAACAAGCTACAGGTTGCTCAAGAAGAAGAAAGCAGTGAAGATGAAAGCAATGCTCAACACATTGAAGCTCAACATGAAGAGCTAGTTGTTGTACCACAAGAGGAAACAACAACACAGGTTGGTGAACAATCAACACCCCCTGTTGATTTAGTAACATCAAGAGACCATCCAATTACCCAAATAATTGGAGAACTCTCAGCTGGTGTGCAAACCAGAAATCAGGTCAACCAAAACCTGTTGCACACCTGCTTTCTTTCTCAAATTGAACCTCAGTCCATTCAAGATGCAGAGCAAGATCCACACTGGATCATTGCCATGCAAGAAGAGTTGCATCAATTTGAGAGAAACAAAGTATGGGAACTAGTGCCCAAGCCTAAGGATCATTCCATTGTTGGAACAAAATGGGTATTCAGAAACAAACTGGATGATCAAGGAGTAATAATAAGGAACAAGGCAAGGCTAGTTGCCCAAGGATATTCTCAAGAAGAAGGAATTGACTACGACCAGACCTTTGCACCTGTTGCAAGATTAGAAGCCATCAGGATATTTTTAGCTTATGCAGCTCACAAAGGCTTCAAGGTTTATCAGATGGATGTCAAGAGTGCCTTTTTAAATGGAGACATCAAAGAGGAAGTCTATGTCAGACAACCTCCAGGTTTTATCTCTCCAACTTACCCTGATTATGTTTTTAAACTACATAAAGCATTATATGGTCTCAAGCAAGCTCCTAGAGCATGGTATGAGACCCTAGCATGCTTTCTCTTGGAAAATAGTTTTATAAGGGTAGAGTAGACCAAACTCTTTTTATTAGAACCCATAAGTCCAATACCCTACTAGTACAAATCTATGTAGACGATATCATTTTTGGTTCTACTGACTCAAAATTGTGCAGAAGGTTTTCTAACCTAATGCATTCTAAATTTGAGATGAGTAGCATGGGTGAGCTATCCTTCTTCCTAGGATTGCAAGTCAAACAACATGCTGAAGGCATCTTTATTTCTCAAACCAAATATGCTAATGAACTGGTTAAGAAATTTGGTATGTCTGAGGCATCTTGTATGAAAACACCATGCCTACCAATGTTGTACTGGATGCTGATGAACATGGGAAACCTGTTAATCAGACAACATATAGAGCAATGATTGGCTCTTTACTGTATCTTACAGCTAGTAGACCAGATATAATGTTTGCTACATGTATATGTGCTAGATTCCAAGTTAGCCCTAGAGAGTCACACCTCACATTAGTAAAGAGGATTCTTAGGTATGTTAAAAGTTGTCCAAATCTAGGTCTCTGGTATCCAAAAGATTCAGCATTTGAGTTAACTGGATTCTCTGATGCTGATTATGCTGGATGCAGAATTGACAGGAAAAGCACCAGTGGAACTTGTCAGTTCCTTGGTGATAGACTTATCTCTAGGTTTTGCAAGAAACAAACATCTGTGTCAACTTCAACTGCTGAAGCTGAATATATGGCTGCAGGCAGTTGTTGTTCACAAATTCTGTGGATTCAAAATCAACTCCTAGACTATGGTTACAACTTAAAGAAGTCAAAAATCTTTTGTGACAATACAAGTGCTATCTCCATAGCTCAAAATCCAGTCCTCCATAGTAGGACAAAACACATAGAGATTAGGCATCACTTCTTAAGGGACAATGTTGAAAAGAATAAAATTGAACTGCAATATATCCCAACTGATTTACAAAGGGGAGATATTTTCACCAAGCCTTTGGATGAAAAGAAACACACTTTCTTCCTAAATCAGTTAGGAATGTTAGATGGAGGAAGTCTTAAATAATCCCCAAGATTTTGAAAGCTAAAAATTGACCAAGACTAGGCAAAAATTCTGATTTTCCTTAGTATCTAGAATTTTCTGATCTCTGAACTGCGCTCGACGATTTCCCCCAAGATCGTCGAACGGAGTTCGACGATTTCCAGGATCGTCGAACTGAGTTCAGCGCCCCTCAGACAGCATGAACTGTCTCCTTCGGTCAACGATCGTCGAACGGCGCTCGACGATTTTGTTCCCTGAACGATCGTCGAACAAAGCTCGACGCCTTTCCAAATCGTCGAACGGAGATCGACGATGTTGGAGTCTCTTCAGATTCCTTTAGAAGCCTCGATCGTCGAACTGAGTTCAACGATCTTTCCTTTTCTGCGTCGAACCCTAATGTAAAACTCTTTTTTCGCCGTCGTTCTCTCTTGCGCTTTCAATTTCTCTGCAAAATTTTCTTCCCTCCAAACAGTTCTACCTTGGTCGTTTTGTCTGTTGATTTTTGCAGGTACAATGGCCGTTTCAGTTGCTGTGCTAGCCGCCATGAAATTTGATGCAGGATTTGACATTGATCTAGACTCCTTCAACACCACCGATCAAGTCTTCCAGGACATCCTCAGTTTATTCAAAGATCAGCACTTATCTGCCCTCATGACCACAAGAATCAAACTTGCCTCAGATGAAATCAAAGAATGGGTATATACTGCACACAACCTTGACAACAACACCATTGTTGGATCCATTGGTGGCACCCAGGTACCTCTGACCCCAACAGTCCTCACAGAGGTTTTTGGATTAAGAAATGGTGAAGACTCTGCTGAACTTTCTGGAGAAGAATTCTCTGATATACTTGTCAGGATGGGTCATCCTGAGGGGAACCCTAGCAAGTTGTTTAAGAGGAACCTGTCAGTTGAATACAGGTTTCTGGCAGATGTTGTAGGCAAGGTTCTGTTGGCCAAACATTCTGCACATGACACCATCTCCAGATATCAGCTCTGCCTCATAGGAGCTCTGGTAGATAGGAAAAGCTTGAACTGGGGAGAAGTCTTTTTTGATCTGTTGAAGAAAAAGATAAACAAAACCTTTGTGAATTATGGAAGAATTCTGGGAGTCTTCCTTCAGGCCAAGTGCCCTGCTCTGCTAGTCTCCTCTGGAGTGCACATCAATGCCTCCAAGAGACTCACCTGTGCCCTATTTGGGAAATGGGACAGGCAAATCATCAAGCCCAGCAGGCCCTCTCCATCTGCCCCTTCAGGCACCAGGACTCTAGGAGTCACTCCCCCCCAGGTCTCTGCCCCTGCAGAAGACCTGCCTGCTGCTAGTGCTGCTTCTCCTCCTCCTCCAAGTCCAACCCTACCCATTCCATCTACCACTCCAGCCTCATCCACAATTACAATTTCCAGCCCATCTCCAACTTTTATTCCATCTCCAGCAACCATCTCATCTCCACCAGCAGACCACTTCCATCCACTATTCTCATATCCACCTCCAGATGTCACCTCATCCCCATCCATTCCATCCTTCACACTTCTGGATGAATCCTACATGGATGATTCCCCCTCCTCTCCTCCAGAGTTACCATCCTCTTCCACCTCTTTTCAAGACCTTCTCCACCACATTATTGCCCAACCCACATTCACTCCATCCATATCCATCCCATTATCCTCCATCTCCACCATACCCTCTCCTGAGCCCTTCATTCCACCCTTCAGCCCTCCCCCTCCAGCCTCTTCAGCCACCCCTGTACCCTCTACCTCTGCTCCTCTTCTTGAGCAAGTAGATCTTTCAGCCCTTGCTGACAAGCTGTATGAGCTCATTGCCCCCAGGCTCTCCCTTCTCTTGGAGACCTCTTTGGCTCCTCTGCACTTGTCAGTGGCAGCTCTCTCTGCCAGGCTTTCTTCTCTCCTTCCTCCAGCAGCCCCACCAGCAGGTTGCCTTGATCCAGAGGTATCTGCATCCAGGCAGGGGGAGATGCCCTATGAAGACAGTCTTCATGCTGCTGCTGCTGCTGCTCCTGTGTCTGCTACCTCTTCTGTTCCAGTTGCCTCTGCTACTCCAGCCCTAGCAATAGACCTCAGGTCTTTGCTATCTACATTTGATACTGCATATTACAGCTGTCTTCCAGAAGCCTATGCTGTCCAGCCCTCTGAAGATCTGTCCAAGGCTCTGGTGCCCTTCTCATGCTGTGACCCCAGTATCATTTCTGCTTTTATTCTTTCAGTGACTGCTGCTTCTGATGATGTTACTGCTGCTGCTGCTGAAAACAAGGCTGTATCTGCCTCTGAAATTGTTCTTGCTGCTGCTGAAGCAAATGTTCCATCTGCTGCTGAAAATCAAATGGATTCTATTGAGCCCATCCCCCAGGATTCTCTGATGACAGAGGCTGTTGTTTTTGAGCCTGCTGTAGATGTTGTTGTTATATCTGAGCCTGCTGCTGCCAAAATTCCTGAAATAATCACTGTTGCCTCTACTGCTGCTCCAGTACCTGTTGTTATATCTGCTGATGTAACGCCCCGAAACTCAAAGGAGCAGAGGGGAATAATTTGGGCCAGTTTGAGTTCTGGCTGCAGGCACACGGCCTGGGACACGGGCGTGTCCCAGGGCGTGTCAAGCCTGTGTCGACACTAAGGCGTGAAGTCGACACTTTGGTCTCGACATTGTGTCGAGACCGGGCACACGGCCTGCGACACGGGCGTGTCGCAGGGCGTGTCGACCCGTGTCGACACTTAGCCGTGAAGTCGACACAGTGCTTCGACGTTGTGTCGAGACACGGCACACGGCCTGCGACACGGGCGTGTCGCAGGGCGTGTCAACCCGTGTCGACACTCGTCCCGCGAAGTCGATACTTTGGTGTCGACAGTGTGTCGAGACATGGCACACGGCCTGCGACACGGGCGTGTCGCAGGGCGTGTCGACCCGTGTCGACACTTAGCCGCGAAGTGCCGAGACCTTGTACACGGCCTGGAGCCCAGGCGTGTCAAGGTGACACGGGCAAGGACACGGGCGTGTCCTAGAACCCGTGCAGTGCTCGGGTTGAAAACGGGAGAAAATCATGGGGTACACGGCCAGCTACACGGCCGTGTCAGATGGAACACGGGCGTGTCAGCTCGAACACGGGCGTGTTCGATACCCGTGTGAGGTTCCAGGTGATTCGATTTTGACGGCGAATGAGGCACACGGCCCTGGACACGGGCGTGTGCCAGGCCGTGTTCGGTCCAGATTGGGCATTTCAGTCCCGAATCGAAGCCGTTCATTTCTTTGACTGAAGATCCAACGGCTGGGGGTTGTTCCTGAAGGGATATACCCGGGTTTTGACTTAGAAAACCCTCACTTTTTCCACTTGTTCTCTCTCCAAACCCTTGGAGAAAGAAGAGCTAAGGCAAGAAGAAGAGGAGCTAGATCCGCCATTGGAGGAGCTTCGGAGCTCCGAATCGCAAGCCGACTCCGGATCCACGGAGGCAACGCAAGTGCGGTGATTTCCATCCGATTACTTTTCGATGGCGCCAAAGAGGACCGCAAGGGTAACGATCCTCAACTTGAGCATGAGTCGCTCTCTTTCTTTGCATAGGAAGCCCGCTCTCGCGAGTTTGCGGAGAGTTGGAGGCGTTCCTTCGGGTAGATATGTAAAGTCCCCGTTGTTTAGAGTCCGTATGCGAGAACGGACATAGGCATTTTGGTTGAAGCCTACCCGGACATGTAGTTCGGATCGGTGATGTTGCATTGCATAAGGCCGGAGAAGACTCCGTGCTATTGGGTGTTTTTCGGGTTTTCTACGCGGTAGATTGCAGCAGGGAGCCTTGGGGACTAACCCAAAGGTGCACCCGGAAAACTGGGCGGACACGAGGTCTTGCCAACTTGGTGGCCTGAGAGCCAACTTGAACATAACGGGTTATGTGATTTGTGGTAGAATGGGACTCGGTGAAAGTTTGACCCGCGCAGATGGCTTAAATTGCCGTTGCGATGTGAGCACGGGTTAGATGGAGCCGTACCCGCTTTATGTCGTTCGGGTTAGAGAGACCTAAAGTTACATGGCACTCGCCGTTGGCATAGATGTGAGTCTTCGGTGGTCGATGGCTTAAATTGACGTGACCAATACCATGAAGACGAATTGCTCATAGGAATGGCCGTCTAAGTGGCGGTGGTGAGTCCGGAATGTTAATGGCTTTAATTGACGTGACATCGACCGGTTCACCGAGAATGTGCCCTGAGTGCACGGGGCGTGTGGCCGTGCGAGCCAACGCCTGTGATGAAATGGCTATGGTTTTAATTGCTCGCTTATGCTAATGAAATGCAGGAAAGGAGCATCGCCGCCCCGAGTTGGGGCGGGATCGTTATAATTTGGTCAGCATTGCTGACCGTTGCCTTGTTTGCCACCGTGCGGTGGTTTGTTTGCTTGCAGGTGCAGCTGGACCAAGCGGTCAATAGCGGGCTAAAGCCCTTTTTGCGAAGCTGGCCCTCGAAGGCCCAAGTGGAAATGTTTTATGTTTTATTCATGTATGGCCGGCCTGCGAGCCGAGGTTTGTAAATCATGTAAAAGACAAGTGAAACATTTTGTAAGGCCTTAAGGCCGACTTTTGAGTATTTTGTAATAACATTCCTATTATCATGTTAGTGGACATTCATGCTTGTGCTGGGTTCTTGTTTTGCAACTTATAAACTGCTTCCGCTAGAATGCTCTGTGTAGGACGTTGAGATTGGTTGGATGGTTTCCATACGTAACCACCCGGTCTGTCTGTGGCATATGGCGTCGGGCCCCGGCCGGACCTACTGTTATATGCTATGCGACGGATAGGGGGTGTTACAATTTGGTATCAGACTACTGGTTTTGGTTGGGCTTGAATTGAATTCGTGGGCGAATTCTTTTTAAGGGGTGGTGAGCACATTGTGTGCGTCATCGTTATAACCGTAAAAAGAACCCATGAATGTCCACTTAGGAATGAAAATACTCGTGTTTGAGGAACCTGCGTGTTCCTATAATTGCTGTTTGCAATTTATTTGGTCGCTTAACGGTGTTTTGTACCACTATAGGTGACTCGAAGTGGCATTGGGCCGTCAGAACGCCGAGTTTCTGAGGCAAGTAGTGCACCGGAAGTTGCTCCCGCAACACCTTTGTCGGCTGAAAATATAAGATTGGTGGCTGAAGCGGTGTTGGCCGTGATCAATGCGCAGCCTGGGAGGCAAGCGCAGCAGCCCGCTCCTGTGATGGAGCAAGTACCTCTTCAAGAGGCTGAGCCGAGGAGGATGGAGCAAGTGGTTGTAGAACCAATAGTGCCAAGGAGGGCGACTGAGAGGCAGTTGAAGCATGTAATGAGCTTTAACCCTCCGTTATTCTCGGGGTTGGGAACCCCATCTCAAGCTGAAGACTGGCTCTCTAGGGTGAAGAGAGTCATGACAGCGACGGAGACGGAGGAGTGGCAGATGACCACCATTGCTACGTTCCTGCTGGACGGTGAAGCGAGGATGTGGTGGGAAGGTTTGGAGCTGCATCATCTGCGAGGTAGACAACTGATAGACGTTCCGATGGAAGAGTTCTCGGAATTGTTCTTAGCAAGATACCTCCCTTCTACTCAGAGGATTTCAATGGAGAATGAATTCCTGAAGTTGGTGCAGGGTGAGAGGAACGTGGATGAATATCTCCACGAGTTTACGCGGTTGAGTCGTTATGCTAGCTCCACCATCATGGATGAGGAGCGCAAGACTAATCGTTTTTATGAAGGCTTGAGGGATGAGCTGAGATTGTTACTGTCGGGGCCAATGACGCAGGGTTTCTTAACCTTGGTCAATACTGCCCGGTCCTTGGAGAAGGACATGAAGAGTGTACAAGCGAAGAAAAGCTTGGGTGAAAGAAATCTGAGTTCAGAGTGCCGACTACTTCAAAGTCAGGCTATCGGAGGACTTTCAAGAAGCATAGGACTTCGGGTCCAGCTCCTTCTGGCGCTTCTGGGGCGACTACGGGTCGGACCCCGGGTGCGTGCTTTACGTGTGGAAAGACGGGGCACTTTGCCCGTGATTGTTGGAGCGGACGTCCTAAGTCCGAAAGGAGGCCTGGAGCTACTTATGAAGAGAAGGGCAAGGCGGTGGAATCGACCGCATCCCATTATGCTCCGGCCCAACCAAGGGTTTACAATCTTGGCCAACAGGAGGCCATTAAACAAGCTGACGTGGTGACAGGTACGGTTTAATTTATAGCAAGTCAATTCCTTTATATGCTTGTTATGCACATGTTACCTTACCACTACTTGTTTAGGATTTGTGTTGATTTGTGAAAATCCGGCACGAGCACTCTTTGATACGGGAGCTTCACACTCCTTCTTGTCCGAAGGATTTATATTACGCATCGGAGTCCCTTCTTCGATGGCGAAGGATAAGTTGGATGTGTTGTTGCCAAATGGGTGTTCGATGCGAGCGGATAGAATCTGCGAGGTTAAGACTCGTATTGGAGAGCAGGAGTTTGACCTGCGGGCGTCCTTACTTCCGTTGGTGGAGTTCGACGTCATATTTGGCATGGACTGGCTCTCGGAGCAGCAGGCCCATATAGATTGCGGTAGCAAGGAAGTAAAGCTGGGAGCAAGTCGTGAGACGACTTTTACGGGCTTAAAGGGGTCGAGCAAGACGTTGATGTCTGCTCTTCAGGTGGTGAAGGCGGTTCGTGCCGGAGCAGAACTGTTCTTTACACTAGTGGAGGTTGCAAAGCCGAAGCCCGCGATGGATTGTATTTCAGTGGTATCGGAATACCCTGATGTGTTCCCCGCAGATCTTCCTGGAGCCCCGCCACAACGGGAGATAGATTTTACTATCGAGCTAGTGCCAGGTGCAAAGCCTGTGTCACGATCTCCGTATCGGCTAGCGCCTAAGGAAATGGCAGAGCTGAAAGTTCAACTACAAGAGTTGCTGGAGCAAGGGTATGTGCGCCCGAGTTCTTCGCCTTGGAGCGCACCGGTCCTCTTTGTTAAGAAGAAGGACGGAAGCTTGAGGTTGTGTATTGATTATCGGGAGCTAAACAAGCTGACTGAGAAGAACAAGTACCCGATCCCCCGGATTGACGATCTCTTTGATCAGTTAGTCGGGTCGACGGTGTACTCGAAGTTAGATCTCAAGTCTGGGTACTATCAGCTGCGGATAAGGGAGAGTGATATCCCGAAGACAGCGTTTAGTACGAGATACGGGCATTATGAGTTTACGGTCATGCCGTTTGGGCTGACTAATGCGCCGTCAGTGTTCATGGATTTGATGAACAGAACGTTCAGGGAGTACATGGACCATTTCGTGATCGTCTTCATCGACGAAATTTTGGTGTACTCGCAAAGTGAGGAGGATCACTTCAAGCATCTCCATTTGGTGTTGGAGACACTCAGGAGAAATCAGTTGTATGCCAAGTTCTCGAAGTGCGAGTTTTGGCTATCCTCAGTGGCGTTCCTCGGGCATATAGTGAGTGGAGAGGGTATTGCTGTGGATCTGGCGAAGATTGTTGCGATACGGGAGTGGCCTGAGCTTGCTACGGTAGCAGAAGTCCGGAGCTTTTTGGGGCTTGCCGGCTATTATAGGCGCTTCGTAGAGAACTTCTCGCGGATAGCGTTACCTCTCACTACTTTGACGAGGAAGGATCATAAGTTCATTTGGACGCCGGAGTGCGCGCGAGCTTTTGAGGAGTTAAGTGTCGGTTGACCACGGCGCCTGTGCTGAGTTCGCCGGTTGGAACCGAAGGCTATGAGATATATAGCGATGCTTCGGGCAGCGGTTTGGGTTGCGTGCTATTGCAGCACGGCAGCGTGATAGCTTATGGCTCGAGACAGCTAAAAGTGCACGAGAGGAATTATCCGGTCCACGACTTGGAGTTGGCGGCCGTGATTTTTGCCTTGAAGCTGTGGAGACACTATTTGTACGGTGTGAAGATTGATATCTACACCGATCACAAGAGTCTAAAGTACCTGATTGATCAGAAAGATCTGAATATGCGGCAGCGTAGGTGGATGGAGTTCCTGGGGGACTATACATTCAAGATCCACTACGTGCCTGGTAAAGGGAATGCTGTTGCGGACGCGTTGAGCCGCCGAGCCCCAGCTCAAGCGAATTGGCTATCAGTGCATGATGAGCGGTTGGTGCAGGAGCTGGAGGCGTTGGAGATTGTTTGTGTGGATAGACAATCTAGTGCTGAAGCAGTGCTGAATTGGACTGAAGTCCAATATGACCTGGCTGATCGGATTCGGCAGGCTTTGGATATGGATGCTCATATGAAGCAGTTCATGATAGAGGCTCTGGATGGGTCAAATTCCCAATTCGTTGTGGAGGACGGATTGCTGTGGAAAGACGGTCGTTTGTGCGTCCCAAGTGTGGGCAAGTTTACGGGTGGAGTTGTTGTACGAGGCGCACCATACCAAGTACTCGATTCACCCGGGGAGCACGAAGATGTACCGTGATGTTAAGAAGCTATTTTGGTGGCCGGGCTTGAAAAAGGATGTGGCGCTATATGTAGCGAAGTGCCAAACTTGCGCCTTGGTAAAGGCGGAGTGCCAAAAGCCGGGAGGATTTCTTAAGTCCTTGCCTATTCCGGAGTGGAAATTCGACGACATCTCTATGGACTTTGTGCATGGTTTGCCAAGGTCGCAGAAGGGGAACGACACCATTTGGGTGGTGGTCGATCGATTAACAAAGGTGTCGCATTTTATTCCGCATAGGAAGGATGATCCGGTGGAGAAGCTGGCAAAGCTTTATGTGGATAACATAGTGCGGCTTCATGGTGTGCCCCGTAGCATCGTGAGTGACCGTGATGGGCGGTTCACGTCCAATGATTGGAGGCTGGTGCAGCAAATGTTGGGAACAAAGCTGAAGTTTAGCACAGCCTTCCATCCGCAAACTGATGGGCAGACCGAGAGGGTCAATAGAACCATGGAAGACATGCTTCGCATGTGTGTCTTGGACTTTGGAAAGCAATGGGAGGACCACCTTTATTTGGTGGAGTTCGCATACAACAACAGCTACCAAGCAAGTATTCAGATGGCGCCTTTCGAGGCCCTTTATGGTAGACGATGTCGCACGCCGTTGTCTTGGTTAGAAACGGGCGAGTCGAAGTTGTATAAGCGATCGGAAGTGGAGGATGCTACTTCTTTGGTAAGGACCATTCGGGAGAGGTTGCTTATCGCTCAGGACCGACAAGCAAAGTACTATAATGCCAAGCACAGGAACGTGGAGTTCGCTATGGGCGATTATGTATACTTGAAGATCAAGCCGTTCAAGGGTGTCTCGCGGGTGCGGCGATTGAAAAAGCTAAGCCCGAGGTACCTTGGACCGTTCGAGGTTCTGGAGCGAGTAGGAGAAGCGGCCTATCGGCTGAAGCTTTCAGTGGAGCTAAGTGGATTACATGATGTATTCCATATTTCGGTGCTTCGGAAGGCGGTGCAAGAGCCTACGCAAGTGATCGCGGCCAATCAAGTGTCGGTGGATAGTGGGCTAACGACAAAAGTCA
Source organism: Platanthera guangdongensis (assembly GCA_039583875.1). Taxonomy (NCBI): domain Eukaryota; kingdom Viridiplantae; phylum Streptophyta; class Magnoliopsida; order Asparagales; family Orchidaceae; genus Platanthera; species Platanthera guangdongensis. The sequence continues at coordinate 84,674,080 of CM077154.1, read as the reverse complement.
AGCCCGTGCGGATTGAGGACTCGGAGGTCAAGCGGCTACGCAATAAAGAGATCAGGATGGTCAAAGTCCGGTGGGACAATTGCGGTCGTGAGGAGCTCTCTTGGGAGCGAGAGCAGACGATGCTTGACGAATATCCGGAGTTGTTCCGCTCAGGTACAAATTTAAGTTTTGTACATGTTTTTCCCTTTATGTAATTTCGTGGGCGAAATTCCTTTTAAGAGGGGTAGAGTTGTAACGCCCCGAAACTCAAAGGAGCAGAGGGGAATAATTTGGGCCAGTTTGAGTTCTGGCTGCAGGCACACGGCCTGGGACACGGGCGTGTCCCAGGGCGTGTCAAGCCTGTGTCGACACTAAGGCGTGAAGTCGACACTTTGGTCTCGACATTGTGTCGAGACTGGGCACACGGCCTGCGACACGGGCGTGTCGCAGGGCGTGTCGACCCGTGTCGACACTTAGCCGTGAAGTCGACACAGTGCTTCGACGTTGTGTCGAGACACGGCACACGGCCTGCGACACGGGCGTGTCGCAGGGCGTGTCAACCCGTGTCGACACTCGTCCCGCGAAGTCGACACTTTGGTGTCGACAGTGTGTCGAGACATGGCACACGGCCTGCGACACGGGCGTGTCGCAGGGCGTGTCGACCCGTGTCGACACTTAGCCGCGAAGTGCCGAGACCTTGTACACGGCCTGGAGCCCAGGCGTGTCAAGGTGACACGGGCAAGGACACGGGCGTGTACTAGAACCCGTGCAGTGCTCGGGTTGAAAACGGGAGAAAATCATGGGGTACACGGCCAGCTACACGGCCGTGTCAGATGGAACACGGGCGTGTCAGCTCGAACACGGGCGTGTTCGATACCCGTGTGAGGTTCCAGGTGATTCGATTTTGACGGCGAATGAGGCACACGGCCCTGGACACGGGCGTGTGCCAGGCCGTGTTCGGTCCAGATTGGGCATTTCAGTCCCGAATCGAAGCCGTTCATTTCTTTGACTGAAGATCCAACGGCTGGGGGTTGTTCCTGAAGGGATATACCCGGGTTTTGACTTAGAAAACCCTCACTTTTTCCACTTGTTCTCTCTCCAAACCCTTGGAGAAAGAAGAGCTAAGGCAAGAAGAAGAGGAGCTAGATCCGCCATTGGAGGAGCTTCGGAGCTCCGAATCGCAAGCCGACTCCGGATCCACGGAGGCAACGCAAGTGCGGTGATTTCCATCCGATTACTTTTCAATGGCGCCAAAGAGGACCGCAAGGGTAACGATCCTCAACTTGAGCATGAGTCGCTCTCTTTCTTTGCATAGGAAGCCCGCTCTCGCGAGTTTGCGGAGAGTTGGAGGCGTTCCTTCGGGTAGATATGTAAAGTCCCCGTTGTTTAGCGTCCGTATGCGAGAACGGACATAGACATTTTGGTTGAAGCCTACCCGGACATGTAGTTCGGATCGGTGATGTTGCATTGCATAAGGCCGGAGAAGACTCCGTGCTATTGGGTGTTTTTCGGGTTTTCTACGCGGTAGATTGCAGCAGGGAGCCTTGGGGACTAACCCAAAGGTGCACCCGGAAAACTGGGCGGACACGAGGTCTTGCCAACTTGGTGGCCTGAGAGCCAACTTGAACATAACGGGGTTATGTGATTTGTGGTAGAATGGGAATCGGTGAAAGTTTGACCCGCGCAGATGGCTTAAATTGCCGTTGCGATGTGAGCACGGGTTAGATGGAGCCGTACCCGCTTTATGTCGTTCGGGTTAGAGAGACCTAAAGTTACATGGCACTCGCCGTTGGCATAGATGTGAGTCTTCGGTGGTCGATGGCTTAAATTGACGTGACCAATACCATGAAGACGAATTGCTCATAGGAATGGCCGTCTAAGTGGCGGTGGTGAGTCCGGAATGTTAATGGCTTTAATTGACGTGACATCGACCGGTTCACCGAGAATGTGCCCTGAGTGCACGGGGCGTGTGGCCGTGCGAGCCCACGCCTGTGATGATATGGCTATGGTTTTAATTGCTCGCTTATGCTAATGAAATGCAGGAAAGGAGCATCGCCGCCCCGAATTGGGGGCGGGATCGTTATAATTTGGTCAGCATTGCTGACCGTTGCCTTGTTTGCCACCGTGCGGTGGTTTGTTTGCTTGCAGGTGCAGCTGGACCAAGCGGTCAATAGCGGGCTAAAGCCCTTTTTGCGAAGCTGGCCCTCGAAGGCCCAAGTGGAAATGTTTTATGTTTTATTCATGTATGGTCGGCCTACGAGCCGAGGTTTGTAAATCATGTAAAAGACAAGTGAAACATTTTGTAAGGCCTTAAGGCCGACTTTTGAGTATTTTGTAATAACATTCCTATTATCATGTTAGTGGACATTCATGCTTGTGTTGGGTTCTTGTTTTGCAACTTATAAACTGCTTCCGCTAGAATGCTCTGTGTAGGACGTTGAGATTGGTTGGATGGTTTCCATACGTAACCACCCGGTCTGTCTGTGGCATATGGCGTCGGGCCCCGGCCGGACCTACTGTTATATGCTATGCGACGGATAGGGGGTGTTACAGCTGATGCTTCTGTATCTGTTGCCCCATCTGCTGCTGTTCCTGTTGCTGCCCCTTCTGCTTCTGCCCCATCAGCTGCTGTTCAACTGAAAGAAACATTGATGAAGAAGATTGATGCCTTATATGATGCACAGAGTTCTAAATCTGAGGATTATAACACTGCTTCTGATGATTCATCTGCCACCATTGCAAAGAAAAGGAAGGCAAGAAGTAAGGCATTGAAAAGGGTCCCTCCTGCCAAAGTTAGAGATGACAATGATGTTCCTTACTATATTCTGCACAACTGTCCAATCACTGAGCATTGGATGCAGTTCTCTAAGAACCAGCTAAAGGCTATGAAGAAGAAGAGGAAGTATGAGAAAGGTTCCACTCAGTTCAAGCACCCTCATCCTCCTCCACCACCTCCACCTGATGCAGGTGCAGGTGGCAGCTCAGCATGTTCAGGCCCTGCTAGAAGCCAGGCTCCCTACCAACCTCATGCTAGAACATATCAAAGGGAAAGCCAGTCTAGGGGCTCTTACTCTAGAAGGGGAGGATATAGGGGAAACCAAAGAGAGACTCAGGTTTACTCCAAGGGCATTCCAGGCAGCATCCTTACTCCAGGGGAGGACATGTTCCTTCTGACACATCTTCTGGTCCTTTCCCCTATAAGCTCAAAGATACTGTGACTGCCAGGACTCCTCAAGATACTTCTTCCAACAGGTATGAGCCACCTGTTCCATTTGAGGACCCTGAGAAGAATCCTGTGGCTTGGACTGCTAGAATGAAAGAGCTGGATGCATTAGATCAAATAAAGAAAGCCAAAGAGAAAGGCCTAGACACTTCCAACATCTCCACAATGTCAGAACAAAGACAGAAAGAACTAGAAAGATATGCTTCCAGCAAATTTTTTGATGCAGACAGGTACATGGAATTGCATCCTGCTGCAGTGGTTCCAAGGACTTCTAAGCAAACATATCTGGGAGCAGCTGATGATACAAGATCCAACAACGAAGCATTAAATCCTAACAGAGAAATTAAAATGGTAAAAGGCAAAGAAAAGGAATAACTCTGTAAGGTGATAACTCTTGGTTTTTCTGACTGCCCTCTGGATATCATGTTTATATATATCTCTGTGATGGTTCTGTGATGTCTAGCTGCTGTTGTTTTTATGTTTTTCTGACTATATGATGTTGTTTGTTTTTCCTATGTCTGTAAATAGTTTTCTTAACCCAAATAGGGGGAGATTGTTGGAACACCCTATTACTAATTTGGGTCAGGATCACTATGTCTCTAGGAATCTGTGTTTTGACCTTCTGTATAGCTTAATAGGTCAATTAGAATTGAGTGTAAGGGTTAGAAGGCTAGGATTGGAAGCTGCCCTGAAGACCCAAGTTTTTCTGGAGACTAAGTCCAAATCGTCGAGCTCAGCACGACGTTTCGTCTCCGGTCGACGATCGTCTAGCTCAACTTTGACAGATCGTCGAGCTCCATTCGACGATCGCTGAGCTCAAACCTCATAATATCGTCGAGCTCTGGTCGACGATCGCTGAGCTCAACTTCTCAATATCGTCGAGCTCTGGTCGACGATCGCTGAGCTCAGGTCGACGATTTTGACTCTGCACTGGATCCTTATCTCTGAGCTCAGTTCGACGATCCTTGAGCTCAGATCGACGATTTCTTTGCTGCTTGCATTTTCCAGTTCGTTGAGCTCAGCTCGACGATAGCAGAGCTCAGTTCGACGATTTCAGTTATCCTTCAGAATTCAAATTCAAATCAGATAGAAGTTATTCTGCATTTAATTCAGAAGATCTGCCAGCCGTTTTCATTTACTTCTGGAGCAAGTTTCAAGAGATTTTTCAAGGAACAATTCAGTGGACTTTCCTTCAGAACAGATTATGTAATTAAGGCTGTAATCAATGCAGACCAACGACTATCTTTGACAGAGTAATATTCTATTCAGACTCAGAGAATAAAAGATAGAATGTTTTTGAATAAAGACAGAGAATAGACAAGAACAGAAGAAATATAGAGATTGACAAGAATAGGACACCTCTCAATATACAGAGACTCTGAAAAAATATTCTGTCAGCAAGAATTCAGAAGAACACTCATCAAGAAGAGATCAAGCTTTCAAACATTCTTCAGATCTCTTCAGCTTTCAAAGTGTTCAAGGCCAATATCATTTCAAGACTCCAGACACTCAACATTTCAGCTTGCTGAAATCATCTTTTGCTGGAGATCTATCTTTGAAGGCCTATCACCCTCAGCAAAGCTCATCTTCCTGAAGATCAAGGACTCAGGGGGAGCTTTGAAATCAATCCACTTAGTCTTCTCAGTTGATTGAGAAAAGAGAAGACTGCCATAACTCTCTCAACCCCCTCTCTGTAAAGGGTTTTTCAAACTCCCTTCAAAAGTTTGAATCTGGTTTTTGAGCACCTTGTCAAAAGCTCATTGGTGGCAAGACACCTGATCAAAAAATCTAATTTGGTTTTTGAGCACCTTATCAAAAGCTCATTGGTGCCCAGGACACCTGATCAACTCATCCTGCAGTGGATTCCTACCTAGGGTGGTAGAAGAGTGGATGTACCCAAGTTGGGGAACCACTATATTTCCTTGTGTCATCTGGTTCTGCATGTTTTCTTTTTGTTTCTGGCCTAGATTTTCTTGTGTTTAATTTCTGCATAGCTTAGTTTTGTGATTAGTTTTACTTCTGCTTCCCTGCTTACACTCATTACAACAATTGTTGTAAAGCTTTGCAAAAGTTTTCCTTTGTATTTTAAAAAGCACCATATACTCTATTCACCCCCCCCCCCTTTAGAGTATATCAGATCTAGTTTCCCCTTTCAGAGGTTACTTTTTCTTGATGTGTTAAATGAAGACTCCTCTATTTCCCTTTCCAATGTTTCTTCAAATAATTTTTCCTCTACTTTTTCTGAAATTTCTTCAAATGTTTTTGAAGACACGGTTATGTCCGTGCAAGCCAATTTTGAAAATGAACCTATTTTTAGACAAAAAGAATTTTGAAAATCTTACTTTTGAAAAAGAAAAAAATTTGAAAAACTCTTATGATGAACCACCCAACCTTGAATTAAAACCACTCCCCGAACATCTTAAATATGCTTTTCTGGAAAAAAATCTAAATTGCCCGTTATAATTTCGGCCTTTCTTTCTCAATCCGAGAACGACCAATTGATCGAAGTGCTGCAAAGGCATCGTCGAGCTATAGCGTGGCAAATATCTGATATTTTTAGCATAAGCCTCTCTTTTTGCGCCCATAGAATTTTTTTCGAAAATAACTCTAAAAGCATAGTCCAACCTCAACGTCGTCTTAATCCGAACATGAAAGAGGTCGTGAATGGAGAGGTGCTCAAATTATTAGATGCGGGAATAGTTTACCTAATTTTCGATAGTAAGTGGGTAAGCCTGGTCCTGGTTGTACCTAAGAATGGTGGGATCACGGTAGTGACAAATGGGAACAATGATTTAATTCCAACTAGGACAGTAACGGGATGGAGGATGTGCATCGACTACCGTAAGATAAATGATGCCGCTCGTAAAATTCACTTCCCCCTCCCCTTTATCGATCAGATTTTAGAACGGTTATTTGGGCATAATTTCTATTGCTTTCTAGATGGTCTCTCGGGTATTTCCAAATCCCTGTCGCACCCGAGGACCAAGAGAAGACAACATTCACTTGCCCCTTCGGAACTTTCGCCTACCGTAGGATGCCTTTTGGTCTCTGCAATGCACCAGCTACCTTTCAGCGATGCATGTTAGCAATTTTCGATAAATACGTTGAGAGTATAATGGAAGTCTTTATTGACGTCTTTTCTGTTTTCGGTGACTCTTTCTCTTTATATTTACAAAATCTAGCTAAGGTCTTAGAACGATGCGAGGAAACGAACCTAGTTTTAAACTGGGAAAAATGCCACTTTATGGTGATAGAAGGTCTAGTTTTAGGACATAAAATCTCTGCTAGGGGAATCGAGATCGATCGAGCTAAGATCAAGGTGATTGAGAAGTTGGCGCCACCTACGAACATAAAAGTGATTAGGAGTTTTCTAGGTCATGCGGGGTTTTATAGGCGCTTCATTAAAGACTTTTCTAAAATCACCAAGCCTCTAACCCAATGTCTGGAAAAAGCCACCCCATTTAATTTTGACGAATCATGTCTAGCTGCTTTTGAATTGATTAAATCTAAACTTATTAATGCTCTAATTATGATCGCCCCAGTTTGGGATTTGCCTTTCGAAATAATGTGTGATGTGAGTAGTTTTGCGGTCGGTGAGGTGCTAGGACAATGAATAGCTAAGAATTTCCACCCAATTTATTACGCGAGCAAAACACTTAATTCGGTGCAGGAAAACTACACCACAACCGAAAAGGAACTCTTCGTTGTTATTTTCGCATTCGATAAATTCCGACCGTACATTACTCTTTCTAAGGTTATCGTTTTTACGAATCATTCCGCTTTGAAGTACCTCCTTTCTAAACCGGACGCCAAGCCACGCCTTATTCGTTGGATCCTCTTACTTCAAGAATTCGACTTGGAGATTCGGGATAAGAAAGGAGCCAAAAACCTAGCTGCTGATCATCTTTCTCGCCTCGAAAATCCTGAAATCGGTGTTTTAAATGAAAATTTTATTAATGATTCTTTTCCGGATGAACAAATCTTAAACGTTTCTTCTTCTACCCCCTGGTTTGCCGATTTGGCAAATTATCTCGTGGCTCAGGTCCTTCCAAAAGAGTACACTTCTCAGCAAAAGAAGAAATTCTTTTCTGAGTTGAAGTATTATTTTTGGGTGGACCCCTTTCTATTCCGCATTTGTGCGGACCAGGTGGTAAGAAGATGTGTTTCCCAGGAAGAAGGTCAATAGATTTTGAAGCATGTTCATGAAGGTCCGACTGGCGGACATTTTCAAGCAAATCGCACCGCCCACAAAGTGCTTAGTGCTGGCTTTTATTGGCCAAGCATATTTAAAGATGCACAAATCTTTGTGAGCGGGTGTGATCGGTGCCAGCGGACTGGAAACATATCCAATAAAAATGAAATGGAACAAAATTATTTTCTTGAGTGTGAAGTTTTCGATTTGTGGGACATCGACTTTGTAGGCTCGTTTCCCTCAAGCTTAGGTAATAAATATATTCTAGTCGCCGTAGATTATGTTTCTAGGTGGGCGGAGGCCCAAGCTTTACCCAGTACCGATGCTCGAGTCGTAGTTTCTTTTCTAAAAAAATTATTTTCTCCTTTTGGTTTTCCTCGAGCAATCGTTAGTGATAGGGGAAGTCATTTCTGCAACGCTTAGCTCACTAAAGCTTTAACTAAATACAGTATTATACATAAACTATCCACCGCTTATCACCCCCAAATGAACAGTCAAGTCGAGGTAGTCAATCGCGAACTTAAAAGAATTTTGGAAAAAATCGTTTGTACTTCTCGTAAAGGTTGGTCCTTAAAGTTAGACGATGCTCTTTAGGCATATTGGACAACGTACAAGACCACTATCAGTTGTACTCCTTTCCGATTGGTCTATGGAAAATCGTGTCATCTCCCGGTAGAAGTAGAACACCGTGCGTACTGGGCACTAAAATTTTTAATTTCGATCCACACTCAGTCGGTGAGCATAGAAAAAATCAACTAAATGAACTCGACGAGTGGCGAGCGAATGCTTATGAGATCAACAAAATCTATAAAGAATGCACGAAATTTTATCACGATAAGAACTTGTGCCACCCTAAAACATTTAAGCCAGGCGATCAGGTTCTTCTTTTTAATTCGCGTTTACGTATTTTCCCTAGAAAGCTTAAGTCTCGATGGTCTGGACCGTTTACGGTCAAGCAAGTTTTTTCGTATGGAACTGTGTTGCTCTCGCACCAATACAAGGGTGACTTCAAAGTTATTGGACATAGACTGAAGTTGTATTTTTCAAACGATTTGGTATCTCCTGCAAATGAGCATCTTATTTTTGTCTCTTAATGTTTATTTTCATGTGAAACTCTTTCTTTTTTCTGGACTTCTTATTATTATCCACCTTTAATTATTATTCAGACTTTATATTGTTAAATAAAGAACACTCTTGGTGGCCTGCCCAAGGATTTTTCTGCTTTTATTTTTGTATTTTGCTCTTCCTCCTGGTGGCCAAACAAGTACAAGTTCGTGATTGTCGCTCCAACATTGCTGATTTCAAGAAGGATCAAGTCAAGCCTGCTGGTGATAAAGTGAATTCAAGTTCAAGCATGGGGGAGCAACATCCGCTTTCGGCCTCACAAACCCGGGGAAGTCCTGTTCTTTTTTTTTTCTTATTTTTACTTCACTGCATTTTCTATCCGCCTCTTCTCCTTCTCTTTCTCATTTTTTCATTGAGGGCAATGAAAAATCTAAGCATCGGGGAGGGTTTTGTTTATTTTCTTTCTTTCTTTTTTTTCTTTTTTTACAAAAAAAAGAAAAATTATTATAGTTATATTAAGCCTTTTAGGAGTACTACTTTTTCTTTAACTTTATCAAAAATCCAAAAAAAACTAGAAAATACAAAACCCCAAAAAAAAATCAAAAATCCAAAAAATTTGCTAAAATCTATTTGAAAATCAAAATCAAAAATTATTTTCTGTCTTTATTTTTATGTTTCTTCTAGTGGTGTGTATGCCCCTGTGGTTCTTTAGTTCTAAGTAGAGTTTCTTTGAATCGGTTTTCTAAATCTATTATTTCAACATAACTTAGTTTTACTATTTTCAAAGTTCTTAAATATAGGCATCTTTTTTTTTCTACGTTGTAAGTTAGCAAATTGTAGTTTTCTTTTTATTTGGTTTAATTGCGTATGAACGGTTGTTAGATAACGTTATCACTTTTTCATTTTGGGGTAATTCTTTCTCGGTGTCTAGAACTTGTCTCTAGCGACTCTCAAAACATTTGCGCCATTTTTTACGAACTTTAGAAATGATTTAGGCCACCCTTTCACCCGTTTGTACCTTTTTGCCCACCCAAATATTTCACCTTTGCTAAAACAACTTTGGGCCTTTTTCCATTTTTCTTTGTTTAGCTCCACCTTTCATTTTTCACAAAAGCCAAAATGCCCTTCCTATGTCACACTAGACTTTGAGCTTTACTTAAATATTATTATTTTGATGGGTTATCATCTTTGAAAAATGAAAAGGAAATTATAAGCTTACATTTGAAGCTCGCCTATGAAAAGAGAAAAAATTATGATCCAAAAATGTGAAATAAAAAAAAGAAGAATTTTATTTTTGGCCAATTATGTGAAAAGAAAAAACTGCATGGCCTTGTGTTTTTTTAAGTTTGAATTGGAGAAAATGGCGTACTTGTTATTTCTCATTTTTGTGCTTTTATGTTTATTTAAAGATCATCCTTGGTTTTGGGTGTTTTAACCGTCATTTTTATCCTTGATTTTCTATTCCTAATCATTTACCTAAGCCAAGTCTTTACGCCTATGAAAGTCTTTTTGATCTTTAGAACGTGACACAAACCTGTATAGTGGAGTGAGTGTGAATAGACAAGCCACCATCATTGATGGATTTTTTGGAGGTTATCTTGAAGTGATTTAGGGGTAATTGTTTTTCTAGCAACCTAGTAGTTCGTTCAATGCGCCGTTTATTTAGAATCTCTACTTTTGTCTTTCTCATTCTCCTAAAATTTTGGATGCCTTGTTTTAGGGATTTAGAAATGTGTAACTCTTCTTTATATTCTAATGATATTTTTAGGTCTCCTTTTTCTAGTTTTCTATTGTGGACTTCTCACCCCACTAGTTGTTAACATATAAATTAGGATAGTTTAATTTTTCATATTTTGATTTTCTTAAATTATGAAACCTAAAGCTTTTTTTCTTCTGCTTTTATTTCTCTTCCCAAAATTTTAATTTCATTTGCTTGGGTGCAAGCAAATACTCATGCATGGGGTATTTGATGATTAGTCTTTGAGTGATTATTTTTAATAATATTTTATATTATATTTTGATATTTACGTATTTTCTTTCTTTATTTCTATATAAAATTATCTTAAAAATTACAAATTATGGTTGTAACATTATATTTTATTTTGTAGGGATTTGACAGGCCTGGGGGTGATTTTATTGCAATCTGCAAAAGCCCGTTATCGAGATTTTGTTCGAGATGAAGTTGATGCCTCCCGAGCCCTTGATGCAACCCCACCACACAACCCGAGCCCACATGGTGCAGCCGACCCTCCTTCAAGTCCAACCCGAGCCCCTTTATCTCAAGCCCAACCATAATTCCTGAGCCCCTTTATCTCAAGCCCAACCATAATTCCCGAGCACACATAATGCGGCCCATTTGAATACATGCATGGGCCGGCATTCTCTCTCCCCCCTTTTTTTATATTTTTCTCCCCTCTTTTATTACTCATTCATCCCCCTTCTTCTATTCCTATTTTTCTATTTTTCTATTTTTATTTATTTAAATAACATGCCTTGAACCTTGTTCTCTCTCTCCCCCTCATTAATACCATTCATGCATCTCCCCATACATGCATGGCTGCCCCCCCCCCCCCCTTGTGCCCCTTCATCTCCACCTCACTCTAGAACCTTCCCCCTCATCTATATAAGGAGCACTTGACTCATGCTTTTAAAAAGGTTGGAATTTGGAGAGCAAGTGAGAGTGCTAGTTCAAGAGAGAGTTTTTTTCTTCCTTGTTGTTAAGTTCCTTTGATTATTGTACTCTTTTTCTTGGTACTATAATATTATCTTTTTATTATTATTGTGTACTCTTTTTTGTCAATCAATGAAAATGAAATTTTTCTATCTTATTGTGGTCTTTTTCTTGAATATACGTAGCTAATTTTTCTTTAGCATTCGATCATGAGGATCCATGAAATGAGATAAGATTTTTCTTCGTTTCTTTGTTTTATTTTTGCTCGATTATTCTCGATCCTTATTTGATTTTTCTTGTGTAAATTATTTCCGGTATACGGTAGTAGGCAATTTGATCTCATTTCATAGTAGTCGAGAGACTCGTTGACTTGAAAGATCACTCAAAGAAGGAAGGAGTTGCACGCAATCCTAGAGATAGGACGACGTAAATCCTCCGGATTGGAGTCAAATCCAATAACATGGTTCACTTCGATAATGCAACTTTAGGCCTTTTGATTTGTAAAGAGATTTCGGTCAAAATGTCTAGAAGTTAGGAGATTTAATGCTCTAGCGAGATTATTTCTTATTCTCGGATCTGCCACGGTCGAGAACGATTTGCAATTATAAAACTTTATTTTTTATCCTTCTTATCTCTTTTCATGGTGAATCATTGATCAAATGCTATCTTTTGAATCTGAAGTTTTCGTTTTAATATTATTTTCGGTTTAATTTAAAATTCTCAAAGCACCCAACAATTGTATGTTAGGATAATAGTCGGAGCGTTAATAATAGTAATTGACAGCCCCAAGTTTTTAATACGACCTTGGTACTGCAATTCGATAGGTACACTTGCCTGTTCGGGTTGATAGTCATTCAATTCACCATCAACTCAGGGGGAGCTTTTTGCAACATCAATCCACTCAGTCTTCTCAGAGAGTCTTGAAAGCAAAGACAACATCTAAACTTCTTTCCTAAACTGTGTACAGGGTTATAACTCTCTTCAAAATTTAACCTCTTGCTTCCTAAGCCACCTGATAAAAAGACTTAAACTTGGTTTTTGGGCACCTGATCAAAAGCTCAAAGGGTTGTTAGATCTCCCTTAGAGAATAGATCTTCTAGTGGGAGGGCACCTGATCAAAAACTTGTAGTGGATTCCTATCAGGGTGGTAGAAGAGTAGACGTTCCCAGATTTATTGGGGAACTACTATAAAATTTCCTTGTGTCATCTGTGTTTGATGCTTTTTTTTTTATTTGTGTGCTGTGACTTTTAATCTGTCTATCTATATATATATCACTTAATTTTCTAAACTACTCTAAAAACAAATCAAAGTTTTTTAAAATACATTATTCACCACCCCTCTAGTGTAAAGTTAGATCGATCCCTCACTTTCATGTAATCTCTCTATTGAGGTGTACTTCTATCGCATGTACAAGAGAAGGCTTAAGGATGGTCAAGAGTTAGACCAAGGAAAAATAGGAATTTTACCCAAGTAAAATTCGACGAGTATGGTTTAGCATACATGTCAAATTCATCGAGTATCGTTGATGATACACGCCGAATTCGTCTAGTATACTTACCAATACCCGTCAAATTCGTCGTATATACTTGGCGAAACTTCGTTGGAGAAATAGAAAAATCCACCAAGTAAAATTTGTCGAGTATCATTGTGCATACTCGTCGAATTCGTCGAATGTATCTACCGATACTCGCTGAATTCTTCGAATATGCTAAGTGATACACGCTGAATTCGTTGAGTCCAATCGACACTACTTGTCTAGATTTTTCCAAGTTCAATTCATCGAATATCAAAGCGTTGAGTGCATTGAGTCATCTTGATAATATTCGACGAATGCAGCCTTTGGCGTTGAGTCAATTCAAATCGTTTAATATCATGGAATCGAGAGCGTTGAGTCATCTCGACGCTATTCGACGAATGCTGCTCTTAGCATTGAGTGTGCAATGACATTGAGTGTTTCAGCCGATACTCGACGAATTTGTCGAGTATACCTGCTGATACTCAACGAATTCATCGAGTATGATTCCTCGCCATGGCGTTGAGTGACCGGCCAAACTGGGATGATATGGCTAAGTCATTTTCATCGTATATCAAGAAATATTCGACGATTACCAATATGATACTCGACGAATTTGACTTAGGTCATTTTTCAAGAAATTTTCAAAACCCAGTCACAGTTTTGGCAGCCATGCACAGTACTATTGTACTAATTTCTAATCTTGCTATTGTGCTAATTTGCTCTTCGATTAAAACGAGGAAAAATTTCCAAATATGCAACCCGTCGTCCTCCTGTACGAGTGACATTTTCTGATCAGCCGATACCCGAAGCACATCAAGATCTCATCTTCGTCGACCTCTACATCTGGATCATTGTCTTTGAAAGACTTCTATTCCTCCCGATATAGACGGGTGAAGACTCAAGATCCAAGATCTCCGGAAGATTTCAGATTTCATCGTGTTCTCCAAAGCATATTCAAGATCCTTTAATTTCGAAGAACGACAGACTGAAGTTTTCGGATCTTGTGTATAATAGTGTTGTAATATTGTTTTAAATATTGTACGAGACTTATCTCCGAGTTAGTAGATTCGTTTGTGGATCGAGTGAGTAGATCCGTTTGTGAATCGAGTGTGTAGATCCGGTTTGTGGATCGAGTTGTATGAGAGGTTGTTCTCTGAGTGGTAGGAGGGTCGTCTCCAAGTTGTAAGAGTTGCGGGTCCAAGGTGTAAGATTTGACAAAATCTGAGTTTGGTGAAGTTGTCGAATCTAGCCCTTTGTGATAGATAGGCGAGGCGGGAAAGTGGATGTACCAAACTCCGGGAACCACTATAAAATCTTTGTGTTTGTGTGCTTGTTTTTAAGTGATTTTGTATTCCGTGAAAAGACACAAACATCACCTATTCACCCCTCTCTAGGTGATTTAGGTAGACGCTAGATACTTTCACCATAGCTTTCATGCGATGCCTTCAGAAGATAGGGAGGAAGGAGTGGAGAAGTTTTCTACCTTTTTGTGGGTCTCCGGAGACTCTCAGTGAAATTCACCAAGGGAGGTGGTGGAGGTGGCGGTGGAGCTCGGCTGATTTTTATCTGGCAAAGCAGAGCTCCATCAGGGGTGGTGGTGGCTCATTTTGAGCTTGGAAACCATCTGTTGTCAGCGGGATTTATTTATAGGAGGGAAGGCCCCTCCCTCCCATCTTCTTCTTCCTAGTTAAGCAAACCTAGGGGTGAGGTTATCCAAACCTTCTATGGCTTACTCCCAACTATATTGGGCATGTGCCTGCCTCCCATTGGTGAGGTACAAACATGGTGTCAGCCTCTTATTGGTTGGAGAGAGCATGAGGAAGGTGGAGGCTTTGTATTGGAGCTTTTCCTTTGTCTTGGGTTGGTTTAACCCAACCTATGTCAACGATAGCAGTGGCAGCCATCTAGAGGGAGTGGTATAACCAGGTGTTGTCATCTTGGTGAATTGGAGAATGGTCCAAGTGGGCTTGGGCTTGAGAAATTGAAAAAGAGAGAGAAAGAGAGGGAGTTTTTCCCTTAGCTTAGCCCAACGCCCCTTCCTCTTGGTTGCCTTCATGAAAATCGGAGCCCATAAGGGGCCTATGATGGCCTTGGAGTGATGGCCTCATGTGAAGGCATTTGAAAATAAATTTCCTTAAGAGAATTTTGGTTTTTTAGAGAGGTTTAACCAAAGTCAACTATGGGTGGGTCACCCCATAGGGTTCAAAGTCAAAATAGCTCCAGGACATCGAGGGTTGGGTCAAATTTGGGGTGTCGTGTCATAATTGGTGTGCACACGCTTTTCGGTGCACGACTGAGCTTGATTAGAGCACGGTTTGACCACCCATCATCAAAACTGGCCGGTACCAATTCCGTTAACTTTGTATTGACCATATGAATCCAATGCCACTGACCGGGGTCAAATCGGAGTTCGTTTGCTAAATATTCAAAATCTGAGCATCGCGACACGCTAAAATGGTCAAAATGCTCATAATCATCGTTAAACTTCGAATCGCAACACAACAAGTTATGATATGTTTTTATCGACTATACGAAGTCATAGGAACTAACAGAAATCAGATCGAAGTTCTCTGGTTTGATATTCAAAAATCTCATTTTCGCGACGTTTTACGAGGAACGACCATATCCACCATATGACCTCGAAATTCAATGGAACGAGTTCCAACACACTCGTATTGACTATACGAGGCCACTAGAACTCACAGAACTCAAATCAGAGTTCTCTAGCTCAATACTCAAAAATCTCGTTTTCGCGACGTTTTACGAGGAACGGCCATATCCACCATATGACCTCGAAATTCAACGGAACGAGTTCCGACGCACTCGTATTCACTATATGAGACCACAGGAACTGACATAACTCAAACCTGAGTTTTCTAGCTCTATATCCCCCGTCTAGGGTTACCTCTTACCTTGGTATTGGCCACGGGTAGAGGTTCAGGTCACTTTTATAGAGCCCATTAGGGTTCTGGTGGCCCAATAAAAGTCGGGATGTTACAATCCAATAAAAATAAAAGAATTTTCATCCCCGAACATTTGCTTAAAGTAGGGGGGAAAGATAACATACCCGGGGAAAGACTTTTGAGTATTTTTCTCGGACGAGTGCCTCTGATTCTCAAGTGTACTCATCTTGTCCGTGATTTGACCATAATATCTTGACCATCGAGATGGTCTTGTTATGCAGATTCTTTACTTTATGATCTACTATCCTGACTGGTTCAAGCTGGACGGATCTATCAGACTGCAGTTGCACTTATGGTGTAGGTAGATGCTGCTCTGGTTGTCAGAGGACTCGTCTTAAGGATGAGACATGAAACACATTATGAATGTTTCCCAATTCCGGGCCAGGGATAATCGATAGGCAACAGGGCCAACACACTCTATCACCTGATAGGGGCTCAACTAGCGGGGACCTAGTTTCTTTTGCTTCCTCAAATGGGAGATACCATGCATGAGCTTGATTTTCAAAAATATCATTTCTCCCATGCTAAACTCCACCAATCGATGTCGTGCATCATAATATTTGACTTGACGGCTCTGTAATTCCCGCATTTGCTCCTGGATTAGCCGGATTGCTGTCGTGGTATCATCAATATAAGCCACTCCTAAGGCTTCTGGTTCCTCATCTTGAGCCCAAGTCAATGGAGTTCGGCAATGCCTTCCATACAATTACCCATACGGTATCATCTTAATGCTAGCCTGATAGCTATTATTATAAAAAAAACTCGACTAAAGCCAGCAGTTGTTCCCATAGCTCGTTGTGCTCTACTATTCAAAGTCAGAGTAGATCCTTCATTATCTGGTTCGTCTCTTCTGTTTGTCCATCATTCTATAGGTGGAAGGCGGTGCTAAAGGCAAACTTGGTCTCCAAGTATGTTTGCACCCGCCCCCTCTCCTTGGATGTGAAATGTCCATCACGATCTGACACAGTGGACTTCGACACTCCGTAGAACCAGACCACTTGTTCTATGAATAATCTGGCAAGAATGTCAACTCCATCACACTGTCAATTTGGAATGAACCGCGCTACCCTGGTAAGTCGATACACGACAACCCATATAGAGTCATTTCCAGCACGGGATCGAGGTAAGCTGTGGACAAAATCCATGAAAATATCTTCAAATTTCCACTCTGATATCGGCAGGGGATGCAGCAGGCCTCCTGGGTTACGACATTCAGCATTAACATTTTGACAGGTCTGACACTAGGCCACAAAGTTGGTGTCATCTCTTTTCATTCCGGGCCAATAAATGGTCCTGTGCAGATCAACATACATCTTAACCACACCAGTGTGAATAAAATACCTCGACTGGTGCACTTCTCGAAGAATCTCATCTCAGATTCCTTCGGTAGAGGGAATAAATATGCGGTGCCTGAACTGCAAGATTCCATAGTGCAAGTTGAACTCCTCTTGTGCTCCATCTTGTAGGGACTGGATGATCGAGACCACTTCTGGATCGACCTTCTAGGCCTCTCGTATTCGATCCCGGATGTTGCACTGTATTTCCATCCAGTATAACTAAGACTGGTATTCTTCCGGATCCCTACAGACAATAAGAGTAATTTCTAAATCTAACAAAGACTGAAACAATTCCTTTGGAATCTGCTCCATCCAGCTCCCGACTATCGAGGGCTGGCGGCTCAATGCGTCAACAACCTTATTAGCCTTCCCGGGGTGGTACTGGAGAGTGAAATCACCATCACATAAAAATTCTAACCATCGACACTGCTGGAAGTTCAACTCTTTCTGAGTAAAGATTTATTTGAGACTCATGTAGTCAGAGAAGATCTCGCATCTTACTCCGTATAAATAACGTCTCCAAATTTTAAGAGCAAAGACGACAGTGCCCAATTCTAAATCGTGGCCCGCGTAATTCATCTCGTGCAGCTTTAGCTGGCATGACACACATGCTACTACCTTGCCATGCTGCATCAGAACAGCTCCCAATCCTTTCAGGAGACATCAACATAAATCTAGAATCCTTTGATTCTCAAGGGGATCCTAAGGATTGAGGCAGAAGTTATCTGCTTCGAACTTAGTCTCACATTTTGGTGTCAATCGAAATGCAACATCCTTTCTCGTAAGTGCTATAAGGGGTAACACAATATTGGAAAAGTTCCACAAATTTCCTATAATACCCGGTAAGACCAAGGAAAGTTTATATGTCTGCTGCCATCTTAAGTGGCAGCCAGCTTTGAACTACCTAGATCTGGACCTGATCCACTGTTACCCCATTTTATTGATGGTGTGGCCCAAGAATCCGACCTCCTCTAACCAGAATTCAGGTTTACTGAACTTGGCGAAGAGAGAGTGTTCTCAAAGTTTGAGTAATACCATCTGCAGGTGTCTAGAATGGTCTGCCCCTGGTCTTCAAGTAGATCAAGATGTCGTCAATGAAGACGATCATGAAATGATCTAGGAAGGGTTTGAATACCTTATTCATCAGAGCCATAAAGGTAGATGGGTGTTAGTGAGCCCAAAAAGGCATCACTAGAAACTCGTATAGACCATAGCAGGAGCTAAAGGCAGTCTTGGGGACATCCTCCTCCCAGGCCCGAAGCTGAAAGTAGCCTGATCTTAGGTCCATTTTGGAGAATACAGATGCACCTTGCGGTTGATTGAACAACTCTCAATCCTTGGAAGTGGATATGTATTCCGTATAGTCAGATTTTTTAGTTCCATGTACTCTATGCATAAGCGTAGTGTCCTGTCCTTATTATTTACGAACAACACAGGGACTCTCTAGGGTGAGGAACTTGGGTGGACAAATCCAGCATCTATCAATTCTTGGAGCTGAATCTTCAACTCGTCCAATTCCTTGGGGGCCATCCGATAAGGTACTCGGGACACTGGTCGAGCTCCGGACATATGCTTGATCTAGAAGTCAACCTCTCGCTGTGGCGGCAAACCTGGGAGGGACTCCCAGAAAATGTCCTGAAAATCTCGTACAACTGGAACTTTGGCGAGTACTTGGACCTTATTCTTCATTTCGAAGTAGATAAAAAACACTTCGTCTGTCTGTCGGACTGTCTTTACAGTCTGTGCAGAGGTCAGAATGATGCGAGATATAGAGGTATACCTGCCAGCATAATAACCAGTCTGTGTGGGTTTTGAAGCCTAACTTCTCGGGTCGAACAGTTTATTTGGGCCTTGTGCTCGGCCAGCCAATCCATTCGCAGTATGAGGTAGAATCTGATTATTGATAGGATCGTCGCATAAATCTCAAATTCCACGCCGTTTAACATGGCCTGGAATGAGCATTTCTCCGTAGACGTCATATCTGATCCGTCTGGTAGACGAATCCGTATAGACAGTCCAGACGAGCGCACGACATTTTCCTTAGTTGCAATAAAGTCCTAAAGAAGTAAGGAGTATATACATATCATTTGACAAAACATACACCCGATATATGTATATACATGCACAAATGCTAATACATAGGTACTAATATCTGACGTATCTCTATACCTATCACTACATCGGGGACTGGTCCATGCTGGAGGTCTAAGGCGTAAGCCTTCAAGGGCGCTGTTCTGCCTTGCAGACCTCTCCTACAAACTTTACCTCTACGACCTCTCTGGCCCTGTCCTCGCACTGCATGCCCCTGCCCTCCTTGAACTGCTCCTAATCCTAGCCTTCCTGCCACCTGCGGGCAGAAATCTCTCATGTGTCCCGAATACTGGCACAAAAAGCAATTCCCTACAAAGAGAGCATCTTATTGAGCTACTGGTACGGGTTGTGGTATTGGAGCTGGCATGGGATCCGGCTGTAGTGTTAGGGGTGCTGGTGGGCGCTATAAGGCTTCCTGCGCTGTCTTTGTCTATGCTCTCTCTCCTATCGACGGGGAGCAGCTTCTCTATCTTGTCCCTGATCTTTGGGGACCTCGACCTATCCCTGACATTGCTGGGCCACCACCCTTTAGTCCAACTCAAACGCAGTGGAGTGAGTTACTATAGTGTGGAAGGTAGACTGAGAGATCATGATCAAGGCATGTCTCAGGTCATCTCGCAAGCCTCTGTAGAAGCAAGAAACCCTATCTCTGTCAGTGGCTGTTAGGTTCCCAACAAAACGTGCCAGGTGGATGAACTCTCTCTCGTAGTCTGGCATCGTCCAGTCACCCTGACGGGCGTGTAGGAATCTCTCATGTAGTGTAGCTCGGTTGACGTCCGAGATGACGTGCTTCAGAAAAGCCTCTGAGAAATCCCCACACAGGATAGTGCTCAACGGTTGTCCTCTGAGCATCGAGTGGCTGGCTGTCTCCACTAATCTCTGGCAAACCCCTCCAACAAGGTCACAATTGGTGACACTTTAACTATTGTCGGGCATATCATGCATACTAACAACACCTCTACTCGCTCAACCCACTCTTTTGCCTCTATGGCAGTCTTCGTGCCTCTGAAGATGGGAGGCCTCAGCCCCCAAAAAGTAGTCAGTAGGTCAGTGGGTGGCTGTACCAAGGCTGTCCGGAGTGTCGCCAGGATAGCTGCCAATATTTGCGCCAAGTCGGTGTCAGCAAATAGCGTAGCCGCAGGGGTAACTACGTCTGGAGGTGGGGTGGCGGGGACATATCCTCTGGAGGAGGATCTCTCGTTACTAGACTCTGGTATGTCTCGAGAAGTAACAAGAAACAAGTATCAGTATTTTGCAAAAGTTGGGGAAATTTTCGAATGACTAACAAAGCAAAAACAAAGCTGTGTGGGTATGCTATCGTACAGTCCAGAATACCTAAATCTCTACACTAGGGTCTACCAGGCTTCTACTGCATGGTTTGCCCCGAACCAAAGAACGAAGCGAGGAACGGAGGGATCCTGAGACTGCTCCACAAGGACGAATTGTGATCACTCTTATCCATTTATAAGACCCCCCCCCCCCAACCTTTGCCCCGGGTCAGGCCGAAGGGGATCTTACTTGCCCACGACGTCCACCCAGTGCTCCTTAAGGGATAACAACCCACTCTACTAAGAACTAGTTGGCCACCTTACTCGGCTTGAATCACAACATTCACATATCATCATAGAGTTTAGTAGAAACTTTAACAGGGAGCCACAATAAATATATAAAATAATATATATTTAAAAGGAAATGCAAAAGTTCGTAGCCATTGTTTATATACGAAGGCCGTAGGCTATACAGTACTACAACTAACAACTCATTTCTCTCTCAACTCTACTTTCTAGTACTCACGTCTAAAAACTCTAGAGACGACGGGGGTGCCTCTGCTCGAGTAGTTCTATCAGCTGACGTATCGTCCTGCAGTAGCTGGTTGCTACGGTGATCCATCTCCTCTGAATGGTTATTAAAATAACCTTTAGTCAAAGAGCTATGTGGAAATAAATCTCCTCCCCGGATCCATATCCTGGGGACGAGTTCATGTACCCAACAAACGTAGATAGCCGAAGCATGAGAGGATTAGTACATCATTTCATGAATAAGCTAAGAGTAACCAAACAGAGGTGCAACATGGTATAACTTGACTAGCAATAACAATATACGTCAGTTATAATTTAGGCTCCACTAGCATAGCAACACAGCAGGTATTCACAACCCGTGCAAACATCGCATACATTCACAACCGCGTACACATCACAGGCATTCACAACAGCGTACACATTGCAAGCATTCACAACTGCGTACACATCGCAGGTATTTATAGCCGCATACACATCACAGATATTTACAACCACGTACATATCACAGGCATTCACAGTCGCGCATAACACCCTATGTCGATATAGTATAGACCACTTTTTTTTTAAGTAGGGTAGCAAGCCCCGCGGGCCTCACTGATGTGTTCGTCGGTGACAGTGGCCAGTCTTGCCACTTCTGGGGGTGGTTGTACTGCACAACCCAGACCCTAACATACAACCCCGTGTACTCTTGGATGTGAGCGACATCCGGCGATTCAATATTTTGACCTACCAGCAGAGGAAACCCAACTGGGAAAACATAACGGTTGGTCACCCGTGGTACTCATCTCCCTGTTGCCATGAGTCGTCGAACTTCCCGTACTGGTACGAATGGTCTGCGGAAGTGACTAACCCGCCACAGTTTACCGCAAGCAATTTGAATGATATGGTACCTAAACACCTAGAGGGGGGGTGAATAGGTGACCTAATCCTTTTTAAAACTTTGTTTGGCAGCACAACAGCTATTTCAGAGAATTCTACAGCTAACAGCAATTACATCATATAAACAGTAATTCCACAGCACAGCACAGAAGACACACTAATTTATAGTGGTTCCCCAATCTTTGGGTACATCCACTTTCCCCCTTCGCCTATCTAGCAGTGTACTAGATTCGGCCAAACTTCTCCACTAACTCAGAACCCAACTAGGTTCCTACCTCAGGCCCAAAGCCTTACACTCAGCCAAAAGGCCTACACTCAGCCACCCAGGCCTACACTCAGCCAATTAAGGCCTACACTCAGAGTTCTTCAACTCCTACACTCAGACAACCAAGCCCTACCCTCAGCCTTTATAATATAGGCTTACAATTCTCTCAGATCCAATGGATCCTACAAGTTAAAATAGAAATACAATTGCTAACTCTACAACTCAGAAAATAAGAGAGGAGTTGAGAGTTTCTTGAAGAGTTCTTGGAAGAACTCAGTTAGATCCAAACTGACTTAGCTTCCTTCAAAGCTTCTTGATTAGAACTGAATTAGTCTGAATCTTCTGCAGTTGTTCCTTGTCCTCTGCTTCTTGAAATCCAGATGACTCTGAATTCTTCTTCTCAGCCTTAGTTCCAAAGACTGAATTCTTGGTTGGAGCTCTCTCTCTCCAACTTCTTAGATCTGCCGATGCACAGCAAGATCTTCTTGTGTTGATACTCAATATACCACTTTTACAAAGATCTGAACTCTATCAAAAACTTTTTCAACCACTTTTATATCACTTCATCAATCATAGTCTGTAAACTATGGGTGCCTATTTATAGGCTTCCTTCATGGTAACCGGCTGGTCCGGTTCATAACAGACTTCTGATATCTCTGACAGTTGATGTAGACCGGCTGGATCGGCAGCTGTCTTGTCAACCAGTCACTTCTTGAAATTCTCTAACTGTCAGATAGTGTCGAGACTTTCTGTTCTTAAGTGTCGACACTTATAGACCAAGTGTCGACACATGTTGTGTAAGTGTCGACACAAGTCTACAAGGTGTCGACACAATTCCTTGTATGTCTCGACACAGATTCTTCTGCATGTGTCGACACTGAAATTGAGTGTCGACACAAGTACTTGTACTTCATTCTTTAACTGTATCCTTCTAAGTGTCGACACAACTCCTTTGTGTCGACACAACTTTATGTGTTGAAAACTGTCAAGTGTCGACACTGCTTCTTGGTGTCGACACAAGTCTTCACTTTTGTTTCTTCAGCTGAGTGTCGACACATTCCTTTAGTGTCGACACTTGTACTTAGAATATTTTGTAACTTTTCTGTTCTTTGCTAAGTGTCGACACAGCTCCTTGTGTCGACACTTTCTTCAAGTGTAGAGTCTTCAACTAAGTGTCGACACATTGTGCTGAGTGTCGACACTTTCTTCAACTACTGACTCTTCAGCATAGTGTCGACACATTGTGTTGAGTGTCGACACTTACTTCAAATACTGAGTCTTTAGCTAAGTGTCGACACATTGTGTTGGGTGTCGACACTTTCATTAAGTGTTGACTCTTCTGCATAGTGTCGACACATTGTGTTGAGTGTCGACACTTGTACTTAGATTCTGCAGACTTTTGCTGAGTGTCGACACAACTCCAAGTGTCGACACTTTCTGGTGTTGACTCAGCTCTTCTAGGTGTCGACACTTCTGCTAAGTGTCGACACTGCTTTTCTGCATACTTCTTCACTGAGTGTCGACACAGCTCCAAGTGTCGACACTTTCTGTCTGGTGTCGACTCTTCTTCTCAGGTGTCGACACAATGACTCCAAGTGTCAACACTGCTTGTCTGGGTGTCGACACAAGCTTTCTCAAGTGTCGACACTTTCCCTCTGGGTGTCGACACATGGACTTAGAAATTTTTAGCTTCAGTCCAGTGTATTCCTAACCTGCACAAGTAACTCAAACAAACATCAAATACACTATGATGTATATCATTGAGTTAGGTGAGGCTTCTTCAAATCAGGTACATTTGACCAATGTACCCAACACAATTTAAAAAGCAAACAAGTAAAAATAGTTTTGTTAGCATGCACCAGGTCTACAACGGCTTACCCTACTATACTTTAAATAATTTGGGCATATGACACTTGGTTTGACTTTTGACAAGGAGCGTGGGAGCACTTTATTTGGGGATAACTTAGGAGGAATGTCTCAACTTAGGAGGAACATCTCAACTCCTGTTATCCTTAACAAAGGCTCAACTTATAAAATCATTTCCCGTCAAGGCAGGACCCGTGCTTAAAATAGTAAATTGCAGAAACAAAAGTGCGGTAATAAAAGTTGTTATTAGTATAAGTTGCAGAATTTAAATGCTATAGAAAAATAGGACTAGTAGGACACTGAAGTAGTACTGAGCTGAAAGTAAGTACTGAAAGGAACTAGACCAGTACGAGACTGAAATAATACTTAAAAGAAATGAACTGAACTGAAAGTAAATAGCCAGGACCAGTACGAGACTGAAGTATTGAAAAGAAAGTACAGAACTAAAATGAATAAATGAATTGAACCAGTACGAGAATGGAATAAAACACAAAGAAAATGGTTAATAATCCAATCACCCCATTCAGGAGGATTCAGTTCTATCTATGTTTTTAGGAGGTATGTTCAATTCCATCTCCGTTATCAGGAGGCATGTCAGTTTCATCCCCATTCTCAGGAGGCATGGTTCAGTTCCATCTCCATTCTCAGGAGGTTTAGTTCAGTTCCATCTCCGTTCTTGGGAGGTTTAGTTCAGTTCCATATCCGTTCTCAGGAGGCATGGTTCAGTTCCATCTCCGTTCTCAGGAGGTTTAGTTTAGTTCCATCTCCATTCTCAGGAGGTTTTTTGGGTTCCACCCATTATTAAGATCCGATAACAATTCAATTGCGTCCTTTTTAATCACGGATTAATCGGATCAAAGGAAGTTTATTATGAGTTACATTTATATTATTCATCCAAGAATAAATATTAATTTGATTGCTTGCGTCAGATCGAATCTGAGAATCTCGTTAGAGGCGCATTCTTCCTCGAATTTCAACCTCGAAATTCATTTTTAACACATGAGGGAAATTCTTCACCCGGAACGAGGTTGTGTGAAAGCTAGGGTTAGATCTGAAATACTCTAGAGGGGGGGGTGAATAAAGTATTTAGGGTTTAAAAAAATTTTTATAATTAATTCAATCTATTAATAGTACTGCAGAAATTAAATTACAAACACAAACACAGCAACCTAGAAAGCACAGCCACAACAAGAACAAAAGAAAAGAGCAACCCAGACAATAAAAGAATTTTATAGTGTTTGCCCTAAACTTGGGTACATCCACTCTTCTACCACCCTGGTAGGAATCCACACAGGTTTTTGATCAGGTGACTGCCACCAATGAGCTTTTGATCAGGTGCTCAAAAACCAATCCTCAAGTCTTTTGATCAGTTGACATGCAACCAGGAATAACTTTTGAAGGGAGTTAAGAACCCTTTATACAGTGGGGGATGAGAGAGTGATTATGTCTTCTCTTTCTCAGATACAACTAAGAACACTCTAGTGGAAAATTTATGTTAGCAAAGGCTCCCCCTGAGATATAGAATGGTTCAGGAAGTTGAAGCATTGCTGCAGGGTGATAGGTCTTCAAACTCTTGCTTTGACCAGAAGAACTCCAGAAACTTCTTGATAGATAGAATGTTTATTGTCCTTTGAAGAATCATGGGATGTAGAAGGAAGAATACTCTTGATCTTAAATGTATGTTCTTCTTCTTCTTCAGCTTGCTGTTCTTTTCTCTAGTCAAGGGCTAGGGCTTTTTGTCTCTTGACAGTGTTGTTGCCCTGTGAGCTCTGTATTCTGCATATTCTCTATGTCAGTTTTTTTATTCTCCTGTATTGCTATCTGTTGTGTTCTGTCGAGAGAGATGAAGAAAAAAAATCCCTTTTATATTTTCCATATAATTTCACTTTGAAATTTGAATTCCTTTCTTCATTTAATGCAGACGGCCTAGAGAATATTTGCATTGATTGATTTCCCCAACTGTCCCATGGAAAAATGGCAGGCAATAATCCTGATGAAGACTGTAATCAATGCTTGTTTCTAACGGTAATATTCAGAGAATATTTATGCATTGATTACTCAGGAATTATAGCAATAGAAAAGAGATAGAGGGAGGGAACATTCTATGTCTGGAACTTTACAGAATTCATTAAACAAAGAATAGAATTTGTCAAGCTATGTCCGGAGTTCGTCGAACAGAAAAGTCAAGTTCGTCTACAAGATGATAGTTGTTCGTCGAGCTGAGATCCAAGATCGTCGACCTAAGAACTGATAACTGCTTTCTCTAGACCCGTCAATTCTGTGCATCAAGTTCGTCGAGCTGAGAATATAACTTCGTCGACTGGTGTTTAGAATTCCATGTTTCTTGGACTTAAGAATGTTGAAGTAACATGTCCAGAAATCGTCGACCTCAGAACTGGGTTCGTCGACTTGAGAACTAGTTTCGTCGAGCTGAGAACTTCTAACTTCTACTTGATAAATCTTGTCAAGACTGTGGTCTAAGTTCGTCGACTAGAGTGTTATTCTGGACTTAGAATACTTAGTTGTTTCTGGAATAAGATGTTGAAGTAGAATACCCAGAGATCGTCGACCTAAGAACTAAGTTCGTCAACTGGAGTTAAGTGAAGAATTTTGGACTTGGAATGTTGAAGTATACTCTGGAATTCGTCGACCTGAGATTCAAGTTCATCGAGCTCAGCTCACAGAATTGTCTCTGATTTCGTCGAGCTGAGCATGACTTTCGTCGACCTGAGTTCGACGAACGTCGAACTCATTTTTTGAGTTCGAGATTTCTCATAATTATTGAGTCTTTTGCAGTCTATTGATGGCTGGTCCATGTGGTGTTGACTCTAAGGACATGGCCTAGACTCTAGGACACATACATGACCCTGGCTATACATATTGGGTCAAACATCCTAATCTAGTGAACCTAGCCCAAATCCAACTAGGGATCCAACAATCTCCCCCTATTTGGGTTAGGTCACTAATTACAGACTCACATTATTAATAAAGCAATAAAACATATATCTGGCATGAAAAATTTAAATGTGCAGCAGATATATATACATAGAGCTTTGTATCAGAATATAAACAAGCAGTTTTTAGAATAACAGAAAGACTGAAAACAGTTTATAATTTACTTCTTCTTCATTTGTACCTTGTGTTTTTCCTCTTTGGCCTTCTCACCTGGCTGAGTAAACTTAAACTCCCTGCTAGGATCTGCAGCTTGGTCCTTGGTCATTGTCATGTCAACAGCCCCAATGATATTAAGAGATATAGCCCTAGGCACTACTGCTTCTGGATGCAGTTTCATATAATCATCAACATTAAAGAACTTGTTAGCCTTAGCAAACATGTTCAATTCCTCCTTTCTGTACTTTGACATTGTAGAGTATTAAGAGGTATCCTTCCCTTCAGCTTTAGCTTTGTGAATCATGGAAAGGCCAACCAATTCCTAGACCCTGGCCATCCTAGCTATTGTAGATGTCTCTGGATCTTCAAATGGTATAGGTGGGGAAGCAGGTCTTTTGGGGCTTTCAGCCTTTTGATGTTCAGGGATTTGTTACTATTGTTGTTGTTGATGCTGCTGCTGTTGTTGTTGGTGTTGCTTGCTAGATGAATACTGTCTTTGCTGGCTGCTTCCTGAAGATGAGGAACTACCCTAATGTCTCTGATAGGTCTGAAACTGGGTAGTCCTTGGAGTTGAATAACTTGAAGCACCAGTAGCTGGTGGAGGAGGAGGAGGAGGGTCCTTTCTGAATCTCTGTGGAGGAGGAGAATATCTTCTGCTTTTCTTCCTTTCTTTCTGTTGATTCTTGGACAGCCACATCCATGCTGGCATGCCCTTATAAGGTGTGATCTTTTGAAGTATATAGTATGGTGTGTCATTTGCTCGATTTAATTTTGGTGCAGGAGGTGAAGGAGCTTTCCTCTTCTTAGACACTTTCTTTTTTGGGGGGCTCATCATCTGAGTCCTCATCAACATCATCATCATCATCAGAAAAAGAATCCTATGGATTATCATACATTGCATTTATTTCTTTTAGGGCTTCAACAGATATCAGAGGTTCTCAGCCTGGTAGGGAGCTGGAGGAGGAGCTAGAACTAGAGCTGGAGCAAGAGCTGGAGCTAGAGAACTGTATACTTCAGTGCTCTCAGCAACTGACTTATTTTCCTCTTCTATATCTGCCATGATCAGTGCATCAAGATCAGGCAGTGGTGAATCATCCATAACAAAAACTGGGGCAAGAGGAGATGAGACAATGGGTGAAATAGCTTGTGGTGGAGATGGAATGGCTGGAGTCTCTATTACTGCAAAACTGGCCTTTAGTTGCTTGACAAGTTTGGGGCTTATTGGTGTGGTGTAAGGAAATATAGTCATGGATGGCTTAGTGTTGTCTTCTGGCAGAAAGTTCAAATGAACTGTATCAAAAGTTCTCAATAAATTTAACAAATCTACTGTGAGATTTATAATAAAATCACCAGCAGTTATTATTTCCTCAGTTACTGTATCATCCACACTATCTATTTCCATATCTGTTTCAATAAAATTAATGAAATCAATTAAATCTTTATCAACATCTGCTGCTACTTCTGCTTCTTCTATTTCTACTGCTTCTTCTATTTCTACTGCATCTGCTGCTACTGCTACTGCTGCTACTGCTACTACTATTGCTGTTGTTGCTGTTGCTGCTGCTACTTATTCTTCATGGAGTATCTCCACCTGCCTAGTTTCAGTGCACACTGGAGCCAGACCCCTAACTGAAGAGGAAGGAGCAGAGAGACCAGATATTTATGCAGCTAGGGAGGAGAGGGAAGTAGCAAGAGGTGAAATGGCCTCTGCTATAATGGTTTTAAGAAGGGGAGTGAGAAGTGCAATGAGTTATGGTATAATGGAGGGATCCAATAGTGGAGCTGCAGAGGGTGGTGTAGAAGGTGTAGCAGTGGAGACAGAGGTAGGAATGGAGGAGGATGGTGGAGGTAGAGGTGGAGCATCTTGCATTAGTTCATCCTGAGGAGGAGAGGTATTGAGGGGGGGTGAAGGCAGATTGAAGAATGGGATGTTGTCCAGATGGGGGGGGGGGGGGGTAAAGGAGATGAAGGTGGTGAGGGAATGTGTGTACTATGGGGGGATTGAGGTGGGGTTGGTTGTGGTGATTGAGAAGGGGAGAATTGTTGAGATTCCTGATGGGGGAAGAGGGAATGTTAGTGATATCTATGTATGGAGAAGTTGCGGGAGATGGAGATGGAGTAGGAATAAGAACTTGGTGTTGTGGTTATTGTTGTGGTTGTTGAAGAGAAGAAATGGTGGAGGAGGAGGGAAGTTGATGTGCCATCTGAGGATGAGGTTGGATGGCTGGAGGTGATGGAGGTGGAGGAGGGATCTCTTCAGTAGGGTGGGAAGTGGCTGGAGCAGCCTTAGTACGCTCAGAAGCCCTGGTGGAGGAGGAAGAAGCCTTGGAGGGCTTGGTGATGGTCCTCTCCCAGCTACCAAAAAGGGCACAAGTGAGCCTCTTAGAGGCATTGATGAATATGGTCTGGGAGACCAAGGATTCAACAGCCTTTTCTTTTAGGAAGATCCCTAAGATCCTTCCAAAACAGACCTCTTTCTTTGTATTCTTTTTCTTAATCAAATCAAACATGATCTGAGCCCAGTTTACCTTTTTCTTGTTAAATACAGTACACATAACCAGGAATTGGTGCCTAGTGATGTAGTTATGTGCAGTGTGCTTGCCCATCAGCACTTTGCCCACTATGTCTACTAGGAATTTAAATTCAGCAGACATGTGTTTCTTCAGCAACTTACTTGGGGTTTCTCCAGAATAACCCATCATACCCAGCATCACATCATATTCCTCAGTGTCAATTTCCAATTCTTCTTCACCATTACTTAACCAAAAAAATTCTGTTAGGACGGCGAGAGTAAGAGAAATAGCATTACCCGATACT
This sequence comes from Platanthera guangdongensis, assembly GCA_039583875.1. Classification (NCBI taxonomy): domain Eukaryota; kingdom Viridiplantae; phylum Streptophyta; class Magnoliopsida; order Asparagales; family Orchidaceae; genus Platanthera; species Platanthera guangdongensis. Next base: position 84,644,305 of record CM077154.1, on the reverse strand, counting down.
GTCCCTGTCAGAGTGTTCTCATTTGTGGTGGAGGAGGTATATAACCACTCCCTGATTTCAGCACTGGCGAGTTTGATCCTGGTTGACATTAGTGTCTTTAACTGCTATTCTTCAAGAAGTTGCAGGATTTCAACGAAGATTGGGTCTGAATGCTGGAAGGAATCGAAATCGACATCAAAGCCAGTGTCGAATTTCATTGCCGCAAGATTTCCTGCTGTAATCGCCATTAGAGCACCTGCAAGAGAAAAACGACGATCAAGTGCAAAGGAACTGAAAGCGCGGGATGGAGGTCTAAGAAAACTTAGATAAAAGGTTTTCCAGAATATGAATCGACAAACTCCGTTCCACGAAAAATAAAATAATTCTTCGATCTGAGGTCGACGAAATAATTTGCAGTTAAATAATTCGTCGAGCTCAGTCTGAAGATTTGAAGACATTTCATCAAGCTCCATTCGACGAAAGTTTTCTGAAGTAGATTCATCGATCTCCGTTCGACGAAAATGACTTCACTCACAGAGAGTTTGTCGAACTCCGTTCGACGAATATCTCAAGAACTTTCCTCAGTTCATCGAGCTCTGTTCGACGAACTTTGATAAATTCGTCGAGTGCAGACAGAAATTAAACTAAGGCCTCTCCATTGATCATTCCAAGCTGATTTATAAAGAACAAGTGATTTCTTTTATCCAAGGGTTTGGTGAAAATATCAGCTCTTTGTAAATCAGTGTAGATATAGACAAGTTAATTTTATTTTTGTCTACACACTCTCTAATGAAATGATGCCTAATGTCTATATGCTTAGTCCTACTGTGATGGACTGGATTCTATACTATGGATATAGCACTTGTGTTATCACATAGTAGAGTTGAATTATTTAAGTTGAAACCATAGTCTAGGAGTTGGTTTTGAATCCACAACATATGGGAACAACAACTGCCAGCAGCTATTTATTCTGCTTCAGCTGTTGATGTAGACACAGATGATTGTTTCTTACAGAACCAAGACACTAATCTCATACCAAGGAACTGGCAAGTTCCTGAGGTACTTTTCCTATCAAGCCTGCATCCAGCAAAGTCAGCATCTGAATATCCAGTTAAATCAAATTCTGACTCTATAGGATACCATAGGCCTACACTGATACAACTCTTTATATATTTTAAAATTATTTTTAGAAAAATTAGGTGAGATTCTTTAAGATTCACTTGGAACCTAGCACAAAGACATGTGGAAAACATTATATCAGGTCTACTAGCTGTAAGATATAATAGGGACCCAACAATGCCCCTATACAACTTCTGGTCAACAGGTTTCCCATGTGGATCAGAATCTATTACAACATTAGTAGCTATAGGTGTTTTCTTTGCTGAGGCATCAGCCATCCCAAACTTCTTAAGAAGCTCTTTAGCATACTTAGCATGGGAGATGAAGATGCCATCAGTTAGCTGTTTCACTTGGAGACCAAGGAAGTAGGAGAGCTCACCCATGCTACTCATCTTAAACTTAGAATGCATAAGGTCTGAAAACCTCTTGCATAGTTTATAGTCAGTAGACCCAAATATGATGTCATCCACATAAATTTGTACTAACAAGATTCTATCCTTATGGTGCCTAGTGAATAATGTTTTATCTACTATTCCTCTAGTGAATTCATGCTCTATCAGGAAGCTAGCTAAGGTCTCATACCAAGCTCTTGGAGCTTGTTTTAGACCATGGAGGGCTTTATGCAGTATAAATACATAATTGGGATGAGTTGGAGAAATAAAACCTGGAGGTTGTTCAATATAAACCGCTTCTTTTAGTATTCCATTTAGAAAAGCACTCTTTACATCCTTCTGATATACCTTGAACTTCTTGTAGGCAGCATAGGAAAGAAAGATTCTGATTGCCTCTAACCTTGCAACTGGTGCAAAGGTCTGATCACAGTCTATACCTACTTCTTGTCTATATCCTTGAGCAACAAGCCTAGCCTTTTTCCTCACAATTGCACCTTGGGCATTTAGTTTGTTTCTATATACCCATTTGGTTCCAATGACTGGGTAGTCTTTGGGTCTTAGAACCAAATCCGAAACTCTACATCTCTCAAACTGGTTGAGTTCCTCTTGCATTTTAATGATCCAGTGGGGATCTTGCTCAGCATCTTTTATGGATTGAGGTTCAACTTGAGAGAGAAAATAGGCATGCATCACATCTTGGTTGAGTTGATTACTTGTCTGTACACCTACTGTTATGTCTCCAATCACTTGGGATCTGGGGTGATCCCTTAGTGTGACAAGATCAATAGGTGGAGTTGGTTCAGCAACAACATTTGGATTTAATTCCCCTTGTGGAATTATGTTTGTTGTTGAATGAAGTTCAGTCACTGCAGTGCTTTCTTCTTCATTGTCTTCATCAACTTGTGGAGAATGATGTGTTGGAGCCTCTTGGGTGAGGTTTAGTCCATCCAATTTCTCACACAAGTGAGGTACCTGCAAAGGATTACTGGTAGAAATCTCTTTCTCCTTATAAGACATGTTAGTTTCATCAAAGGTAACATGAATAGATTCCTCAATTTTTAAAGTTGATTTATTGAACACCCTATAAGCTTTGCTTACTTGGGAATATCCTAAAAAGATTCCCTCTTCAGCTTTAGCTTCAAACTTTCTAATGTATTTCTTGTTATTATTATGTATATAGCATACACATCCAAATACTTTAAAATAAGTGATTTTAGGTTTCTTCCCTTTAAGTAATTCATAGGGAGTCATATTCTTAAGTTTATGTATCAAACTTCTGTTCAGTACATAATTTGCTGTGTTTACAGTCTCTGCCCAAAAGGATAGTGGCATATAAACATCTGCAAGTAATGTGCTTGCAGCTTCAATCAGGGTTCTATTCTTCCTTTCAGCTACCCAATTTTGTTGGGGAGTTCTAGGAGCTGAGAAGTAGTGCATGATACTATCCTTCTCGCAGAACGCATGCATAAGAAGAGACTCAAAATCTGTACCATGATCACTTCTGATCAATGCAACATGAGTAGAGTACTCAATCTGTATGGTCCTGTGAAAATCTGTAAGAACTTTAAAGGTATCTGACTTAGATCTCAGAAAGAACACCCAAGTGAATATTGAGAAGTCATCTAAAATGACTAGAGTGTAGGATTTCCCTCCTAGGCTTTGTACTGTAATGGGTCCAAATAGATCCATGTGTAGCAAGTACAAGATCCTAGGTGAATCACTTTTATTAATTGATTTAAAACTAGATTTAGTTTGCTTGCCTAGTTGACAAGCCCTACAAAGGCCTTTCTTCTTGTAGGGACCAGAAGGTAAGCCTCTTACAAGACTGTCTTTAGATAGCCTAGCAATATTTTTCATGTTTACATGTCCTAGTCTTTTATGGCATAATTCATTTTGATTGCAAACAATATTAAGCAAACAAATATCTGAATTGACAAAATAGAAATCAACTAAATAAATGTTTCCTTGTCTATTTCCAATTAAAACATTTTGTTTTTCTTTATTAGAAATAATACAAGTTTTTGAGTTGAAATATACCTGATAACCTTCATCACATAATTGGCTTATGGAGATGAGGTTATGCTTGAGTCCACTTACATAGGTCATCTTTTTGAATGTGACAGCTCCAATCCTTACTTCTCCATAGCCTTCAGACTGGCCACACTTTGAATCACCAAAGATTACCTTTGGTCCCAGCTTGGACTTGTAGTTGATTAGGTTGTCCTTGCTGCCAGTCATGTGTTTGGAGCATCCACTGTCCAGATACCATGTTTGATTAATCACTGGATAGCCCTTTTCCTGCAATGAAAACAGTTAGTTGTTCTTGACCCAGGTTACCTAGGGTCCTTTATATTGTTGATAAGAGAAAATGGATATCACAGAGTACTCAGGTTGTGATTTATATCCTAATGGATGATATCTTCTAGGAGGTATTATCCAATCTACAAGTGGGTTAAATGGTTTCTTAGTTTGATTGGAGTTTGTGTTGTAATTATAATTTTTGTTAAGTCTGACTGGGTTCGACGAATTGTTGTGAGTTCGTTGACCAGAGTTCGACGAAATGGGATGAGATCGTCGATCTCTGCTCAGAGAATAACCATAGTCATTTTTTGTACCCCAAGTTCGTCGATCTCTGCTCGACGAACCATATTCAGTTCATCGATCGCAGTAAGACGAATGATTATTATATAAATTTGCGTTCAGAGTTCGTCGACTTGAGTAGGACGAACTGTCCACATTTCGTTGATCTGAGTTCGACGAAATCCGCTGAACTTTGTTTTTATTCAAGGTTTTCTGATTTCTTTTGTTTTGACCTTTTAAGTTGGGCATTTCTTCTATGGTTTGTTTAATGGTTGTTATTTCTTTGCCCTTAGCAGAAACAAATATAATGGGGGTTGAAAAAATATTCTTCTTAAGAATGGGGGGTAAACTTGATGAAGCACCCAAGCCCAGTTTGTCATTTAGTCTGGCATTGACTGTGCTTGTGATGTCAATCAGCTTAAGGCTTCTCCCATTGAGAGATTCCTCAAATTGTTTGGCCTCACACAATTCAGTTTTTAAGGAGTTAATTTGTTCATTAGCTACATTTAATGCTTCCTTTAACCTAGTGTTTTCAGCAATTAGAGTTTCTTGATTAGCTAACTTTTCCCTAAGTGTTTTGAATTCCTTTTCATAATTTATTAAATCAAAATACATAGTTTTAAATTCAAATTTGAAAGCATCAGAATTATAATCAAAAGATAAGAGTACCTGATCAGCTTCTATTTCTGAAGCTTCTTCATTGTCAGATCCTTCTTCATCTGATTGACTCCTGGAGGCATCAATGGCCATGAGGAATACTTCTTTGGCCCTTGCCTCTTCTTCAACTTCACTGGAGCTGGAGGATGTGGATTCATCCTCAGTTTCACTCCGCGATTCAGCTACAAAGTCTTTCTCCTTCTTCTTGTATTTGCTGGAAGAAGGCCTGCTGCTTTGCTGTCTTCTAGAATCATTCTCTCTTCTCTTTTCCTTCTTTTGATTTTCTGGACACTCTGAGATGAAGTGTCCAGGTTTCTTGCAGCCAAAGCAAACCACTTCTTTAGTGGGGGTTTTGTCATACCTTGGCTTGTCATCCTGCCTGGATGACTTTCTTCTGTAATCCTTCCTTGCCATTTTATAGAATCTCTTGGCAAAGAGACTCATCAGCTCTTCATTCACAGTTGAGGCTTTAGTTTCTTCAACAACTTTAAAAGCTATACTGTGCTCTTTCCTTACTGGTGGAGGTGTTCTTTGCTCAGATGCTTCTCTGGATTTGATCAGCTGCTCATAAGACTTGAGCTTTCCTAAAAGAGATTTTGTGGAAATCTCATTTAGGCTTCTGGCCTCCTTGATTGGCCAGATCCTTGAATCCCATGAGCTTGGGAAGCACATGAGGATTTTGTCATTCACCTCAGTGAGGGTGATGTCCTTGTCCAATGTCTTTAGCTCATTGATGATTGAGCTCAGCCTATTGTACATATCTGCAACTGATTCTGCTTCCTCCTTCTTGAAGTTCTCATATTGTGATATAAGATTGGATCTTCTGTCTTTTCTTTCATCAATAGATCCAACCACCATTTGATTAAGGGAATCCCAAATGGCCTTGGCTAATGTGCATTCAGCCACCTTCTGGAAGATGTCATCTGACATGGTTTGAGCCAGAATATTCATGGCCTTGGCATCAGCAACCTTTGCTTTCTTCTGGGCTTCAGTACACTCAGGTGGTGGAACTGCATTTGTGCTTAAAGTTGTTGTAGATGTAGAGGCAGTAGCTCAGGAGGACCTGTCAAGATGGAATTGTAGATATCCTCATCAATAGAGTTTATATATAATTTGATTCTTGCCTTCCAGATGGCAAGCCTATTTAGGTTGCATACTGGAGGTCTGGTGCTTGCATAGTCCTTGTTATGCGCCATGCTGTGAATATAAATCTAATAGAAATAAAACTCAGATCTAACACAGGATCTTTTGGTTCAAGGGGTTAACTTGTACAACCAAAGAAAACTTGCTCTGATACCAATTGAAAGCTAGGGTTAGATCTGAAATACTTTAGAGGGGGGGGGGTGAATAGAGTATTTAGGGTTTATAAAATTTTTGATAATTAATTAAATCTATTACTAGTACTGCAGAAATTAAATTACAAACACAAACACAGCAACCTAGAAAGCACAGCCACATCAAGAACAAAACAAAAGAGCAACTCAGACAACACAAGAATTTTATAGTGGTTCCCCTAAACTTGGGTACATCCACTCTTCTACCACCCTGGTAGGAATCCACTCAGGTTTTTGATCAGGTGACTGCCACCAATGAGCTTTTGATCAGGTGCTCAAAAACCAATCCTCAAGTCTTTTGATCAGGTGACTTGCAACCAGGAATAACTTTTGAGGGGAGTTAAGGACCCTTTATACAGTGGGTGATGAGAGAGTGATTATGTCTTCTCTTTCTCAGATACAACTAAAAAGACTCTAGTGGAAAAATGATGTTAGCAAAGACTCCCTCTGAGATATAGAATGGTTCAGGAAGTTGAAGCCTTGCTACAGGGTGATAGGTCTTCAAACTCTTGATTTGACTAGAAGAACTTCAGAAACTTCTTGACAAATAGAATGTTTGTTGTCCTTTGAAGAATCCTGGGATGTAGAAGGAAGAAGACACTTGATCTTGAATGTATGTTCTTCTACTTCTTCAGCTTGCTGTTCTTTTCTCTGGTCAAGGGCTAGGGCTTTTTGTCTCTTGACAATGTTATTGCCCTGTGAGCCTTGTATTCTGTATATTCTCTGTGTCAGGTTTTCTATTCTCATGTATTGTTATCTATTGTGTTCTGTCGAGAGAGATGAAGGAAAAAAATCCCTTTTATATTTTCCATATAATTTCACTTTGAAATTTGAATTCCTTTCTTCATTTAATGCTGACGACCTAGAGAATATTTGCATTGATTGATTTCCCCAACTGTCCCGTGGAAAACCAGCAGGTAATAATCCTGATGAAGACCATAATCAATGCTTGCTTCTAACGATAATATTCAGAGAATATTTATACATTGATTACTCAGGAATTATAGAAATAGAAAAGAGAAAGGGGGAGGGAAATTTCTAAGTCTGGAACTTTACAGAATTTGTTGAACAGAGAACAGAATTCGTCGAGCTGTGTCCAGAGTTCGTCGAACAAAGAAGTCAAGTTTGTCGACTAGATGATAGTTGTTCGTCACACTGAGATCCAAGATCGTCGACCTAAGAACTGATAACTGCTTCTCTAGACCCGTCAATTTTGTGCATCAAGTTTATCGAGTTGAGAATATAACTTCGTCGACTGGAGTTCAGAATTCCATATTTCTTGGACTTAAGAATGTTGAAGTAACGCGTCCAGAAATCGTCAACCTCAGAACTGGGTTCGTCGACCTGAGAACTAGTTTCGTTGAGCTGAGAACTTCTAACGATTACTTGATAAATCTTGTCAAGACTGTGGTCTAAGTTCGTCGACTGGAGTGTGATTCTGGACTTAGAATACTTAGTTGTTTCTGGAATAAGATGTTAAAGTAGAATACCCAGAGATCGTCGACCTAAGAACTAAGTTCGTCGACCTGAGAACTATGTTCATTGACTGGAGTTAAGTGAAGAATTCTGGACTTGGAATGTTGAAGTATACTCTGGAATTCGTCGACCTGAGATTCAAGTTCGTTGAGAACAGCTCAGATAATTGTCTCTGATTTCGTCGAGCTGAGCACGACTTTCGTCGACCTGAGTTTGACGAACGTCGAACTCATTTTCTGAGTTTGAGATTTCTCTTAAGTCTTGAGTCTTCTGCAGTCTGTTGATGGCTGGTCCATGTGGTGTTGACTCTAAGGTCATGGCCTACACTCTAGGACACACACATGACCCTGGCTATACATATTGGGTCAAACATCCTAATTTAGTGAACCAAACCCAAATCCAACTAGGGATCCAACATTATGGATTATTTTTCTCAAAGCTCGTACTTTCATCTTCCGAGTCTACCCAAAATGCTCGAGAGTTATTTGAAAATAAGGCGCTCAGTGGTTTTGCTAAAACCATGGAATACTCAGAGCTGTAAATTTTGCCTCGATAACTCTCATTGATTACTCAATTGAACTTAATATTCAATTTATAAAGTGGTCGCGCGCTTCGATTTCCATTATCGAAGAATTTGAGCTCGTAAATTTTAATACAACCTTTAAGATGGCCTAAAAAGAGCCTAGTAATTTTTTCAAAAATTTTCGAGCAATTTTGGCTCTCTAAATTGACCAAATAATTCTTATTTAGACTCTTAAAAATACCAAATCAATTCAAAAAATTTCCTAACTTTTTGTGGAGATTGCCCTGATCAAGGGGAGCAATTTTCATGTTAAAACCTTTTTCACTAGGTCCCCAGTGTACCCTCCAGAAAATAAAATACTTATTTTAATTATATTATTAAAATATTCATAAAATTATAAAAATTATAATTTTATTATCATCTTCTCCACTACTTGTAGGCCCTGTACCGAGAAAACCGCCCTCATGGGCCTTCCCCACCGCCGGTTGGCCGCCGGCCGGCCATGGCTCCGTCCCCGGCCGACTCCCCAGGGTTGGGCGCTCCCTCCGGCGGTGGTCCCACAGCATCCCGCCGCCGGCCATTGCCGGAGATTTTTTTTTGAACGGTGGAGAGGAGGGTGATGGTGGTGGCGCTCCGACTGCCAGAGCTTGCATGCGATGCGTTCAAAAGATAAGGAGGAAGGAGAGGAGAAGTTTTCCACCTTTTCTAGGATCTCCAAAGGCTCTCGGCGAAATCCGCCATGGGAGGTGGTGGAGGTGGTGGGGGAGCTTGGCTGATTTTTTTTCTAGCAAAGTACAGCTCCAGCAGGGGTGGTGGTGGCTTATTTTGAGCTTTGAAGAGGGGTGCAACACTCTAGTGCCAGAGGGATTTATTTATTGGAGGGAAGGCCCCTCCCCCTCTTCTTCTTCTTAGTTAAGCAAACCTAGGGGTGAGGTTATCTAAACATTATATGGCTTCCTCCCAGCTATATTGGGCATGTGCCTTCCTCCCATTGGTGAGGTACAATCATGGTTTCAGCCTCTTATTGGTTGGATAGAGGATGGGGAAGGTGGAGGCTTTGTATTGGAGCTTTTCCTTTAGCTTGGGTTGTCTTAACCCAACCCATGTCAAGGGCAGCAGGTGGCAGACATCTAGAGGGAGTGGTACAGCCAAGTGTTGCCATCTTGGTGACTTGGAGAATGGTATAAGTTTGCTTGGGCTTGAGAAAGAGAAAAAGAGAGTGAAAGAAAGGAGTTTTCCCCTTAGGTTGGCCCAAGGCCCCTTCCTCTTGGCTGCCTTCACGAAAATCGGAGCCCATAAGGGGCCTATGATGGCCTTGGAGTGATGGCCTCATGTGGACGCATTTGAAAATAAATTTCCTTATGAGATGTTTTACCAAAGTAAACCATTGGTGGGTCAACCCATGGGGGTCAAAGTCAAAATAGGTCCAAGTCATCGGGGGTTGGGTCAAAGTTAGGGTGTCGTGTCATAATTGGTGTGCGCACGCTTTTCAGTGCATGAATGAGCTTGATTAGATCACGGTTTGACCACCCATCATCAAAACTGGCATGGACCAATTCCGTTGACTTTGTATTGACTATACGAATCCAATACCACTACCCAGAGTCAAATTGGAGTTCGTTTGCTAAATATTCAAAATCTGCGCGTCGCGACACGGTAAAATGGTCAAAACGCTCATAATCATTGTTAGAATTCGAATCGCGATGCAACGTGTTCCGATGGGTTTATATCGACTATACGAAGTTATAGGAACTGACAAACTTAGATCAGAGTTCTCTGGTTCTATATTATAAAATCTTGCTTTCACGACGTTTTACGAGAAACAGCCATATCCACCATATGACCTCGAAATTCAACGGAATGATTTCCAACGCACTCGTATTGACTATACGAGGCCACTGGAACTGATAGAATTCAAATCAGAGTTCTTTAGCTCAATATTCAAAAATATCGTTTTCGCGACGTTCTACGAGGAACGACCTTATCTACCATATGACCTCGAAATTCAACGGAATGTGTTCCGACGCACTCGTATTGACAATACAAGACCACAGGAACTGACGGAACTCAAATCAGAGTTTTCTAGTTCTATATCACCGTCTAGAAATACCTTCTACCTTAGTATGGGCAACAGGTAGATGTTCATGTCACTTTTATTGGGCCCCTTAAGGTTCTAGTGGCCCAATAAAAGTCGGGATGTTACACAGGTAATGGTAGATTTTCTAGCCAATTATTAGGTCGAGGCAGAAGAAGCAGGGTATCCTTAGCAGGTCGCTTTGGAGGTGCTTGTGGATGGAGCGTCAGGAAAGCACTTCTTAGGTGGGGGTGGCCTTGGTGAGCCCTCGGGGAACAAAGATAGTGCAAGTCGTAGAGATACATTTTCCCATCACTAATAACTAGATGGAGTACGAGGTCGTAATAATAGGGCTCCATTTGGCCAAGGATTTGGTGTTACAAGACATGAAGGTGTTGATCGACTCAGTAGTGGTAGCCTCCCAAGTCAAGGGGGAGTTTGAGACAAGAGAGCCCACTCTCCAGTGGTACCTGACAAAGGTGAAATGTCTCATCGGGATGTTCCAAACATTTTCTATTTAGTATGGATGTATTTTCTACTATGAAACTCCAACTCCTAAAAAAGAACCTGACACTAGTGGGAAATGCTCGTTTTTAGCTCCAGCAGATGTTCCTATTGGTCATTTATTTCATTCCCTTCTATAATGCCTTTTTTTGTCGCTACATGACTCACTTCACTAGCGCTCGCCATCATCATTATCGTTACCACCCCTTTGCTCAGAGGTTTTGCAAAATCTTACTTTCCTAATGATAACTACCAGAAATCTATATGACTAAGTCAATTTTACTTTCTTCAAGGCTAACCTGTCGAAATTGATTGATTTGCTCAGGTGTGCCAAGGGAAGAGAGCACCCCGACAGACTAGTTGGCCAAGTTCGAACCACGAGCAGGTGGGAAAGTGACAGAGTTATTCTACCTGTCCATTGATAAGGGGGAGCTAATGGAGATTGGGTGGTGCCCCTCATGGATGGACCTCTTCATAACCTTCTTTACCTTGTGAAAGTTCCTGGAAGAGTTTCTAGATAATAAATGATTCAGGTACAATTCATTGTATTACTTGATGCACGAGGGTGTCCTATATCAAAAACTCTATCAGGGCTCCTGGCGCGATGCATAGCGGAAGAGGAGGTTTCGAAGATTTTGGTGGAGATTCACTCTAGGGAGTGTGGCAGTCACTCCGGGAGTAGGAATTTGGAAGGGAGAGTGTTGCGATAAGGATAATTCTAGCCAATCATAAGCAAGGATGTGATAGAGTTTTCGAAACGACGTCAGAAGTGCCAGCAGTTTGCATCGCTCCACCTCCTGTCGGCTCAGAGACTCAGGAGCATTACGACACCATGGCCTTTTGCTATTTAGGGATGGACTTGGTGGGACCTTTCCCCAGGCCATTGGGCAAAGGAAGTTTCTCCTGGCCATGATCGAATACTTCTCAAAATTGTTGGAGGTTAAGGCCTTGTCCAAGGTGACCTCCCAGGTAATCAAAAAATTTATATGTGGAGAGATCATCTGTCGGCAAGGTTTTCCACTAGCATTCGTCATAGACAACAAACCACAATTTGCCAGTGAGGAGTTCATCAACTTCTATAATCAGATGGGCATAGACCTTCGTTTTGCGTCAGTCCACCATCCCCGGAGCAACGAGCAAGTAGAGGAGACAAATAAGATAATCGTGAACTTGTTGGAGAAAAAGGTAGAGAACCTGAAGGACAATTGGGCAGAGCATCTCCCCTCGGTCCTTTGGGTGCTTAGAACCATACTACATATGGCCATGGGGGATACTCCCTTCAAGATTTCTCATGGCTCTGAGGTCATAATACTAGTGGAATTTGAGGTAAAGTTCCTACAGGTGGTCGCTGCAGGATATGGGGATGAAGAATGGAGAGTGGAAAATGAAGATGAGCAGCAACTCTCACTGAACATTGTGGAGGAACTTCGCGACTTGGCAGTCGTCCGACAGGAAGAAGTTAAATGCTGGATGACCAGGTATTTTGATAAGCATCTTTAAGTCAAGCAATTTGTATGGGGGGATCTAGTCCTCAAGACGGTGGACGCAGCCGAAAGGTCAGCAATGGTCGGGTAGCTTAACCCCAATTTGGAGGGCCCATATGTAGTTGAGGAAGCCCTAAAGTTAGGGGGATATCACCTCCAAAATATGGAGGGGGTCTCCCTCGGCCACAGGTAGAATGTCGATGACTTGAAACATTTTTATCCTTGAATTTGAATAATTAGAATGATTATTTTTGTAGCCCCTTTCTCTTTTGTTTGATTATGTATCCTTATGCATGTGATAATGACATATGGAATGGTAGGCCCGAGCAAATCCCACTGAGTGGGTTCTCACTAGCCGGAAGGACCGAAGGTTCAATCGGTGGCATGTTGAAATGAAATTTTATGTGGTATTGGTGGCCCGAGAATATCTCACTAACCAAGCTCTCACTGGCCAGCAGGGCTGAATGTTCACTCGGTGGTAGGTTGAATTGAAAAGTTATGTAGTATTGGTGGCCCCGAGCAGATGCTACTGACCTGGCTCTCACTAGCCGACAGGGCTGAAGGTTCACTCGGTGGAAGGTTAAAATGAAAGCTTATGTGATACTGGTGGCCCCGAGCAGATCCCACTAACTGGGCTCTTACTAGCAGGTAGGGATGAAGGTTCACTCAGTGGTAGGTTGAATTGAATGGATTTGTTCTATTAGTGGCCCCGAGTAGATCCCGCGCTGACCGAGCTCTCACTAATTGGCTGAGCTGAAGGTTCACTCGGTTGCAGGTTGAAAAAGTTTATGCGGTATTCGTGGCCCCGAGAAGATCCCCATGGCTGGGCTCTCACTAGCCGGCAGGGCTGAAGGTTAACTCAGTGGCAGGTTGAAATGAAAGGTAATATGGTATTGTTGTCCTCGAGCAAATCCCACTAACTCGACTCTCACTAGCTGGCAGGGCTGAAGCTTCACTCGGTGGCAGGTTAAAACGAAAGGTCATGTGGTATTGGTTGTCCTGAGCAGATCCCGCTAATCGTGCTCTCACTAGCCGGCAGGGCCGAAGGTTCACATGGCGGTAGTTTGAAATGAAAGGTTATGTGGTATTGATGGCCCCGAACAGATCTCGCTGATCGAGCTCTCATTATATGACAAGGCTGAAGGTTCACTCGGAGGCAGTATGGAGGAAATGGTGATCAGATGGAAATCTAGGTAAAATAATGGGGATTCTAGAAAGTTGTCAAGTTGGGGCGTACGCGGCCCGATTGCCTAACGAGTTCTCGCCCAGCCCTTCAGAGGGCTTGCGCCTAAGGGAGGAAGAAGGGGCAGGAGTGAGCAACGTCCTAATAGTACTGCTCGCGCATGCCAATGCACTCCCTCTCTATGAAAAACATAAAACGTGCTGAGCCAAGACCTCTTAAAGGTTGCAAGTGTGTTAAGGTACTGAGTGGGAAAGGTAAACCTAGTCCTAGCGAGACTTTGGCACAAGAGGCCTGACATGGGTTCCGCAAGACACCTTTGCAATAAGAATCAAGTCGCAACAATGGTCGGAATGCTAGGGGTCCGCAGTTAGCGAGCTCATGTTTTGAATGCAAGTGGCATGTGAAAGAATCATTATTGAAAACACAAAAAGCAGTGGTTTTACCCGCGAGAATACAATAAAAGTGAAGTCAAAATATAGGTTTTAACTCATCCCGTGGTAATAATTTCTTACAAAAAATGGGGCATTTACCCCCGAGTATACAATAAGAGTGGTAACAAACAAGGTGAGTACAAAAATGTCCTAGACTATTTTCAGGCCTGGTCCTTCGATTTGTTGCCCTCGTCATCAAAAAGTGAATCAAATTCATCTTCTGATGATTCAATAGGGAGAAACATCTCAAGGACCAACTCTTGCGCGGTAACGTTCTGATAGTCAGGCTTCAACACCTTGAGGTCTCGTATCATCCGGTGAGTATGCTCGACAGCTTTGATGGCGGTAGTCCTCATCATCTCATCAATCTCTCACAAGGTATACTGTCACGATCCACCCCCTTTGCTACTCGACTCGTCGCGACTGGGTGGCAGAGAAGTGGAGATTAATTGTGCGACCTGGGCATTTATCCCCTTGATCTCCCCTTCCAAGGTGGTAGCGTGGATGCGCATTCGGTCGGTTGTCTCGGCATCCTGTGAGAATTGAAGAGGGAGGGGTAATATAAGGAATAAGTGACGGTATAATCTCCTAAGGGAATCAACACTTACCACCACGCTAGAGTTCTTCTCCAGGAGGCCCTCGGCAATCTCCATCTTTCGCTTCAAATCTTTTGCCTCATCCTACGCGAGCTCTCGCGCAGACTCAAACTCAGCCAAATTTCTAGAAAGTGTGAAGCCTCGCCGCATAGTCATGTGTGCGAGCTCCAAAGAGCACATCTGTGTATGCGTGCTCTCATGGGTGAGCTTCTACATGATCATCGCATCATAGGCCACCACGTCCTCACCCCCATAAAGCCCGAAGTCGAGAGCATATGCGTGTCTGCTGGGAGGTCACCGCTTTGACCACGAGGGAAGGAACATGGAGAACGAAATCCTATTAACATCTTTATCCCAAAGTAATATCGACTCGCCAGCACTATCCATGACCTTTTGACCCGGGCCAAAGTTGCGGTGCTAGTCGGGCCGCCCTTCCTCATGAGCTATGAGGGCTCAGGAACGTCAGTCGCAACTTGGCTCTTCTACTGGGGAGTACCATGGACTTGTTTGCCCTTTGAGGTCACTGACTTCTGGGCTTTCTTTGAAGTTAGTGAGAACGGGTTGGGGTCATGGTCGAGCGGTCTAGTCGCTTCTTTCTGCTCCGGGTAGCGGGCTCCCCTAGCTGCTTGCCGCATGCCACAGTTGCAGATTGCTTGCTGCATGCCACAGTTGCAGTTTGGGCGCAGGCGAGCTCAGTGGAAGTAACCCTGGAACTCGTGAACAGTTGGTTAACGGGAAAAAGCCGCTCTCTTACATTCTCACAACTTCTCGTATGGAAAGACTTAGGAGAGGGGAGGGGTGCGAGATACAAAAGGAGTGAGGAACAAACGTACCTTCCATGGGAGGCACCAGGAGGAGCGAGTCAACATTCTTCCTCAAGTAGGTCACCTTGAATTTCTTGTGTAAGAAGAACTTGTGGAGGTTTGCATCCTGACCTCCCACTTGCGGAGCGCGATACGTGCTTCATCGTGTTGGACTGTCGAGAAGGGGATGTTTTCGAGTTTCCCTTTGATGAATACAAACTTTGTTATCCATTGGTGATTTTTTTGCGGTCTCACACACTTTGAAGTACGAGCTGAAGAAGAAGGTGACACCATCATTGGTTGTCCTGTATATGAATAATTTACGGAAGACGGTGAGGTTGAACTCAAACCTATCCTCCCACAGAAAGCACGTGAATGCTACAATCATGGCGATAGGTGGGGAACGAAAGCTCATCTTTATAAAAAGTGTTGATCGCCTTGCCTTCGTTGGGGAGCGCGCGACGAACCACAACGAGACGTAGTCTATCACGAAGGAGAGGTACTCCCCCTCGGCCAGGTAACCGTCAGGGAAGGAATAGTTGGCAAACTGCTTCACACATTTTGACCAACCATCTGTAATCGTGCCGTCACCACCCATCTGAGTGAAGTAAGAGGCATGAGTGCAGAAAAGCGAGCACTAAAATAAAATAAAGGCACATGGTCGTGAAGAGTAATAAATACGACCAGTAGGTCGGAAGGGTGGTGCTGAAGAGAGGGCATATTTATAGAAAAAGTTGAAGGGCGCACAAAAAGGCTAAAGGTGTTCATATAAACAACTCGCCACCCCTCATCTACCCCCCTCAGGTTGACCTAAAAAAAATGCCTTACTCGTTGGTGAGTCAAACTAGTGCATCGTTGTGATAAGCATATAAAAGAGAGAAATAAAGTTAAGACATCACACTCGCACGAAGCAAGTGCACATATCCATTCCACACAATTATGTATTATGTGAATCCATATAATAGCATCACAGGAAGTTCAACACGAGAAAAAAAGAACAAGCGAAGAAAAATCAAAGAGAGAGGGGGATGGTAGCGAGTGCCGGTAGGCTCGGTACGGAAGCCTTTTCCATCTTCTCTGGCCTCGCACCCCTTTCCCCGGCAGTCCGCGAGGATTGTTATACTCATGAAGGGAGTTGAGCTCCAGTTGTACGAGGCACATGTGTTCTTCAATCCACTCAATATGCATCCTCGAAGATGTCGCCTCTCCACCTTCTTCTCATCGCACCTCCGCCACAAGTTGTGCATAGCTCTGTTTAAGGTAGAGCAGTCGTCGCTCGTCAATGATCCTCTCCTCATAGATCTTTTGCAGCATGAGCCTGTATTTCTAAAGGACGTCAACCACTCACCTCTTCATCTCTTTGAGGTTGGACAGGTCACCTAAGAAGCCTTCGATCATATCAGGGGAAGGAGACGGGGAGAAGGCTCCCTCGTCAGGAGACTCCTCAGTTGTAGAGACCACTTGACTGTCAGCAAAATCCTAAGTCGTGAACGTTAGGACCAACACGATCATAAAGAGGGGGCGAGTGTTCTCACTAACCGTGTAAGGCACCAACCTCTTTGCTTGGGTGCTGGTGGGATGGACATTGTTTCCCTTGGAAGCCAGGGCTAAGAGGAAAAGTAAGTGATTTCCCAAGAACGGGGGAAAGTGAACATGGTCGAGAGCCAGAATAGTGGTAGGAGTGAAAATGCCAAGAGCTTATTTTATTGGGGGTACCAAACTGGAGGCGAGATCGTGCGCAGCCTAGCAAGTCAGTGATTTTGGTGGTAGAGCACCCGGAACGGCAACCCCAAAGGAGAGGGCTGTAACAAACACCGCAAGATCAATTCAACGGGCAAGAGAAGAGAATCAGCAGAATCGACAACATAAGACTTACCTGGGGCTTGCGAGAGACCTCCAGGAGTGGCGCGAGGGTCCATGCCCTCCAGAATGCTGGTGTCTTGCATCATCTAGCGACTCACATAACTGCGAGAATGTGTGCCGATGTCCTCGGGGATCTCTTTGGTTTCCTTTTCAGGGGGGTGGTGATCCTCCTGCAAACACTCGGGGCAGTCACGACTTAGCTTTTCAATAAGTCGCTAACCAACAAATTTCCAAGGACCTGCATTTTGTTAGGAGGAGTGAGCCCAAGAATGGGTGTAGGAGTTTACACGTTTGGGGAAAGGGGCTCGCCTGATCCCAGGTCATGTTGGACCTTCTTGTCTTTCTTTTGCTTTGGAGACGAGTCAAAAGATTTGTGGGAAAGCCAGGGCGCGAGCCTAATGGTAGAAGATTTGTTCCGCTCCCGTACCTCTGCGAGGTGATCCTGAAATTCTTTGTACAGAGGCATCCTTTGGAGAAAACATGAGTGAAAGGGCGGAGTAGATTGGCAAAGTTCACCTTATCCCGCTTGGTTTGCCGTATATATAGATCATTGGGAGCCCACTATAAGATTCTCTCCAAATCAGCTATTACTCACCGAATACTTGTGGTTGAACTTTTCTTTCCGAGCTTGAGACAATCTCGCAAAGAGTGGAGATTTTGTACAACCTCATATTCTCCGCGTGAGACCCTCAGAAGAGACCAGGACCAGAGAGGACCATTCAGACCCAGGTGAGCCGAGTAGGCGAGTGGATGTTACCTCCCCGACTCGTGTAGGGCGAGGGATGAGAACAAGCAGGAGGTGAGTGGAGTGACTTGGTTCAAACTCGCTCCAAGACTAGGGCAGGTGGAGGGCGAGTGAGGCGATTCAACCTGCACTCAACCCCGAATCAGGGAGAGTGGCAAGTGCAGGCTTCACTAGGCACTCGCCTCCCTAAGCAAGTGGTCAACTCGCCCAGAAGTAGTTCTCTAAGGAGACCATTTTGGCCTGCTAATAGCCCCTCCAAATAGTGGAGTTTCGTTATTAGTTGACCAATTTGGGTTGCGTATAGTAAAACCAAAAGGTGAGATTCCGCTATTTGCACACCAAACTTAGAAAACTATAAATAAACCCCCGTGGACACCTTTGAAGTGGATCCATTTCTTTGGTTTCTTACTCCTCTGGTTAGTTTTGGTTGGCCTCGAGTGCCCCCAAGGTGCCAAACTCAGCATTGGTTAGGGAGGGATAGTTCTCTTAGATCTTCCGGGTGTGTGGTAGGACCTCCTCGCTGCAGCTCAGGATCTATTCCTTAGTGCCAAGCTGCCGGTCAAGTGCTCGGGATAATTAGGTGCTGGTTATCCCCTCAAATCCAAACTCTTCTTGGGGGCAGATTTCGGTTCCAACAAAAGATGTCATTCATTTGGCGAAAGATTGGAGCACAATGAAATCTCGGCTCTAGGTATTTTTACGAGAAAAAGTTACTACGCTGAAAGAATCTTTGAAGAGTTTCCCTGAAACCACCAACACCACACCATCTACTCCCCATGCTAAAGACTCCCTGACCACACATCTTTCCACCCCGATATCTACCCATGAGGCCACCCTTGTCCCTGCAACTGAAATTATTTCCTTTGAAAGCACGTCAAAAGAAGCAGGTTCTGACGGTCATGTTAAATTGCAGCAGAGGTCCTACAGGAAAAAGAAGGAACTGATCACCCCTCATTTTTATAGAGAGGTTATTTTGGAGCTCGGCTATCCCGGTAAATCTCATATTAGCCCTCAGATTCGAGAGAGCATTGATTTTGTCCTGAAGCGATTCACAAACAAGTAATACCTGCTTACTATACACAGTTTCATACTAATAATTGCCTTATACAATGAGTTTACTTATTATTTCAGCTCCCAAATTATTTTTGAGAGTGAAAATATTGTACTGACTAGAGGTGGAGCAAACGATCTGTTGGGAGATGGTTTGCTAACAGGCACACATTTGAATGCACATGTAGTGGTACTTAGTGCAAAGAGGAAGAGGTCATCGACAGGATTCAAACATTTTTTATATGTTTCACCAGATCATGCACATCCAAAGACAATTATTGGATTCTATCTGTCTATTGTTGAAATTTTTTTAAACCTCAAAATTCTTTGCGCAATATTATAAGATCAATAATGTTGCAAATTACAGGAACTGTTGAGTGATATAACACTGACCAATGTGAAAGTTTCTTATGTCGTAGCAATGTCATGTCACATGAAGAGTTATTGGACATTGCTTGTTGGCGGCCTAAAGGAACAACACTGGGAGTTCTATGATACGCTTAGTAGCAGCCGACATCGCATCGTCTTTCCTGTAGTACACTGACACTATTAAGCATTACACACCCAGATGAAAGATGATATTCCATGCTTCCTGACAAGTTATCTATCATGCATGTCAGGATCTTATACGATGATGCCAGTGAACTTTGTTGACAAAAATTATCGATTGGACTATTAATGAAGTTCCTTGTCTACTTATGCAAAATAACATGCATAATTGTGCTGCCTTTTTGCCGAAAATATATGAAAGCGGTGTTGTTGTGCAAGATGGTTTTTAGAGAGAGAAGAAGGATTGGCAGAAGAAGACGGCATGATTTCATGTCGAAATTGCTGCCGACATTTTATGTGCATTTTCTAGTATAATGCATTCTATAGACAATTAGGGGTGGGTGAAATGTTATGTTGATTCTGTATAATTATGGAGGTTAGGGTGAATAGCGCTTTTTTTTATTCTTAATTATTAGTCGAGGTAACCTGCATTGATATTTGTATTCATGATCTTGCTTATTCGTCGATTGTGGAAGAGAAAGGGATTCAGAGGAACGACAAAAATCGAAGGAGAAAGGGATTCAGAGGAACGGTAAATATCGACTGGAGGATAGTCTTTATCGAGATGATTGAGATTAACTCTAAAACCATTCTTCATTCATCACTACAAAATCATGTTATCAAAAAATATATTAGGATGTCACAATAGTGAATACAAGATTTGCAAGACACGTGCTTCCTCCTCATTTCCACCAACATAAGAATAAGTCCTTATTTATGATTTGAATTTTGAAAACATCATGTATGTTTGAAAAATTAAAAGACAAATTCAACTCAAAGTCATCTTTAGAATCAAAAGCCGTAGGATTGGCCAGCGGGGTTGACTGATGTTCATGCATGACTAGAGAATCGAGGAAGTTGTACACCTTTGTTTTGATGAAATGTCGTCAATCGGGAATTTTTTTTCTTCACATCAGCTTTCTATAATCTTTCCTATAGATCAAAACATAACTTTAATTAGATTGTTGTGACACAAAAAATAAGAATTAAGTTTTTGTTTCTAAATAATAGCATAAGAAAAACAACATGTGTTTTTTGGTGTTTTTTCTCAATAGCTTTTCAGTCGTGCGTTCGAAAAGCCTTTCGATCTCTTTGGCGGAGGGTCCCTAATTAATGTTTCACTTTTGTCATTCTCATTCACATCCCCAATGACCAAATCTTTGGTTGTCAACTTTCCATTCAGACGAAGTAGGGATAGCTTCCTTGTGGACGTCGGTCGGATCCACCATGCAATCATTCCTGCCTAGTGGTGGGCAAAAGGACCGGGCCCGGCCCGGTAAAAGCCCTATTAGGCCAGACCCGGGAAAAGCCCGCCCCGGGCCGAGGCCGGGCCCAGTTTTAGAGCCATTGCCCGGGCCAGGCAAAGCCCGTTTTTCGGGCGGCCCGAGTCCGGCCCAAAAAATTTAACGGCTCTTAATCTGAGCCATTAGCTGCTAACGACTCTAATAAGAGCCGTTAGCAGCCCTGCCCCCACTGCTGTAGAATAGTACAACAGGGTTGTTGTACTGCTGTACAATAGGGTTGTTGTACTGCTGTACAACAGTCAAAGCCCCCACTCACTCTCTCTCACTCTCTCTCTCTCACTCTTTAAAAAAATAACTTTTTTTATAAATCCCCCCCCTCTCTCTCTCTCTCTCATTCTCTCACTCTCCGTCTCTCCCTAGTCCGACCAACACACCCCCCTCTCTCTCTCTCTCGCCCACTCACTCTCTCTCACTCTCACTCTCTCTCCCACTCACTCTCTCTCTCATTCTCCCATTCCCCCCAAGCCAAACCCGACCAGCCCCCTCTCTCTCCAACTCTCTCTCCCACTCACTCTCTCTCACTATCTCTCTCTCTCCCACTCACTCTCTCTCATTTTCTCTCCAAGGCTTCCACTTACTCAATGATAGCATGACGTCGTCCTCCTCAATGCCAGGATCATCTACTCAAAGTACGCCTGTAGTGGTGGGGCACAATCGTAAGACGACAGTTTGGGAGCATTTCGATAAGGTTCAAGTTGGCGCCAAATTTAAGACGCGATGCAAATTATGCTCGAAACTACTGACCCTTACGGGCAACTCGACACTAGGAAGACACCTTAAGTCTTGCGTTTTGAGACATGCTCCCGAGTCTAGTCAGGCCCAAATTTCAGGAGCAGGACAAATTTGGACATACGATCAATTTTGCCAACGAGACCTGCAGATGAAACTTGTCATCAAACATAGGTTGTCATTCAGCCACTACGACAACGAAGATGCGACGGAATACATACATGGAGGGCTTCAGCCCAAATATCAACAGGTGAGTGGAGCTTCTCTTAGGCACGACGCCATTAAAGCATATTTATAATCAAAACAATTGTTAATAAATTTTTTTGAAAATTTCAAGGGCCGTGTAAGTTTAACGAGTGACGTTTGGAGCAGTAGCATAAAAGTATGATTATCGTATATATGTATCACGTGTCATTAGATCGATCCCGTTTCATGAGAGATAAGTAAACGCGTAATGTGTTTTGAAGATTTCGAATATACGCACATAGGTAAAGCTATATATAATGTAATTATGAAATGTGTGCGAGAATTTAAATTAAAAGATAAAATAATGAGTATTTCTTTTGATAATGCCTCTAACAAAAACATAGTTATTGATAGGTTAAAACACGATTTAAAACCAATGTTAAGCGGTGCCTTTTTTCATACTCACTATGTTTGTCATGTTTTAAATTTAATGGTACAAGATAGTTTAGCCTCTATGAAACCCTATATTGAAAAAATTCGTCTAATGCTTATAGTCATTTATAATTTTAGGCAACGATCTCAGGATTTTAAACTATTTTGTAAACGCACAAGGTAAAAAATATTTGAAATCTTAATTTGATATGTCTATTAGATGGAACTCAACATATAAAATGTTAAAAAGTGTGTTTCAACAAAAATCACTTCTTATGGAATATTATAATATGGTAAATAGTCATGATTTGACTGATGTCGATTGTGACGTATTAACAAATTACATGGATTTATTAAAATATTTTTATAGGGCGACTGTTTTTTTATTCGGCGTGTACTATCCGACTAGCTCACAAGTAATTGAAAATTTTGTAAATATCGCACAAAAATTTAATTATTATTAGCAACATGATTAATGACTTCCATTAATTGAAATAATGGAAGAAAATTTTTTTAAAATATTATAGAGAAATGCATACAATGTTTTCGTGTGTCATCGCTTTAAATCTGTTATTCGGCGTAGATGACGTTGAAAATTTGATAGAAGAAATTAATACAAACTTAAATTTAAATTTAAATTTCGATGATTGTGATGACGTTAATATTATAAAATTTAATTTTCTTCTTACCGAGTGTTACAATTATTAAGATAATTTATACGCGCGGCTCGCGACCTCGGGAAGAAATATCGCAACCCAAAACAAATAATACTTTTAAAAATAAATTTTTAGAATTAGCAGCTAGAAAAAAGACGCGCACATCTAGTAGCTTAAATGAATTAGGATTGTACACTAAAACATAATTCCGTGATTTTATGAGCACAGAGGAGATTGAAAACTTCGATCTCTTAAAATAGTGGAAAGATAAAGTTAAAACGTATCCTATTTTGGCATATATGACCCGTGATTTACTAACAATCTAAGCTAGAACGGTAGCTTCAGAGTCCGCTTTTTCTCTTAATGGAAGGATTTTGAACGAGTGGAGGAGCCGGCCCGACGAAAAATCTCTAGAAATGTGTGAAAGTTCTTCTTTACAAGGTAGCTACCAACCTAGGGGGTGAATAGGGTTGTCTAGGTATTTTGTTTTCTCTTTTTATTTCTTCTTGAGTTACTATATGATTTAGAGCTTTTTATGTACCTGCAAACAGAAAACACACACAAAATAGTACACAAGTATTTTATATTGGTTTCCCAAAATTATGGGTACATCCACTCTCCTCCCACCTTGCTAACTTCATGTTAGTCAATGCCCAAACTCCTCCAAAATGCTCCTCAGAGCTTACACCTCAGGCCCTCAGCCTTACACTTAGGTTCTCTTCAGAACCCTACCTCAGAAGCACAAAGGTTCCTACCTCAGAGCCCTGTAGTGCTCCTACAACTCAGTGGTCCTCAAACCACCTACCTCAGCCTTATCTCTAAGGCCTATAGCTCAGGCTTTTCAGCCCCACAAGTTCATGCACAAGGCCCTACTCTCAGAGTGCTGCAACTCTCCTACAGCTCAGGCAAATTTGCCCTACCTCAGGCCCAAGGCCCTACAACTCAGATCCAAAAGGATCCTACAAAAAAATAATCTAATTAACTTTGACACAGAAAAATTTCAATGTGTCAACAACTAGAGATGAGAATTTCTGCTCTATCTCTCCTCACAGCAGAGAAAACTTTGTTGGAGAAACTCAGAAACTTACTCCTGAACTTACTGTAGGAGACTAAAGATCTGTTGATCTTGAGTTTTCAAGCAGCTAACTAAATCTGCCTCAGGCTGAAAGTTTTTCTTTCTTCAGAACTATATCTGGTCCTGCTGTGCCAGATGGAGACGACACAACTATCTGAACTTTTCTTTCTGGAGTGCTTCAAGATTTTTACAGGCAGCAATGACGAGAAAGATGAAGTCGGCTGCTAACTCTTTTTGTTGATGAAGCCCTAAAAGTTATCTTGTGTCTTGTCTCATCTCCTCCTTTTGTAATCCGCTGATCAATGGCTCTTAGAGAGCAATGAGCCCCACCTGCAGCTTCCAGCTACATCTTGCTTTAACGCCTATCAGCCGTACAGTAGGCTTGCGGCGGCTTTTGTCGTGTACCGTGGCTTTGCCGCTAACAATTTGAATATGATTGACTTTTTGACATGTTGACATCAAATCCTGAAGACTTAGTCAAAATTCAAGCATCAGTAGTATAGACATTGAGTGAATGAGCTTCACTCAATGCCAAATTACTTAGACAGATTTACTGTCTCTTGGCGTTGAGAGAGTTACCTTCTCTCAAAGCCAAACTATTTAGATTATAAGTCTGTTTCTAGGCATTGAGTGATTCAGCTTCACTCAACGCCAACTTGCTTACTCATCTTTCTGCTGTTTGGCATTGAGTGAGTGAGCATCACTCAACGCCAAACACCTTAGACAAAATTCTGTCTTTACTAGGCGTTGAGAGCGTTGGGTGTGTCTTCATCACTCAACGTTTTTTGCCTTAACCTTTTCTGCAGCCTATTCTGCATGTAAGGCGTTGAGAGCGTTGAATGAGCATCCCTCACTCAACGCTTTCTGCCTTAGCCATTTCTGGTTCTTCAGCATCTTAAGTGTTGACAGCGTTGAGTGAGCATGCCTCACTCAACGCCTTTTGTTTTAACAAATTATGCGTTATGGCGTTGAGAGTGTTGAGTGACCACGGCTCACTCAATGCTTTTTGCCTTACCCAAATTTCTGTATTCTTTAAAAATACACGATATGGCGTAGAGTGAATGACCTTCACTCAATGCTTGTGAACTTAGCCACTTTTCTGCCTCTTAAATCTTAGGCATAGACTGTCTCATCCAGCCTCACTCAACTCTGAACTGTGTTCGACGAATGCTGAACTGAGTTCGACGAACAGTGAGCTCAGCTCGACGAATTTTGAACTCAGTTCGACGAATTTAGACTTGTCCAAATTTCTCAAACTCTGAGCTTAGTTCGACGAACGATTTGCTCAACTCGACGAACTCTGAACTTAGTTCGACGAATTTGGACTTAGTCAATTTTCTCAAACCAAATCTTAGAAAAGAGTTTTCCTCGCTTAGCCACATAGGGTATTTGTCCCATCACTGTCATCTACTGATATATGTTGTTGGGTATTGTATCCACAACGTACCTGATTTGAAGAAGCCCCTGAACAAGCTAAGGTAAATAGACAATGTATTTGATGAAATCTTTTAAGTTGTGCTTGCAGTTATTCCTCGCTAAGTACACACCAATGTCAGGGTGCAGTAGGTCAATTTACACGGGTCTGTGCGACGTAATCCCTCGTTGAGCAGATCAGTGTGTTGGCCTACGTGTACTCTCTCTATTGGAGTGTACTTATTTTCAAGTACAGGGCTGTGATAATGCAAGAGCAGACAAGGAGCAAGGATGGGTCAAAGAGCAGCTCATGGGTGGAAAGACGAAAAATCGTCTAAGTATTAATCGACGAGAATCACCAAGTGATTCTCGCCGATTCGGCGAGAATCACGAGTGATTCTCGCCGAATCGTCGAGAATCACTGGCTGATTCTCGCCGTCTCTATCCGGCTAAATCAGAGCGTGCAAATCTGTCGCTAAGTCAAAATCGTCGAGAATTACCAAGTGATTCAGCGAGAAGAATCGTCGAGAATCACCTTCGATTCCCGCCGATTTTGACTTGGGCGATTTTCTGGAACCCGCTGGACCGGACTCAGCCGCTGGCGCTGTTTTGAACCGGGCTTGGGGTTTCTTGTTGGTGGGTCCCACAACGGTCATCTTGAAGACCTAATGTATAAATACACCTGTATTATTGAACAGTAGTGAGACACACAGAAAATCGATCAAGAAATTTGAAAAGAAGAAGCCGCCGACCGACGTGACCTAGATCGCAAAACCTGCTCCGCCGTCGTCGCCGCTCGTGCCAGTTGATCGCCAGCTTTTGATCGTGGTTTCTTCCAGATCTCCAGGCGACAGAAGCTCAGCCAAGCACAACGTCTCACGCGTCTAACCAGAGATCCTTTGTATCTTGATTCGTTGATAGGGAAAACCTTCCCCTTCTGAATCGATCGAGACGATCGATCCTAGTATGACCGTTTGAAGACCTTGCTAGCTTTGCTACGAAGATTGAATCTCCAAAGAACAGCCGCAGCACTCCGTTGTCGCCGCCGATCCCGAGAACCAAGCCGCCGCCCTTCTTGCCGCCGGTTTCGGGAGAGATTCTCTCCAAGTGAGATCAAGGGTTATGGACACTTCGTTGACTACAAGAACACGTCATCGAACGAAGAGGGACACCTTAGTCTCCATAAGTTGTTTGTATTTCTTATACAATCTATTTTCAATTTCTTTGTAAAGGAACATTGGTTCCTAGTTGTAAGGGTTGGGTGCAACCCGTGTTGTGGGAGTGGTGACTCCTACGTGTGGAAGGGTTCCTTCCGTTAGTGCAAGGATTGGATTTCAATCCTGTTGGTGAAGTGACCGAGTCGTCCCTGGTTGGGAGATAGGTCGAAGGGGGAAAGTGGATGTACCCAAATCGGGGAACCACTATAAATTGCTTGTGTCCTTTCTGTGCTGTGTTGCTTTATTTTCTTGTGCATGTACGATTGTAATTCCGCAAAAATGCTGCAAGACAACTATTCCCCCCCCCCCATAGGTGAAGGTAGTTGACACTAAGTGGACTTTCAAGTGGTATCAGAGGCAGGTTACTCATCAAAAAGGTTTACACCTTGAGTAAGTTCCTGCCACTAGTGTCAAGAAGAAGGCAGACTTCTACTATGGACGGACTCAAGTACACAGGCAAGATCCCAGTGTGCACCAGGCTAAACTTTCCTATCTGGAAGGAAAGGATTAGGTTTTACATGGAAGCGGTCGATCCCCGACTCTTCATGATCATGGAGGAGGGACCTTATGTCCCCACTAAGGCCTCCACCATTGATCCTACCAAGCAAGTGCCAAAGAAAAATTCTGAAATGGACAAGGACGAGATGGTGTTGGTGGGACTTGACAAGAAGGCGCAGAACATTCTGGTCAGCGCGGTCAATGACTCAATGATGCAGAACTTCTGCAACTGCAGGACAGCAAAGGAAATCTGGCACTGCCTGATTATCCTAATGGAGGGCACTGATGAAGTGATGGATGATCGAAGATCCCTCCTGAACCAGAAATATGAGGCCTTCAGACAAGGGCCTAGGGAAGAGATCGGAGTCACCTTCGAGAACTTCCTCAAGATTGTCAATGCCCTCAAAGGATATGGAAGAGTGTTCACTGATGGTGAACTTAATGATAAATTCCTTAGGTCCCTTACTAAGGAATGTGACACAAAGATCTGCGCCATCCGAGAGTTTGGCAGACTTGCTGAAACAGACCCGCAAATTCTGTTTGGGAAGCTGATGTCCTATGAGCTTCAACTGAATACCAGGAAAGCAGAAGAAGAAGCAGAGAAGGCTGCAGCCAAGGAAAATACTGTGGCCCTAAAAGCCATTCACTCCAGGAAGGGCAAGGGTGCGGTTTCATACCGTGCCGGGAAAAAAGATGAGGAGGACTCCGAGTCATACTCCTCCAGCTCAGAGTTGTCTGAGGAAGATTTCTCATTCATCACCCGAGAATTCAAGAAGTTCCTCAAGATGAGGAATCAAAGAAAGAGAGACGGCTCCTCCTCCATGCATCAGAAGAAAAATTATTCTTCTGACAGGTATGCTTCTAAACCGAACAAACATCGCTCCTCTGACATTATTTGTTTTGGATGCAATAAGCCAGGACACGTCGTGGCCGACTGCCACCAAGGCAAGAGAGAAAAGGGGAAGGGAGAGGAGCACAAGTCCTCTAGAGATAAGAAAAAAGAGAGGAGCTACATCGCCAAAAAGCCAAAGACACTGAGTGAGTCTGATTCCTCAGACTCCAGTGATGATGAGGAAGCCTACTTTGGGCTGGTGGGTCGCTCCGACTCAGAAGGAGAATGCCCCCCATTTACTGGGAAGGTAAAAGCTCACACCCCTCTCTCCGACTCTGAATCTGATCCTGAGTCTCAGGATGATGACCCTGAGGATAGCCTTTCGGCCCGTGAAGCTGAGCTCCTCGAGAAGTATGAGCTTCTGCTCAACACTTTCAAGGAGTGCCGTAAGAGATTGAAGGATGAGAAAAAGGAAGTGAAATTCCTTAAGGGTGAGACTGTCTCCCTAAGGGAAGAGATCACCAGTTTGATCTCTCTCCGACAGGAGCACCTAGACCTGACTTCAAAGCATTCAGAGTCTCTTAAGCTCCTTGATCTTAAGCAGGAGGAAGTCGACAAGTTGGAAGAACAACTTGCGGCAGAAAGGAAGATCGTCAAGAGCTTATCTATGCCAAAAACAGTTCTTCCATTAGTTGATAGCTTCTCTGCTCAGGCCAAAGAAGCTGTCTTGGGGCATGTAGGGGTATCTGGTTCCTCATGCAGGAGAAACAGGAACCAGAGAAAGAATAAAGCCGCCAAGAAGGCCTCTGCTGCTGAAAAGGGAAAGGCCCCACTCAGTCCTGTTGCGTTTAGAAAGCCTAGCTTTCCCTGCAACCAACATGACTTTGAGTCAACCTTTGGTCATCATTTCCGGCCCTCGGTTGCAAAGCCAAAGAGCCGATATGATGGTTGGTCTTTTCCCCGCAACTTCGGTGAGAGTGTCTTCAAGGCACCTTATGAGGAAATCCACATGGGAAATTATGGTCAATTCTCTAGCGGCCATAATAGAAAGCAGACACCAAAAGCCAAGCCTGTTATACTGAAGGAACAGAAGGTGAAGAAGTCATGTGACTGCAATCACTATGATGCCTCCACCTCCAGATCCAAGGCCCCGGCTGTACCCACCATTCCCAGGGTAAAGCAGGAGCCTAGGAAGAGGTACAACAGATTTGACTGTTGGTGTTGTGTCAAAGTCGGTCACTTTGTCGTGGATTGTTGGTTTAATCCAAGGTATAACGAGACTCCTTATGTTAGCAATGCGAGGCCGACCACTCGTAGGGTTAACCACCCGAGGTGGAGTATGCTAACCAAGAATCTAGGACCCAAGTTCGATTGGGTTCCTAAGGGAAATTAATTTTGTTTTGCAGGAATGTCCAAAGGCCACCAAAACTCCAATATGGTACTTGGACAGTGGATGCTCCCGGCATATGACTCGGACAAGAAGCCTGCTGCGTGATTACACTCCAGTCGAGAATGGACCCAAAGTCATCTTTAGGGGGGTCAGATCGAGGAGTCACCAGAGGTTACGGTATGATTTCCAACGATATAATCTCTATCACCGACGTGGCATATGTTGAAGGGTTAAACCACAACCTGATCAGTGTAAGTCAGTTATGTGATAAAGGTTATGACGTTAAGTTCTGCAAGGATAAATGCCTGATAATATCATGTGCCTCTTCTGAGACGGTGTTAACAGGCATTAGGAGCAGAAATATCTTCTGCTTAGATTTTATTAGCTTAGATTCATCTACCCCCGTATGCCTAGTAGCAAAAGGCAGTGCATCTCTTTGTGAACAATGACACAAGAGATTGACACATATTAATTACAAGACAATTAATATGCTATTTTTCAAAGATTTAGTAAGGGATGCTCCCGTTATCAAGTGCATCAAAGATAGCCCCTGTCCTGCATGCTAGATGGGCAAACAGACTCGGGCTACCTTTAAGAGCATTGCAGACAAAGACTCTTCCCGATGTCTTTATCTTTTGCATATGGACTTGTTTGGTCCAATGCAAGTTCATAGCTTGGGAGGCAAGTCCTTTACGCTAGTGATAGTTGATGATCACTCTCGGTTTACATGGGTGTTCTTCTTAAAACAAAAGTCAGATACGTTTGACATCTTCACTAGTTTTGTCAAGCAGGTCAGAACGAATTTAACTGCTCAGTGGTCAAAATCAGAAGTGACCATGGAATAGAATTCGAATCTGCTGCTATGACAGATTTTTGTGAAGAACAAGGTATCTTTCATGAGTTTTCCTCCCCGCGCACTTCTCAGCAAAATGGAGTTGCGGAGAGGAGAAATAGAACTCTCATTGAAGCTTGCACGACAATGTTGAAAGACGCTTCTCTCCCAGAATACTTCTGGGCAGAGGCGGTCAATACGGCTTGTCATGTACAAAACCTAGCATTGATCAACAAGAATCATCGTAAGACGCCTTATGAGCTACTGAGAGGCAGGAAACCAACCATGTCCTACTTAAGGATCTTTGGTTGCAAATGCTACGTACTCAATAACGGGAAGTACCCGCGTACTAAATTTGGTGAAAAATGCTTCGAAGGAATATTCATGGGCAATAGTACCCACAGTCGGGCATATAGGGTCTTCAATAAGAAAACCCTAGTGGTAGAAGAATCAATTAATGTTGTATTTGATGAAGGAAGCTTGCTTAACAACAATTCTTCCAGCGGTATTCTTGAAGATGCAGGTGCACGACTTGAACAGCTGAGTCTCGATGAGACCGCTAAAGATGAAACTCCTAAGTATGTCAAAGTCTCCACCTCAACGTCAACTGGGAATGTTGAAGATCAAAATGGAGCAAATCTCTTAGAAGAAGGAGAAGCCCAAGAAGTAGTCGAAGTTCCTGACGCCAGACTTCTAGAGCTCCAGCACGTGAGGGATCATCCTAGAGAACAGATCATCGGAGATCCTCGTGACGGTGTCAGAACTCGAAGAGGTACTATTAACGAGATTTTGCATCTTAGCTTCCTGTCACAGGTTGAGCCAAAGAAGTTCGACGAGGCGAACAAAGATGCGACATGGATTTTGGCCATGCAAGATGAACTGCATCAATTTGAACGATGCAACGTTTGGACGCTTGTTCCCAGACCACAAAAGCAAAATGTGATTGACACCAAGTGGATCTTCAGAAACAAACTGGATGAACATGGTTTCATCATAAAGAACAAGGCCAGGCTGGTGGCTCAAAGTTACAAACAGGAGGAGGGGATTGACTTCGACCAGACCTTTGCACCAGTGGCAAGGCTCGAGGCAATCAGATTGTTCCTGACGTATGCTTCGCACAAAGGATTCACAGTCTATCAAATGAATGTGAAATCAACATTCTTGAACGGAGACCTGAAAGAGGAAGTATACGTCGCTCAACCCCCAGGTTTTGTCAATCCTACTTATCCCAATCATGTATATTTTCTTAATAAAGCTCTATATGGTTTAAAACAAGCTCCACGAGCTTGGTATGAGACTTTATCTAGTTTTCTTCTTGAGAACAAGTTCTCTAGAGGTAAAATAGATAAGACATTGTTTCTCAGGGAAGTCAAAGGCAAGATTTTGCTGGTGCAAATCTATATCAATGACATTATATTCGGCTCAACGGACAACAATCTTTGCAAAAAGTTTTCTAAACTTATGCAAGGAAAGTTTGAAATGAGCAGTATGGGAGAGCTAAAGTATTTCTTGGGACTTCAAGTGAAACAGTCTGAGGATGGAATCTTCATCTCTCAGACGAAGTTCACAAATGAACTCCTCAAGAAATTCGGTATGGAGAATGCAACCTCTATGAGGACTCCAATGGGATCCACTATATCTCTGGATAAGGATGAGAAAGGTAAACCTTTCGATGAAACCAAATACAGAAGCATCATTGGATCCCTGCTCTACCTTACTGCCAGTAGACCAGATATCATGTTCTCCACATGTGTCTGTGCCTGATATCAGGTAAACACTAAGGAATCTCACTATGTCGCTGCAAAGCGAATTCTAAGATACCTTAAAGGTACTCCCAATCTTGGCTTGTGGTACCCGAGAAACAATGATGTCGAGCTAATAGGTTTTTTAGATACTGATTTTGCAGGGAGTAGGGATGACAGGAAAAGCACTTCTGGAACGTGTCAATTCCTCGGAAGAAGGCTTATCTCATGGAACAGCAAGAAGCAGAATTGTGTAGCAACCTCCACAGCAGAGTCTGAGTACATCTCGGCAGGCAGCTGTTGCGCACAACTCCTATGGATCAGAAACCAGTTAGCCGACTACGACCTTCAGTTCAAGGAAGTACCAATGTACTGCGACTCCTCCAGTGCAATTGCAATTGCCAACAATCCGGTATCGCACAGCAGAACGAAGCATATTGAAGTGCGCTACCACTTCATTCGGGAGCACGTGGAGAACAAGGACATCTCTCTCTGTTATGTCCCCACGGACAAGCAGATTGCAGATATTTTCACGAAGCCCTTAGACGAAGCCAAGTTCAGTCTTTTCAAAACTGAATTGGGGATGCTAAACTATGAGGAATGAAGACTACAGAAGCTTCAGGCTCGTGCATCTAGGGAGAGCCTCTGCCAGGAACTCAAGTGTGAGCACAGGTGCAAGAACTGAGGGGGAGCAAGGGGTCAAATGCAACAGACCCAGATTTGCAGAAACCGAAAAGGGGGAGATTACCCTCTCGGCTAAGGCTAAGGTGGATCAAAGTTAACTCTCACTCTCAAGAAATTGGTATTGGTAATGAATATCTCTCTCAACTCAATTTTAAGTTTATGATTTTCATTCTCATACGCTCTATTCACCTTAGCTTGTAGGGTTTAGGCTTCTTCAAATAGGGGGAGATTGTTGGGTATTGTATCCACAACGTACCTGATTTGAAGAAGCCCCTGAACAAGCTAAGATAAATAGACAATGTATTTGATGAAATCTTTTAAGTTGTGCTTGCAGTTATTCCTCGCTAAGTACACACCAATGTCAGGGTTCAGTAGGTCAATATACACGGGTCTGCGCGACGTAATCGCTCGTTGAGCAGATCAGTGTGTTGGCCTACGTGTACTCTCTCTATTGGACTGTACTTATTTTCAAGTACAGGGTTGTGATAATGCAAGAGCAGACAAGGAGCAAGGATGAGTCAAAGAGCAGCTCATGGGTGGAAAGACGAAAAATCGTCTAAGTATTAATCGACGAGAATCACCAAGTGATTCTCGCCAAATTGTCGAGAATCACTGGCTGATTCTCGCCGTCTCTATCCGGCTAAATCAGAGCGTGCAAATCTGTCGCTAAGTCAAAATCGTTGGGAATCACCAAGTGATTCGGCGAGAATCACTAGTGATTCTCGCCGAATCGTCGAGAATCACCTTCGATTCTCGCCGATTTTTACTTGGGCGATTTTCTGGAACCCGCTGGACCGGACTCAGCCGCTGGCGCTGTTTTGAACCGGGCTTGGGGTTTCTTGTTGGTGGGGCCCACAACGGTCATCTTGAAGACCTAATGTATAAATACACCTGTATTATTGAACAGTAGTGAGACACAAAGAAAATCGATCAAGAAATTTGAAAAGAAGAAGCCGCCAACCGATGTGACCTAGATCGCGAAACCTGCTCCGCCGTCGTCGCCGCTCGTGCCAGTTGATCGCCGGCTTTTGATCGTGGTTTCTTCCAGATCTCCCGGCGACAGAAGCTCAGCCAAGCACAGCGTCTCACGCGTCTAACCAGAGATCCTTTGTCTCTTGATTCGTTGATCGGGAAAACCTTCAGCTTTCGAATCGATCGAGACGATCGATCCTAGTATGACCGTTTGAAGACCTTGCTAGCTTTGCTACGAAGATTGAATCTCCAAAGAACAGCCGCAGCACTCTGTTGTCGCCGCCGATCCCGAGAACCAAGCCGCCGCCTGTAACGCCCCCGAATTTTTTCGGCAATTATTTAAGTCCTCGTTTGGCGTTACGTTGGCGCATTCCCGGCTCGTGCCGTTGTTAGAGTACCTCGTTAGGTGTTCTTAGAGTTTATAGCCTGTTGTGTGGTTTCCCCAGCTAGCCGACGTCCGTTTTTTTGGAGGCCCGGCTGAGCCTCTTAGGGAATCCCTGTACTCTGGCTTCAGGCGAGGTTTGCCCAAGTGTGTGGTCGTCGGAGGTTGTGTCCGACTTCGCCGATGTTTTCGTAGCCCGAGTGTTTAGCTACGGTGCGGATTTGTTCGGAATCCGAGAGCGTTAGTTTTCGCGCCTTTTCGACGGTCGCTAGTTAGCGAGCCGTCATATGTGCGAGCATATTTTCATGTTTGTGCATTTAGGGCATAGCGCGTGTTGTAGACATGCAAGGTTTTAATAAATTGCGTGTGCGTGCCTGCGATCATGTGTTAATGTGTATGTATAAATATATATATATATATGTGTATTTATGTGTATGTATAAATACATATGTATGTGTGTGGTGTGTATATATATAAATATAGGAATATAAATGAATAAGTATATATATATATATATATATATATATATATATATATATATATATATATATATATATATATATATATATATATATATATATATATATATACCGGTTTTAGGTTTAGGATTCCCCCAAAACTCATCCGTCGGCTGCCTGGAACCCGAGCGGAAGAAAGAAGACAGGCGGAAGCCCCGACACCGCTCCGACCGCCGTTCGCCGCCCTTTTTCCACCGGAAATCTTCGTTTGAGACCGGATCCGAACTCCTCTAGGCTAGATCTTCGTTCTGAGGTAACTAATTTGGGATTTCACCATTTTTTTTTCCGATCGGTGTTGGAGTCCTCGTTCTTTTTTTCCCTTGCTTTGATCGCCCAGTTTGTTTTCAGTTTCCTTGGCTATTGTGGTTTGCGGCCG
Organism: Platanthera guangdongensis; assembly: GCA_039583875.1. Taxonomy (NCBI): domain Eukaryota; kingdom Viridiplantae; phylum Streptophyta; class Magnoliopsida; order Asparagales; family Orchidaceae; genus Platanthera; species Platanthera guangdongensis. The sequence goes on along the minus strand of CM077154.1, from coordinate 84,609,725 downwards.
ATCAGTTTGGGAGGAGGATTGCTAGCCAAATTTCTTCAAAAAAAAACTAGGCAAGTGTGCCCTTCTCCCTTGCCAAAGAAATTCTAGGTTTGATCTTGATATGCTTAAATTATGAACTAGCTCCGTAAGGATTTAATTATTCCAAATTTTGTGTAAAAAATTTTCTTGTTCAAAGGCCCTTGTTTGCTAAAGTTGCGGCCGGAATGAATTGTAGAGTGGTTGTTCCCTTCTTTTATGGGTGGGATCAGATTTGTATTTGTAGTTTCTTTTTGTTTATATACATATGGTTTTGATACAAAAAGTCGTTTTGATGTTCAACCACCGAGTTTCCCTATGGTTTAGGTTTCTTCAAAATAGTGCCCAAAGACTGACTAACATGTGCTGTTGACCAATCAAAGTCGAAATCTTTCACTGTGATTCTTTTTCTCTCATGAAAAAAAGGGTAGTTCATTTAATATTCCCCCTCCCAGTGCAGTAACTTGAGTCTGCCATTTATTCAATCTTCCACTGTGTTGAATCTGTTTGTCAGGCCAGGAAAAGAAAAATTGAATTTGTATAGGCTTCCGTTCTTGTTAAAAGAAGATATTGTCCGTTTCCAATTAAACTATAGCTTGTGGTTCCCTTTCATGGATGAGAACCAAGACTAACCCGTTTCATTATGAAGTTAATTACTTGCGTTAGCGTCAAAATTAATCATCGTTGTTAGTATCAAATTAATCGCGTGTGGATAGGTACCAAATTAATTATGTACGTCTTCGTATCAAATTAACTAGGCTTGTTCGGTGTCTAACCTATTCCCTTTATTAGGGTGACCAATTATTGGTGCATGTTTAGCAGAATGTCGAACTACTTCCATAATTATAGTGTTGCTCTGATTTCAACTTATTTATGTCAAATCACTGATCTGGGCAACTCGACGTTTGGCCGTCGGTTTGTACTTAGGGTTCTTAGGTGATGTGCTCTAGTTGGAATATGGTTGTGGTGATTTCTTGGTGGTTCATGGAACTACCAGTGAGGGTTTTGTTTTGAGTCACTTAGTGCTGGAGCAGGATGTGATTTTGAGGTGGGTCGGACCGATGCCGCCACCCTTGTTTTACTTCTTGTCTTATTAAGACAATGTGAGCTATTTGGTTGAGTTGGACCGATGCCACCACCACAGCACCTTGAGATGTTTAGGCCTGTGAGACGTGGTTGGACCGTTGCCACCAGTCTAGGCCCTTATTTCTGATTTTATTTTATCCATCTCCAGTACTAGGTGACTCTTTCTGCCCCAGCTTTATACTAGGATTTATTTATTTATCTTTGCTAATCCTTCCTGCAGAGGTTGGTGAGGCTTGTCTGCACCCGTGCACTTGGTGCACCCCTTTTTTACTCACTCTTGGCGAGTATTAATCCTTCGTTTGTTTACTTTAGCTCTTACCTGCTTCACTTTTTCCTTACTCTACTGTTTCATTTTCATGTATTTATTGCTTTGCTGAGGTGTTCTCTTCTTTGAATGCCTCAGGTTCAGGTTTATAGCCGACTGAGCGGCTAGGGTTCTTCTGGAGTTGCTAGTGTTGTAGCTGCTGCTGAGTTTCTATTCCTCTCCCCTGGGAGGTAGTTTTTTTTTTAGACTTGTAGTACAGATATACCTACTCACCAGTGGGTTCGTGTCAGTTGTTGGCGCCCACTGGTGGTTTCTCTTTTAGATGCTTTGTACTTTGCTTATACTGCTAGATTTCCTGTTTTGGAGTTTATTCAACTTGCTTCTGGGATGATTTATGTTAGGTTGCTAGTTACTTTAAAACCTATAAAAGAAAATAACTATTATATCAAAAATATAGACATCATGCTTTCCTTTCTAAAAAGCTTAATCACTATTTTCAAACCGCGTAAAAAGGGTATTTCCTATATATAATATATAAATTAAATCTAGGGTTTTGCATAGCCTTAGGCGTCCCCTGGGGACGCGTAAGCACTCTCTTAGGATGTTAAAAAAAATGAATAAAGTATTTTTCGCTACGTATAAGTATAATTTTGAAAGGGTGGACTAGTTGATCCACGAAGCCGAGGGATACGGCCTCAAAAATATAATTGGTTTTTCACATCATTCAAGTTTTGAACTTTCTTAGTCTTAGCAGTTAGTGGTTGCCTGAGCGTCGACAGTTATCCCCTGTCCGACGTGGCATCACAACGCGCGTTTTCTTCTACTCTGATACTTCTAAAATTTCGGAGAAAATGCGGGTTGTGATAGTTGGTATCAGAGGGAGGTTGCTTGACAAATTTGTCGGGCAACCTTTCCTTGTGAGTATTAGAAGTTTAGCATCATGTCATACACACACCGATATGTCATTGGCACGTCTTGGCTGAAGCACGAACACTACACTCATAGCATAACATGAAGTATACGGGACATATTATGTAGTATGGGATGCATAATATGTGTTCGTATATGGATCCACCATAGGAGGCAACATGTGAGGGTTATGTAGTATGAGATGCATAACCTCACCACATGAATGCGACTAGCACGTTTTCTTTTTCGTTGCATGAAAATGTTATGTAGTATGGGATGCATAACATTTTCATGTGTACGCCGCTCATAACATGCATTAGGGCCTTTTTAGAATGCATAGCACAATCATGCATAGCATAACATTGCATAAGCACAACGTGCCAAGCTAAAGACTTGCAGGATGACATATGTACACACATGGTTTTGAGTCAAAAAGAGATTATAAATTCATGCATGCTCGACTTAGGCACAAGAGTTAGTGTGATGGTGGTGAACCATCTTAGGTTAAGCATGACATTATTTCCCCTGTATAAATATATATTTACATATATAAAAAAAAACCCCCAGAGCAAGTTGGCAGTGAAAGCAAATACTTATGTAGGTTTGTGTGTACCTGTTGTTTTGTCCTAGTAGTTGAACTAGGTTCTGATGTTTGTTTGTTGATCTTTTTAGGATGGCGCCTAAGCGTAGAGTGGCGAGATCGACTCCCCAATCTGAGGGCGGGTCTTCTGGTACTCAAAGCGGTACAGTTATGGAAAGTCTGAGGCAGAGCAATGAGGCTCTATCGAGGCAGATGGTGGACGTTCAGTCTCAGATCCAGTCCCTGTTATCGGTGGTGGCAGGACTAGCCCCGAGAGCGCAGGACCCTGCTGCGGGTTTAGCTGTTCCCGCCCCTCCTGCACCTCCAGCCCCTTTGGTGCCTCCAGTGGTGGTGCCCCCGAAGATGGCTTTCATCTCTCAGTTCCAGCGACTGCGACCCCCTACCTACGACGGTAAGGCGGACTTCATGATATTGGATGATTGGCTGATTACCATAGAAGAAATGTTTCACTACTCTGGAGTGTCTGATGATCAGAAGGTGATGCTGGCCGCCTATCAGCTGAAGGGGTTAGCGAAGAGTTGGTGGATGAGGGAGAAGGAGGGAATGGTAGGAGGAAGCACTTGGGCTTCCTTCAAGGAGATCTTGATGCGGAAATTTCTACCGTCAGTGGAGCGAGACAGGCTGATGAATGATTTCTTGCATCTGAAGCAGCGGCAACTCTCAGTCAGCGAGTATGAGATTGAGTTCAGCAAACTCAGTCGCTTTGCCCCTAGTTTGGTGAGCTCAGAGGAGGATAGAGCAAAGCGTTTCCTCGGTGGCCTGCGGAGCGATGTGCAGCAGCTAGCGGTGGCTCATGGAGCAGTGAGTTATGCTGGGGCAGTGGAGGCCGCTTTGAAGGTAGAGGCCATCGAAAACGCGAAGCATAGAGGACAGCAGGCGAGGAATGAGAAGAGGAAAGCTGCTGAAGCAAAGAGCCCCCAAGTGCCTGGTGCTCCTTCGGGGAAGAGGAGTAAGGAGGTTTGTAGTTTTTGCGGCCGGTCGGGCCATCCTGCTGAGAGATGTTTCAAGAGGGCTGCGGCGCAGAAGGTGCATGTGCATGCTATACAGGATGCTCCCAGGCAGAATGCGGTGTGTACTTTGTGCAAGAAGGAGGGGCATGATGTTGCCCGTTGCTGGTTGAAGGACAAGGTCTGCTATCAGTGCGGACAGAAAGGTCATACCAAGGCCCGATGCCCGCAGCTCCAGTCTGTGCACCGACCAGTTCCTCTTCAGGCGTTGCCACCGCCTCAGTCTATGGATAGAGGCAAAGGGAAGCTGAACGTGATATCTTCAGCGGAGGCTCAAACTTCGACGCAAGTCATTTCAGGTAAACCTTCTTGCTAGTCTTTTACTTTCATTGCAGTTTAGTTTGGCTTTTGTTTTCTGTATTGACTGTGCAATTCCCCGTTGATATTTATATAGGGAGTTTTAAGGTAAAGAACCGCTGGGCGCGCGTTCTCTTTGACTCAGGTGCTACCCACTCCTTTGTGGCTAGGGCCTTTGTAGAGCGGTGCCAGCTGGTTCTTGAACGTGTCGGTGATGCCTTTTGCGTCAAATTCCCCTCGGGTGATTCTGTGATATCAGATCAGGGCATTCTGGATTGTCCTATTATGTTGGGGGATTTCCCAGCCAAGGCGGATCTGAAGGTTATAGACTTGGAAGATTTCGACGTCATCCTGGGTATGGATTGGTTGTCCAGATACGATGTGGTGATCCAGTGCAGGGGTAAGCGCTTGGACTTCAAGAAGGACAACGGTCAGCCTGGGAGTATTTATGGCGATCCGTGTCAGGCCTCTCCGGCGATTTCTGCGGTATGTGCTCAGAGGCTATTCAGTTCTGATTGTTTTGCTTGCTTAGTCTCGGTGCTGGAGACTGTTAGTAGTGTGCCGCTGTTGGATGAGATTCCTGTTGTCCGTGAGTTTTCGGATGTGTTTCCTAGCGACCTTCCCGGTCTTCCCCCTGCCAGAGATGTCGAGTTCGTGATTGATTTGGAGCCGGGTACGCGTCCTATTGCTAAGGCGCCGTACCGGATGGCCCCGCGGGAGCTGGAGGAGCTGCGTACCCAGCTGGATGAGTTATTGGAGAAGGGTTTCATAAGGCAGAGCTCGTCGCCCTGGGGTGCACCCGTTCTTTTTGTGAAGAAGAAAGATGGTTCGATGCGCCTTTGCATCGACTATAGGGAGTTGAACAAAGTCACCATCAAGAACAGGTACCCCCTGCCCAGAATCGACGACTTATTCGATCAGTTATGTGGCAGTTTTGTGTTCTCCAAGATTGACCTTCGGTCAGGATATCATCAGCTCAGAATCCGGGAGTCGGACATTCCACGGACGGCTTTTCGATCGAGGCATGGACATTTCGAATTCCTAGTTATGTCTTTCGGGTTGACCAACGCGCCATCAGCATTCATGGACATGATGAACCGGGTGTTCAAGGATTTTCTGGACAAGTTTGTGGTCGTATTCATAGACGACGTTCTGATTTACTCACGGAATGCTGCGGAGCATGATCAGCACTTGCGGTTGGTGTTATCTGTCTTGAGAGATCATCAGTTGTACGCCAAGTTGAGCAAATGTGAGTTCTGGTTGCCTCAGGTATCCTTCCTGGGTCATGTGGTGAACAAGGATGGCATTTCAGTGGACCCGGTGAAGATTTATGCAGTGATGGATTGGCTTAGGCCGAGCACACCCAAGGAGATTAGGAGCTTCTTGGGGTTGGCCGGCTATTATAGAAGGTTTGTTGAGGGCTTTTCTACCTTGGCAGCGCCCTTAACTAAGCTGACGCAGAAGCATGCAGCGTTCATCTGGAGCGAGCAGTGCGAGGAGGCCTTTCTGGAGCTAAAGAGGAGATTGTGCACTGCTCCTGTTTTGACATTGCCTACGGAGGGCAAGGACTATGATGTTTATGTGGATGCCTCGCATGTTGGGCTCGGAGGCGTGTTGATGCAAGAGGGGAAGGTGATCGCGTATGGGTCGCGGCAGTTGAAGACTCACGAGCGGAATTATCCTACGCATGACCTCGAGTTTGCGGCGGTGATCTTTGCGTTGAAGCTGTGGAGGCATCTACTTTATGGGGCTCAGTGCAAGATTTTCACAGATCATAAGAGCCTGAAGTATGTGTTTACTCAGAAGGAGCTGAATCTGCGCCAGCGTCGGTGGCTAGAGTTCGTGGCCGATTATGACGTGGAGATCCAGTACCATCCAGGCAAGGCCAATGTGGTGGCCGACGCCCTGAGCCGCAAGACAGGGAAGATCTTCAACCTCACGGCGGACCGTTTAGTGGAAGAGTTCCTGTTGATGGACATCTCTGTGGGATGCTGTGATTTGCAAAGCAGTTTGGCAGTGGCAGAGCCATCTTGGATTTCGCTCACCAGGTTGCACCAGAAGGATGATCCAGATTTGTTACATCTGTACCTCCGGGCTGAGAGAGGGGAGTTGCCGGATTTCTCCATCGACGATTCGGGTACCTTGAAGTACCGCGACAGGTTTTGCATCCCCGCGGTTGGAGACATCAGGAGCATGGTATGCAAAGAGGCTCATGGATCCAGTGTTGCTTACCACCCAGGATCCACGAAGATGTATCATGATTTGAAGCAGATCGCCTGGTGGCAAGGTATGAAAGGGGATATAGCTCGGTATGTTTCTGAATGTTACACTTGCAAGCGGGTGAAAGCCGATCATGGGAGGCCTGGTGGAAAGTTGACTCCCTTGGAAATCCCGACTTGGAAGTGGGAAAGTATCTCTATGGACTTCATAACGGGCTTACCAAGATCTCCAAGAGGATTTGACTCAGTTTGGGTGATCGTGGACCGATTGACGAAGTGTGCGCACTTCGTACCTTATAAGATCGACTACCCGATGAAGAAGATAGCAGAGCTGTATTTGAGTGAGGTCATCCGGTTGCATGGAGTTCCCGTGAGCATCATTTCAGACCGAGACTCCAGATTTACTTCCCGTTTCTGGAAGAGTTTGCAGGAGGGTTTGGGCACAGACTTGAGATATTCTACCGCTTACCACCCTCAGACAAATGGGCAGACCGAGAGGGTGAACCGCATTGTGGAGGATATGATCAGGTGCTACATTCTAGATCACGGTGGAGCGTGGGATGAGCGTTTGCGGCTCATGGAGTTTGCCTACAATAACAGTTACCAAGAGAGCTTGCAAATGGCTCCCTTCGAGGCATTGTATGGGAGGCGCTGCAGAACTCCGTTGTTTTGGACTGAGGCCGGTGAGAGGCCGTTGTTTGGTCCTGATGCTCTGGAGGAAATGGAGGTTGCTGTGAAGCTCATTCGGGAAAAGCTTCGGTTAGCTCAGGAGAGATATGAGAAAAACGCCAACCGGCGTAGGTCTGATTTGGAATTTTCGGTAGAGGATTTGGTTTTCTTAAAGGTGTCTCCGATGGTTGGAGTGAAGAGGTTCGGCAAGAACCGTAAGCTGGATCCGAGGTATGTGGGCCCATTCAGAATTTTGGAGCGTATTGGTGTGGCTGCATATAGGTTGGATCTACCCGCCAACTTCCCAGGCGTACATAATGTCTTTCACGTGAGCCAGCTGCGGAAGTGTGTGCGGAGCAGTGGGCAAGTCTTGGATGCCGTGCCCCAGTTGGAGCCCAACCTCTCGTATGTTGAGGTGCCGGTCCGCATCTTGGATACTCAGGACCGGGTGCTGCGATCAAAGTCTATCCCGATGGTGAAGGTTCTTTGGAAGAATCAAGATTTGGAAAGTGCGACTTGGGAGCTAGAGTCGGCTATGAGGGAGGCTTACCCTCGCCTGTTCTCCTGATTGTTGGGTATGTTTTATTTTTAGTAACTTTTATATTGTTACTTTCCTCTTTAGTAGTAGTAGTGTACGTAAAGTTTCGGGACGAAACTTTCTTTTAGGGGGAGTGACTGTAACGCCCCCGAATTTTTTCGGCAATTATTTAAGTCCTCGTTTGGCGTTACGTTGGCGCATTCCCGGCTCGTGCCGTTGTTAGAGTACCTCGTTAGGTGTTCTTAGAGTTTATAGCCTGTTGTGTGGTTTCCCCAGCTAGCCGGCGTCTGTTTTTTTGGAGGCCCGGCTGAGCCTCTTAGGGAATCCCTGTACTTTGGCTTCAGCCCAAGTGTGTGGTCGTCGGAGGTTGTGTCCGACTTCGCCGATGTTTTCGTAGCCCGAGTGTTTAGCTACGGTGCGGATTTGTTCGGAATCCGAGAGCGTTAGTTTTCGCGCCTTTTCGACGGTCGCTAGTTAGCGAGCCGTCATATGTGCGAGCATATTTTCATGTTTGCGCATTTAGGGCATAGCGCGTGTTGTAGACATGCAAGGTTTTAATAAATTGCGTGTGCGTGCCTGCGATCATGTGTTAATGTGTATGTATAAATATATATATATATATATATGTGTATTTATGTGTATGTATATATATATGTGTGTATTTATGTGTATGTATAAATACATATGTATGTGTGTGGTGTGTATATATATAAATATAGGAATATAAATGAATAAGTATATATATATATATATATATATATATATATATATATATATATATATATATATATATATATATATATATATATATATATATATATATATATATATATATATACCGGTTTTAGGTTTAGGATTCCCCCAAAACTCATCCGTCGGCTGCCTGGAACCCGAGCGGAAGAAAGAAGACAGGCGGAAGCCCCGACACCGCTCCGACCGCCGTTCGCCGCCCTTTTTCCACCGGAAATCTTCGTTTGAGACCGGATCCGAACTCCTCTATGCTAGATCTTCGTTCCGAGGTAACTAATTTGGGATTTCACCATTTTTTTTTCCGATCGGTGTTGGAGTCCTCGTTCTTTTTTCCCTTGCTTTGATCGCCCAGTTTGTTTTCAGTTTCCTTGGCTATTGTGGTTTGCGGCCGATCAGTTTGGGAGGAGGATTGCTAGCCAAATTTCTTCAAAAAAAAACTAGGCAAGTGTGCCCTTCTCCCTTGCCAAAGAAATTCTAGGTTTGATCTTGATATGCTTAAATTATGAACTAGCTCCGTAAGGATTTAATTATTCCAAATTTTGTGTAAAAAATTTTCTTGTTCAAAGGCCCTTGTTTGCTAAAGTTGCGGCCGGAATGAATTGTAGAGTGGTTGTTCCCTTCTTTTATGGGTGGGATCAGATTTGTATTTGTAGTTTCTTTTTGTTTATATACATATGGTTTTGATACAAAAAGTCATTTTGATGTTCAACCACCGAGTTTTCCTATGGTTTAGGTTTCTTCAAAATAGTGCCCAAAGACTGACTAACATGTGTTGTTGACCAATCAAAGTCGAAATCTTTCACTGTGATTCTTTTTCTCTCATGAAAAAAAAGGGTAGTTCATTTAATATTCCCCCTCCCAGTGCAGTAACTTGAGTCTGCCATTTATTCAATCTTCCACTGTGTTGAATCTGTTTGTCAGGCCAGGAAAAGAAAAATTGAATTTGTATAGGCTTCCGTTCTTGTTAAAAGAAGATATTGTCCGTTTCCAATTAAACTATAGCTTGTGGTTCCCTTTCATGGATGAGAACCAAGACTAACCCGTTTCATTATGAAGTTAATTGCTTGCGTTAGCGTCAAAATTAATCATCGTTGTTAGTATCAAATTAATCGCGTGTGGATAGGTACCAAATTAATTATGTACGTCTTCGTATCAAATTAACTAGGCTTGTTCGGTGTCTAACCTATTCCCTTTATTAGGGTGACCAATTATTGGTGCATGTTTAGCAGAATGTCGAACTACTTCCAAAATTATAGTGTTGCTCTGATTTCAACTTATTTATGTCAAATCACTGATCTGGGCAACTCGACGTTTGGCCGTTGGTTTGTACTTAGGGTTCTTAGGTGATGTGCTCTAGTTAGAATATGGTTGTGGTGATTTCTTGGTGGTTCATGGAACTACCAGTGAGGGTTTTGTTTTGAGTCACTTAGTGCTGGAGCAGGATGTGATTTTGAGGTGGGTCGAACTGATGCCGCCACCCTTGTTTTACTTCTTGTCTTATTAAGACAATGTGAGCTGTTTGGTTGAGTTTGACCGATGCCACCACCACAGCACCTTGAGATGTTTAGGCCTGTGAGACGTGGTTGGACCGTTGCCACCAGTCTAGGCCCTTATTTCTGATTTTCTTTTATCCATCTCCAGTACTAGGTGACTCTTTCTGCCCCAGCTTTATACTAGGATTTATTTATTTATCTTTGCTAATCCTTCCTGCAGAGGTTGGTGAGGCTTGTCTGCACCCGTGCACTTGGTGCACCCCTTTTTTACTCACTCTTGGCGAGTATTATTCCTTCGTTTGTTTACTTTAGCTCTTACCTGTTTCACTTTTTCCTTACTCTACTGTTTCATTTTCATGTATTTATTGCTTTGCTGAGGTGTTCTCTTTTTGAATGCCTCAGGTTCAGGTTTATAGCCGACTGAGCGGCTAGGGTTCTTCTGGAGTTGCTAGTGTTGTAGCTGCTGCTGAGTTTCTATTCCTCTCCCCTGGGAGGTAGTTTTTTTTTTAGACTTGTAGTACAGATATACCTACTCACCAGTGGGTTCGTGTCAGTTGTTGGCGCCCACTGGTGGTTTCTCTTTTAGATGCTTTGTACTTTGCTTATACTGCTAGATTTCCTGTTTTGGAGTTTATTCAACTTGCTTCTGGGATGATTTATGTTAGGTTGCTAGTTACTTTAAAACCTATAAAAGAAAATAACTATTATATCAAAAATATAGGCATCATGCTTTCCTTTCTAAAAAACTTAATCACTATTTTCAAACCGCATAAAAAGGTTATTTCCTATATATAATATATAAATTAAATCTAGGGTTTTGCATAGCCTTAGGCGTCCCCTGGGGACGCGTAAGCACTCTCTTAGGATGTTAAAAAAAAATGAATAAAGTATTTTCCGCTACGTATAAGTATAATTTTGAAAGGGTGGACTAGTTGATCCACGAAGCCGAGGGATACGACCTCAAAAATATAATTGGTTTTTCACATCATTCAAGTTTTGAACTTTCTTAGTCTTAGCAGTTAGTGGTTGCCTGAGTGTCGACAATTATCCCCTGTCCGACGTGGCATCACAACGCGCGTTTTCTTCTACTCTGATACTTCTAAAATTTCGGAGAAAATGCGGGTTGTGACACCGCCCTTCTTGCCGCCGCCCTTCTTGCCGCCGCCGGTTTCGGGAGAGATTCTCTCCAAGTGAGATCAAGGGTTGTGGACACTTCGTTGACTACAAGAACACGTCATCGAACGAAGAGGGACACCTTAGTCTTCATAAGTTGTTTGTATTTCGTATACAATCTATTTTCAATTTCTTGGTAAAGGAACATTGGTTCCTAGTTGTAAGGGTTGGGTGCAACCCGTGTTGTGGGAGTGGTGACTCCTACGTGTGGAAGGGTTCCTTCCGTTAGTGCAAGGATTGGATTTCAATCCTGTTGGTGAAGTGACCGAGTCGTCCCTAGTTGGGAGATAGGTCGCAGGGGGAAAGTGGATGTACCCAAATCGGGGAACCACTATAAATTGCTTGTGTCCTTTCTGTGCTGTGTTGCTTTATTTTCTTGTGCAGGTACGATTGTAATTCCGCAAAAATGCTGCAAGACACCTATTCCCCCCCCATAGGTGAAGGTAGTTGACACTAAGTGGACTTTCATATGTATATCATTGACAAGATTGATTTCCTCAAATCTATGACATTGTGGACAATAGACCCAATAATGTGCATCTGCTACAAGGAATACTTGGATGCTATGAAGAGGAAGCAGAACATTACAACATTAGAGGATAATTCAGAGGAGATAGAAGACGAGACAGACACAATAAATTTACGAGATGATTGAAGAGAAAGCACACATCTACTAGCTGTCTTAAAACTATATTTTTCTGTTTTGTTAAATTAATGAATATTGTATTTTTTCTTTATCTAAAATTAATAATGAAAATAATTTTTTTTTCCAATTAATGTAAATTGTAATTTGTAAATGTTATTTAATATTAATAAAATTGCATTTTTCTTGTCCATGTGTGCGATTTTTTTTATTAACATAAAAAAAATAATTAGAAAATTTTAATGTATTAATTTTTTTTAAAATAATTTAATAATTATAAATTTTTAAAATAATTTTTTTAATAAATAAAAGCCCGGCCCGGCCCGAAGGGCCGAATCAGGCCCCTTCCTGGGGCAGCGGCTCGAGCCCGGTTTAAGAAAAGCCCAGGCTCGGCCCGGTTGACTAAAACCCGGGCCCGTTGGGCCCGGTACCGGGCCGTCCCGATCGGGCTTTTTGCCCATGGCTACTCCTGCCTGTGCAAAGAGGGGTGAAAACGAAACCCCTTTATTTCAAAGTTGTGCCTCCCGGGCTGATCGGAAAACAGCGAGGCCTGTATTGATCTGCGCCAATCAGAAGGGAACAGGAGGCTGCTGAACAACAAAACATTTGCATTTTTTTTCATTTTCGGCTCCTCCCTCCTCATCCAAGCGCCACCCTCTAACATGCAACCGCCTTCAAATGAAAAACCACACCAAACATCTCTTTGATATACGATGCAGAAAAATCAGAATCACTTAACAAACAATAACACGAGGCGGTATAACTAATCCGATGATGACCATCTACATCTTCGAGGAGGTGTTATTCAGCATCACCGGTGGGAGAGAAAGTAAAGAGGGCTACACAATACAACTTCACCTAAATAAGAGCCATAACCCCTCTTATTTATATGAAAAAATAGAGCAAACTCAAAAAAACTAAAATACCACCAAATCAACTGAGGGCGCACATGTTATAGATTCGGGGAATTTGTCATCCAAGGACGCAACCAACCTCTCCGAGAAAGGTGAGTTTGGTAGAAATGAGAATTTTTAGGTTTGCGACGCGGACCCTAAACATGGTCCGGGTGAGATCTGACGTGCGATCACTGATCAGGCCGCCAGCGTAATTCGAGATAAAAAAAATAAAAAAAATGATATCGCGCCCGATTTTAAAAGGTGCGATATCCGGTCGATTTTTTATAGGAAAATAAGATTTTAAAATGACAATAAAAAATTCTAATTAACATTTTATAAAAAAAAATTGGCTGGTTAAAATAATTGTTTGGGGGGGGGGGGGGGGGGGGGGCGATGGACCTTCCTTCCAAAATTTTTTTTGAAGATATTGTCACCTCCGGGTAGTCGTGTCCAAAAAGCCCGACCGGGCTGTTCTTCGATCGGGCCGGGTTTCGACCGGGCCAGGCTTGGATCGGGACGGCCGGGCCTGGGATTTTTGCCAACCGAGCTCGGGCTCCTTCTCAAAGAGGGGCCCGATAAGGCCCTTCAGGCAGGTCCGGCCCCGGCCTGGGCCGGGCCGGCTTGATTTCCCAACAGGTGGGATTAAAATCCCGCCTGGATTAAAATCCCTCCTAGATAGGCGGAATTAAAATCCCGCCTAATCAAATTTTAATTCCGCCTAACCTGGTGCCGGGCCCAGGCTAGGCCTAGTGCCCGTGCTTTGCCTGGCCCGGGCACCAGTTAATATGGGGGCCCGGTAAAGCCCCCATGCCCGGCCATGGCCCGGGCCGGGCCTAGCCGGACTTTTTTCGGGCCGGGCCTGATCGGGCTTTCCAGGTCCAGACTTTTTGTACACGACTACCTCCGGGGACAACAAAAAGAAAACCGAGAGAGTCGCCGCATTTGAGGAGTTGGTGCAAAACAAGACACCGATATACATGCATAAAAGTGTGTAAGACCATGCATGTAAATTTGCTTTGTTGAATTTTGTGAAGTGGAAGTGGTTGACGGGACAGTCCGGGCGGCCTGGGCGGACAGCTTTGGCGGACTAGGCGGACTGGGCGGACTGTGATGTGCGGCCTGGTGGAAGGTCTAGTGGGAAGCCGGCTGTCTTCTGAGCGGGTTGTTGCATGGAGTCCGCGGACTATGCGGCCTGGTTTCTACGGATAGGGCGTTTGCTGATTGGCTTTGCCAAGGAGCGGCCTGAGTGGATAGAGGCTTGCGGACTGGTGCTTTGCTCAGTGGCCGTGGTGCAAGCTTGTGCTATTTGGCGGTTTGGCTCGTGTCCGCGGGATGCTTGCGGACTGGTGTGTCCGCGGTATTGGCTGTTGCGGACTGGGCTTAGAGCTTGGCTGAGGCCTTGTCGAGCTCTGGTGGCACAGCAGGTGCTTTGCTGTGGAGGTCTTTGGCGGTCTGGATTATGGAGTCTGGAAGATGGCTGCTGCGATGGGGCAGGAGTGCGAGGTGCTTGCGGACTGCTGGCGGTCTGTGCTAAGGTGTTTGGCGGACGGGAGTTTGTGTCCGCCATGCTCGCATTGGCCTTTGATGGTTTTGGCCTTGGTCACACTCTGTTCCAAGATCATGGTGTCCGTCGTATCCTCCAAGTCCGCTGTGACCGGGCGGACTGTTGCTGTCTGCCTTTGGTCGTGGGCTTGTGACGGATTGAGGCTTGAGTCTTGCGGACTGCCTCGGGTTGGTGCGGACAGCCATTGAGGGGGTTGCTGTCCTGCAGTAGTCGGAAGCTTTGCGGGCTGATGCCTTGTCCGCATAGCTTGGGCGGACTGGAGAGGGTTCGCCAATGTTACCTAGCTCCTGGCGGTTTTCCTTGGTATCCGGCTAAGTCCTTGCGGACGCGGCGGACAGTGTTTTTGCTATCGCGCGGGCTAGGGCGGTGTCGCTATCTCTAAGGCGGTGACCACACTCCTCACCTCACCTATAAATAGGACCCCCCTGGCAGGTCTACAGTAACTTGAGTGAACAGTAAGTTGGGTTGGACAAGGAGCTGCGGTCTGAGTTTGTCTGTCCGCACGGTTTGATTCAGTGCTGACGTTTGCTGTGTGCAGGTCGCGCGGGTAGCTTCAAGGAGCCAGTAGTTTGGCTTTGACTTCGGTCAAGTACTTGGAAGTGTGCGGTCTCTGCGGATTCAGCAGGAGGTCGCTCTGCGGCTTGTCAGCTCTGTTTCAGCTTTGCCAGCTTCAATAACCTGTCCGCCGGCTTCAGGCGGGTAGGGGGTGTTCCTCAGTTCAGCTTCAGCAGGAGACGAATAACGGTGTGTCCGCGCGGCCTCGTGGCTTCGGCGGACTCCGTGGCTATTCGGCCGATTGCAGCTAAGTTCGGGCGTTCTCAGCGGACTCGGCGACCTCGGCGACCTCGGCGGTCTCGGCGGACTCCGGTGCTGTCCGCCCGGTTTGTTTTTTGGTGCTTTCTGTTTACAGCTGTTATACTAGCGAAATCATATCTCGCTATGTATGCCTCGGATTGTAAAGAAGTGAATGAATAAAGACCTGCTTGTGCTTCCATTGTTTGTTGGGTTTAACCTTTGTTCCTCGGTTTTCCGCTGGTTCAACGTGAGAACTGGGTAGTTCTGAAGATATTAATTTGGCGTTTGGGCTATCTTGCTGACCACGTTGAGAAAATTTAACATGGTATCAGAGGGAGGTTCAGTTGCGTGAGCGGAAGTCAGCCAGTGTTGTTACTCAGTGATTGAGTGGTGATCAACCTGTGTTGTTGCTTGGAGCTTCTGAAAGGTTGCCAACAGGTGTTGCAATGGAAGGGAGCTTTGCAAGAGGTCTGGGCATTGAACTCTTAACGCCGACTAACTTCAAGAAGTGGAAGTCGTGCATGAAGAGTTATCTTCTTGGCGAGGAGTTGTGGGAAGTCGTCGGTGGTGACGACAGGCAGGAAGTCACGGCTGCGTTCGGTACTGCTGAGCAGGTTAGGCTTTGGAGAAGAACAAATGCTAAGGCAGAGTTCATTCTGAAGAGAGCCGTGTCTCCGGAACTGTTTGATCACATCGTTGGATGTGAGTCGGCTGTTGATATTTGGACAACCATTGATGAGTTGTTCAATAGGAAGAATGTGACACGGCTTCAGTTCCTGGAGAATGAGTTGGCTATGGCAACTCAGGGAGACCTTTCCATCTCCAAGTACTTCTTAAAGATGAAGAGCTTGTGTGCTGAGCTGTCGGCATTGGATCCTGATGAGCCTATCTCTGAGGCAAAGATGAAAAAGCACATTATCCGCGGCTTGCGGAAGGAGTATGTGGCCTTTGTTACATCTGTTCAAGGGTGGGCTACTCAGCCATCTTTGCTGGAGCTGGAGAATCTGCTTGCCTCGCAGGAGAGCTTAGCAAGGCAGATGGCTGGAGTGAACCTGAATCAGGAAGGCAACGAAGCTCTCTTCTCAGGCAAGAAGAAAGGATGGGAAGAGAAGAAGAAGAAGAAGGTGCAGGTCGTTGGTGAGAAGGAGACTTCAACTTCATATCTGCCGGAGAGGAGCAATGCTCCTAAGGACTGGAAGAAGAACCTGAAGTGCTACCGGTGTCATCAGCGAGGGCACTTCAAGCGGGACTGCAAGGTCAAACTGCAGCCTGGGCATGCTGCAGGAAAGGAGGAAGCTTGCTCAAGAAGTGAAGAAGCAGAATGGGGCGGAGCTTTCATGATGGGCACTTGTGTCCGGGCCTTGTCTGCTGAGGACTTCAATGGCGAGTGGATCGTGGACTCCAGGTGTGGTCATCACCTCACCGGAGACAAGCCGAAGTTAACCTCCATGCAGACTTACTCAGTTAATGAAGCTATTATCGCTGCTGATAATACTGTTTATGCAGTAGAGAAAGAGGGGGTCGTGTCTTTGGGTAGTGATCAGGGGCCACTCACGTTAAGGAGTGTGTATCACGTGTCGGGCATGAAGAAAAACCTCTTCTCGGTGACCAATGCGGTGGACGCTGGTTATCACGTTCTGTTTGGGCCAACAGACGTGAGGTTCCTTCGCAACGTATCGGCGGTGAAGGCTGATGTTGCTCATGTAGGGAGGAGGGTGAAGAACTTGTTTGTTCTTGCCACCAATTCCTATGTTGATAGGATGAGGGCCAATGATAGCGCTGCTATCTGGCATGAGAGGTTGGGGCATGTTGGCATGGACAAGCTGAAGGCGATAGCGAGTAGAAGTCTGGTGAAGGGGTTGCCGAAGTTGTCCTCCTTTGGTGATGGGCATGTTTGCGCGGGCTGTCAATACGGTAAGACACATCGCCTTCCGTTTGATAAATCACAAATAAGGAGCAAGAAACCATTGGAGTGCATTCATGGCGACTTGATGGGACCGACGGTTACTGCCAGCCTTGGTGGAAGCAGATACATGTTTGTCTTGGTTGATGACTACTCAAGGTATACTTTGGTGTACTTCTTAAAGGAGAAGTCAGAAGCCTTCCGTTTGTTTGTGGAGTTTAAGGAGTTGGTAGAAGGCTGGCTTGGCTTGCGAATTAAGAAGCTTAGAACTGATAACGGGGGTGAATTTGTTTCCTCCGAGTTTTCTAACTTCTGCAGAAAGCACGGGATCCAACGAGAGCTTACTTGTGCTCACACTCCACAACAAAATGGGGTGGCGGAGCGGAAGATCCGTCATCTGACGGAGACCTGCAAATGCTGGCCTCATGCGAAAGATATCCCAAGGTCCTTTTGGGCGGAGGGGATGTCTTGTGCTGCTTACGTCATCAACCGGATGCCACTCAGCCCTATCAACATGAAGACTCCTGTTGAGCTGTTGCTGAAGGAGAAGCCGAGTGTTGGACACCTTCGGGTGTTCGGTTCAACTTGCTACGTGCATGTCCCAGATGCTTCACGGACAAAGCTGGATGCGAAGGCAAGGAAGATTGTCTTTGTTGGCTACGATGAGCGGAAGAAGGGATGGAAATGCATGGACCCTGTGACGAAGAAGTTCGTGGTGTCAAGAGATTGTCTTTGACGAGCTGACGTCATATGGAGGTGGCTCGGTTGAGCTAACCGGAAGTAGCAAAGTTGATGAAGCACCGGTGGCGGCTGCTGAAGGCTTGGAAGAGGAGCTTGCTGTTTCACCAGCAGCTCCTGTTGCTTCTAACTCCGAGGCTGAGCCTTCTGGCTCAGGAAGCAAGGGGAGCACTGCTCAATGCTTTCCCCAGGTAGGAGTGGAGCCTGAAGAAGCAACGGAAGCAGTGAGCAAGGAGCCGACCCTTCGGAGATCGAAGAGGGTGGTTAAGCCACCGGTTCGGTATTGTGATGGAAATGCAGTGAGCTTTGTCTCCTGCTTCTTTGCAGGTCCTCTGGATGAGCGAGAGCCTGCAAACTTCAACGAGGCCACTGGAGTGAAGGAGTGGGAAGGTGCCATGAAAGAAGAGATTGATGCTCTGAAGAAGAATGAAACCTGGGACCTTGTGCCCAAGGTTGATGACATTACTCCGGTTACTTGCAAGTGGGTGTACAAGTTGAAGAAGAAGGCTGATGGGAGCATTGATCGGTTCAAGGCTCGCCTGGTCGCTAGAGGATTCTCACAGCAGTATGGAGAAGACTATGAGGAGACATTCAGTCCAGTTGCGAAGATGACTTCAGTAAGAGTGGTGATCGCCTTGGCTGCTAGCAATGGATGGAGGTTGTGGCAACTCGATGTGAAGAATGTCTTTCTTTACGGAGAGATTGACAAGGATATCTTCATGGATCAGCCGCTTGGTTTTGTCTCTGAAAAGCATCCGGACTATATCTGTAAACTCAGGAAGGCTCTCTATGGGTTGAAGCAAGCTCCTATAGCGTGGTATGGGAAGATTGTAGAGTACTTGCAATTCTGTGGATACCTTGCGTCCAACTCGGATTCAAGCTTGTTCGTCAAGAAGAAGGGGAAGCTACAAGTCTTGGTCCTACTGTATGTGGATGACATGATCATCACAGGGAATTCGGAGGGGGAAGTAGCAAGGCTCAGGGCAGAGCTTGCTATACGCTTCGAGATGAAAAACTTGGGAGAGTTGCATCACTTTCTTGGTCTTGAAGTGGAGAGGAAGGTGTGCGGGGTTCTCATCTGCCAGAAAGGGTATGCTGATCGCATTGTGAAGCGGTTCGGCATGGGCGAAGGGAAGAAGTGCTCTACTCCACTGGAACCTGGGCTGAAACTTCGACGAGATGAGGGAAGGGTTCTTCATGATCCCTTGGTGTTCAGGGCTATTGTTGGGAGCTTGATTTACTTGACGATTACAAGGCCAGATATTGCTTATGCTGTTGGCCGAGTAAGTCGGTATATGGCTGAACCAAGGCAATCTCATCTAGTGACGGCAAAGGGTATTCTGAAGTATGTCAAGTCTTCTTCTGACATGAGACTCCTCTATAGAAGGGACTCGGAGTTTGCGTTGCTCGGGTATACAGATGCTGACTATGGCGGTGATTCAGATGATCGGAGGTCTACTTCAGGTTATGTGTTCACTTGCGGTTCAGCTAGCATCTCGTGGTGTAGCAAGAAGCAGGACTCGGTGTCGGTGTCAACCACGGAGGCAGAGTATAAGGCTTCGGCCTTGGCTGCTCGGGAAGCCGTTTGGTTGAGGAGACATATAGAGGATGTTCATGAAGAAGTGCAAGAGCCTACTTTACTCCGGGGTGACAATGAGAGTGCTCTCAAGCTGGTAAACAATCCAGTGTGTCACGCCAGGACCAAGCATATAGAGATTGATCACCACTTCATCAGGGAGAAGGTGTTGGAAGGGTCTCTACTGGTCGGGCATGTTCGGAGTGAAGATAATCTTGCTGACATCTTCACCAAGCCACTGTCGAAGGGGCCCTTTGAGCGCTTGCGCAGCTTGCTGGGCTTGGTCACCACTTCCCACTTCAAGGGGGAGTGTTGAATTTTGTGAAGTGGAAGTGGTTGACAGGACAGTCTGGGCGGCCTGGGCGGACAGCTTTGGCGGACTAGGCGGACTGGGCGGACTGTGATGTGCGGCCTGGTGGAAGGTCTAGTGGGAAGCCGGCTATCTTCTGAGCGGGTTGTTGCATGGAGTCCGCGGACTATGCTGTCTGGTTTCTGCGGATAGGGCGTTTGCTGATTGGCTTTGCCAAGGAGCGGCCTGAGCGGATAGAGGCTTGCGGACTGGTGCTTTGCTCAGTGGTCGTGGTGCAATCTTGTGCTGTTTGGCGGTTTGGCTCGTGTCCGCGGGATGCTCGCGGACTTGTGTGTCCGCAGTATGGGCTGTTCCGGACTGGGCTTAGAGCTTGGCTGAGGCCTTGTCGAGCTCTGGTGGCACAGCAGGTGCTTTGCTGTGGAGGTCTTTGGTGGACTGGATTATGGAGTCCGGGAGATGGCTGCTGCGATGGGGCAGGAGTGCGAGGTGCTTGTGGACTGCTGGAGGTCTGTGCTAAGGTGTTTGGCGGACGGGAGTTTGTGTCCGCCATGCTCGCATTGGCCTTTGATGGTTTTGGCCTTGGTCACACTCTGTGCCAAGATCATGGTGTCCGCCGTATCCGCCAAGTCCGTTGTGACCGGGCGGACTGTTGCTGTCTGCCTTTGGTCGTGGGCTTGTGACGGATTGAGGCTTGAGTCTTGCAGACTGCCTCGGGTTGGTGCGGAAAGCCATTGAGGGGGTTGCTGTCCTGCAGTAGTCAGAAGCTTTGCGGGCTGATGCCTTGTCTGCATAGCTTGGGCGGACTGGAGAGGGTTCGCCAATGTTGCCTAGCTCCTGGCGGTTTTCCTTGGTATCCGGCTAAGTCCTCACGGATGCGGCGGACGATGTTTTTGCTATCGCGCGGGCTAGGGCGGTGTCGCTATCTCTAGGTCGGTGACCACACTCCTCACCTCGCCTATAAATAGGACCCCCCTGACAGGTCTACAGTAACTTGAGTGAACAGTAAGTTGGGTTGGACAAGAAGCTGCAGTCTGAGTTTGTCTGTCCGCACGGTTTGATTCAGTGCTGACGTTTGCTGTGTGCAGGTCGCGCGGGTAGCTTCAAGGAGCCAGGAGTTTGGCTTTGACTTCGGTCAAGTACTTGGAAGTGTGAGGTCTCTGTGGATTCAGCAGGAGGTCGCTCTGCGACTTGTCAGCTCTGTTTCAGCTTTGTCAGCTTCAATAACCTGTCCGCCGGCTTCAGGCGGGTAGGGGGTGTTCCTTAGTTCAGCTTTAGCAGGAGACGAATAACGGTGTGTCCGCGCGGCCTCGCGGCTTCGGCGGACTCTGTGGCTATTCGGCGGATTGCAGCTAAGTTCGGGCGATCTCAGCGGACTCGGCGACCTCGGCGACCTCGGCGGTCTCGGCGGACTCCGGTGCTGTCCGCCCGGTTTGTTTTTTGGTGCTTTCTGTTTACAGCTGTTATACTAGCGAAATCATGTCTCGCTATGTATGCCTCAGATTGTAAAGAAGTGAATGAATAAAGACCTGTTTGTGCTTCCATTGTTTGTTGGGTTTAACCTTTGTTCCTCGGTTTTCCGCTGCTTCAACGTGAGAACTGGGTAGTTCCGAAGATATTAATTTGGCGTTTGGGTATCTTGCTGACCACGTTGAGAAAATTTAACATGCTTGACTTTAAGATATATGTTTTGTTCAAATTTTATATCTATATCTATACTATATACAAAGAAATTCTCTTGCCTTACTACGTAATCATGTTATAACATCAAAGCAATCATAGTCGTTCATTATATTGAGTATAGTTTTTTTAAAAAAAAAAGAATGGCCTTGGCATTTAATCCCCCAAACAAAATTTATATAATAAACACAACTTTATGATATACATTGGTATACAAATATATACATACTAAAATTTTAAATTGTAATTAATATAATTTCATAATATTACGAGTGACGTTATGCGAGAGAACATCATGCCGCCACGACAGTATCCCAATCACGACGGTGTCGCGGGGCGGTTTCTCTCGCACCCCCCAGAGTTCAGTACTGTAGATTGAATGGAGGGAGCGTCGTCGCCCCGTGATACCGTCGTGATCACGATACGGTCTCAGCAGCATGGGGTTCCGCTCAGCACTGTCACTCATTTGATAAAATAAAGTTTTTTTTACAGGATTGCTAAGTGGCTGAAGTATTAACGATGTGGGAGCATGAGAAGATCCAGGGCAGAACCGTGGGCCGAGGCGCTGCCTGTGTACATATAAAGGCGAAGTGAGGAAAAGGTGGATGTGTGTTTTGAGTTCCGCTGCACATTGAAGAGCCAAAAACCAGCTCCAATTGTTATTGCATTTCTAAGCAAGCCATAGTCACTAACCACACAGAGGTGTGTAGGGATGATTTATTAGCATTTAATTGTTAACTACCTACACACCCTGGAATTGTTAGCTTTTTAAATCGAAAATAAGTGGAAGATTAGATAGTTGTATTCGGAGACATGAATGCCTTCCAAAAGTAGGTGCGGGGAAACATCGTCGTTGTTAAAATTCAACAACCTGACACTTCTACCACGTTGAATTTTCTCCAGGTGGTCAACGAGATAGCCTGACGCCAAATTAATATTCTCAGAACTATCAAGATCACACCTTGATCACGCGGAAAATTCCCTGGAACCTGAAGTGAGCAGGAGTTATTTCAACCAAAGCCAGTCAACCAGCAAACACATGCAGCACAAGCGTCTTTATTGATTCACAGCTAACTTCTCTACACAACGAGACATACATGGCGAGACATGTTTCACCAAACAACCACTAAAGGGAAAGCAGAGACTACAACTACAAGACAAGAGAAATAAGCCGCGCGGACTCAAACACAAGCCGCCGGTCTACTGCTGTGGAGTCCGCTCAAACCGCCAGGTCGCCAGACCGCAACCCAAGCCGCGCGGTCTACCCCTTATTCCAATGCTTGCCCTAGCCGCCGGACTGCAATCCGCCTGACCGCGAGGTCGCCTAGCCGCCAGGCCGCACAAGCTGCAATGCCGAATAGAACAGTCTGCCTGAAACAAGCGACCTATTGAACCCCGAACCAAGTTGCCAAAGAGAAGACCGTCTGGTCGCTGTCCGCGACCTGCTGTTTACTGCCTGTTGCTTAACCGCAGAGTCCGCACTGTCCCTGACCGCAATCAGAGCCAAGTCCTGCCTTTCCAGCGCTATCCGCACAACCTGCACAGCATAACCCGGTCAACTTAATCAAACCGCGCGGACACAAAAGTTCAGTCCGCAGCAACAGTTGCGAGCTCAAGGTACTGTTCACTTACGCATGGGGTTACTATTCATGATATGACAGGGATCCTATTTATAGGCACGATGATGAGTGTGGTCACCACCCTAGCCGATAGGATTACCGCCACATCCTGCAGCAAGACTTCTACGCAGTTCGCGGAAACATACCAGTCCGCCGCACCTGTGCAAGATAGCCAGCCCGCCTAGCTTCTCCAAGGGCGGACTCCAATCGCCAGTACGCCTTGTCGCCAAAGGCCAAACCGCCAAGACATCACCAAGGCCGGACAACAACACCAGTCCGCCTTGTCGCCAAGTGCCAAGCCAGGACAGCCACAGCCGGACTCCGCAGCAACAGTCCGCCAATCCGCGGACACAGTACCAGCACGCATATCCGGAGCCCGCAGCCTCGCCACCAAGGCACCTGCCGGACTCAGCGGACACCCGGCTTCAGTCCGCACATCCTGAGCCCACGGCTGCCACAAAGGCACCTGCCGGACTCTGCGGACACTCGGCTTCAGTCCGCCCATACTGCAGACAGCTCTAGCCTACATATCCCTGCAGACATTCCAGTCCGCATAACTTGCAGACCTCCAGTCCGCATATCCCGCAGACTACACCAGTCCGTATACCCCAAGTCCATAGCCATGTAACCAAGACACTTACCGGACTCAGCGGACTCCAGCACCAGTCCACACACAGTTGCAGACACAACCTCCAGTCCGCTCATCCCCAAACTCACAACCAAGTCACATGCACTTCTGCCGAGCTCGGAGGACTGAGAAGCAGTCCGCACTCCACTACGTGATCTCCCCGGACTGAGCCAAACACGGACTTGGTTCAGACCCAACCAAGTCCACACCACTGGTCACAAGGGCCAGTCCGCACTGACTGGCGGTCTCCGCGGCTTCCACTTCTCGCTGCACCAGAGCAAGATCAAGGCAACTGCCAAACCGGTCTACCGAGCTCTAGTTCTTCAGTCCGCTTCATGCTGGACTCCACGGCTAGAGTTTCTATCTGTCCGGTTACTTCCTGGGATCCAACTGTCTGCTGAGCACAAGCTGGCCTAGCTAACCGCCACTGCTGTCCGCGTAGTCCACGGGAACAGACCGCCCAGGCCGCTACAGAACAAACCGTCTGCAACATCCCTGCTGACCTAGTAGTCCGCCAACCATGTCTGTGTCGTCCGCGCGGATAGGTCCAAGTGATCCATTCACCCACTTTCACTCCACAAATTTCAACACTCCCCCTTGAAGTGAGAAGTGGTGAATAACTCCAGCAGCTCCCGTAACCTTGCACCTGATCCCTCCGATAGCATCTACGAAGAAATGTCCAAGACATAGTCCTCGCCCCGCATATCATGGACCATGAGGAAGCCCTCCAGCATCTTCCAAAAAGAGTCATGCTTCCCTTTGCCTTCTTCTTCAGCTTCAACCTCCACTCATGCATCACAGGAGTATCACCAACTACCTTGGGCACAAAAACCCAAGTCTCGTTACCTCTGAGAGAAGTCACCTCTTCAGCCTTGGTGTCAACCACCTACTTGATTCCAGTGGGGTCATCACAGCCAGAAGATACTTGCTCAACCTGAGGGTTAGCCAGGAAACATGAGATCAAACCCGCCGTGTTCCCTTCATTGTATCGAGCTGGTGGCTTACTGATCCTATTCGATCTCCGAAGAACCTGATCATGGCTGACCACTTCCGCTGCTCCTGAAACAGCGCTGTTCCTGGGCAAACCCGAAACAATGCTCCCCTTACTTCCTGAACAAGATGCCTCCTTACTGGAACCAGAAGCACCTGGAGCAACACTCCCCTTGCTACATGAACCAGAAGACTCCCCTCTTGAACAAGAACTACCTGGAACATCGCTCCCCCTGCTTCCTGAACCGAAAGCCTCCTCCTTCGAGCCAGAAGTACCTGGAGCATCGCTCCCCCTACTTCCTGACCCTGACGGCTTTGCCCCGGAGCTAGAATAACCTGGAGCTCCTGGTGACTCAGGCAGCTCCAACTAAACCTTAGTAGCAGCCTCCTTCAGTCCACCATCTAACCTGCTCATATCTAGCTCCACACAAGAGCTATCCCAATGCGGCGTCAACTCATCGAAGACAACATCTCTCGACACGATGAGTCTCTTTGTCGCAGGATCCATACACCTCCATCTTCTCCTCTGCTCACCATACCCATTGAAAGAATTGGTTCCTAAACACCTAGAGGGGGGGGGTGAATAGGTTCAATTCTTTTTCCTTCTAAGGCAGAATATTAATTCAGTTAATTAATAGAAACATATAGTTCTACAGCTATCACAGCACAGAAATAACAATACCACACACAATCACATATGACACACTGATTTATAGTGGTTCCCCAAGGTCTAGGTACATCCACTTTCCCCCTTCGCCTATCTAGCAGTGTGCTAGATTCGGCCTAACTTCTTTCCTTCTCCTCAGATCCGCAGATCTTACAGCTCAGAACCCAAACAAGGCTCCTACAACTCAGAGTGAGTCCACACTCCTACAACTCAGGGAATCTGCCCTACCTCAGCCTTCAACAAGGCCTACAACTCAGAGATGAAAATCTCCTACAACTCAGGCACTCAGCCCTACCTCAGCTTTCAACAAGGCCTACCATTCAGAGAACTTAATCTCCTACAACTCAGCCTTTATAAATCAGGATTACAACTCAGATCTTAAAAAGATCCTACTGAAAATAGATGTAAATTTGAAATTTACCACCACCCTGGTTGAGAGAGAAAGGATGGAAGGTTTCTTGATCAGTTCTTGAAAGAATCTGTTGTTACAGATCAACCTGTCTTAGCTTTCTTCAAAGCTTCTTGAATCTGAACAAAGTAGGGTTGATCTCCTTTGAATTTGATCTTCAATCAGCTTCTTTCTTGAAATTCAGAAATCAATCTGAATTCTTCTTGGCAAACTGGTTCAGAATCTGCACTTAAGAGACTTGATGATGTAAGTCACTTTCTTCACTTGAATAGATGGAGCTCTCTCTCTCCAAATTCTTCTGAAGATTCTTCTGAATTTTTCTTTGAATTCTCTTGACAAACTCTGAGTAGATCACCACTTAAGAATGTCTTCTTAGATCTTCTGTTGAAAATCTTTTTCTATTTTTCGTGTTTACACTTTTTTATCTCATCTATCTATTTTGTTGATAGAGAATGTCTTTATATAGACTTCCTCCATGGTAACCGGCTGATCCGGTTTCTAACGAACTTCTGACAGCTCTGACAGCTTCAGTAGAATTGTTGAATATCACAGCTGTCAAGTCTTCAGTCACTTCTTGAAACTCTATCTCTGTCAGCAAAGTGTCGAGACTGAACTTCATCATGTGTCGACACAAGTAAACTAAGTGTCGACATAAGACTTGGTGGTGTCGACACAGCTCCCTTGGTGTTGACACTACTTCTCGACACAACTTCTGTAGAATATGTCGACACTAGTTCTGTGTGTCGACACAGTCACTTCTTCTCTTCACAAAAAAATCAACTTTGTTGAAACTCTGCTATGTGTCGACACAAGTCCTGTGTGTCGACACAGTTGATGTCGACAAAGTCTTCTGTGTGTCAACACTGCCTCTGTGTGTCGACACAGTTGATGTCGACTAAGCTTTTCTGTGTGTCGACACTACCTCTGTGTGTCAACGCAGTTTCTTCTGGTGTCGACACAGCCTTTCCAAGTGTTGACACAATTGACTCCAGGTGTCGACACAGCGTTTCTCCAGTGTCGACACAAGCCTTCATAAGTGTCGACACAGCTTCTTCTGGTGTCGACTCATGGACTTAGAAACTTTTCCTGCATTCCTGCATTTTCTTAACCTGTACATATAAACTCAAAACAACATCAAATACACCTTGATGCATATCATTGAGTAAGGTGAGGCTTCATCAAATCTGGTACACATTTTTCAATGTACCCAACAATCTCCTCCTATTTGGAGAAGTCATAACCCTTAGTCAATGATATACACCATTAATAATAAACACACATTATGATGTATAAAAACATTACATGACAGGGTAACTTATAAACAAAACATGTATAAAATGTCATCACAGAATAATGATGCAAACATAATGAGCATTAATCATTGTTTTGTTTAAACTTTCAAAGTTTCTTAACAATAATTTACATAGATTTTTAAAACTAAAGATTACAATGTTGTAAAATCAAGTTAATCTATTCTAAGGCTGATCTGGCTCCTTGATGACTATGCCTTTGCCTGACTGGATCTTGGCTTGTACTGGAGCTTCAGTATCTTCAGCTGGCTTCTTGCCTTTCAGATCTTTCTTCTTTTGTTCTTCAGCATTTATCTTTCGCCTTTCAAAATAATGAAAAGGCTTGGGAAAGTACTTGCTAGGCTCCACAACATTAGCAGGTAACTTTCCAGCTTTTGCATTCCTTCTATATTGAAGAATGGCTTCCTTCCTGGCTTCATATTTGTGTCATTCTTGCTCAGTGTACCATTTGCCCCTTTCATGGGTCTTGTCCTTTACAGCTTTCCAGGCAGTCAATATAATATTCCTGGAAGTAGTACTCCATTGTTCAAAATCAGGCTTCAATTCTACCTGTTCTCTAAATCTTTTTTTTGAAAGTTGAGCTTCTTGCTCTTTAGTCAAGACTGCCTCTGACATTTATACTTTTTCAATGATAACATTTTTAGTACCCTCTGGAGGGCTGTACATCTGATCAACCAGGTGTTGAATTTGCTCAAAGTTAGAAGGGGGATATATGATTTGAGCTACTTCCTGCTGACCCCCTTCAATTCCTGCAACTTGAATTCCTGAATCAGCTGTGTTGTCATCATCACATAGGGGTGGATATCCCAGAGTTGCTCTAACATCATTTGTTATCCATTTGGCATGCTCTGAGCTAGCATTGACTATCACCCTCACCCCCTTTATGACTTCTCTTTCAATATGATCTCTAAGATCATTCTTTTGGAACCTTATTTGAGTATCCAGAAAATTTGTTCCATCTGTATAATAGGCTTTAAACTTTTGAAGCTGAGCAAATATAATCTTCTGAGAGGCTTGAAGTGCAGATTGGAAAGTGGCGAAATTCTCTTGAAGTTTCTTATCAAACTCAGATTTGTCTTTAGCCCTTGCCTCCGACAGGGCAGTAGTAGTATTCTTTAATTCTATAACAAACACATTATGTGATTCAGTCAGATTGTCATTCATTCTTAGTTGATTTTCTAGAACATAGCCTTGCTTAACAACTATATCATCAACTTTAGTCTTTATTCCTTCTTGTTGTTTTGCTAGGAAAACCACAACATTACCTCCTTTGTGAAAACAATCTGTCATCTCCTTTTTATTCTGATTTACCTCAAATCTAATTGATTTTATATCTTGAGCCAAGGAGAATTGCAAATCTTTATGAGTTTCATCCATATATTTCTCCATGACTATTCTTTGTTCATCTAATTTTACTTGCAAAGATACCAGTAAGGAGCTATAATCATGTGCAGGAGCTGTATGTGGAGCAGTTTACAATGCCCTTTTATAACTTTGGCTTCTTCTTTTGAAAACCATTAGCTTTCTCTTCTTTGCTTAAATTTCTGTTTCATCTTCAGAAGCTGAGGTACTTGCTATAGCAACTCTTTCCTGAGGAGTAGGAGGTAGTTCCTTTTCAGTCCTAGTTTGCTCCCCCTCAATTCCAGCTTGCTCCCCCTCAGTTCTTGCTTGCTCCCCCTTAGTTTCGACTTTCTCCCCCTCAGTTCATACTTGCTCTATATCAGGGAACAACTCTTCAAGGGTAAACTCTTGCTTAGTTTGGACTGGAGGCACTCTTAACTCTAGAGCATCAGCAGTTGTAGATGTATCCTCCATGATAACATCCTGTGCTTGATTATTGAGTTAAGTGGTCTGGTCAACATCAACCAAGGGCACAGTTAGTGTTTCATCCTCATTATTGAAAATTGTGTGATTAACTTCTTGGATTACCTCAAGAATAGTTTGAGTTGCCATTTCACTTTCTAAGTGTGTTGGCTCTTCCTCAAAATGAGGCTCCCCCCTGCATCTGATCATCATGTCTAATGTCTTGAGCAGGTGATTTTTCAGCAATCCCTGGCCTCTCTTCATCAGGCATGTCCTTTGTTAGGACTCTATCCCATCTGGAGATTATCCTTATATCCATTCTTATCATGTGGTTGATCTTAGAACCAGTAGTCTGTTCCATTACTTCTGGAATTATTCCAGCCAAGTATAGACTCATGATTCTTCCCAGATTTGGCTTCTTGATACCTTCCTTAACCTTTTCAAAGATTACTGTAGACCAATCTGTGTTCAGTCTGAAGATAATCCTGGTCATCAGGCTGAACATATAGGCTGAAACCCTATCATGTCCCCCTGGCTTGCAGAGAATGACCTTTCCAACCACTTCAGAAAGAATTTTCCTTGCAGATTCATCCCTTTCCTGTTCATTGCAGATCCAATCTTCATGGTGGATCCAATCTACACCACTGGAGTGCTTCCCTGGTCTTGGTAGAGGTAACTTCTTCATCTTCTTGAGTTTTGGGCAGATGAAGAGTTTTTCGTATGCTCTTCATGGTGAGTTTGATTTTATTACCCTGGATTGAAGACCTAATCTTTAATCCAGTAGAATTTTGAGTTGCAGCTCCATAGAAGTCAAGGATTTCCTTCTTCCATATCTTAGTAGGTTCGGATACCAGAAATTCCAAACCATTCGCAGTAATTAGGGTAATTACTGTTTTAATCTCGGGTTCCGCATTATCAAAAGCGTTGCGAATCAGCTCATAGCCTTCGTTGACGTTATCTTCAAGCTTTGGCGCCATTGGGGTTGAGAGAAATCTTGGATTGAGAACAGAGAATTTGTCGACACAAGGTTTTGTTCTCGAAAATATGGAGAGTGTGTCGACAGAGTATGTTGTTGACCTATTTATACTGTTCTAAATAATGAAGGTCAAAAGGCATGTCAAAATTCTCTTAATGTGTCGACACAGTTGAAATGTGTCGACACAGACTTCTAATGTCTCGACAGAAGTGTTGACTTCTATGTGTCGACACTAATTGATGATGTGTCGACACAAACATTCTTATCAGTTCGACAGAAATTCTGTGTCGACTCTAATTCTAAGTGTCGACACAACTTCTGGATGTGTCAACATAACTGCTCTGAAGTGTCGACACCAATTTTCTAGATGTGTCGACACCACTTTTCTGGAGTGTTGACACCAACTACTATGTGTCGACACAGACAACTTTTTGTGTCGACACAATTTTACTTAGCCAAATTTGTTAAACTAATTTATGTTCAACATTCCTAATTCAATTTTGAAATTATTGAATTTAGTTTTATCTAATGGCTTAGTGAACATGTCAGCAATTTGTAAATCTGTATTAACAAATTCTAAAGAAATATCTTCTTTTTCTACATGATCTCTAAGAAAATGGTATCTTATTTCTATATGCTTTGTTTTACTATGAGAAACAGGATTATGAGCAATAAAAATAGCACTAGTATAATCACATAATAATGAAGTTCTACTTACCCAAATATCATAATCTTCTAACTGATGTTGTACCCACAACAACTGTGCACAACAACTTCCTGCAGCAACATACTCATACTCAGCTGTGGAAATTGCCACACTAGTCTGCTTCTTACAGCTCCATGACACCAATCTTCCTCCTAGAAATTGACAGGTGCCTGTTGTGCTTTTCCTATCTACTTTGCATCCCGAGGACTGTTCTACATAGAACTCCTCTTTTAAGTCTCCATTCAGGAATGCTGATTTAACATCCATTTGTAACACTTTGAAACCCTTATAAGCTGCATAGGCTAGGAATAGCCTGATTGCTTCCAACCTTGCCACATGGGCAAATGTTTGAACAAAGTCTATGCCCTCTTCCTGCCTGTATCCTTTGGCAACTAGTCTTGCCTTGTTCTTCACTATGATCCAGCTCTCATCAAGCTTGTTTCTATAAATCCACTTTGTCCCTATGACATTGTGGCCCTTTAGTTTTGGAACCAACTCCCAGACCTTGCACCTTCTGAATTGATTTAACTCCTCCTGCATAACATCAATCCAGTGTGGGTCTTGAATAGCTTCTTCAAATCTCTTGGGTTCCAGTTGAGATAAGAAGCTTGAGCAAAGAACCATGTTTAAGTTCCTGCTTCTTGTTTGTACTCCATGTCTTGGATCACCAATGATCTGGTGTGCAGGATGATCCTTTAAATGTCTAACTGCTGGAGGTAATCTATCAACAGTTTGACCTTCTTCAATCTCTTCATTATGCTGCACCTCATGGTCTTCATCAGCCTCTTGAGTGTCTTGTACTCCCCCTGGATAACAACTACCATTTTCCTCATCCTGCTTTGCAGTTGGATCTTCTCTGATAGTAAGTTGGTCCATCTTCTACTGTATACCTATAGAGCTACAGAAACTACTTGGCAACTCACTGTTAATAAGTCTAGATTCATCAAATATGACATGAACAGACTCTTCTACAACTTGTGTAGCCAAATTATAGACCCTATAAGACTTACTATTGTTGTTGTACCCAAGAAATATCCCATCTTGGGATTTGGCAGCAAACTTAGTTAGGTGAGACTTGCCATTGTTAAGCACATACCACTTGCAACCAAAGATCCTAAAATAGGATAAGTTTGGTTTTCTGCCTTTCATAACCTCATAGGGTGTCTTTTTGTGGTTTTTGGTGATGGAAGCCCTATTGAGCACATGGCATGCAGTGTTTACTGCCTCGGCCCAGAAATATTCTGGGAGAGTAGTATCACACAATAGTGTTCTTCCAGCCTCAATCAATGTCCTATTCTTTCTTTCAGCAATGCCATTTTGCTGAGGTGTTCTAGTGAGGAGAATTCCTGATGAATCTCAAATTCTTCACACAACCTTGTCATACTTTCAGATTGGAATTCAGTTCAATGGTCACTTCTGATTTTGACCACTGAACTATCTAATTCATTCTGAATTTGTTTGACAAAATTGCAAAAGACATTTGGGGTTTCAGATTTCTGCCTCAGAAAGAATACCCATGAAAATCTAGAATAGTCATCTATAACCACAAAAGTGTAGACCTTCCTACCTAGACTATGAATTGGCATAGGACCAAATAAATCCATATGTATGAGGTATAAGCACCTCACTAAGTCTTTGGTTTCTAGGCTATGAAAGGAGGATCTGGTCTGCTTGCCTTTTTGACAAGCTGAGCACATTCCATCCTTAAAGCACTTAACTTGAGGACCATTTCTCACTAACTCTTTACTAAAGAGTTGGCCAGTAGTCT
Organism: Platanthera guangdongensis; assembly: GCA_039583875.1. Taxonomy (NCBI): domain Eukaryota; kingdom Viridiplantae; phylum Streptophyta; class Magnoliopsida; order Asparagales; family Orchidaceae; genus Platanthera; species Platanthera guangdongensis. The sequence continues at coordinate 84,577,725 of CM077154.1, read as the reverse complement.
TGTAGTTAAGATGAGCTAGCCTCTTATGCCATTTGACACAATGAGAGGCTTTCTCATCAGCCACAAGACAGATAGGAGAATTTTTATTCTCACTCTCAAAGTTTAGGCAATACACATTTCTTTTTCTATAGCCAGTCAATATGGCTTTTTGATCACTTGACCTCTTGATATGACACCCATTCTTGATAAATGAAATGTCATATCCAAGATCACTCAGCTGTCTTATGTTTATTAGGTTATGTTTCAAACCCTTCACATAAGCCACTTGAGTGATAGTGATTAAGTTGTTAGAAATGTTATCAAACCCTTTGGTGACTCCTTTTTCAGAACCACCAAAGATTACTGTCGGCCCATTCAATATTGGTGAGTAGTCCTTCAACAATCCTCTTGTTCCAGTCATGTGCCTGGAACATCTACTGTCCAAGTACCATATAGGGGCATGACAACTTGGACTTACCTGCAATAAAGATTACTTAACCTTAGAACCCAAATAACTTTTAGGTCCTTGGTTCAAGTTAGCCTGAAACTTGACAAATCTGCCTGCAGCTCTTCTAACAGGTAGACTGCTATTCTTCCTGACACTGGTGTTGTGCCAACAGTCTAAGACATAATGGTCTATCTTGCCACAGCACCAACACTCATACTTATTATACCTCTTTTTAGGTACAATCTTAGTTGTATTGTTGGCAACAGATATTTTGTTTTGTGCTGGGGATTTGCCTTTATTATTGGACTGGGCAGCCCATGCAGTTCCCTTAAAGCCTAATCCCGCCTTACCCTTCTGAGACACAAAGTCATCAATTAAGGGTAGGTCGGATTTTGGCTTAGAGAAACTAGCCACTATTTCCTTCTCTTTCTGAAGTCTGTCTTCCAGACTTTTGATCTGATCATTTTTGAATGTGATTGTACACAACTGAATAACAGTTATGTTTTTCAGCTTGACAATCTCATTCATCTTCTGATCCATCAGCTTTTCTGAATCAGATGCAGCCAACTTAAGAGATGCAATTTCCTTAGCCTGATTTTTGGCTAGGTTTTTGCTTCTCTTGAGTGCCTGCAACAAATCCCCATATTAATCTATAAGCTGATGAATATCTCCTTCAGATTCAGACCCATCCACATCTCTTGATGCAGATGCATCTGATTCTGACCCAGTGTAGTAATCAGAATCTACAGATAAACTTTTTACCTTACTGGGACTAGGTTGATCCTGACACTGGTCTTCTCAGACACAGCCATCAGTCCTTTGCACTGATGGTCTTCTTGCTCATTGATAGAGTCCAGTAATTTCAAGAACTCATCCTCTTCTTCTGTTGCAAACAAACCAATATAGGCATCAACCTCAGATTCAAACTCTTAAGTTGATTGATCTGTCCAACTTTTCTCTTTCTTAGCTACCAAGGATTTCTCCTTCTTGCTCTTGTGCTGAGACTTCTTTTTATCAGCAGACTCCTTCCTTTTGTCTGGACAGTCAGCCACAACATGTCCAGATCTGTTGCAGCAATAATAAATAATCTTTGATGTAGTTGACTTGCTAGGCTTTGTCCCACTCCTGTCCTTCCTGGATGATTTCCTCTTCTGATAATAGTCATCCTTGGACTGAGATGAGGATGGCTTAGATTTCCACTGCTTCTTCTTTAAGAATCTCTGAAACTGCCTTATGAAAGCAGCAAAGTCTTCATCAGAATTACTGCTGTCTGAACTGTGATTATTAGAATTTTCTGAGATCACTTCAGCAGCTTTCTTAGGAGAAGATGGAGACATCCTCCTATTCTTCCTTGTGGCTTCTACCTTGAAGGCCACTGACTTTTCTCTATAGTCAACCTTTGTATTTTTTTCTTCCTCCTTTCTGGCCAACATCTGCATCTCATAAGACAACAATTTGCCAAACAGTGTTGGAGGTGAAATTTTTGCCAGTCTGGCCACTTCCCTTATAGCATAGTTCTTTGTATCCCAATCCTTAGTCAAAGACCTAAGGAATTTGTCATTCAGCACATATGTACTGAAGATTCTTCCATAGGACATTAGTTCATTTATAATTCTGTAGAACTTCTTATAACATTCAGTTATGGTATCAGACTTGGCTTGTACGAAACTCTCATATTCTTGATTAAGCATAGACTTTCTATCTTGTCTAACCTCTTCAGAACCCTTCATGTAGACAATCAATGTGTCCCACATCTCCTTGGAGGTTTTGCAGTGAATCAGATTCTGGAATGTTGAGTCATCTATGACACTCACTATAATATTATGTGCTCTTTTATCCATTGTAGCCAAGATGATCTCATCCTTAGACATTTCTGAAAAATCCTTAGGAATCCTTTGATTAGCATCAAGAACAGAAACCTTCATTGGGATATATGGTCCTTCCTTAACTGTTATATAAATTCTAGGATCAGATGCCTCCATAAATAGTCTGACCCTTTCCTTCCATATTCCAAAGATTTCCTTCCTGCAGATAAACAACTTCATTGAACCAAGTTCTTTATGGTTTTCTCCTGAACCCATCTTCTTTAACTTACTTCTGCCTTACAGATCTTACTCACACTGTTAAGTCTTTCTTTAAGTAACATGGCTTTGATAGCACTTGAAAGAATTGGTTCCTAAATACCTAGAGGGGGGGTGAATAGGTTCAATTCTTTTTCCTTCTAAGACAGAATATTAATTCAGTTAATTAATAGAAACATATAGTTGTACAGCTATCACAGCACAAAAATAACAATACCACACACACTCACAGATGACACACTGATTTATAGTGGTCCCCAAGGTCTGGGTACATCCACTTTCCCGCTTCGCCTATCTAGCAGTGTGCTAGATTCGGCCTAACTTCTTTCCTTCTCCTCAGATCCGCAGATCTTACAGCTCAGAACCCAAACAAGGCTCCTACAACTCAGAGTGAGTCCACACTCCTACAGCTCAGGTAATCTACCCTACCTCAGCCTTCAACAAGGCCTATAACAAAGAGATGAAAATCTCCTACAACTCAGGCTCTCAGCCCTACCTCAGTCTTCAACAAGGCCTACCACTCAGAGAACTTAATCTCCTACAACTCAGCCTTTATAAATCAGGCTTACAACTCAGATCTTAAAAAGATCCTACAGAAAATAGATGTAAATTTGAAATTTGCCACCACCCTGGTTGAGAGAGAAAGGATGGAAGGTTTCTTGATCAGTTCTTGAAAGAATCTGATGTTAGAGATCAACCAGTCTTAGCTTTCTTCAAACTTCTTGAATCTGAACACAATAGGGTTGATCTCCTTTGAAGTTGATCTTCAATCAACTTCTTTCTTGAAATTCAGAAATCAATCTGAATTCTTCTTGGCAGACTGGTTCAGAATCTGCACTTAAGAGACTTGATGATGTAAGTCCCTTCACTTGAATAGATGGAGCTCTCTCTCTCTCCAAATTCTTCTGAAGATTCTTCTGAATTCTTCTTTGAATTCTCTTGACAAACTCTGAGTAGATCACCACTTAAGAATGTCTTCTTAGATCTTCTGTTGAAAATCTTCTTCTATTTTTCGTGTTTACTCTTTTTTTATCTCATCTATCTATTTTGTTGATAGAGAATATCTTTATATAGACTTCCTCCATAGTAACCGGCTGATCCGGTTTCTAACAAACTTCTGACAGCTCTGACAACTTCAGTAGACTTGTTAAATATCACAGCTGTCAAGTCTTCAGTCACTTCTTGAAACTCTGTCTCTGTCAGCAAAGTGTCGAGACTGAACTTCATCATCTGTCGACACAAGTAGACTAAGTGTCGACACAAGCCTTGGTGGTGTCGACACAGCTCCCTTGGTGTTGACACTGCTTCTCGACACAGCTTCTGTAGAATATGTCGACACTAGTTATGTGTGTTAACACAATCACTTCTTCTCTTCACAAAAAAATCAACTTTGTTGAAACTCAGCTATGTGTCGACACAAGTCCTGTGTGTCGACACAGTTGATGCCGACAAAGTCTTCTGTGTGTCGACACTGCCTCTATGTGTTGACGCAGTTGATGTCGACTAAGCTTTTTTGTGTGTCGACACTGCCTCTGTGTGTCAACACAGTTTCTTCTGGTGTCGACACAGCCTTTCCAAGTATCGACACAATTGACTTCAGGTGTCGACACAGCTTTTCTCCAGTGTCGACTCAAGCGTTCATAAGTGTCGACACATCTTCTTCTGGTGTCGACTCATGGACTTAGAAACTTTTCCTGCATTCCTGTATTTTCTTAACCTGTACATATAAACTCAAAACAACATCAAATACACCTTGATGTATATCATTGAGTAAGGTGAGGCTTCTTCAAATTTGGTACACATTTTCCAATATACCCAACACCCATCAAAGACTAGCTTTGTCTTGAGAGCAACCAGAGTGTGTAAGTAGCAGGTAGATCCAAACACCCTTAGGCGCTTCACACTGGGCGTTACTCCGAACATCAGCTCATAAGGAGTCTTCACATAGATCGGACTAAGAGGCATCTGATTGATGACATGAGCAGTACAGGCCATCCCTTCCGCCCAAAGGGCCTTAGGAACACCTTTACTCTGAAGCCAACACCTGCAGATCTCCGTTAACCAACGGATCATCCGAGCTGCAATACCGCCTTACTGTGAAGTATGTACACAAGAAAGCTCCTTCCGGATCCCTTGCTTCCTGCAAAAGTTTGAGAACTCGGTTGAGCCAAACTCTCCGCCGATGCTTGTCCTCAACATCTTGATCCTCAGGCCACGCTGGCCTTCCACAAGCTTCTTGAACTCTACAAACAAGCGCATCATGTTGGACTTCTTCTTCATGAAGTATACCCAAGTATACCTTGAATAATCATCAACTAATATCAGCATGAATCTACTGCCTCCAAGACTGGCGGTGACGGTCGGTACAACTAGAGCACAATGGACTACCTCCAAAGGTGATTTACATCTGGATTGTGCATTATCAACCATGAAGCGATAAGCTTCACTTTGCTGACATCCCGTACACCCCTGACCAAAGTCAGAGGATGACAATCTAGGCAAGCCTCTTACGAGTCTTCTTTCCGCCATTGCTTTCAGCTTGTCCATCCCTACATGCCCCAGTCTTTCATGCCAGATAGCTGCACTATCACTGGCTTTCATCCGATCAGCACCAGAACTTGTTGAAGACCCAACAAGGTTCTTCTCTTTGCCTCCAACATGAGCTACGTTCGCCGAGAGCAAGGTAACCTTGCACTCCTTCCCTAGATGACCATGCTGCTTGCATTTATAGCACCTTGGTCCTTCCTTCCTCTTCCCATCACGCCTAGGAGAAACACTCCTCTCTTGCTGATATGAAGTAGAAGGACCATCCTCTGCAGCAACCTTCATCTCCTTCCTGAACAACCCATCAAGGGAAGTCCAAACCTCCGCAGCTGACCGACATCCACTGATGTGTTCCAAGAGCTCTGATGAGATCACCTGCTTGAGAATAGACTCCGCTTTCGCATTTGTCTCCTTCCAAGCTCTCATCTCTTCAGCATTGTCAGCAGTAGCCTCTTGTCTTTCTGCTCCGCATACAACCTCCCAAAAGGTCCTCGCCAAGAAGAAAGCTCTACATACAAGACTTCCACCTATCAAAGTTCGTCTCTATAAGGCGATCAATTCCAAGACAACTTGCATCTTCCACTGCCATGGTTCTACCACTAGTTCCCTCTTCAAAGAGTAACAAACACTTTAGTGATCGCTACTTATCCACTCCAATCCAGCTCCGAGGCCAAGTTCACTGCTCAAGCAACTGAACCTGGCTCTGATACCATGTTAAAATTCAACAACCTGGCACTTCTACCACGTTGAATTTTCTCCAGGTGGTCAATGAGATATCCTGACGCCAAATTAATATTCTCAGGACTATCAAGATCACACCTTGATCACGCGAAAAATTCCCTGGAACCTGGAGTGAGCAGGGGTTATCTCAACCAAAGCCATACAACCAGCAAACATATGCAGCACAGGCGTCTTTATTGATTTACAGCTAACTTCTCTACACAGCAAGACATACATGGGAGACATGCTTCACCAAACAACCACCAAAGGGAAAGCAGAGACTACAACTACAAGACAAGAGAAACAAGCCGCGTAGACTCAAACACAAGCCGCTGGTCTACTGCCGTGGTGTCCGCTCAAACCGCCAGGTCGCCAGACCGCAACCCAAGTCGCGCGGACTACCCCTTATTCCAATGCTTGCCCTAGCCGTCGGACTGCAAGCTGCCTGACCGTGAGGTCTCCTAGCCGCCAGACCACACAAGCTGCAATGCCAAATAGAACAGTCTGCCTGAAACAGGCGACCTATTGAACCCCGAACCAAGTTGCCAAAGAAAAGACCGTCTGGTCGCTATCCACGACCTGCTGTTTACCGCTTGTTGCTTAACCGCAGAGTCCGCACTGTCCCTGACCGCAATCAGAGCCAAGTCCTGGCTTTCCAGTGCTATATGCACAACCTGCACAGCACAACCCGGTCAACCTAATCAAACCACATGGACACAAAAGTTCAGTCCGCAACAACAGTGTTGAAGTATTAGACCGGGCGGCTTAGCGGTCTGATCCAGCGGTTTGTTGACCGAGCGGCTTAGCGGTCTGATCCAGCGGTTTGTAGACCAGACGGTCTATCGGTCTACCTCTGCGGCCTGTTCTATCCTGCTGGAGTTGCCGAGCGGTTAGCCCATCTGTCTAACCGCGCGGCCTATGCGGTCTCCATTATTCTAGCCGCTCAGTACTGTAAATGTTTAGTCCCACATTGTTTGTATACTCTCTTTCTTATCTCCTCCATTCTATATAAGGGAGGCCATACCTTTGTAAATGATATCTTTTTTGGATAATAAAATTTCAATTATTCAAAAGTTTGTTCGCTTGTTCTCTACTTTTCGCTTCTTGTCTCTACTTTCTAACATGGTATCAAAGCACACGGTCATTTCCTCTTGATTCTGTGCGCCCTCTGTTGTTCACGACTTCTTTTCCGCGCTCTGCGACTTGATTCGCGGCTTGCCCTCTCTTCTATCCGCGCGGCTTGTTTCTATCCGCGCGGCTTGTTTTTTGTCCGCCAACCTGTTCGCGCGGCTTGCTCCTTCTTGGTTCTCTTCTCCGACTACTCTTTGTCGCAGCGACCTGTTTCGTTGTCGCCGCGCTCCTTGTTCTTTCTTGCCTCTCCGACTTCCTAGTCGTTGCGGCCTGTCCCTGTCCCTGTCCGCGTGTGTGTTGTCTCTCTACTCGCGGTTTGCTGCTGTGATCTGCCTGACCGTGCGGGTTGTTCCTTTCTCACCCGCATCTTGGTCGCGGTCGCCAGCTCTTCTCCTCTTTTCTGTTCGCTCGGGCTTCTCAGTTCGTGCGACTTCTTCCCCGCCGTGCCTTTGACCGCCTTCTAGCCGCTGCTGTGATCTGCCTGACCGTGCGGGTTGTCTCTTTCTTCCCGCATCTTGGTCGCGGTCACCTGCTCTTCTCCTCTCTTCTGTTCGCTCGGCCTTTTCAGTCCGCGCGACCTCTTCCCCGCAGTGCCTCTTTCTAGCCGCTACTGTTCGCGCGGCTTCCTCTGTTTTCTAACCGCTCCTGTTCGTGCGGCTTCTTCTGCTTCCGGGTTCTATGACTACCTCCGGTCTCACCACTACTCCTGCAGCTCCTTCTCCTCCTCCTCCTTCGGGCAACCTTGGCACCCTTTCCAAGCTTGTGGGCTCCAACTATCCCGATTGGAGCGTCTCTTTCACCTTTCTCCTTCGTTCTCAACGCAAGCGTCATCACCTCACCGATGACCCTCCTCCTCGCACCTCTCCTGAGTTTGATGACTGGGATGCGAGTGATGCTCTTGTTCGCACCTGGCTGGCCAACAGCCTTTCTGATGAGTGCCTTCCCGTCATTCGCCATGATGAGACGGTCAAGGCCGCATGGCTTCACCTCGCTGCTCTCTATTCTAAGGGGGGCCAGACGTCCCGCATTTATACTCTCTATGCGGACCTCTTCGCCCGCCCTTCCATGTCCCCAGCTGCGGCTTATCAGCAGGTTCAGGCTCTTGGGGCTGAAATCCTCCAGAATCGCCCCTTCTCCGCGGACTTGGCCGACCAGCACAAACACTTCCAGGAACTCCTGGTTGTTTGTTATCTTCTTCGTCTTCCCGACTCTTATGATATGATCCGCCAGCAGATCTTGGGTGAGGCGGAATCTCCTACTTTGGATGCCACTGCGGCTCGCATTGCCGCCGTTACTTCGCTCCTCCAGCGGCCTCTGTTGGCCTCCCCCCCTTCCCAGGACTCCTTTGCTCACCAAGCTCAGCGGGGGGGCCCGAGTGGCCGTAGCTCCTCTGGCGGACGGGGTTCCTCCCGGTTCTTCTGCTCTCACTGTAGTCGTACTGGTCATACTGTTGACCGCTGCTGGCAGAAACATCCTCATCTTCGCCCTTCCGGTGATGCTCCTTCGGCCTCCGCCTCTTCTAGGCCGTCTGCCTCTGTGGCCACGACGTCAGGTAGTGCCCACGTCGTTACCCAAGGTAAATGGCTGATTGACTCCGGTGCCACCAATCATATGACGGGCAACCCTCATTGCTTCTCCCGTCTTGAGACCCATGACCGCTTACCCCCAGTTCGTGTGGAGGATGGTTCCCCGTCTCCGGTTCATGGGACGGGCGTGGTTCAACTCACTCCCTCGCTTTGCTTGGAGGATAACCTCTATGTCCCGAAGTTCCCGTGCAATTTGTTATCCGTTACTACTTTATGCCGGCAACTTCAGTGCTCCGTTTTATTCACTCCCACTACTTGTTCTTTTCAGGACCCGAGGACCCAGCGGACGATTGCTACTGGGACTGAGAGCGGCGGCCTCTACTTCCTCGACGATGTTTCAGCTCTTTCTGCCTACTCCTCCACCGATCTCCTTCAGTGGCATCTTCGTCTTGGACATCCTCCTCCTCGGCTTATTCGTCAGCTTCTGCCCCACTTACCTCCCACCAGTTCTCCGCTCAACTGTGATGCGTGTCAGCTTGGCAAACATCATCGCTCCTCCTTCCCACCGAAGCAAGGCCGTGGCTCCTCTCGTCTTTTTGATCTTATTCACTCTGATGTATGGGGTCCTGCTCCTACCCTCACAGTTGGTCGGGGCAGTTCCTACTTTGTCACTTTTATCGATGATTTTACTCGATGTACCTGGGTGTATCTCTTAAAGGATCGCTCTGAACTATTTTCTGTTTGGCAATCTTTTTACTTTATGATTAAGACTCAATTTGCTATTTCTATTAAAGTCTTACGTTCTGATAATGCCAAGGAATATCTGTCTCATGAGTTCTCCGCGTTCTTTCACCAACACGGCCTCATTCATCAAACGACTTGTGTTTACACCTCCCAACAGAATGGGGTGGCGGAGCGTAAAAACCGTCACCTGCTTGATGTTGCGCGTACTCTCATGACGCAGATGCACGTCCCTCGCTCCTACTGGGGCTACGCTGTGCTCCTCGCTTGCTATCTCATCAATCGCATTCCCTCCACGGTTCTCCACGGCCGAACTCCCTTCTCCCTTCTCTACCCCCACCAGGACCCTTTTCCTCTTCCTCTCCGTGTCTTTGGCTGTACGGCCTTTGTTCACGCTCCCTCCGCTACCCGCGACAAGCTTTCCCCCCGTTCCACCAAGTGTGTCTTTTTGGGGTACTCTACCACTCAAAAAGGCTATTGCTGCTTTGACCCCCTTCTCCGCAAGCAGTTTGTCTCCGCAGATGTGACTTTTTTCGAAAATGCTTCCTATTTCTCTCCTTCCTCTTCTCTTCCTTCTCTTCCTTCTGATATCTCCGTTCCTTCCACACCTCTCCACGTTTTCCCACCTTCGTCTCCTCCTCCACCCACTCCTTCCCAGTCCGTCTCCCCACCCACCCCTCCACCCTCCTCTCCGCTGCCGTCTCTCTCTAGTCCCGGGCCAGCCTTCTCCGCCACGGACGCTCCGGTCGCTGACGCTCCCGTCGCCGACGCTCCCGATGATCTGGATGTTCCCATTGCCCTTCGCAAAGGGGTGCGGGCGTGTACTCAACACCCGCTCACGGCTGTTGTTTCTTATGATCAGCTTTCTCCTTCTCGCAGGTGTTTTGCCTTGGCTATCTCTGCTACTTCTACTCCCCGTACCTACCAGGAGGCTCTCGCTCTCCCTCATTGGAAGTCTGCCATGGATGAGGAGATGGCTACTCTTACTGAACGGGGTACCTGGACCCTGGTTCCTCCTCCCGTGGGCACTGATGTGGTTGGCTGTCGCTGGGTCTTTGTTGTGAAGTTTCGCCCCGACGGCACTGTGGATCGCTACAAAGCCCGGCTGGTGGCCAAGGGCTTTACTCAGACTTATGGCGTTGATTACTTTGATACCTTCTCTCCGGTTGCTCGCCTCAGCACCATCCGGGTTCTCTTTTCTGTGGCTGTTAACCGGGCTTGGGCTATTTCCCAGCTTGATGTGAAGAATGCCTTTCTCTATGGCGATCTTCAGGAGGACGTCTATATGGAGCAACCTCCTGGGTATGTTGCTCAGGGGGAGACACGTGTCTGTCATTTGAAGAAGGCCATTTATGGCCTAAAGCAGAGCCCTCGGGCATGGTTCGAAAAATTCAGTGGTATTGTGGCAACCATCGGCTTTCAAAGGAGTTCGGCCGATCACTCCTTATTCATTCGCAAAACGGCCTCGGGACTGGTGGTTTTGGCCGTATATGTGGATGATATTCTCCTTACTGGTGATGACCGAGATGGGGTGGACTTGACGAAGAAGCACCTCCGTCAGCACTTGGTCACGAAGGATATGGGCTCCCCAAAATACTTTTTGGGGATAGAAATCTCTCGGAAACCTGACTCCTTGGTTCTCTCTCAACGGAAGTATGCCCTTGATCTTCTTCGAGAAGCAGGCTTGACAGGTGCCAAACCAGCTCATCTTCCCATGGCTGTTGGAGAAGACAAAACGTGGACGGATGAATCGCCTCCTCTATCTGATGTCACGCGGTACAGACGTTTGGTAGGGAAACTCATCTATCTCACGGTGACTAGACCCGACATCGCCTACGCTGTAGGAAAGGTCAGTCAGTTTATGCAAGCTCCCAGGGAGTGTCATCTTCAGTCCGCCCTGAAGATTTTAGAGTATATCAAAGCAGCACCGGGCAGAGGGTTACTCTTCCAGAAGAATGGCCATCTGAGGGTTGAGGCCTACTCAGACTCAAGTTACGCGGATGACAAAGGTGATCGTAAATCCACGTCAGGTTTTTGTACCTTTGTTGGAGGTAATCTCGTGAGTTGGAAGAGCAAGAAACAGTCTGTTGTTTCCAGATCCAGTGCCGAAGCAGAATACCGGAGTATGGCGTCAACTACGTGTGAGTTAAAGTGGTTGCGGGCTCTCATGCTTGACCTGGGCGAGGTATATGATTGTCCTCTCCCTATGTTCTGTGACAACAAGGCCGCGATACACATATCCAGAAATCCGGTCTTCCATGAGAGAACGAAGCATATAGAGGTTGACTGTCACTTCATTCGGGAGGAGATTTTGAAGAAACAGATTTGTACTCCTTTTGTCACCTCTGACAAGGAGTTGGCAGATATCTTCACCAAGCCGGTTTCTACTTCCTTCTTCCGCATTTGTGACAAGCTGGGCATGATTGATATCTATGCTCCAGCTTGAGGGGGAGTGTTGAAGTATTAGACCGGGCGGCTTAGCGGTCTGATCCAGCGGTTTGTTGACCGAGCGGCTTAGCGGTCTGATCCAGCGGTTTGTAGACCGGGCGGTCTATCGGTCTACCTCTGCGGCCTGTTCTATCCTGCTGGAGTTGCCGAGCGGTTAGCCCATCTGTCTAACCGCGCGGCCTATGCGGTCTCCATTATTCTAGCCGCTCATTACTGTAAATGTTTAGTCCCACATTGTTTGTATACTCTCTTTCTTATCTCCTCCATTCTATATAAGGGAGGCCATACCTTTGTAAATGATATCTTTTTTGGATAATAAAATTTCAATTATTCAAAAGTTTGTTCGCTTGTTCTCTACTTTTCGCTTCTTGTCTCTACTTTCTAACAAACAGTTGCGAGCTCAAGGTACTGTTCACTTACGCATGGAGGTTACTATTCCTGATGTGACAGAGGTCCTATTTATAGACACGATGATGAGTGTGGTCACCACCCTAGCCGAAAGGATTACTGCCACATCCTGCAGGAAGACTTCTCCGCAGTCCGTGGATACATACCAGTCCGCCGCACCTGTGCAAGTTAGCCAGCCTGCCTAGCTTCTCCAAGGTCGGACTCCAATCGACAGTCCGCCTTGTCGCCAAAGGCCAAACCGCCAAGACATCACCAAGGCCGGACAACAACACCAGTCTGCCTTGTCGCCAATGGCCAAGCCAGGACAGCCACAGTCGGACTCCGCAGCAACAATCCTCCAATCCGCAGCCTCGCCACCATGGCACCTGGCAGACTCAGTGGACACCCAGCTTCAGTCCGTACATCCCGAGCCCACGACTGCCACAAAGGCAGCTACTGGACTCAGTGTACACCCGGCTTCAGTCCGCCCATACTGCGGACAGCTCTAGCTTGCATATCCCTACAGACATTCTAGTCCGCTTAACTTGCAGACCTCCAGTCCGCGTATCCCGCAGACTACACCAGTCCACATACCCCAAGTCCATAGCCTTGTCACCAAGACACTTACGGGACTCAGCGGACTCCAGCACCAGTCCGCACACAGTTGCAGACACAACCTCCAGTCCGCTCATCCCCAAACTCACAACCAAGGCACATGCACTTCTACCAAGCTTGGCGAACTGAGAAGCAGTCCAAACTCCACTGCGCGATCTCCCCGGACTGAGCCAAACATGGACTTGGTTCAGACCCAACCAAGTCCACACCACTGGCCACAAGGGCCAGTCCGCACTGACTGGCGGTCTCCATAGCTTCCACTTCCTGCTGCACTAGAGCAAGACCAAGGCAACTGCCAAACCGGTCTGCCGAGCTCCAGTTCTTCAGTTCGCTTCATGCCGGACTCCACGGCTAGAGTTTCTATCTGTCCGGTTACTTCCTGGGATCCAACTTCCTGCTGAGCACAACCCGGCCTAGCTAACCGCCGATGCTGTCTGCGCGAATAGACCACCCAGGCCGCTACAGAACAAACCGTCTGCAACATCCCTGCCGACCTAGCAGTCCGCCAACCCTGTCCGCGTAGTCCACGCGGATAGGTCCAAGTGCTCCATTCACCCACTTTCACTTCACAAATTTCAACAGACACATCATGAAAAGTGTCTACCTCTAGTTAGCATTCTCTGTTTACGCTTCACACGTCCCTCAAAAGAGCAGACACTTGAATAAAAATCTAAGCCTAGGAAAAAGAACAAAATCGATCCCTAAATTTTAGGTGCATTTTGAAATCGGACATAAATTTTATTTCTGATGGGATCTCCTTAAATTTATAGGAATTTTGGGCTGCAAATAGTTAAAATTCACATATTCCCACCACTTAAGTGGGAGTTAAGGAAAAATCATCATGCGCACGATCCACTCGCCTGATCCAAGCACGATCCGTGCACTAACCATCACGCGCACAATCCCCCTTACCCTCCAACCACCCGCGCGAGGCCAACCCACGCGCGGATCCTACCAGGCAGGCCCCGGCGAGGCCGGCCCCCACACTGCCTTGATGAGGTCGTCCCCTGCACGGTCTCAACAAGGCCTTCCCTAGGCGCAACCTTTGCTTAGCCAGCCCCCGCTCGGCCGCCCACCGTACGAGCAGCCTTCTCTAGGCCGGCCTTATAAAATCCCTCCTCCCGGGAATTGGGCACGACCGAGGAGAGATTTTATGCCCAAGACTGTCTCCTTACAATGACACCAACTACTTGTTAGTTGTCACCACAAGACAGCGGCCATGCCAGCAAACACGATCATTCACACAGTCAATAAAAGAAGAAGTAAGTCCACAAATCACATCATAGATATAATAAATATCAAATCAAAATGTCCACATGAGGTAATAAAAGAGTACAAGAAAAAGACTTATGCCCAATACATAAACATCATAAAATATCATTTTCTCTAGACTAACAACGCGGAAGCTAAATCATATAATCATAACCCTGACGTCGGGTAGTATTAGTGGTAGTGCGCGGCTCTGGCTCCTCAGATCCTGACGTCTCAATCCCTAGCTCCGCGCGGTCAAACTGTGGCGACGTCTCCACTTGTCCCTAAAATGATGTGGTCAAACGACCGTCAGTCAAACTAGACTCAGCTACTTCTTCCCCGCATTACCCCCGTGACTCCTAGGCACCGCGTGAGAGAAAGAAAATGGAGGACCAACAATAACAGAATATACAAGCAGGTGACAGTGGTATATATATATATATAATTATCTAACAGTTCTATATCAGTATGAGCAGTAAAAAAGAGCAACAACTAATGCAGTATAAAAGTACAGTCTAAGTAAAACTAGTAAAGTAAAACAACTACACTACCATCACAGAAACATACCATAACTTATATGAATGCTCATACAAACATATAAGTTAAGGTTTCTGAAATAATAACACATCATATAAAAGAGCTCATACTAATTTATATGATGAGGATCTGCAAGTGTGTATGATATGTCATGTTATGCGATGCAATGATTATGTACTCACACACACGACTCTGTGCACAGACCTTTCATGCATCTCCACTTTTTGGAGGTGACAAACCTCTTAGGTACCAACCGTCGTGGCTCATGGTGGTAGTGGAGCAGTGACTCCACTCCTAGGCGGGGAGGCACACTATCAGGCCTAGACCTCTTGTACGACTCAACGTTAAGAACACAATAGCGGAGCCCCTGCGTACTCTTGCTAGCAACTATTATTCTTCTATGGTCGAGTGTGCTCTTAGGGACATAGTCCTCCAGACCTTGGTATAAATATCCCACCGGTCTCCCCAAAGATCTACACTCCGCTCCAGAGTCATCATACTTTCGTTGGCGTGTCGACTAAAACAGTACAGAGTGACCCACCACACAATCACAAATTAGGTATAACAATAACCTCTTTAGCCACCAGCTCGTAGGACTAACCCGTCTTGATATAGATCAACAACCTAATCCACCAGCTTGTAGGACTAACAACCCTATATCACTCCAACCCACACATGGGTGAGATTGCTATAACATTCCTTAATCTTGTCGGACTACTCTTGTCTAACTTGGGATTACTTAGAGATTTATGATTAACCTTGGACTTCCTGAGGTCTATCCTATGAAGGGCTCGCATCGGTACTAGAAACTATGATGGGCCGATGCTCATCGTTCCCTTTCTCAAGACACTTCGTAATATTATGCTACACTTAATCAAACTCACTCATAGGGTTAATAAGTGTGTGACCTCCCTAAAACAACAACTGCTGAAAACACTAATTTTCCAAAATTGCTAAATGCAGAGCATATGATCTTGTAAGTGTGTATGAATAGGAATCCTCGAAATTCTTGATCCAAGGACCTAAGATTATTTCTTGAGACTTATCATGACATCTTAGACCTAATTCTAGAGATTTATAATTTTCCTAAAATAATCAGCAGTTATTATAATTTTCCCAAATTATTGCTATATGTGATTTTGATCATGAAGTGTCATTTTTCGATATCAAACCAGCAAAATAAAATTTTCATAATATCATCTTGAGTAATAATGGATCTGGACCAAATTTCCGATCATTCTAATAATATTTAATATTTAATTTCTAATTACCAAAAATCAGATCCACTAGGTCATGTTACACATGAAGTAGCATAAATATTCATCAAATAATTCCATAAAAAATACTGGATGTTACAAATGATAAATAGTTAATGTTTCCAAAAAATGTATAATTTTATAACTCAATTTGAGCACAAATATTTCAATAATATAGAAGGGACATAATTGATAAATATAACTGCATCCCTAAGATTCTGAATTTCAAAAATTCCAAATAATTTATCCATTGTTTATCATACTAAATAATTGTTATTGGCAAGGTTTCATAATTTTTGCAGCTATTTTAGTCACCCTAATTTCACTAATACACTTGCATAACAAAAATACTAATTAATTCATTTGCTAAGAAAATCAACACCAAATGTTCTAAAATTTCATGAGGAGGTGTACATTCACTAAATAATTGCATGTATAAAATTTCACTAGATTGGACCAAGCCCATCTTGCTAAATTCTGAAGATACACTTTTTTTGATAAATGCACACCACATCACATACAACATGACAACTTGCAAGTGGGATTCACCAACCTACATGGGTCCAACAGCCTAAATTTTTTACCAGAGACTTATACCTCCCTAATGGACTTCTCACCAAAATTTGGGGTTAAAATATTTAATTTTCACCAAAATATTTCAATTTTATGATTTTTCCTAAAACCATAGGAAAATGTTGTTCAAAAAAGCTCATTTTTGGTCTGTAGGTGTATCTATGACATATGCTTACATTCCCCAAATTTAATATCAACCCCCTTAGCCAAATAAGAGTTATTAAGGAAATAGTGACTGTCCTACCTTAAGGATCAGTCCCACAAGAATTGCGCTACAGTGAGCTACAATACTTCAAATGACCTGATTTTAATTTCAAATTAAAGTAGACTCACAGGGCTATCTTTTTAATGTTGGGCACTTTTCATGATTCAGCCCCTACGGGCCTTAATTTTCTGATTTAAAAAGGTGTACAGTAAAGAATAAATATAATATATTACATATAATAATTTATATATTAAAACTTTTGAACGACCATGATTTCGTCTTCTCCAATCAGCCAACCGCCGAGATCCAGCTGACCTGGAGCCTTTTCCAAGGACTTTTGCTGGCGATACAGCCTCCTCCCCGGCCAGCCACCACCACCACCACCTTCGTTGAAGTCGGGGCTATTGTCGAGAGGCGGCTTGGCCGCCGGAGGGGTGTTTTCCGGCGATCCCGAGAGGAACTCCAAACTTGGTTTTTCCATGGATTTCAAAATTGGATTTGGCTCAATTGATCTCAAACTCAAGTACTATTGATCTAGGAAGCTAGAACAAGGTGAGAGGAGGAGAAGCATGCCTGATTTCGGGCTTGGATGCGGCTTCTCCGGCGGTTGGCCTTGTTTTTTGGTGTTTTCCAGTGAACCTCTTCCGATCTCGATTCTTCACCAAAAGCTTTGATCCAAGAGTCTATTTCAACTGCTTGAGGGCTTCTAAAGGTGATGAAAGGGTCGAATTAAGCTTTGGGGGGCTCTATATAGGAGATCCATGAATGGGAGGTGGTAGGCCATGACCATTAATGGACCAACTTGATGGTGGCTGACCTTGAACTGCTGGAAATTCCTCTTCATCAGGGGAGATGAAAGGAGGGGTTATGGAAGGAGAAGGGAGTGTCACTTGACCCCCCCTCCATTATTCCCCTCCTCTAAATGAAACTTCACCCTTAATTACCTCCATTAAACCCTAATTAAGTCATTTAATTCAGATTAAATAAATTTGATAAACTTAGTGGGCCTTAGGTTGGGCCTTTGACAAAGCCTTAGTTTACTTGAATTGGCTTGAACTCTCATTTAGCCTTTATGGTTTAATTTGACCATGGTTGACCTTGGGGTTGACTTTGGTCAACTTGATGGGTTGACTGGTCCAAGGGGTGTGTCTTGTGACCCTTGACACCACCCAATATTTATTGGGTCATGGTGATGCCCCAATTGGGCCCACTGTGCTAAATAGCGTGATTTTGACCTAAATAGGCTAAAGTTTGACTTTAGTCAAACTGGTCAACTTGGTGACCTCATGATGGGGCTTTTGGGTCCACTTGGCCCCGAATGACATTACAAGACTAGGGGTGGGGAAGTCTTTAGGTTTTGAGGCCAATAGGACCTCTTAGGGGAAGGTTTGACCTATATTGACTTAGGGTTGACTTTGGTCAATTCATCCCACTAGATTGACCTAGCCTTGAGTCCATCGCTCAGTTTCCTCTCTTAGGGTTAGGGATGTGTTAGTGAGCTTATCTTAATGTTGTGAATTCATGTGTGTGTGATTTGACCTAGGTTGACTTATGCACATTGGGGGTGCACTTAGTCATTTTCCTAAGCTCAAGCTGAGCTAGGGGCACACTAGGGCCTCCATGCACCACTCAAGCTCTAACCCTAACTTTAGGGGGTCTGAAAGTGTGGGTAATATTATAAATTCCAATAAACAAAACAAAAATTTCATCCTCGAAATTCAAGCTCGGGTCTACGGGATTTCACAAGTGAAGAAAAGATCAACTTGTAGGAGGTTTAGTTTGTACCTGAGGTGAAGAGCTCCGGGTGTTTTTTATACATGAGGTCCAAGGGCTACCAAGTGTGCTCCTCCTGCCCAGGATTTGACCACAACACCTTGATCAAAGGAACACTCTTCTTCCGTAAAACTCGGACTGCTGTATCGTCGATCTGGATTTGCTCCAATCGAACTGACCGATAAGATGCTATCAGGCTAGAGGTAGAAGTAATATGCTGCTCTGACCAAAGTAATGCTTTCCGAAGTGAGGAGACATGAAAGACGTCATGCAGGTTTGCCAACTCTGGCGGTAGCACCAGCCTATATGCCAAGGAGCCGACCCGGTCCAGGATCGTATAAGGCCCCATATACCTAGGGCTGAGCTTCTTGTGCCTACGCACCATTGAAACACAATGCATCAGACGTATCTTCAAAAACACCTTGTCCCCCACCTGGAACTCTAACTTAAAATACCTCGCATTGTAATACTTTGTCTGCCGACTCTAAGCCTCTAGCATCCTGTCTCTGATCAGCCGAATGAGCGCGTTCGTGTCCTCGACGTAATCTGACCAAAGCATCTTTGGATCCTCATCCTGAACCCAAGATAGCGGTGTCCAAGATTTCCTCCCATACAGTGCCTCATATGGAGCCATGCCAATGCTGGCTTGATGGTTGTTATTCTAAGAGAACTCAATCAATGACAACAGCCGCTCCCAGGGCTTCCCTGTAACAAGTATACACAATCGCGACAGATCCTCCATGGTCCTATTGGCCCGCTCCATCTGCCCATCAGTCTGTGGATGAAAGGCAGTGCTAAATGCAAGTTGGGAACCTAAGTACTACTACACCGGCCTCGATTGCCTGGAAGTAAATCGACCGTCTCGATCTGATATAATCATCTTGGGTATGCCATGGTAGCTCACAAACTGCTCCACGAACAACCTCATCGATACACCAACTGGAGCGTCCTTCCATACCGAGAAGAACCTGGCTACCTTGGCCAATCGGTCCACAATGACCCATATAGAATCATGCCCAGAGTGACAGCGAGGCAACCCGTGTATAAAATCCTTTGAAATATCCTCGAACTTCCACTTTGGCACTGGCAGTGGCTCCAGTAATCATCCATGGCTCTTGCACTCCGCCTTCACCCGCTGGCATGCCTCGCAGTGTGTCACAGAATCAACGATATCCCTCTTCATCCCTGGACAATACATGCGCTTCCGCAGATTTGTCATCATCTGTGTGATCCCAGGGTGCACTGAATACCGTGTGCAGTGTGCCTCCCTGAGTATGTCTCCCCGGATCCCACCTCCCGTGGGTATATACACACGGCCCTGGAAATGAACGAGGTCACAACGTAGTGAATACTCCTTTGACTTGACCTCTCCCAAGGCTCTAAATATATGCTCTAGCTCTGCATCATGACTCAGATCTGGCCTAATGCGTTCTCTGATATCACACTCCATGTTCAGAGCCGCCAAGTACTCTGTATACACCTCTAGATTAGCCCTTGACAACATAGAAATCTGCATGTCTTCCATCATCTGCATTATCTCCATGTTCATCACCCGGGGCTCTAGTTTAGTAGTGCTTGCTCTCCTTCTCAAAGCATTCGCTATGGTGTTTGCCTTCCCTGGGTGATAGTTTTTGGTATAATCATAGTCACAGAGGAACTCTAACCACCTCCGCTGGCGTAGATTCAGGTTGTAACGCCCCGAAACTCAAAAGAGCGACAGAGGTGTTTTGAGCCAAGTTTGGAACTTGGTAGGGGTCATACGGCCCGGGAAACGGGCGTATCCCAAGGGCATGGTCGACGATCTGGCCGAGGGGTCGACGAATTTGGAGTCGACGATCGTCGAGCAGCAAACACGGCCTGAGACACGGGCGTGTCCCAGGCCATGTCCTTCTTAGGTGGTTGGCCGAGTTGTGTTGGGGGAGAAACATGTCCTGGAGCCCAGGCGTGTTCGGGTTTGACACGGGCGTGTCAAACTGGACACGGGCGTGTCCAATACCCGTGTCCTTCACGGGTTGGTGTTGTCTTGTGTCGATGGAGGAACACAACCCGCTCTACGGCCGTGTACTGGATGACACGGGCGTGTCAAGTCTGACACGGGCGTGTCGAGAGCCCGTGTACTTTTTGGGACGCGTCGGTTTCGACGGCGAATGAGGAACACGGCTTTGGACACGGGCATGTCACACGCCGTGTTCGGCCCAGGTTTTGGATTTCAAGCCCGAATCGTGGCCGTCTATTTCCTTATTTTGGGATCTAATGTCTTGGGGATGTTCAGGCTGGGTTATACCCGGGAATAGGCCTTTAAAACCCTCATTGTTTAGGGTTATTCTCTTTCTAAATTTCTAGAGAGAGGGGAGAGCAAGGAAGGAGAAGGGAGATAGATCTGGCCGCCGGCGGAGCTTCGGTGCCCCAAATCGTAAGCCGACTTCGGATCGACGGAGGCGAGGACATTGCGGTGCTTTTCATCCACATAGATTTCCATGGCGCCAATGAGGAATGCTAGGGTAATGATTCTCATCCTAGAATATGTGAAGTCCTCTTTTCTTTGCATAGGAAGCCCGCTCTCGTGAGTTTGCGATGAGTTTGAGGCGTTCCTTTGGGTAGACATGAATAGACCACGTTGTTTAGCATGTAGAGTCCGTAATCGAGAAACGGACATAGGCATGGTGTGTGAAGCCTACCCGGATAAGTTGGTCTGGATCAGTGATGTTGCATTGCATGAATGGCTGGAGAAGACTCCGTGCAATTGTTTGTTTTTCGGGTTTTCTACATGGTAGATTGCAACATGGAGCCTTGGAGACTAACCTCGAGGTGCACCCAGAAAACTGGGCAGATGCGTGATTCTGCCATCTTGGTGGCCTGAGAGCCAACTTGTACATAACTGGCTTATGTAATATTGTGTGTTCGATACACGGGCTTCAGGGAAGCTTGACCCGTGTCGATAACTTTAATTATCGTGGCGAGGTGAGCAACGGGTTAAGTGGAACCGTACCCGCTCTATGTGGTTCGGTGTTATAGGCCTACCGTTGGCATAGAGTGCGGGTCTTAGGCTGTCGATGTTTTTAATTGACGTGACTTCTGCCGGAAAAAGTCTAATGCTCACGAGAATTTGCCGTCCTAGGGGCGGTGGTGAGACAGCTGACTTTGACCGTGTTCACCGAGAATGTGCCCTGAGAGCACGGGGTGTGTGGTCGTGCGTGCCTACTCCTGTGATGAAGTGTTTTTACACTATACTTCTTGGTTATGCTAATAAAGTGCAGGGAAGGAGCATCACCGTCCCGAGTTTGTGGGCAGGATCGTTATAATTTGGTCAGCATAGCTGACCGTTGCTTTTGTTTGCCACTGTTGCGGTGGATTGTTGCTTGCAGGTGCTGTGGAGCCAAGTGGTAATTGGTGGGCAAAAGCTCATGTTGCTGAGCCGGCCCTCGAAGGCCTAATTATTGAGTGTTTACTTGTATTATTCATGTGTGACTGGCCTGCGTGCCAAGGTTTGGAAAACACTGTAATTTGAGTAAACTATTGTAAGGCCTTAAGGCCATGTATTTGTGTATTGTACGTCATTCCTGTTGGGTTTTGTAGTGGACATTCATGCTATTGGCTGGGTTCTTAATTTGCAACTGTTAATTTGCTTCCGCTAGAAAGTACTCTGTGTAGGACATTGGTTATTGGCAGGATGGTTTCCATTGAGTAACCATCTGGTCTGTCTGTGGTATATGGCGTCGGGCCTCATCCGGACCTAATGCTATATGCTATTTGACGGATAGGGGGTGTTACAATTTGGTATCAGACTACTGGTTTCGGTTATCTTAAATGAATTCGTGGACGAATTCTTTTAAGGGGTGGTGAGCACATGTGTGTGCGGCATTGTTATAACATCAAAAGAAGCCAAGAATGTCCACTTAGGAATGAAAATACATGTGTTTGAGGAACCTGCGTGTTCCTATAATTGATTTTTGCAATTTTGTTTGGTCACTTAACAGTGTTTTGTACAACTATAGGTGACCAGAAGTGGTGGAGGGCCGTCAGAACGCCCAGTTTCTGAGGCTAGCAGCGCATCGAATGATGCGGCTGCAATACCTCCCTCGGCAGAAACCATACGATTGGTGGCCGAAGTAGTGTTTGCTATGATCAACGCGCAGCCTGCAAGGCAAATAAAGCAGCTCGCTCCTATGATGGAGTAGGTACCGCTTCGAACGGGTGAACTGAGAAGGGTGGAGCAGGTGGTGGTGGAGCCTTTGGTGCCTAGGAGAGCAAACGAAAGGCAGCTCAAACACATTATGGGCTTCAATCTTCCGGTGTTCTCGGGGACGGGAACCCCGTCCTAAGCAGAGGATTGGCTCTCCCGAGTGAAGAGAGTACTGACAACTACTGAAACGGAAGAGTGGCAGATGACCACTATAGCTACTTTCCTGTTGGACGGGGATGCTAGGCTGTGGTGGGAAGGTTTGGAGCTTCATCACTTGAGGGGAAGACAACTTACGGACGTCTCGATGGAGGAGTTTCCGAGACTGTTCTTGGCAAGGTACCTTACCTCGACTTAGAGGATAGCATTGGAGAATGAGTTGCAGAAGCTGACACAAGGAGAGAGTACCGTGGATGAGTATCTCCACGAATTTACTCTGTTGGGTCGGTACGCTAGCTCTACGTTCGCGGATGAGGAGCATAAGATAAACCGATTCTATGAAGGTTTGAGAGATGACTTAAGGCTACTACTCTTGGGGCCTATGATATAGGGCTTCTTGACCATGGTCAATACGGCTCGGGCGTTGGAAAAGGATTTGTAGAATGTGTAAGCAAAGCAAGACTCTACTGCAAAGGGGTCGGAGTTCAAAGTTGTAACGTCCCGGTTATGGGCTCATAGGCCCGCAGGCATGTCCCTCCCCGTGGTCCCGCCCTATAATGGGACCACGGGGCAGGACAAGCCTGCGGGCCTCTGAGCCCATAACCGGGATGTTACAAAAGTGTCGAACTTCTCAAAATCTGTGTTCCGCAAGTGGAATAAAAAGGCTAGGACTTCGGGGCCAACCCCTTCTTCTGGTGCTTCTAGGGGGACTACAGTCCGAACCCAGGGCGGATGTTATACTTGTGGGAAGCCAGGACACTATGCCCGAGACTGTCGAAGCGGACGCCCAAAGTCTGAGAAGAAGTCGGGAGCTACCTATGAGGAGAAGGGCAAGGCGGTGGAGTCAACCGCGTCCCACTATGCTCCGGCTCAACCTAGAGTTTATAATCTTGGTCAGCAGGAGTCCATCAAGCAAGCGGATGTGGTGACAGGTACGGTTTAAATTTATAGCAAGTTAATTTTTAAATACTTGTTATGCGCGTGTTACCTTACCACTGCTTGTATAGGCTTTGTTTTGATTTGTGAGAATCCAGCGAGAGCACTCTTTGATACGGGAGCTTCTCACTCCTTTTTGTCCGATGGATTCATATCGCGCATTGGAGTACCTTCTTCGATGACAAAGGACAAACTGGATGTGTTGTTGCCGAATGGGTGTTCGATGCGTGCGGATAAAATCTGTGGCGTTAAGATTCGTATTGGGAGTCAAGAGTTCGATTTGTAAGCGTCGTTACTACCGTTGGTGGAATTCGACGTGATATTTTGCATGGACTGGCTCTCGGAGCAGCAAGCTTATATTGATTGTCGTCGCAAGGACGTTAAGTTGGGATCTGGTCAGGAGACGACCTTTATGGGCTTGAAAGGGTCGAGCAAGACTTTGATGTCTGCTCTTCAGGTTGTGAAGGCGGTTCGTGCTGGAGCAGAGCTGTTCTTCATGCTAGTGGAGGTTGCAAAGCCTAAGCCTACGTTGGATAGTATTTCAGTGGTATCTGATTACCCTGATGTGTTCCCTGGCGATCTTCTTGGAGCCCAACCTCAACGGGAGATAGATTTCACCATCGAGCTAGTGCTAGGTGCGAAACCTGTGTCACGCTCTCTATATCGGCTAGCACCTAAGGAAATGGCGGAGCTGAAGGTACAACTTCAAGAGTTATTGGAGCAGGGGTATGTGCGTCCAAGTTCGTCGCCTTGGAGCGCACCGGTCCTTTTTGCTAAGAATAAGGACGGAATCTTGAGACTTTATATTAATTACCGAGAACTGAACAAGTTGACAGAGAACAATAAGTACCTGATCTCAAGGATTGATGATCTCTTTGATCAGTCAGTCGGGTCATCGGTGTTCTCGAAATTGGATCTCAAGTCCGGTTATTATCAGCTGCGGATAAGGGAGAGTGATATCCCCAAGACAGCTTTTAGTATGAGATACGTGCATTACGAGTTTACGGTCATGCCATTTGGGCTGATGAATGCGCCGTCAGTGTTCATGGATTTGATGAACAGGACTTTCAGGGAGTACCTAGACCACTTTGTGATCGTCTTCATCGACGACATATTGGTGTAGTTGCAGAGTGAGGAGGATCACTTCAAGCATTTGCATTTAGTGTTGGGGACGCTGAGGAGGATTCAATTGTACGCCAAGTTCTCCAAATACAAGTTTTGGTTGTCCTCAGTAGCATTCCTTGGTCACATAGTCAGTGAAGAGGGAATTGCGGTGGATCCGGTGAAGATTGTTGTGATATGAGAGTGGCCTGTGCTGTCTACGGTAGCGGAAGTCCGGAGTTTTCTAGGGCTTGCAGCTATTAAAGGCGCTTCGTGGAGAACTTCTCGCGGATAGCATTACCCCTCCCGACTATGATGAGGAAAGAGCAGAAATTTATTTGGACGCCGGAGTGTACGCGAGCTTTTGAGGAGCTGAAGAGTCGGTTGACCACGATGCTTGTGCTGAGTTCGCCGAGTGGGACCGAAGGTTTTGAGATTTATAACGATGCTTTGGGCAGTGGATTGGGTTGTGTGGTACTGCAGCATGGAAGTGTGATAGCATATGGCTCGCGACAGCTTAAAGTGCATGAGAGATATTATCCGGTCCATGACTTGGAGTTAGCAGCCGTGATTTTTGCCTTGAAGCTATGGAGGCACTACTTGTACGGGGTAAAGGTCGATATCTATACCGACCACAAGAGCCTGAAATACTTGTTGGATCAGAAAGATCTAAATATGCGACAACGGAGATGGATGGAGTTCCTGGGGGACTACACGTTCAAAAGTCATTATGTGTCTGGGAAAGGCAATGTAGTTGCGGATGCGTTGAGTCACAGGGCCCCAGCTCAAGCCAATTGGCTGTCGATCCATGACGAGCGGTTGGTTCGGGAGTTAGAGGCGTTGGAGATCTCTTGCATAGACAAGCAGATAAGTGTCGAAGCGCTATTGAACTGGACAGAAGTTCATTATGACCGGGCTGATCGGATTCGGCAGGCTCTGGAAATGGATGGCCGCATGAAGCAAATCATGGTTGATGCTTTGGATGGGTCAAATCCCCAATTTGTTGTTGAGGATGGATTGCTATGGAAAGACGGTCATCTGTGCATCCCAAACATGGGCAATCTGCGGGCGGATTTGTTGTATGAGGCTCATCATACCAAGTACTCGATCCACCCCGGGAGCACGAAGATGTACAGCGATGTGCAGAAATTGTTCTGGTGGCCAGGACTTAATAAGGATGTGGCACTGTACGTGGCGAAATGTCAAACATGTGCCTTGGTGAAGGCACAATGCCAAAAGCTAGAAGGATTCTTGAAGTCCTTGCCTATTCCGGAGTGGAAGTTCGACGACATTACTATGGACTTTGTGCATGGTTTGCCAAGGTCGCAAAAGGGAAACGATGCCATCTGTCTGGTCGTAGATCGTTTGATGAAGGTATCACACTTCATTCCGCATAGGAAGGATGACCCTGTGGAGAAATTGGCAAAGTTATACGTGGATAATATTGTGCGACTTCATGGTGTGCCCCGCAGCATCGTGATTGACCATGATGGGCAGTTCACATCCAATGATTGGAGGTTGGTGCAGCAGATGTTGGGAACAAAGCTGAGTTTCAACACAGCCTTTCATCCATAGACGGATGGTCAGACCGAGAGGGTCAATAGGACGATGTAAGAAATTCTTCGCATGTGCATCCTGGACTTTGGGAAGCAGTGAGAAGATCACCTATACTTGGTGGAATTCACTTACAACAATAGCTACCAGGCGAGCATACAAATGGCGCCCTTCGAGGCCCTTTATGGTAGAAGATGTCACACGCCGTTGTCTTTATTGTAAACGGGTGAGTCAAAGTTGTACAGGCGCCAAGAGGTGGAAGATGCAACGTCGTTGGTTCGAACGTTTCGAGAGAGATTGCTAATCTCTTAGGATAGCCAAGCTAAGTACTATAACACCAAGCATGGGTGTAACACCCCAAAATTCGAAAGAAGGACGAGCAGCGTCGAGAGCTAAGTTTGGGGCTTGGTGAGGGTCACACGGCCTAGGACACGGGCGTGTCCATGGCCGTGTCCTACCGGGTTCTTCGAGAGCCCAGGAAGTCGACGATTTTTCGCTCATTTCGTCAACTAGTGGGGGACACGCCCTCCGACACGCCCGTGTTGGAGGTACACGCCCGTGTCGCAAGCGTGTTCTCTCGAGTGTCAACACAGAGGTATCGACACAGTAGTGTCGACACAGAGGAGGTATCGACATAGAGGTGTCGACACAGTGGTGTCGACACAATGGTGTCGACACAGAGGAGGTGTCGACACAGGCAGGGAAAACGTCCTAGGACACGGGCGTGTCCATGGCTGTGTCTTACCGGGTTCGTCGAGCGCCTGTGGTGTCGATGTTTTTCGCTTGACGAAGTATTCAAGGCAGTGAACATGGTTCGGGACACGGGCATGTCCAGGGATGTGTCGAGCGTGTTCGAAGAATTTCTGCGAGTTCGGCGAAGAGGCAGTCGACGATCATCGAGACGTTGAACACGGCTTGAGACACGGGCGTGTCCCAGGCCGTGTCCTTCTCGGGTTGTGTGCCGGGACTTGCGAGGGGTTGGACACGGCCTGGAGCCCAGGCATGTTCGGGATGGACACAGTCATGTCAAATATGATACGGGCGTGTCCTGGACCCGTGTCCTGGTTTGGGTGCGACGGTTTTGGCGTCGATTGGGGAACACGGCCTTGGACACGGGTATGTCACAAGCCATGTTCGGCCCAGGTGTTTTGATTTTCAGTTCGGATCGTGGCCGTTCTTTCCCTTCTTTTGGGATCTGATGGTCTAGGGTTGCCCTTGCTGAGTTAAGTCCGGGAATAGGGTTTAGAAACCCTCATTCTTCTTCAAGCACTCTCTTTCTAAGATCTAGGGAGAAGGGAGAGAAAGGAAGGAGGTCTAGGAGAGATCCAGCTGCTAGAGAAGCTCCGGTGCTCCAAATCGCGAGCCGAGTCCAGATCCGTGGAGGCAAGATCGTTGCGAAGGTTTTCATCCGGCTAAGTTTCCATGGCTAGGAAGAGGTGTCGGAAGGTAACGACACTTCTCCTCTTGGTTTTAGGATGCATGTTTAGCATCTTTTACTTTCTAGTTTTTGGGCACCAAACTCTCAAATGCAAGGGGTTTGGGTCGCCAAGGTTCAAGAGGAACCTCCGGGTCGATTGAGTCCGTCCCCGACATATTTTTGCATTAGAGATCTGCTCTGTTAGTGGATTAGGCATGGTGGGTGAAGCCGTAGTCGCGACCATTAGTCCGACTCGGTGATGTTGCATGCGAGCTTTAAGGATTCGTAAAGATCTGTTGTGGCAAGATGCCGTTTGTGATGTTTGTGATGTTTTCCCCCTTTTCTCGAGTGAGTATGTGTAGTCGGAACGGGACAAGGTTAGCTCCTCAATGGCGGTAGGTGGTTTCCTTGGTGGACGAGGTTAGCTCCGCATTGGTGGTAGATGGTTTCCTTGGTGCGCGGGAATGCTGTAGTACGAATGAGGGACTAGGGTGGATTTGTCTTGGATTGTGATGTGCCAAGGCGTGGTTGTGTCTCCGTGGTCGGCTGGTCGTGACGTGCACTTCATGTGTGGAGAGTGTCCCTGCGAGACTAGTCCCCTTATGTGTGACTGACGAGAATGCCAAGCATGGGGCAAGCCCGGGCAATGAGGCCATGAGTCGGTGGGGTCCACCAAGGCTTCTTAGAATCGGTCAGTGTGTTTGTTGGAATCCTGACATGAGAAGTCAGAGCTTGCAGGCAAGCCCAGGTCTAAGACCTTGAGCGGGTGGGGCCTTGGCAAGAGTTCCCGGTGGGGGCTTGTATGTCGTTGGGGGAATGTTGGTAAACCCCCTTTGTTTTCGGCTTTATGCCAATGGGGAAATGATGAGTACCCATATGATGTGATGATGTGCTAAATGCATACGCGATAGGGTGCCTTGGGTGAAGCCCGGGTTTTTGCATACATGCTGCATAAGTAGGCCCTTTCATTATATGCTCAACAATAGAGAACGTGTATGTTGTTTGAGACATCCAAGCCTGTTCTTAGTGCATTACTATATATATATATATATATATATATATATATATATATATATATATATATATATATATATATTGTATACGAAGTGCTAACTTGCAGGTTGGAGGGGTTCCCTGGGGTCCGTTAGGGGCGGCCGGGAGGAGTTGTGTTTGTTACATAGTTTGAGGTCAGCCTTTGCTGACCCACGTTACAATCAAATTTTTACAGAGCAAGGATCGCAAGCAGGAGCTAGCTCGCCGGCCAAAAGGGCCTAAGCCTCATGAAGTGTTACTGTTTTGTTATAGCTCTACTTTTATGACATTGTATGTTTGATGCTCTTGTTTTCCGGCTTGCATGCCGAGGTAGTCTAGGAGTGCATATGGACATTTATGACTGGTGTTATTATTTGAGCGTCCGACTCACTTTTGTTGTAAGGCCTTAAGGCCGCTTCGATACTCCTATATCTTGTGGATAACTTCTAGTTTGTTTGCCTTTTCCGCTGTGTTGTGGTTATGAGTTTTGAGATCGGGTAGTTATATCATCTTATAATACTGAAGTTGTGACGTCTGTATGTTGTGGGGGCCCGGTTGGACCCATATTATACAGTCATTACAGGGGAGATGTTACAATTTGGTATTAGAGCCAGGTTAGGTTCAAGGTCAGTGCTTATAGAAGTAATCCACTAGGAGTAATGCAGGACCATGAGTGTCCTTATGTTTGAGTCTTGTGATTAGAGACTGATTCCTTGTTTTCTTGCTTCCTTGAAGAGTGCAAGCAACGAGGCGGGTACATTGAGACAAAGAGAAGAGCTTTCGGCGAGCAGCGCCACAGCTCAGGGTTCTTTGGGCATGGGTGTAAACCCGGTCGACTTCTGCCGCATGCTTGCAGAAGCAATGGTGGCAGCCCAAGCTGCAGCAACAGCTCAGGCAGCAACCCGTGCTACACCGGATACGGCAACGACTGTGCCAGGCGTAGAAGCCAGGCGAGTAGAGCCTTTGGCTGAAATGGTGGTTGTCGGGCATGGAGACCGGCAGATGAAGTACTTTCTGAGCTTCCATCCCCCGACATTCAAGGGTGTCGGTACTCCGACTGATGCGGAGGATTGGTGGGCACGGATTCAAGAGTTTTTGAGGGCGGCAGAGACGCTAGAAGAGAAGAAATCTGAGTTTGCGGCCTTCATGTTGGAGGGAGACGCAAAGTTGTGGTGGGTGAGCCATAGCGGCCGCCAGTTTCCTGGACGCACCCCGTCCATGGAAGAATTTGGGGATGCCTTCCACGAATTTACTCTGTTGGGTCGGTACGCTAGCTCTACGTTCGCGGATGAGGAGCATAAGATAAACCGATTCTATGAAGGTTTGAGAGATGACTTAAGGCTACTACTCTTGGGGCCTATGATATAGGGCTTCTTGACCATGGTCAATACGGCTCGGGCGTTGGAAAAGGATTTGTAGAATGTGTAAGCAAAGCAAGACTCTACTGCAAAGGGGTCGGAGTTCAAAGTTGTAACGTCCCGGTTATGGGCTCATAGGCCCGCAGGCATGTCCCTCCCCGTGGTCCCGCCCTATAATGGGACCACGGGGCAGGACAAGCCTGCGGGCCTCTGAGCCCATAACCGGGATGTTACAAAAGTGTCGAACTTCTCAAAATCTGTGTTCCGCAAGTGGAATAAAAAGGCTAGGACTTCGGGGCCAACCCCTTCTTCTGGTGCTTCTAGGGGGACTACAGTCCGAACCCAGGGCGGATGTTATACTTGTGGGAAGCCAGGACACTATGCCCGAGACTGTCGAAGCGGACGCCCAAAGTCTGAGAAGAAGTCGGGAGCTACCTATGAGGAGAAGGGCAAGGCGGTGGAGTCAACCGCGTCCCACTATGCTCCGGCTCAACCTAGAGTTTATAATCTTGGTCAACAGGAGTCCATCAAGCAAGCGGATGTGGTGACAGGTACGGTTTAAATTTATAGCAAGTTAATTTTTAAATACTTGTTATGCGCGTGTTACCTTACCACTGCTTGTATAGGCTTTGTTTTGATTTGTGAGAATCCAGCGAGAGCACTCTTTGATACGGGAGCTTCTCACTCCTTTTTGTCCGATGGATTCATATCGCGCATTGGAGTACCTTCTTTGATGACAAAGGACAAACTGGATGTGTTGTTGCCGAATGGGTGTTCGATGCGTGCGGATAAAATCTGTGGCGTTAAGATTCGTATTGGGAGTCAAGAGTTCGATTTGTAAGCGTCGTTACTACCGTTGGTGGAATTCGACGTGATATTTTGCATGGACTGGCTCTCGGAGCAGCAAGCTTATATTGATTGTCGTCGCAAGGACGTTAAGTTGGGATCTGGTCAGGAGACGACCTTTATGGGCTTGAAAGGGTCGAGCAAGACTTTGATGTCTGCTCTTCAGGTTGTGAAGGCGGTTCGTGCTGGAGCAGAGCTGTTCTTCATGCTAGTGGAGGTTGCAAAGCCTAAGCCTACGTTGGATAGTATTTCAGTGGTATCTGATTACCCTGATGTGTTCCCTGGCGATCTTCTTGGAGCCCAACCTCAACGGGAGATAGATTTCACCATCGAGCTAGTGCTAGGTGCGAAACCTGTGTCACGCTCTCTGTATCGGCTAGCACCTAAGGAAATGGCGGAGCTGAAGGTACAACTTCAAGAGTTATTGGAGCAGGGGTATGTGCGTCCAAGTTCGTCGCCTTGGAGCGCACCGGTCCTTTTTGCTAAGAATAAGGACGGAATCTTGAGACTTTATATTAATTACCGAGAACTGAACAAGTTGACAGAGAACAATAAGTACCTGATCTCAAGGATTGATGATCTCTTTGATCAGTCAGTCGGGTCATCGGTGTTCTCGAAATTGGATCTCAAGTCCGGTTATTATCAGCTGCGGATAAGGGAGAGTGATATCCCCAAGACAGCTTTTAGTATGAGATACGTGCATTACGAGTTTACGGTCATGCCATTTGGGCTGATGAATGCGCCGTCAGTGTTCATGGATTTGATGAACAGGACTTTCAGGGAGTACCTAGACCACTTTGTGATCGTCTTCATCGACGACATATTGGTGTAGTTGCAGAGTGAGGAGGATCACTTCAAGCATTTGCATTTAGTGTTGGGGACGCTGAGGAGGATTCAATTGTACGCCAAGTTCTCCAAATACAAGTTTTGGTTGTCCTCAGTAGCATTCCTTGGTCACATAGTCAGTGAAGAGGGAATTGCGGTGGATCCGGTGAAGATTGTTGTGATATGAGAGTGGCCTGTGCTGTCTACGGTAGCGGAAGTCCGGAGTTTTCTAGGGCTTGCAGCTATTAAAGGCGCTTCGTGGAGAACTTCTCGCGGATAGCATTACCCCTCCCGACTATGATGAGGAAAGAGCAGAAATTTATTTGGACGTCGGAGTGTACGCGAGCTTTTGAGGAGCTGAAGAGTCGGTTGACCACGATGCTTGTGCTGAGTTCGCCGAGTGGGACCGAATGTTTTGAGATTTATAACGATGCTTTGGGCAGTGGATTGGGTTGTGTGGTACTGCAGCATGGAAGTGTGATAGCATATGGCTCGCGACAGCTTAAAGTGCATGAGAGATATTATCCGGTCCATGACTTGGAGTTAGCAGCCGTGATTTTTGCCTTGAAGCTATGGAGGCACTACTTGTACGGGGTAAAGGTCGATATCTATACCGACCACAAGAGCCTGAAATACTTGTTGGATCAGAAAGATCTAAATATGCGACAACGGAGATGGATGGAGTTCCTGGGGGACTACACGTTCAAAAGTCATTATGTGTCTGGGAAAGGCAATGTAGTTGCGGATGCGTTGAGTCACAGGGCCCCAGCTCAAGCCAATTGGCTGTCGATCCATGACGAGCGGTTGGTTCGAGAGTTAGAGGCGTTGGAGATCTCTTGCATAGACAAGCAGATAAGTGTCGAAGCGCTATTGAACTGGACAGAAGTTCATTATGACCGGGCTGATCGGATTCGGCAGGCTCTGGAAATGGATGGCCGCATGAAGCAAATCATGGTTGATGCTTTGGATGGGTCAAATCCCCAATTTGTTGTTGAGGATGGATTGCTATGGAAAGACGGTCATCTGTGCATCCCAAACATGGGCAATCTGCGGGCGGATTTGTTGTATGAGGCTCATCATACCAAGTACTCGATCCACCCCGGGAGCACGAAGATGTACAGCGATGTGCAGAAATTGTTCTGGTGGCCAGGACTTAATAAGGATGTGGCACTGTACGTGGCGAAATGTCAAACATGTGCCTTGGTGAAGGCACAATGCCAAAAGCTAGAAGGATTCTTGAAGTCCTTGCCTATTCCGGAGTGGAAGTTCGACGACATTACTATGGACTTTGTGCATGGTTTGCCAAGGTCGCAAAAGGGAAACGATGCCATCTGTCTGGTCGTAGATCGTTTGATGAAGGTATCACACTTCATTCCGCATAGGAAGGATGACCCTGTGGAGAAATTGGCAAAGTTATACGTGGATAATATTGTGCGACTTCATGGTGTGCCCCGCAGCATCGTGATTGACCATGATGGGCAGTTCACATCCAATGATTGGAGGTTGGTGCAGCAGATGTTGGGAACAAAGCTGAGTTTCAACACAGCCTTTCATCCATAGACGGATGGTCAGACCGAGAGGGTCAATAGGACGATGTAAGAAATTCTTCGCATGTGCATCCTGGACTTTGGGAAGCAGTGAGAAGATCACCTATACTTGGTGGAATTCACTTACAACAATAGCTACCAGGCGAGCATACAAATGGCGCCCTTCGAGGCCCTTTATGGTAGAAGATGTCACACGCCGTTGTCTTTATTGTAAACGAGTGAGTCAAAGTTGTACAGGCGCCAAGAGGTGGAAGATGCAACGTCGTTGGTTCGAACGTTTCGAGAGAGATTGCTAATCTCTTAGGATAGCCAAGCTAAGTACTATAACACCAAGCATGGGTGTAACACCCCAAAATTCGAAAGAAGGACGAGCAGCGTCGAGAGCTAAGTTTGGGGCTTGGTGAGGGTCACACGGCCTAGGACACGGGCGTGTCCATGGCCGTGTCCTACCGGGTTCTTCGAGAGCCCAGGAAGTCGACGATTTTTCGCTCATTTCGTCAACTAGTGGGGGACACGCCCTCCGACACGCCCGTGTTGGAGGTACACGCCCGTGTCGCAAGCGTGTTCTCTCGAGTGTCAACACAGAGGTATCGACACAGTAGTGTCGACACAGAGGAGGTATCGACATAGAGGTGTCGACACAGTGGTGTCGACACAATGGTGTCGACACAGAGGAGGTGTCGACACAGGCAGGGAAAACGTCCTAGGACACGGGCGTGTCCATGGCTGTGTCTTACCGGGTTCGTCGAGCGCCTGTGGTGTCGATGTTTTTCGCTTGACGAAGTATTCAAGGCAGTGAACATGGTTCGGGACACGGGCATGTCCAGGGACGTG
This sequence comes from Platanthera guangdongensis, assembly GCA_039583875.1. Classification (NCBI taxonomy): domain Eukaryota; kingdom Viridiplantae; phylum Streptophyta; class Magnoliopsida; order Asparagales; family Orchidaceae; genus Platanthera; species Platanthera guangdongensis. The sequence goes on along the minus strand of CM077154.1, from coordinate 84,543,721 downwards.
TCGAGCGTGTTCGAAGAATTTCTGCGAGTTCGGCGAAGAGGCAGTCGACGATCATCGAGACGTTGAACACGGCTTGAGACACGGGCGTGTCCCAGGCCGTGTCCTTCTCGGGTTGTGTGCCGGGACTTGCGAGGGGTTGGACACGGCCTGGAGCCCAGGCATGTTCGGGATGGACACAGTCATGTCAAATATGATACGGGCGTGTCCTGGACCCGTGTCCTGGTTTGGGTGCGACGGTTTTGGCGTCGATTGGGGAACACGGCCTTGGACACGGGTATGTCACAAGCCATGTTCGGCCCAGGTGTTTTGATTTTCAGTTCGGATCGTGGCCGTTCTTTCCCTTCTTTTGGGATCTGATGGTCTAGGGTTGCCCTTGCTGAGTTAAGTCCGGGAATAGGGTTTAGAAACCCTCATTCTTCTTCAAGCACTCTCTTTCTAAGATCTAGGGAGAAGGGAGAGAAAGGAAGGAGGTCTAGGAGAGATCCAGCTGCTAGAGAAGCTCCGGTGCTCCAAATCGCGAGCCGAGTCCAGATCCGTGGAGGCAAGATCGTTGCGAAGGTTTTCATCCGGCTAAGTTTCCATGGCTAGGAAGAGGTGTCGGAAGGTAACGACACTTCTCCTCTTGGTTTTAGGATGCATGTTTAGCATCTTTTACTTTCTAGTTTTTGGGCACCAAACTCTCAAATGCAAGGGGTTTGGGTCGCCAAGGTTCAAGAGGAACCTCCGGGTCGATTGAGTCCGTCCCCGACATATTTTTGCATTAGAGATCTGCTCTGTTAGTGGATTAGGCATGGTGGGTGAAGCCGTAGTCGCGACCATTAGTCCGACTCGGTGATGTTGCATGCGAGCTTTAAGGATTCGTAAAGATCTGTTGTGGCAAGATGCCGTTTGTGATGTTTGTGATGTTTTCCCCCTTTTCTCGAGTGAGTATGTGTAGTCGGAACGGGACAAGGTTAGCTCCTCAATGGCGGTAGGTGGTTTCCTTGGTGGACGAGGTTAGCTCCGCATTGGTGGTAGATGGTTTCCTTGGTGCGCGGGAATGCTGTAGTACGAATGAGGGACTAGGGTGGATTTGTCTTGGATTGTGATGTGCCAAGGCGTGGTTGTGTCTCCGTGGTCGGCTGGTCGTGACGTGCACTTCATGTGTGGAGAGTGTCCCGGCGAGACTAGTCCCCTTATGTGTGACTGACGAGAATGCCAAGCATGGGGCAAGCCCGGGCAATGAGGCCATGAGTCGGTGGGGTCCACCAAGGCTTCTTAGAATCGGTCAGTGTGTTTGTTGGAATCCTGACATGAGAAGTCAGAGCTTGCAGGCAAGCCCAGGTCTAAGACCTTGAGCGGGTGGGGCCTTGGCAAGAGTTCCCGGTGGGGGCTTGTATGTCGTTGGGGGAATGTTGGTAAACCCCCCTTTGTTTTCGGCTTTATGCCAATGGGGAAATGATGAGTACCCATATGATGTGATGATGTGCTAAATGCATACGCGATAGGGTGCCTTGGGTGAAGCCCGGGTTTTTGCATACATGCTGCATAAGTAGGCCCTTTCATTATATGCTCAACAATAGAGAACGTGTATGTTGTTTGAGACATCCAAGCCTGTTCTTAGTGCATTACTATATATATATATATATATATATATATATATATATATATATATATATATATATATATATATATATATATATATATATATTGTATACGAAGTGCTAACTTGCAGGTTGGAGGGGTTCCCTGGGGTCCGTTAGGGGCGGCCGGGAGGAGTTGTGTTTGTTACATAGTTTGAGGTCAGCCTTTGCTGACCCACGTTACAATCAAATTTTTACAGAGCAAGGATCGCAAGCAGGAGCTAGCTCGCCGGCCAAAAGGGCCTAAGCCTCATGAAGTGTTACTGTTTTGTTATAGCTCTACTTTTATGACATTGTATGTTTGATGCTCTTGTTTTCCGGCTTGCATGCCGAGGTAGTCTAGGAGTGCATATGGACATTTATGACTGGTGTTATTATTTGAGCGTCCGACTTACTTTTGTTGTAAGGCCTTAAGGCCGCTTCGATACTCCTATATCTTGTGGATAACTTCTAGTTTGTTTGCCTTTTCCGCTGTGTTGTGGTTATGAGTTTTGAGATCGGGTAGTTATATCATCTTATAATACTGAAGTTGTGACGTCTGTATGTTGTGGGGGCCCGGCCGGACCCATATTATACAGTCATTACAGGGGAGATGTTACAATTTGGTATTAGAGCCAGGTTAGGTTCAAGGTCAGTGCTTATAGAAGTAATCCACTAGGAGTAATGCAGGACCATGAGTGTCCTTATGTTTGAGTCTTGTGATTAGAGACTGATTCCTTGTTTTCTTGCTTCCTTGAAGAGTGCAAGCAACGAGGCGGGTACATTGAGACAAAGAGAAGAGCTTTCGGCGAGCAGCGCCACAGCTCAGGGTTCTTTGGGCATGGGTGTAAACCCGGTCGACTTCTGCCGCATGCTTGCAGAAGCAATGGTGGCAGCCCAAGCTGCAGCAACAGCTCAGGCAGCAACCCGTGCTACACCGGATACGGCAACGACTGTGTCAGGCGTAGAAGCCAGGCGAGTAGAGCCTTTGGCTGAAATGGTGGTTGTCGGGCATGGAGACCGGCAGATGAAGTACTTTCTGAGCTTCCATCCCCCGACATTCAAGGGTGTCGGTACTCCGACTGATGCGGAGGATTGGTGGGCACGGATTCAAGAGTTTTTGAGGGCGGCAGAGACGCTAGAAGAGAAGAAATCTGAGTTTGCGGCCTTCATGTTGGAGGGAGACGCAAAGTTGTGGTGGGTGAGCCATAGCGGCCGCCAGTTTCCTGGACGCACCCCGTCCATGGAAGAATTTGGGGATGCCTTCCTAAAGAAATACATACCAGTTTCGACAAGGTTGGCCCTTCAGCGGCAATTTCTGCACTTGATGCAGCGAGATAAGATGGTGGACGAGTATGTTCAGGAGTTCACCCGTGTAACGCCCTGAAACTCAAACGAGCGACGGGACGTATTTTGGTCCAAATCTGGTATTTGGCAGGAGGCACACGGCCTGGGACACGGGCGTGTTAGGCTCGAGTCGACGATTTGGCCGCGAGGTCGACATTTTGCGCTCGACGATGTGTCGAGATGGGGCACCCAGCCTGAGACACGGGCGTGTCTCAGGGCGTGTCGAGCCCGTGTCGACGATCGGCCAGGGAAGTCGATGATTTTTGCTCGACGATGTGTTGAGACAAGGCACACGGCCTAGGACACGGGCGTGTCCAAGGCCGTGTCGTGTGGTCGACGAACTTCGCTCGACGAAGTGTCGAGACCGTGAACACGGCCTGAAGCCCAGACGTGTTCGGGTGTGACACAGGCGTGGTCACGGGCGTGTCCAAGACCCATGTGAGTCTCGGGTTGTTTTCGCGGCTGTGTCGATGGAGGCACACGGCCGACCACACGGCCATGTCAGTTGCAACACGGGCGTGTCAGGTCGAACACGGGCGTGTCAGATGCCCATGTGTTGTTCCAGACGCATCGATTTTGACGGCGAATGGGGGACACGGACCTGGACACGGGCGTGTCGCAGGCCGTATTCGGCCCAGTTTTAGCATTTCAGGCCCAAATCAACGCCGTTCGTTTCTTTAATTTGGGATCCAACGGCTGGGGGTTATTCCTGATGGGATATACCCGGGATTGGACCTTTGAAACCCTCATTTCACTTGAGTGGTTCTCTTTCTAAAGTCTAGAGAGAGAGGAGAGCTAAGGAGGAAGAAGAAGCTTAGATCTGGCCATTGGAGGAGCTTCGGAGCTCCAAATCGCGAGCCGACTTCGGATCTACGGAGGCAAAGAGAGTGCAGTGCTTTTCATCCGCTTACATTTCCATGACGCTAAGGAAGAACGCTAGGGTAATGATTCTCTTCTTGAGCATGTGAAGCTCTCCTTCTTTGCGTAGGAAGCCCGCTCTCGCGAGTTTGCAGTGAGTTGGAGGCGTTCCTTCGGGTAGATATGTAAAGTCCTCGTTGTTTAGAGTCCGTATTCGAGAACGGACATAGGCATGATGTGTGAATCCTACCCGAACATGTTGGTCCGGATCGGTGATGTTGCATTGCATAAATGCCAGAGAAGACTCCGTGCGATTGTTTGTTTTTCGGGTTTTCTACATGGTAGATTGCAACATGGAGCCTTGGGGATTAACCCAAAGGTGTACCCGGAAAATTGGGCAGATGCGTGATCTTGCCAACTTGGAGGCCTGAGAGCAAACTTGAACATAACTGGGTTATGTGATTTTGTGATGGAAACGAGACTCGGGAGAAGTTTGACCTGCGCATATGTTTTTAATTAACGTTGCGATGTGAGCATGGGTTAGATGGAACCGTACTCGTTCTATGTCGTTCGGTTAAAGATACCTAAGGGTACGTGGCACTTGTCGTTGGCATAGATGAGGGTCTTCGGCGGTCTATGGTTTTAATTACCGTGACCCATACCGGGAAGACTAATTGCTCATTGTTTGGCCGTCCAAAGGGACGGTGGTGAGTCGACAGGCTTTGACTGTGTTCACCGAGAATGTGCCCTGAATGCACGGGGTGTGTAGTCGTGTGAGCCTACGCCTGTGATGAAATGTATATTTATACACTGCTTGGTTATGCTAATAAGTGCAGGGAAGGAGCATCGCCGCCCCGAGTTGGCGGCGGGATCGTTATAATTTGGTCAGCATTGCTGACCGTTGCTTTGGTTTGCCACCGTGCGGTGGTTTGTTGCTTGCAGGTGCTGCTGGACCAAGCGGTCAATAGTGGGCTAAAGCCCAAATTGCGAATCCGGCCCCTGAAGGCCTAATTGAAGTGTTTACTTGCTTTTGTTCATGTATGACCGGCCTGCGTGTCGTGGTATGGAAAACATGTAATATTAAGTAAACCATTTTATAAGGCCTTGAGGCATGTACTTGTGTATGTACTACATTCCTATTTGGTGTATTAGTGGGCATTCATGCTTGTTGCTGGGTTCTTTAATTGCAACTTATAAACTGCTTCTGCTAGAATGCTCTGTGTAAGACGTTGGATTGGTTGGATGGTTTCCATTGAGTGACCACCCGGTCTGTCTGTGGTATATGACGTCGGGCCCCGGCCGGACCTACTGCTATATGTTATGCGACGGATAGGGGGTGTTACAATTTGGTATCAGACTACTGGTTTTGGTCGTGCTTAAGCTGAATTCGTGGGCGAATTCTTTTTAAGGGGTGGTGAGCACATGTGTGTGCGTCATCGTTATAACAATAAAAGAACCCATGAATGTCCACTCAGGAATGAAAATAAACGTGTTTGAGGAACCTGCGTGTTACTATAAATGCTTTTGCAATTTTGTTTGGTCGCTTAGCGGTGTTTTGTACCACTATAGGTGACTAGAAATGGTGTTAGGCCGTCAGAACGTCGAGTTTTTGAGGCTAGTAGTGAACCAGATGTTGCTCCTGCAACACCTCCATCGGCTGAGACCATACGATTGGTGGCCGAAGCAGTGTTGGCCATGATGAATGAGCAGCCTGCAAGGCAAATGCAGCAGCCCGCTCCTGCAATGGAGCAGGTACCTCTTCCAGCGGTTGAGCCGAGGCGAGTGGAGCATGTAGTAGAGGAACCAGTGGTGCCAAGGAGGGCAACCGAGAGACAGCTCAAACATGTCATGAGCTTTAATCCTCCGGTATTCTCGGGGTTGGGAACCCCATCTCAAGCTGAAGACTGGCTCTCTAGGGTGAAGAGAGTCATGACAGCAACAGAGACGGAGGAGTGGCAAATGACCACCATTGCTACGTTCCTTCTGGACGGTGAAGCGAGATTGTGGTGGGAATGATTGGAGTTGCATCATTTGAGAGGTAGACAACTTACAGACGTCCCGATGGAAGAGTTCTCGGGACTGTTCTTGGCAAGGTACCCCCTTCTACTCAGAGGATTTCGATGGAGAACGAGTTCCTGAAGTTGGTACAAGGGGACAATAACGTGGATGAATATCTCCACGAGTTTACTCGTTTGAGTCGATATGCTAGCTTCACCATCACGGATGAGAAGCGCAAGACGAATCGATTCTACGAAGGGTTGAGAGATGAGTTGAGGTTACTACTCTCGGGGCCGATGACGCAGGGTTTCTTGACCTTAGTCAACACAGCCCGGTCCTTGGAGAAGGACATGAAGAATGTTCAAGCGAAGAAGAGAGTTGGTGAGAAGAAGTCTGGGTTCAAAGTGCCGACTACTTCAAAGTCTGGCTATCAAAGATTCTTCAAGAAGCATAGGACGTCGGGTCCAGCTCCCTCTTCGGGTGCTTCTGGGGCGACTACGGGTCGGACCCCGGGTGCGTGTTTTACTTGTGGGAAGCCGGGACACTTTGTCCGTGACAGTTGGAGCGGACGTTTCAAGTCCGAAAGGAAGCCGGGAGCGACATATGAAGAGAAGGGCAAGGCGGTGGAGTCAACTGCTTCCCATTATGCTCTGGCCCAACCAAGGGTGTATAATCTTGGCCAACAGGAGGCCATCAAACAGGCGGATGTGGTGACAGGTACGGTTTAATTTATAGCAAGTTAATTTCTCTAAATACTTGTTATGCACATGTTACCTTACCACTGCTTGTTTAGTATTTTTTTGATTTGTGAAAATCCGGCAAGAGCACTCTTTGATACAGGAGCTTCACACTCCTTCTTGTCTGAAGGATTTATATCACGCATCGGAGTATCTTCTTCGATTGCAAAGGACAAGTTGGATGTGCTGCTACCGAATGGGTGTTCCATGCACGCGGATAAAATCTGTAGTGTTAAGATTCGCATTGGGAATTAGGAGTTCGATCTGCAAGAGTCGTTACTTTTGTTAGTGGAGTTCGACGTTATATTTGGCATGGACTGGCTCTCGGAGCAGCAAGCCTATATTGATTGCGGTTGGAAGGAAGTTAAGTTGGGAGCAAGTCATGAGACGACTTTTACAGGCTTAATAGGATCGAGCAAGACGTTGATGTCTGCTCTTCAGGTGGTGAAGGCGGTTCGTGCTGGTGCAGAGCTGTTCTTTACACTAGTGGAGGTTGCAAAGCCAAAGCCTACATTGGATAGTATATTAGTGGTAGCTGAGTACCCTGATGTGTTCCCTGCAGACCTTCCTGGAGCCCCGCCTCAGCGGGAGATAGATTTTACGATAGAGCTCGTACCAGGTGCAAATCCTGTGTCACGCTCTCCATATCGGCTAGCGCCTAAGGAAATGGCGGAGCTGAAGGTTCAACTGTAAGAGTTGTTGGAGCAAGGGTATGTGCGCCCAAGTTCTTCACCTTGGAGCGCGCCGGTCCTCTTTGTTAAGAATAAGGACGGAAGCTTGAGGCTATGTATTGATTATCGGGAGCTCAACAAGTTGACGGAAAAGAACAAGTAACCGATCCCCCGGATCGATGATCTTTTTGATCAGTTGGTCGTGTCAACGGTGTACTCAAAGTTGGACCTCAAGTCCGGGTACTATCAGCTGCGAATAAGGGAGAGTGATATCCTGAAGACAGCGTTCAGTACGAGATACAGGCATTACGAGTTTACGGTCATGCCATTTGGGCTGACTAATGCGCCGTCAGTGTTCATGGATTTGATGAATATGATCTTCTTCATCGACGATATTTTGGTGTACTCTGAAAGAAATAGTGCCTAACCACCTAGAGGGGGGGTGAATAGGTGTAATTGTTCTTTCACTTTAAAGGCAGACAATCTGTTCTATAATCTAAGCAGCAATTGCAAATTCTACAGCTATCAGCACAGCAAGCACATAAACAATCATTCATAGAGTGCACACAGTATTTATAGTGGTTCCCCAAGGTCTGGGTACATCCACTTTCCCCCTTCGCCTATCTAGCATTGTACTAGATTCGTCCTAACTTCTGCACTTTTCCTCAGATCCTCAGATCTTACAGCTCAGAGTAGGGTTGAATCTTCTGTGAAGTTGATCTTCAATCAGCTTCTGACTTAAGATTCAGATCTTAATCTGAATCTTTCTTGGCAGCCTGGTTCAGCAACTGCACTTCTTAGATGGAGCTCTCTCTCTCTCTCCAACTTCTTCTAGATCTTATGTCGAAAATCTTCTGTATAATTACTTCTCTCTTAGTTGTTGTTAGTTGGTTGTGATTGATCATCTTCTCTTGTTGAAGGAGAAAGCCTTTTTACAGTCTTTCTCCATGGTAACCGACTGATCCGTTTTCTAACAACCTTCTGACAGCTTTGACAGTTGCAGTAGACCGGTTGAAATGGCAGCTGTCAAGTCATCCAGTCACTTCTTGAAATCACTGTCTCTGTCTTAAAGTGTCGAGACTGATCTTCATTATGTGTCGACACAAATATACTAAGTGTCGACACAAGTGTACGAAGTGTCGACACTAGCCTTGGTGGTGTCGACACAACTTCTTTTGTTGTTGTAACAGCTTCTCGACACTGCTTCTTCAGAATGTGTCGACACTGATTCTGTGTGTCGACACAAGCCTTCTGTTGAATGTGTCGACACTGATTCTGTGTGTCGACACAAATACTTCTTCTTTAACACTTAGTTGAATTCTGTTGTGTGTCGACACATCTCCTTTGTGTCGACACAACTTCTTTTGTTGTTGATACTTGCTGAGTGTCGACACATCTCCTTTGTGTCGACACAAGTACTTCTTTACTTTAACTTTGTTGAAGCTTTGCTGAGTGTCGACACAGCCTCCTGGTGTCGACACATTTGATGTCAACTAAGCTTCTCTGGGTGTCGACACTGCATCTAAGTGTCGACACAATTTATGTTGACAATTCTTCACAGTGTGTCGACACTGCATGTATGTGTCGACACATTTATTCTGGTGTCGACTCTGCCTTTCCTGGTGTCGACACAGCTTTTCTTCAGTGTCGACACAAGCCTTCATAAGTGTCGACACTGCTTCTCTAGGTGTCGACACATGGACTTAGAAATTTTTTGCATTTCCTGCAATTACTTAACCTGCACATATAAACTCAAAACACATCAAATACACCTTGATGTATATCATTGAGTACGGTGAGGCTTCTTCAAATCTGGTACACATTTTCCATTGTACCCAACAATCTCCCACTATTTGGAGAAATCATAACCCTTAGTCAATGATATACACCATACATAAAAAATACACAATATGATGTATAACAACATTATATGACAGGGTAATTATTGAAACAAAGCATATAAAATATTTTATCACAAAATTATAATGCTAACACAATGAGCATTCATAAAAGATTTGTTTCAACTATCAAAAGTTTCTTTAAACAAAAGTTTACATGGATTTCAACACAAATGATTACAAAGTTGTAAACTTAAGAAAATTCTATTCTATGGCTGCTCTGGCTCCTTGATGACAATGCCCTTGCCTGATTGAATCTTGGCTTGAACTGGAGCATCAATGTCATCAACTGGCTTCTTGCCTTTAAGATCTTTCTTCTTTAGCTCTTCAGCCCTTATCTTTTGTCTTTCAAAATAATGATAAGGCTTAGGGAAATACTTGCTAGGCTCTTGTGCATTAGGAGGTAGCTTCCCAAGTTTAGCCTTCCTTCTGTACTGAATAATAGCCTCTTGCCTGGCTTCATGTTTTCTCCACTCTTGTTCAGAGTACCATTTGCCCCTCTCTAGGAAATTGTCCTTTGCAGCTTTTCAAGAAGTCAGGATGATATTTTTAGATGTTGGGCTCCATTGTTCAAAATCAGGCCTTAACTCTGCCTGTGCTCTGAATCTCTCCTATGACAATAGAGCTTCTTGCTCTTTCAAAACTGCCTCTGACATAGGCTTGTCTACTTTCTCAATGATCACATTTTGATTTCTTTCAGGAGGGCTATACATAGACTGTATCTCTTTATGTATCATCTCAAAATCAGCTGGAGGGTAGATCACTTGAGCAACTTTAGCTTGTTCCCCTCCAAAATATGCAGGATGCACTCCAGGTTCAACAACATTGTCATCATCACACAGGGGGGATATCCAAGTGTGGCTCTGATGCTATTGGAAATCCATTTAGCATGGTCAGATCCAGCTTTGACTAAAACCCTCTCCCCCTTTATGACTTCTCTGGCCACATGATCTCTGAGATCATCCTTTTGGAATCTGACTTGTTCATCCATGAAATTAACTCCATCTTTGTAGAATGCTTTTAATTTCAATAGCTGTCCAGAAATTGTCTTATGGGAATCTGTAATAGCAGTTTTTACAGCAGCTATTCCTTCTTGGAGTTGCTTGTCAAACTCAGCCTTGGCAGCAGTCCTTGCTTCAGTCTGAGCAGCTGCAATAGTCTTCATTTCAGTTACTATCACATTATGTGATTCAGTTAGATTTTCATTCATTCTAATCTGATTCTCAAGAACATATCCTTGTTTTACAGCCATATCATCCACTTGAGTCTTTATCTTTTCCTGATGAGTAGCTAGGTAAACAACAACATTTCCACCCTTGTGGAAGCAATCAGTCATTTCTTTCTTATGTTGATTCACTTCAAATCTTATTGACTTTATATCTGTTGCCAAAGAGAATTGAAGATCTTTGTGAGTTTCATCTATATACTTCTCCATTGCTACTCTTTGTTCATCCAACTTAATTTGCAAATCCACCAACAATGAGCTGTAGTCAGCTGTAGGGGCAGTTTGTAATGCTTTCTTGTAACTCTGGCTTCTTCTTTTGAAGACCATGAGCTTCCTTTTCTTTGCTTGAACCTCAGCATCATCTTCATATTCTGAGGTACTAGCTATGTCAACTTTATCCTTTGGACTAGGAGGCAATTCCTTCTCAGACCTTGGCAGCTCCTCATCATTTCTTTCAGTCTCCTCATGAAACTTTACATGCTCCCCCTCAAGATTTACCTTCTCCCCCTCAAAAATTGCTTTCTCTCCCTCAAAATCAGTTTGTAGCAAATCAGGGAACAGCTCTTCTAGGGTATACTCCTGTTGAGAAGGAACTGGAGAGTTTCTTATCTCTGGAGCATTATCAGCAACTGATGTATCTTCCATGACAACATCTTCTGGTTGACTATTTAACTGAGTTTGCTGATCAACATCAATTAAAGACTCAGTTAATACTTCATCCTCAATATGAAAAATTGATTGATTAACTTCATGTATTACCTCAAGAATTGTTTGAGTTGCCATTTCACTGTCTAGGTGAGTTGGCTCTTCCACATGTTGAGGCTCCCCCTGGAGTGGATCCAGGTGAATAGGGCTAGCAGATGGTTGCTCCCCCTACCTCTGTGTATCTTCAGTCCTTACTGGTAACTGTCCAGCATTACCAGCCTCTTCCTCATCAGAACTAAAAACTACTTGCTCCTCTGAACTACTAGAAAGTTCAGGAGCCCTTTTGGTTTTCTTCTGCTTCTTCTGTAGAGGTGTTTCCTTCTCTGGAGTAGGCATGTTCTTATTTAACACCCTATCACACCTTGAGATAATTCTGACATCCATTCGCCTCATGTGATTAATTTTAGAAACAGCAGCTTGGTTCATGACTTCTGGAATAGTGTCAGCTAAGTACAGGCTCATAATTCTACCCAGATTGGGCTTCTTCAGACTTTCCTTAATCTTTTCAAACATCACTGCTGACCAATCAGTTTTTAGATTAAAGATGATTCTTGTCATTAAGCTGAACATGTGAGCTGATATCCTATCATGCCCACCTGGTTTGCTCAGAATCACTTTTCCTACCACTTTAGACAAGAACTTGCCTTGCATGTTCATGCCTTTCCTGTTAAAAATTGAACCAATCTTCATGGTTGAATCTAATCCACACCATTGCAGTGCCTCCCTTGTCTTAGATGTAGGTACATCTTCCTCCTCTTTAGTTCTTGGTAGATGTAGAACTTTTCTTAGACTCTTCTGGGTGAGTTTTACTTTTGCGCCATGGACTATGGATTTAATCTTGAGTCCAGTTTCATCAAGGGTAGCTACACCAAATAATTCGAGTACTTCCTTCTTCCAAATCTTGGTTTGCTCAGAAACTAGAACTTACAATCCATTCGCTACAATTAGGGTTACTACCTCCTTAATTTCTGATTCCGCATCGTCAAAGGCATGTCGTACTAGCTCATATCCTTCATTGACATTTTCTTCAAGCTTGGGCACCATTAGGGTTTTGAGAAATCTTGAACTTAGATGAGAGAGTTGTCGACACAAAGTCTTGGTCTCAAAACAATGGAAAGCGTGTCGACAAATAATGTTGAAGACCTATTTATACCTTTCTAAAAACGAAGGTGAAAAGGCGCGTCAAAATACTCTTAATGTGTCGACACTATTGAAAAGTGTCGGCACTTACTTCTAATGTCTCGACATAAGTGTTGACTTCTATGTGTCGACACCAATTATGATGTGTCGACACTTATACATCTGCGTTCGACGATTAGTCGATACTTCACTCGACGAAATCAGTGTTAAACCTAAGTGTCGACACTACCTGGATGTGTCGACACCTAATCTGGATGTGTCGACACTAATTCTCTGAAGTGTCGACACAGACTTTCTAGATGTGTCGACATCATTTCTCTGCAATGTCGACACCACTTCTATGTGTCGACACAGACAACTCCTTGTGTCGACACCATTTTACTTAGCCAATTTTTTAAACTATTCTAAGTTCAACATTCCTAATTCAATTTTAAACTTATTGAATTTAGTTTCATCAAGTGGCTTAGTAAACATATCAGCAATCTGATTATCTGTTTTAACATATTCTAGGGAAATATCCTCTTTTTCTACATGTTCTCTAAGAAAATGGTATCTAATTTCTATATGCTTAGTCCTACTATGTGAGACAGGATTATTAGCCATAGAAATTGCACTTGTAGAATCACAAATTAAAGATGTTCTACTTACTTGAATACCATAGTCTTCTAGCTGGTGTTGAATCCATAAAAGTTGTGTACAGCAGCTTCCTGCAGCAACATATTCTGACTCAGCTGTGGAGATTGTCACACTGGTTTGCTTCTTACTGCTCCAAGACACCAGTCTTCCACCTAGAAATTGACAGGTTCCTGTAGTACTCTTCCTATCTTCCTTGCAGCCTGCAAAATCTGCATCTGAATAACCTGTCAGTACAAAATCTCCATTCCTATGGTACCAAAGGCCTAGATAAGATGTGCCCTTAAGATATCTCAAAATCCTTTTGACTGCAGTCAGATGAGATTCTTTAGGGCATGCTTGGTACCTTGCACAGACACATGTAGCATACATGATATCTGGTCTACTAGCAGTCAAATATAGAAGAGAGCCAACTATCCCTTTATACAAACTTTCATCTACAGGTTTCCCTGCATCATCTTTGCTAAGAGACACACTTGACCCCATAAGAGTTCTCATGGTAGTGGATGATTCCATACCATACTTCTTTATTAACTCTAGGGTGAACTTGGACTGACATATGGACAGGCCATCTTCAGTCTGTCTTACTTGGAGACCCAAGAAGAACTTAAGTTCCCCCATACTGCTCATTTCAAATTTTCCTTGCATAATTTTTGCAAACTTCCTACAAAGATTACTTTCAGTAGACCCAAATATTATGTCATCTATATATATTTGGACTAGGATAATCTTGCCTTTAGATTCCCTAAGGAATAGAGTCTTGTCTATTTTCCCCCTTAAAAATTTGTTCTCAATGAGGAAACTAGACAGGGTTTCATACCAAGCCCTTGGGGCTTGTTTCAACCCATACAATGCTTTCCTAAGTCTATAAACATAATCAAGTTTGAGAGGATCAACAAAACCTGATGGCTGATCTACATAGACTTCTTCCTTTAAATTTCCATTCAGGAATGCTGATTTCACATCCATTTGGAATACCTGGAAACCTTGATATGTTGCATAAGCAAGGAACATCCTGATTGCCTCCAGTCTTACTACTGGGGCAAAGGTTTGATCAAAATCAATACCTTCTTCCTGCCTATATCCTTTTGCAATAAGTCTAGCTTTATTCTTTATAATGATTCCATTCTCACCCAATTTGTTCCTAAAGATCTACTTTGTTCCAATGATGTTGTGGTCTTTGGGTTTAGGAACAAGCTTCCAGACCTTGCATCTTCTAAACTGATTCAGCTCCTCTTGCATGGCATCAATCCAATGAGGGTCTAGAACTGCTTCTTCAAATTTCTTTGGTTCCACTTGTGATAGGAATCTGGAGCAAAGAACAGTGCTCAGATTCCTGCTTCTTGTTTGCACTCCTTGTCTTGGATCACCAATTATTTGATTGGCTGGATGATCCTTTAAGTGTCTATTAGCTGGGGGTAGTCTTTCTTCAGGTTGAACCCCTCTAGTCTCTTCGACATGCTGCACCTCGTGGTTTTCTTCTGCATCTAGAGAGTCTTGTACTCCCCCTGGACAGCAGCCACCATTTTCCACTTCCTGATTTGCAGTAGAATCTTCTGCAATGGTAAGCTTGTTCATCCTCTCAGTTATACATGTAGAGCTGCATACACTACTTGGCAACTCACTGTTAATCAGTCTTGTTTCATCAAAGACTACATGTATTGTAACACCCCCTATCCGTCACATAGCATATAGCAGTAGGTCCGGCCAGGGCCCGACGCCATATACCACAGACAGACCGGGTGGTTACTCATGGAAACCATCCAACCAATCATAACGTCCTACACAGAGCATTCTAGCGGAAGAAGATTAACATGTTGCAATAAAGAACCCAGCACCAAAGCATGAATGTCCACTAATACCAAATAGGAATGTAGTACATACACAAGTAAAGGCCTTACAAAATGGTTCACTTGATATTACATGATTTACAAACCACGACATGTAGGCCGGTCATACATGAATAAAAACAGTAAACACTCCAAGTAGGCCTTCGAGGGCCGGCTTCGCAATTTGGCCTTTAGCCCGCCATTAACCGCTTGGTCCAGTAGCACATGCAAGCAACAAACCACCGCACTGTGGCAAAACAAGGCAACGGTCAGCAATGCTGACCAAATTATAACGATCCCGCCCCCAACTCGGGGCGGTGATGCTCCTTCCCTGCATTTCATTAGCATAAGCGAGCAATTTAACAATATTCATTTCATCACAGACGTTGGCTCGCACGGCCACACACCCCGTGCTCTCAAGGAACATTCTCGGTGAACCGGTCGATGTCACGTCAATTAAAGCCATAGACATTCCGGACTCACCACCGCTACTTTGACGGCCAAACCTATGAGCATTTTGTCTTCTCGGCCTGGGTCACGACAATTTAATCCATAGACCGCCGAAGACCCTAATCTATGCCAACGACAAGTGTCATTTACCCTTAGGTCTCTTTAACCGAACGACATAGAACGGGTACGGTTCCATCTAACCCGTGCTCACATCGCAACGACAATTTAAGCCATTTGCGCTGGTCAAACTTCTCCCGAGTCCCGTTTCCGTCACATTTCACATAAATCGGTTATGTTCAAGTTGGCTCTCAGACCACCAAGTTGGCAAGATCACGCATCCGCCCAGTTTTCCGGGTGCACCTTTGGGTTAATCCCCAAGGCTCCCTGTTGCAATCTACCACGTAGAAAACCCGAAAAACAACCAATCGCACGGAGTCTTCTCCGGCATTTATGCAATGCAACATCACCGATCCAGACCAACATGTCCGGATAGGCTTCATACATCATGCCTATGTCCGTTCTCGCTTACGGACTCTACACAACGGGGACTTTACATATCTACCCGAAGGAACGCCTCCAACTCACCGCAAACTCGCGAGAGCGGGCTTCCTATGCAAAGAACGAGAGCTTCACATGCTCAAGAAGAGAATCGTTACCCTAGCGTTCTTCTTTTGCGCCATGGAAAAGTAAGCAGATGAAAAGCACCGCACTCTCTTTGCCTCCGTGGATTCGGAGTCGGCTCGAGATTTGGAGCTTCGAAGCTCCTCCAATGGCCGGATCTAGCTTCTTCTTCCTTCCTTGGCTTTCCTCTCTCTCTAAGGTTTAGAAAGATAACCACTCAAGTAAAAGTGAGGGTTTCAGGGTCCAATCCCGGGTATATCCCATCAGGAACAACCCCCATCTGTTGGATCCCAACTTAAAGAAACGAACGGCTTTGATTCGGGCCTGAAATGTCCAATCTGGACCGAACACGGCCTGACACACGCCCGTGTCCAGGGCCGCGTGCCTCATTCGCCATCAAAATCGACGCGCCTGGAACAACACACGGGCATCGAACACGCCCGTGTTCGACCTGACACGCCCGTGTTCCAACTGACATAGCCGTGTGGTCGGCCGTGTACCCCCATCGATTTATCCCGAAAACAACCCGAGAACTACACGGGTTCTTGGACACGCCCGTGTCCTTGCCCGTGTCTACCTCAACACGCCTGGGCTCCAGGCCGTGTACACGGTCTCTACACTCGACACTTCGTCGAGCGAAGTTCGTCGACCTCACGACATGGCCTTGGACACGCCCGTGTCCTAGGTCGTGTGCCTTGTCTCGACACATCGTCGAGCAAAATTCGTCGACTCCCCGGGACGAGTGTCGATACAGGTCGACACGCCCTGCGACACGCCCGTTTCACAGGCCGTGTGCCATGTCTCGACACTTCGTCGAGCGCAGAGTGTCGACTTCGTGGGCTGAGTGTCGACACGGGTCGACACGCCCTAAGACACGCCCGTGTCTCAGGCCGTGTGCACTGTCTTGACACAAAGTCGAGAGCAAAATGTCGACTTCGCCGGCTGAGTGTCGACACAAGCCTGACACGCCCTGGGGCACGCCCGTGTCCCAGGCCGTGTGCCTCCTGCCAGAACCCAAAACTGGCCCAAAACGTCCCCCGTCGCTCTTTTGAGTTTCGGGGCGTTAAAACTCTCCCCCTCTTAAAAGAATTTCGTCCACGAAATTATATAAAGGAAAGACATGTACAAAACCAAAATTTGTACCTGAGCGGAACAACTCCGGATACTCGTCAAGCATAGTCTGCTCTCGTTCCCAAGAGAGCTCCTCACGACCGATATTGTCCCATCGGACCTTGACCATCCTGATCTCTTTATTGCGTAGACGCTTGACCTCCGAGTCCTCAATCCGCACGGGCTTGACCTTTGTCGTCAACCCACTATCCACCGGCACTTGATCAACCGCGATCACTTACGTAGGCTCTTGCACCGCCTTCCGAAGCACCGAAATATGGAATACATCATGTAATCCACCGAGCTCCACTGAAAGCTTCAGCCGATAGGCTGCTTCACCAACTCGCTCCAGAACCTCAAACGGCCCAAGGTACCTCGTGCTTAGCTTCTTCAATCGCCGCACCCGTGAGACACCCTTGAACGGCTTGATCTTTAAGTACACATAGTCGCCCACAGCAAACTCCACGTTCCTATTCTTAGCATTATAGTACTTCGCTTGCAAGTCCTGAGCGATAAGCAACCTCTCCCGAATGGTTCTCACCAAAGAAGTAGCATCCTCCACTTCTAATCGCTTATACAACTTTGACTCACCCGTTTCTAGCCAAGACAACGGCGTGCGACATTTTCTACCATATAGGGCCTCGAAGGGCGCCATTTGAATACTCGCTTGGTAGCTATTGTTGTACGTGAACTCCACCAAATAAAGATGGTCTTCCCATTGCTTTTCAAAATCCAAGACACACATGCGGAGCATGTCTTCCATGGTTCTATTGACCCTCTCGGTCTGCCCATCCGTTTGCGGATGGAAGGCTGTGCTGAATTTCAACTTTGTTCCCAATATTTGTTGCACTAGCCTCCAATCATTGGATGTGAACCGCCCATCTCGGTCACTCACGATGCTGCGAGGCACACCGTGAAGCCGTACAATGTTATCCAAATACAGTTTTGCCAACTTCTCCACCGGATCATCCTTCCTATGCGGAATAAAATGTGACACCTTCGTTAACCGATCTACGACCACCCAAATGGCGTCGTTCCCCTTTTGCGACCTTGGCAAACCGTGTACAAAGTCCATAGAGATGTCGTCGAATTTCCACTCCGGAATAGGCAAGGACTTAAGAAATCCTCCCGGCTTTTGGCACTCCGCCTTCACCAAGGCACAAGTTTGGCACTTCTCTACGTAGAGCGCCACATCTTTCTTCAAACCCGGCCACCAAAATAGTTTTTTTACATCGCGGTACATCTTCGTGCTCCTCGGGTGAATCGAGTACTTGGTATGGTGTGCCTCATACAACAATTCCACCCACAAATTACCCACACTTGGGACGCACAGACGACCATCTTTCCAAAGTAATCCGTCCTCCACAACAAATTGGGAATTTGACCCATCCAGAGCCTTTACCATGAACTGCTTCATATGGACATCCATATCCAAAGCCTGCCGAATCCGATCAGCCAGGTCATATTGGACTTCAGTCCAATTCAGAACTGCTTCAGCACTTGATTGCCTATCCACACAAACAATCTCCAATGCCTCCAACTCCCGCACCAACCGCTCATCATGCACCGATAGCCAATTGGCTTGAGCTGGGGCTCGACGACTCAACGCGTCCGCAACCGCATTCCCCTTACCAAGCACATAGTGGATCTTGAATGTATAGTCTCCCAAGAACTCCATCCATCTACGCTGCCGCATATTCAGATCCTTCTGGTCAATCAGATACTTCAGGCTCTTATGATCGGTGTAGATATCAATATTCACACCGTACAAATAGTGTGTCCACAGCTTTAAGGCAAAAATCACGGACGCTAACTCCAAGTCATGGACCAGATAGTTCTTTTCATGCACTTTTAGTTGTCTCGAGCCATAAGCTATTACACTTCCGTGTTATAGTAGCACGCAACCCAAACCGCTCCCTGAAGCATCACTATAAATCTCATAGCCTTCGGTCCCAACCGGCGAACTCAGCACAGGCGCCGTGGTCAACCGACACTTCAACTCCTCAAAAGCTCGCGCGCACTCCGGCGTCCAAACGAACTTCTGCTCCTTCCTCGTCAAAGTAGTGAGAGGTAACGCTATCCGCGAGAAGTTCTCTACGAAGCGCCTATAATAGCCGGCAAGCCCCAGAAAGCTCCGGACTTCCGCTACCGTAGCAAGCTCAGGCCACTCCCGTATCGCAACAATCTTCGCCGGATCCACAGTAATACCCACTCCACTCACTATATGACCCAGGAACGCCACTGAGGATAACCAAAACTCACACTTCGTGAACTTGGCATACAGTTGATTCATCCTTAGCGTCTCCAAAACCAAATGAAGATGCTTGAAGTGATCTTCCTCACTTTGCGAGTACACCAAAATATCATCGATGAAGACGATCACAAAATGGTCCAAGTACTCCCGGAAGGTCCTGTTCATCAGATCCATGAACACTGACGGCGCATTAGTCAGCCCAAACGGCATGACCGTAAACTCATAATGCCCGTATCTCGTACTAAACGCTGTCTTCGGGATATCACTCTCCCTTATTCGCAGCTGATAATACCCAGCCTTGAGATCCAACTTCGAGTATACCGTCGACCCGACTAACTGATCAAAAAGATCATCGATCCGGGGGATCGGGTACTTGTTCTTCTCCGTCAACTTGTTGAGCTCCCGATAATCAATACATAGCCTCAAGCTTCCGTCCTTCTTCTTAACAAAGAGGACCGGCGCGCTCCACGGCAAAGAACTCGGGCGCACATACCCTTGCTCCAATAACTCTTGCAGTTGAACCTTCAGCTCCACTATTTCTTTAGGCGCTGGCCGATAAGGAGATCGTGACACAGGTTTGGCACCTGGCACTAGCTCAATCGTGAAATCTATCTCCCGCTGAGGCGGGGCTCCAGGAAGATCTGCAGGGAACACATCAGGGTATTCCGATACCAATGAAATACTATCCAACGCGGGCTTCGGCTTTGCAACCTCCACTAGTGTAAAGAACAGTTCTGCACCGGCACGAACCGCCTTCACCACCTGAAGAGCAGACATCAACGTCTTGTTTGACCCCTTTAAGCCCGTAAAAGTCATCCCGGCGAGACTAGTCCCCTTATGTGTGACTGACAAGAATGCCAAGCATGGGGCAAGACCGGGCAATGAGGCCATGAGTCGGTGGGGTCCACCAAGGCATCTTAAAATCGGTCAGTGTGTTTGTTGGAATCCTGACATGAGAAGTCAGAGCTTGCAGGCAAGCCGGTGTCTAAGACCTTGAGCGGGTGGGGCCTTGGCAAGAGTTCCGTGTGGCGGCTTGTATGCCGTTGGGGGAATGTTGGTAACCCCCCCCCCCCTTTGTTTGCGGCTTTATGCCAATGGGTAAATGATGAGTATCCATATGATGTGATGATGTGCTAGATGCATACGCGATAGGGTGCCTTGGGTGAAGCCCGAGTTTTTGCATACATGCTGCATAAGTAGGCCCTTTCATTATATGCTCAACAATAGAGAACGTGTATGTTGTTTGAGACATCCAAGCCTGTTCTTAGTGCATTACTTGTTTATATATATATTGTATACGAAGTGCTGACTTACAGGTTGGAGGGGTTCCCCGGGGTCCGTTAGGGGCGGCCGGGAGAACTTGTGTTTGTTACACAGTTTGATGTCAGCCTTTGCTGACCCACGTTACAATAAAATTTTTACAGAGCAAGGATCGCAAGCAGGAGCTAGCTCGCCGGCCAAAAGGGCCTAATCCTCATGAAGTGTTACTGTTTTGCTATAGCTCTACTTTTATGACATTGTATATTTGATGCTCTTGTTTTCCGGCTTGCATGCCGAGGTAGTCTAGGAGTGCTTATGGACATTTATGACTGGTGTTATTATTTGAGCGTCGGACTCACTTTTGTTGTAAGGCCTTAAGGCCGCTTCGATACTCCTATATCTTGTGGATAACTTCTAGTTTGTTTGCCTTTTCCGCTGTGCTGTGGTTATGAGTTTTGAGATCGGGTAGTTATATCATCTTATAATACTGAAGCTGTGGCGTCTTTATGTTGTGGGGCCCCGGCCGGACCCATATTATACAGTCATTACAGGAGAGTTATTACAATTTGGTATTAGAGCCAGGTTAGGTTCAAGGTCAATGCTTATAGAAGTTATCCACATAGGAGTAATGCGGGACCATGAGTGTCCTTATGTTTGAGCCTTGTGATTAGAGACTGATTCCTTATTTTCTTGCTTCCTTGAAGAGTGCAAGCAACGAGGCGGGTACGTTGAGACCAAGAGAAGAGCTTTCGGCGAGCAGCGCCATAGATCAGGGTCCTTTGGGCATGGGTGTAAACCCGGCCGACTTCTGTCACATGCTTGCAAAAGCAATGGTGGCAGCCCAAGCTGCAGCAACAGCTCAGGTAGCAACCCCTGCTACACCGGATACGGCGACGGCTGTGCCGGGCGTAGAAGCCAGGAAAGTAGATCCTTTGGCTGAAAGGGTGGTTGTCGGGCATGGAGACCGGCAGATGAAGTACTTTCTGAGCTTCCATCCCCCGACATTCAAGGGTGTCGGTACTCCGACTGATGCGGAGGATTGGTGGGCACGGATTCAAGTGTTTTTGAGGGCGGCAAAGACGCCGAAAGAGAAGAAATCTGAGTTTGTGGCCTTCATGTTGGAGGGAGATGCAAAGTTGTGGTGGGTGAACCATAGCGGCCGCCAGTTTCCTAGACGCACCCCGTCCATGGAAGAATTTGGGGATGCCTTCCTAAAGAAATACATACCTGTTTCGACAAGGTTGGCCCTTCAGCAGCAATTTCTGCACTTGATGCAGCGAGATAAGACGATGGACGAGTATGTTCAGGAGTTCACCCGTGTAACGCCCCGAAACTCAAACGAGCGACGGGAGGCATTTTGGGCCAAATCTGGTATTTGGCGGGAGGCACATGGCCTGGGATACGGGCGTGTCAGGCTCGAGTCGACGATTTGGCCGCGAGGTCGACATTTTGCGCTTGACGATGTGTCGAGATGGGGCACCCAGCCTGATACACGGGCGTGTCTCAGGGCGTGTCGAGCCCGTGTCGATGATCGGCCAGGGAAGTCGACGATTTTCGCTCGACGATGTGTCGAGACAAGGCACACGGCCTAGGACACGGGCGTGTCCAAGGCCGTGTCCTGTGATCGATGAACTTCGCTCGACGAAGTGTCGAGACCGTGAACACGGCCTGAAGCCCAGCCGTGTTCGGGTGTGACACGGGCATGGTCACAGGCGTGTCCAAGACCCGTGTGAGTCTCGGGTTGTTTTCGGGGATGTGTCGATGGAGGCACACGGCCGACCACACGGCCGTGTCAGTTGGAACGCGGGCGTGTCAGGTCTAACACGGGCGTGTCGGATGCCCGTGTGTTGTTCCAGATGCGTCGATTTTGGCGGCGAATGGGGGACACGGCCATGGACACGGGCGTGTCGCGGGCCGTGTTCGGCCCAGTTTTAGCATTTCAGGCCCAAATCAAGGCCGTTTGTTTCTTTAATTTGGGATCCAACGGCTGGGGGTTATTCCTGATGGGATATACCCGGGATTGGACCTTTGAAACCCTCATTTCACTTGAGTGGTTGTCTTTATAAAGTCTAGAGAGAGAGGAGAGCTAAGGAGGAAGAAGAAGCTTAGTTCCGGCCATTGGAGGAGCTTCGGAGCTCCAAATCGCGAGCCGACTTTGGATCTACGAAGGCAAAGAGAGTGCGGTGCTTTTCATCTGCTTACATTTCCATGGCTCCAAGGAATAACACTAGGGTAACGATTCTCTTCTTGAGCATGTGAAGCTCTCCTTCTTTGTATAGGAAGCCCGCTCTCGCGAGTTTGCGGTGAGTTGGAGGCGTTCCTTCGGGTAGATATGTAAAGTCCCCGTTTTGTAGAGTCCGTAAGCGAGAACGGACATAGGCATGATTTGTGAAGCCTATCCGGACATGTTGGTCCGGATCGATGATGTTGCATTGCATAAATGCCGGAGAAGACTCCGTGCGATTGGTTGTTTTTCGGGTTTTCTATGTGGTAGATTGCAATAGGGAGCCTTGGGGATTAACCCAAAGGTGCACCCGGAAAACTGGGCGGATGCGTGATCTTGCCAACTTGGTGGCCTGAGAGCCAACTTGAACATAACCGGGTTATGTGATTTTGTGATGGAAACGGGACTCGGGAGAAGTTTGACCTGCGCATATGTTTTTAATTAACGTTGCGATGTGAGCACGGGTTATATGGAACCGTACCCATTCTATGTCATTCGGTTAAAGAGACCTAAGGGTACGTGGCACTTGCCGTTGGCATAGATGAGGGTCTTCGGCGGTCTATGGTTTTAATTACCGTGACCCATGTCGGGAAGACTAATTGCTCATTGTTTGGCCGTCTAAAGGGACGGTGGTGAGTCAACAGGCTTTGACTGTGTTCACCGAGAATGTGCCCTGAGTGCACGGGGTGTGTGGTCGTGTGAGCCTACGCCTGTGATGAAATGTATATTTATACACTGCTTGGTTATGCTAATAAGTGCAGGGAAGGAGCATCGCCGCCCCGAGTTGGCGGCGGGATCGTTATAATTTTGTCAGCATTGCTGACCGTTGCTTTTGTTTGCCACCGTGCGGTGGTTTGTTGCTTACAGGTGCTGCTGAACCAAGCGGTCAATAGCGGGCTAAAGCCCAAATTGCGAAGCCGGCCCCTGAAGGCCTAATTGAAGTGTTTACTTGCTTTTGTTCATGTATGACCGGCCTGCGTGCCGTGGTATGGAAAATATGTAATATTAAGTAAACCATTTTATAAGGCCTTGAGGCCTGTACTTGTGTACGTACTACATTCCTATTTGTGTATTAGTGGACATTCATGCTTGTTGCTGGGTTATTTAATTGCAACTTATAAACTGCTTCCGCTAGAATGCTCTGTGTAGAACGTTGGATTGGTTGGATGGTTTCCATTGAGTGACCACCCGATCTGTCTGTGGTATATGGCATCGGGCACGGGCCAGACCTACTAGTATATGCTATGCGACGGATAGGGGGTGTTATAATTTGGTATCAGACTACTGGCTTTGGTCGTGCTTAAGCTGAATTCGTGGGCGAATTCTTTTTAAGGGGTGGTGAGCACATGTGTGTGCGTCATCGTTATAACAGTAAAAGAACCCATGAATGTCCACTTAGGAATGAAAATACATGTGTTTGAGGAACCTGCGTGTTCCTATAATTGCTTTTGCAATTTTGTTTGGTCACTTAGTGGTGTTTTGTACCACTATAGGTGACCAGAAGTGGTGCTGGGCCGTCGGAACGTCGAGTTTCTGAGGGTAGTAGTGCACCAGATGTTGCTCCTGCAACATCTCCATCGGCTGAGACCATACGATTGGTGGCCGAAGCAGTGTTGGCCATGATGAATGCACAGTCTGCAAGGCAAATGCAGCAGCCCGCTCCTGCGATGGAGCAGGTACCTCTTCCAGCGGTTGAGACGAGGCGAGTGGAGCATGTATTAGAGGAACCGGTGGTGCCAAGGAGGGCAACCGAAAGACAGCTCAAACATGTCATGAGCTTTAATCCTCCGGTATTCTCGGGGTTGGGAACCCCATCTCAAACTGAAGACTGGCTCTCCAGGGTGAAGAGAGTCATGACAGCAATGGAGACGGAGGAGTGGCAAATGACCACCATTGCTACGTTCCTTCTGGACAGTGAAGCGAGATTGTGGTGGGAATGATTGGAACTGCATCATTTGAGAGGTAGACAACTTACAGACGTCCCGATGGAAGAGTTCTCGGGACTATTCTTGGCAATGTACCTCCCTTCTACTTAGAGGATTTCGATGGAGAACGAGTTCCTGAAGTTGGTACAAGGGGACAATAACGTGGATGAATATCTCCACGAGTTTACTCGTTTGAGTCAATATGCTAGCTTCACCATCGCGGATGAGGAGCGCAAGACGAATCGATTCTACGAATGGTTGAGAGAGTAGTTGAGGTTACTACTCTCGGGGCCAATGACGCAGGGTTTCTTGACCTTGGTCAACACGGCCCGGTCCTTGGAGAAGGACATGAAGAATGTTCAAGCGAAGAAGAGCGTTGGTGAGAAGAAGTCTGGGTTCAAAGTGCCGACTACTTCAAAGTCCGGCTATCAAAGATTCTTCAAGAAGCATATGACTTCGGGTCCAGCTCCCTCTTCGAGTGCTTCTGGGGCGACTACGGGTCGGACCCCGGGTGCGTGTTTTACTTGTGGGAAGTCGGGACACTTTGTCCGTGACTGTTGGAGCGGACGTCCCAAGTCTGAAAGGAAGCCGGGAGCGACATATGAAGAGAAGGGCAAGGCAGTGGAGTCAACCGCGTCCCATTATGCTCCGGCCCAACCAAGGGTGTATAATATTGGACAACAGGAGGCCATCAAACAGGCGGATGTGGTGACATGTACGGTTTAATTTATAACAAGTTAATTTCTTTAAATACTTGTTATGCACATGTTACCTTACCACTGCTTGTTTAGGATTTGTTTTGATTTGTGAAAATCCGGCAAGAGCACTCTTCGATACAGGAGCTTCACACTCCTTCTTGTCCGAAGGATTTATATCACGCATCGGAGTACCTTCTTCGATGGCAAAGGACAAGTTGGATGTGCTGCAACCGAATGGGTGTTCCATGCGCGCGGATAAAATCTACAGTGTTAAGATTCGCATTGGGAATCAGGAGTTCGATCTGCAAGCGTCGTTACTTTCATTGGTGGAGTTCGACGTTATATTTGGCATGGAATGGCTCTCAGAGCAGCAAGCCTATATTGATTGCGGTCGAAAGGAAGTCAAGTTGGGAGCAATTCGTGAGACGACTTTTACAGGCTTAAAAGGATCGAGCAAGACATTGATGTCTGCTCTTTAGGTGGTGAAGGCGGTTCGTGCTGGTGCAGAGCTGTTCTTTACACTAGAGGAGGTTGCAAAGCCAAAGCCTACGTTGGATAGTATATTAGTGGTAGCTGAGTACCCTGATGTGTTCCCTGCAGACCTTCCTGGAGCCCCGCCTCAGCGGGAGATAGATTTTACGATAGAGCTCGTACCAGGTGCAAAGCCTGTGTCACGCTCTCCATATCGGCTAGCGCCTAAGGAAATGGCGGAGCTGAAGGTTCAACTGCAAGAGTTTTTGGAGCAAGGGTATGTGCGCCCAAGTTCTTCACCTTGGAGCGTGCCGGTCCTCTTTGTTAAGAAGAAGGATGGAAGCTTGAGGCTATGTATTGATTATCGGGAGCTCAACAAGTTGACGGAAAAGAACAAGTAACCGATCCCCCGGATCGATGATCTTTTTGATTAGTTGGTCGGGTCGACGGTGTACTCAAAGTTGGACCTCAAGTCCGGGTACTATCAGCTGCGAATAAGGGAGAGTGATATCCCGAAGACAGCGTTCAGTACGAGATACGAGCATTATGAGTTTACGGTCATGCCGTTTGGGCTGACTAATGCGCCGTCAGTGTTCATGGATTTGATGAACAGGACCTTCAGGGAGTACTTGGACCATTTTGTGATCGTCTTCATCGACGATATTTTGGTGTACTCTGAAATAAATAGTGCCTAACCACCTAGAGGGGGGGTGAATAGGTGTAATTGTTCTTTTACTTTAAAGGCAGACAATCTGTTCTATAATCTAAGCAGCAATTGCAAATTCTACAGCTATCAGCACAACAATCACAGAAACAATCATTCACAGAGTGCATACAGTATTTATAGTGGTTCCCCAAAGTCTGGGTACATCCACTTTCCCCCTTCGCGTATCTAGCAGTGTACTAGATTCGGCCTAACTTCTGCACTTCTCCTCAGTTCCTCAGATCTTACAGCTCAGAACCCCAAACAGGTTCCTACAACTCAGAGTCTCCCCACTCCTACAACTCAGGCAAACTGCCCTACCTCAGCCTTCACCTAGGCCTACACTCAGAGAACACTGTCTCCTACAACTCAGGCACAAAGCCCTACCACTCAGTCTTCAAGAAGACCTACACTCAGAGAAAATCTTCTCCTACACTCAGCCTTTATATAATATGCTTACAACTCAGATCTAGTATAGATCCTACAGAAAATAATGTTTACAAAGTAATTAACCACAACCCAGATAGAGAGAGAAGGGTTGGCTGGCTTCTTGATGAGTTCTTGGAAGAACTTTATAGAGATCAACCTCCCTTAGCTTTCTTCAAAGCATCTTGAATCTGAACTCATTAGGGTTGAATATTCTGTGAAGTTGATCTTCAATCAGCTTCTGACTTAAGATTCAGATCTTAATTTGAATCTTTCTTGGCAGCCTGGTTCAGTAACTACACTTCTTAGATGGAGCTCTCTCTCTCTCTCTCCAACTTCTTCTAGATCTTCTGTCGAAAATCTTCTGTATAATTACTTCTCTCTTAGTTGTTGTAAGTTGGTTGTGATTGATCATCTTCTCTTGTTGAAGGAGAAAGCCTTTTCATAGTCTTTCTCCATGGTAACCGGCTGATCCGATTTCTAACAACCTTCTGACAGCTTTGACAGTTGCAGTAGACCGGTTGAAATGACAGTTGTCAAGTCATCCAGTCACTTCTTGAAATCACTGTCTCTGTCTGAAAGTGTCGAGACTGATCTTCATTATGTGTCGACATAAATAGACTAAGTGTCTACACAAGTGGACGAAGTGTCGACACTAGCCTTGGTGGTGTCGACACAACTTCTTTTGTTGTTGTAACAGCTTCTCGACACTGCTTCTTTAGAATGTGTCGACACTGATTCTGTGTGTCGACATAAGCCTTCTGTTGAATGTGTCGACACTGATTCTGTGTGTCGACACAAATACTTCTTCTTTAACACTTAGTTGAATTCTGTTGTGTGTCGACACATCTCCTTTGTGTCGACACAACTTCTTTTGTTGTTGATACTTGCTGAGTGTCGACACATCTTCTTTGTGTCGACACAAGTACTTCTTTACTTTAACTTTGTTGAAGCTTTGCTGAGTGTCGACACAGCCTCCTGGTGTCGACACATTTGATGTCAACTAAGCTTCTCTGGGTGTTGACACTGCCTCTAAGTGTCGACACAATTTATGTTGACAAATCTTCACAGTGTGTCGACACTGCCTGTATGTGTCGACACATTTCTTCTGGTGTCGACTCTGCCTTTCCTGGTGTCGACACAATTTACTTCAAGTGTTGACACAGCTTTTCTTCAGTGTCGACACAAGCCTTCATAAGTGTCGACACTGCTTCTCTAGGTGTCGACACATGGACTTAGAAATTTTCTGCATTTCCTGCAATTACTTAACCTGAACATATAAACTCAAAACACACCAAATACACCTTGATGTATATCATTGAGTAGGGTGAGGCTTCTCAAATCTGGTACACATTTTCCAATGTACCCAACAATCTCCCCCTATTTGGAGAAGTCATAACCCTTAGTCAATGATATACACCATACATAACAAATACACAATATGATGTATAACAACATTATATGACAAGGTAATTACTGAAACAAAGCATATAAAATATTTTATCACAAAATTATAATGCTAACACAATGAGCATTCATAAAAGATTTGTTTCAACTATCAAAAGTTTCTTTAAACAAAAGTTTACATGGATTTCAACACAAATGATTACAAAGTCGTAAACTTAAGAAAATTCTATTCTATGGCTGCTCTGGCTCCTTGATGACAATGCCCTTGCCTCATTGAATCTTGGCTTGAACTGGAGCATCAATGTCATCAACTGGCTTCTTGCCTTTAAGATCTTTCTTATTTAGCTCTTCAACCCTAATCTTTTGTCTTTCAAAATAATGATAAGGCTTAGGGAAATACTTGCTAGGCTCCTGTGCATTAGGAGGTAGCTTCCCAAGTTTAGCCTTCCTTCTGTACTGAACAATAGCCTCTTGCCTGGCTTCATGTTTTCTCCACTCTTGTTCAGAGTACCATTTGCCCCTCTCTAGGAAATTGTCCTTTGCAGCTTTCCATGCAGTCAGGATGATATTTCTAGATGTTGGGCTCCACTGTTCAAAATCAGGCCTTAACTCTGCCTGTTCTCTGAATCTCTTCTTTGACAATAGAGCTTCTTGCTCTTTCAAAACTGCCTCTGACATAGGCTTGTCTACTTTCTCAATGATCACATTTTGATTTCCTTCAGGAGGGCTATACATAGACTGTATCTCTTGATGTATCATCTCAAAATCAGCTGGAGGGTAGATCACTTGAGCAACTTCAGCTTGTTCCCCTCCAAAATATGCAGGATGAACTCCAGATTCAGCAACATTGTCATCATCACACAGGGGGGGATATCTAAGTGTGGCTCTGATGCTATTGGAAATACATTTAGCATGGTCAGATCCAGCTTTGACTAAAACCCTCTCCCCCTTTATGACTTCTCTGGCCACATGATCTCTGAGATCATCCTTTTGGAATCTAACTTGTTCATCCATGAAATTAACTCCATATTTGTAGAATGCTTTTAATTTCAATAGCTGTCCAGAAATTGTCTTTTGGGAATCTGTAATAGCAGTTTTTACAGCAGCTATTCCTTCTTGGAGTTGCTTGTCAAACTCAGCCTTGGCAGCAGTCCTTGCTTCAGTCTGAGCAGCTGCAATAGTCTTCATTTCAGTTACTATCACATTATGTGATTCAGTTAGATTTTCATTCATTCTAATCTAATTCTCAAGAACATATCCTTGTTTTACAGCCATATCATCCACTTGAGTCTTTATCTTTTCCTGATGAGTAGCTAGGTAAACAACAACATTTCCACCCTTGTGGAAGCAATCAGTCATTTCTTTCTTATGTTGATTCACTTCAAATCTTATTGACTTTATATCTGTTGCCAAAGAGAATTGAAGATCTTTGTGAGTTTCATCTATATACTTCTCCATTGCTACTCTTTGTTCATCCAACTTAATTTGCAAATCCACCAACAATGAGCAGTAGTCAGCTGTAGGGGCAGTTTGTAATGCTTTCTTGTAACTCTGGCTTCTTCTTTTGAAGACCATGAGCTTCCTTTTCTTTGCTTGAACCTCAGCATCATCTTCATATTCTGAGGTACTAGCTATGTCAACTCTATCCTTTGGACTAGGAGGCAATTCCTTATCAGACCTTGGCAGCTCCTCATCATTTCTTTCAGTCTCCTCATGAAACTTTACATGCTCCCCCTCAAGATTTACCTTCTCCCCCTCAAAAACTGCTTTCTCTCCCTCAAAATCAGTTTGTAGCAAATCAGGGAACAGCTCTTCTAGGGTATACTCCTGTTGAGAAGGAACTGGAGAGTTTCTTATCTCTGGAGCATTATCAGCAACTGATGTATCTTCCATGACAACATCTTCTGGTTGACTATTTAACTGAGTTTGCTGATCAACATCAATTAAAGACTCAATTAATACTTCATCCTCAATATGAAAAATTGATTGATTAACTTCATGTATTACCTCAAGAATTGTTTGAGTTGCCATTTCACTGTCTAGGTGAGTTGGCTCTTCCACATGTTGAGGCTCCCCCTGGAGTGGATCCAGGTGAATAGGGCTAGCAGATGGTTGCTCCACCTACCTTTGTGCATCTTCAGTCCTTACTGGTAACTGTCCAGCATTCCCAGCCTCTTCCTCATCAGAACTAAAAACTACTTGCTCCTCTGAACTACTAGAAGGTTCAGGAGCCCTTTTGGTTTTCTTCTGCTTCTTCTGTGGAGGTGTTTCTTTCTCTAGATTAGGCATGTCCTTATTTAATACCCTATCCCACCTTGAGATAATTCTGACATCCATTTTCCTCATGTGATTAATTTTATAACCAGCAGCTTGGTTCATGACTTCTGGAATAGTGTCAGCTAAGTACAGGCTCATAATTCTACCCAGATTATGCTTCTTCAGACTTTCCTTAATCTTTTCAAACATCACTGCTGACTAATCAGTTTTTAGCTTAAAGATGATTCTTGTCATTAAGCTGAACATGTGAGCTGATATCCTATCATGCCCACCTGGTTTGCTCAGAATCACTTTTCCTACCACTTCAGACAAGAACTTGCCTTGCATGTTCATGCCTTTCCTGTTAAAAACTGAACTAATCTTCATGGTTGAATCTAATCCACACCATTGCAGTGCCTCCCTTTTCTTAGATGTAGGTACATCTTCCTCCTCTTTAGTTCTTGGTAGATGTAGAACTTTTCTTAGACTCTTCTGGGTGAGTTTTACTTTTGCGCCATGGACTATGGATTTAATCTTGAGTCCAGTTTCATCAAGAGTAGCTGCACCAAAGAATTCGAGTACTTCCTTCTTCCAAATCTTGGTTTTCTCAGAAACTAGAACTTCCAATCCATTCGCTGCAATTAGGGTTACTACCTCCTTAATTTCTGATTCTGCATCATCAAAGGTAAGTCGTACTAGCTCATATCCTTTATTGACGTTTTCTTCAAGCTTGGGCGCCATTAGGGTTTTGAGAAATCTTAAATTTAGATGAGAGAGTTGTCGACACAAAGTCTTGGTCTCGAAACAATGGAAAGCGTGTCGACAAACAATGTTGAAGACCTATTTATACCTTTCTAAAAACGAAGGTGAAAAGGCGCGTCAAAATACTCTTAATGTGTCGACACTGTTGAAACGTTTCGACACTTACTTCTAATGTCTCGACATAAGTGTTGACTTCTATGTGTCGACACCAATTATGATGTGTCGACACTTATACATCTACGTTCGACGATTAGTCGATACTTCACTCGACGAAATCAGTGTTAAACCTAAGTGTCGACACCACCCTGGATGTGTCGACACCTACTCTGGATGTGTCGACACTAATTCTCTCAAGTGTCGACATCATTTCTCTGCAATGTCGACACCACTTCTATGTGTCGACACAGACAACTCCTTGTGTCGACACCATTTTACTTAGCCAATTTTTTAAACTATTCTAAGTTCAACATTCCTAATTCAATTTTAAACTTATTGAATTTAGTTTCATCAAGTGACTTAGTAAACATATCAGAAATCTGATTATCTGTTTTAACATATTCTAGGGAAATGTCCTCTTTTTCTACATGTTCTCTAAGAAAATGGTATCTAATTTCTATATGCTTAGTCCTACTATGTGAGACAGGATTATTAGCTATAGAAATTGCACTTGTAGAATCACAAAGTAAAGCTGTTCTACTTACTTGAATACCATAGTCTTCTAGCTAGTGTTGAATCCATAAAATTTGTGCACAGCAGCTTCCTGCAGTAACATATTCTGACTCAGCTGTGGAGATTGCTACACTGGTCTGCTTCTTACTGCTCCAAGACACCAGTCTTCAACCTAGAAATTGACAGGTTCTTGTAGTACTCTTCCTATCTTCTTTGCAACCTGCAAAATCTGTATCTGAATAACCTGTCAGTACAAAATCTCTATTCCTAGGGTACCAAAGGCCTAGATAAGGTGTGCCCTTAAGATATCTCAAAATCCTTTTTACTGCAGTCAGATGAGATTCTTTATGGCATGCTTGGTACCTAGCACATACACATGTAGCATACATGATATCTGGTCTACTAGCAGTCAAATATAGAAGAGAGACAATTATCCCTCTATACAAAGTTTCATCTAAAGGTTTCCCTGCATCATCTTTGCTAAGAGACACACTTGACCCCATATGAGTTCTCATGGTAGTGGATGATTCCATACCATACTTCTTTATTAACTCTAAGGTGAACTTGGACTGACATATGGACATACCATCTTTAGTCTGTCTTACTTGGAGACCCAAGAAGAACTTAAGTTCCCCCATACTGCTCATTTCAAATTTTCTTTGCATAAGTTTTGCAAACTTCCTGCAAATATTATGTCATCTACATATATTTGGACTAGGATAATCTTGCCTTTAGATTCCCTAAGGAATAGAGTCTTGTCTATTTTCCCCCTTGAGAATTTGTTCTCAATGAGGAAACTAGACAGGGTTTCATACCAAGCCCTTGGTGCTTGTTTCAACACATTTAATGATTTCCTAAGTCTATAAACATAATCAAGTTTGAGAGGATCAACAAAACCTGAGGGCTGCTCTACATAGACTTCTTCCTTTAAATTTCCATTCAGGAATGCTGATTTCACATCCATTTGGAATACCTTGAAACCTTGATATGTTGTATAAGCAAGGAACATCCTGATTGCCTCCAGTCTTGCTACTGGGGCAAAGGTTTGATCAAAATCAATACCCTCTTCCCGCCTATATCCTTTTGCAACAAGTCTAGCTTTATTCTTTATAATGATTCCATTCTCATCCAATTTGTTCCTAAAGATCCACTTTATTCCAATGATGTTGTGGTCTTTGGGTTTAGGAACAAGCTTCCAGACCTTGCATCTTCTGAACTGATTCAGCTGCTCTTGCATGACATCAATCCAATGAGGGTCTAGAACTACTTCTTCAAATTTCTTTGGTTCCACTTGTGATAGGAAGCTGGAGCAAAGAACAGTGCTCAGATTCCTGCTTCTTGTTTGCACTCCTTGTCTTGGATCACGAATTATTTGATTGGCTGGATGATCCTTTAAGTGTCTATTAGCTGGAGGTAGTCTTTCTTCAGGTTGAACCCCTCTAGTCTCTTCAACATGCTGTACCTCTTTGTTTTCTTCTGCATCTAAAGAGTCTTGTACTCCCCCTGGACAACAGCCACCATTTTCCACTTCCTGATTTGCAGTAGAATCTTCTGCAATGGTAAGCTTGTCCATCCTCTCAGTTATACCTGTAGAGTTGCATACACTACTTGGCAACTCACTGTTAATCAGTCTTGTTTCATCAAAGACTACATGTATAGACTCTTCTACAACTTGAGTAATCAAGTTGTAGACCCTATAAGCCTTACTATTGTTGTTGTAACCAACAAAGATCCCCTCTTAGGATTTGGCAGCAAACTTGGTTAGATAATACTTGCCATTGTTAAGTATATAACACTTGCAACCAAAGATCCTGAAATAGGATAAATTTGGTTTTTTGCCCTTCACAATCTCATAGGGAGTCTTCTTGTGGCACTTGGTGATAGAAGCCCTATTGATCACATGACATGCAGTATTTACTGCCTCAGCGCAGAAATATTCTGGGAGAGAAGTGTCACTCAATAGAGTTCTACCAGCCTCTATCAATGTTCTATTCTTCCTTTCAACAATACCATTTTGCTGTGGTGTTCTAGGTGAAGAAAATTCTTGAAAAATCCCAAATTCTTCCCATATTTTTGTCATACTTTCAGACTGAAATTCAGTACCATGGTCACTTCTGATTTTGACCACTGTACTGTTCAACTCATTCTGAATTTGCTTAACAAAACTATATAAGACAGTTGAGGTTTCAGATTTTTGTCTTAGAAAGAACACCCAGGAAAATCTAGAATAGTCATCTACCACCACAAATGTATAGACCTTCCTACCTAGACTATGAACTGGCATAGGACCAAAAAGATCCATATATAAGAGGTAAAGACACCTCACTGAATCCTTGTTTTCAAGGCTATGAAAGGTGGATTTGGTCTGCTTGCCTTTTTGACAAGCTGAGCATATCCCATCCTTTATACACTTAACCCGAGGATCATTCCTCACTAACTCTTTGCTAAAGAGTTGACCAATAGTCTTATAGTTAAGATGAGCCAGCCTCTTGTGCCATTTAACACAATGTGAGACTCTCTCATCAGCTACAAGACAAATAGGAGAAATATTGTTCTCACACTCAAAGTCAAGACAATAAACATTCCTCTTCCTATATCCTGTCAAAATGATATTTTGATCACTTGACCTTTTGATATGACAACCATTCTTGACAAATGAGATGTTATATCCTAAATCACTTAGCTGACTTATGCTAATGAGGTTATGTTTCAAAACCTTCACATAGGCCACTTGAGTGATAGTTATCTGGTTACTAGAAATGTTACCAAAGCCTTTGATGATTCCTTTTTCTGAACCACCAAAGGTTACTTTAGGGCCATCCTTGATAGGTGTGTAGTCCTTCAGCAACCCCCTTGTTCCAGTCATGTGCCTGGAACATCCACTATCCAAGTACCATATTGGGGCATGGCCACTTGGACTCACCTGCAATAAAGACTAGTTAACCTTAGAACCCAAATGAGTTTTGGGTCCTTGGTTCATGTTAGCCTGAAATCTAACAAATCTGCATGTAGGTCTTCTCACAGGCAGACTGTTATTCTCCTTGACACTAGAATTGTGCCAACAATCTATGGCAAAGTGGCCTACCTTGCCACAACACCAGCACTCAAACTTATTGTACCTTTGTTTAGGTACAACCCTAGCTGAATTATCTACAGCAGGCTTCTTGTTTTGTGCTGGGGCTTTGCCTTTAGATTTGGACTAGCAGTCCAGGCAGGTTTTTTAAACCCTAATCCAGCCTTACCATTTTGAGGTACAAACTCATCTATCAAGGATAAAACTGATTTAGGTTTAGAAAACTAGTCACAATCTCTTTCTCTTTTTGAAGTCTAACCTCCAGATTTCTAATCTGATCATTCTTGAATGTGATTGTGCCCATTTGAATAACAGTTATGTTTTTCAATCTGGCAATCTCATTCAGTTTTTGATCTAACAACTTCTCTGAATCTACTGCAACCAACTTAAGACTAACAATCTCCTTTGCCTGAGTTTTGGCCAAGGTTTTGCTTTTCTTCAAGGCCTGCAACAAGTCCCTATATTCATCAATTAACTGATGAATATCTCCTTCAGATTCAGACCCACCCACATCACTTGATGCAGATGTATCTGACTCTGACTCAAACTATAAATTGAACTAGAAGAACAACTTTGTACCTTACTTGGTCCAGGCTGATCCCGGCTCTTGTCTTCTTCAGATATAGCCATCAGTCCCTTGCACTAATGGTCTTCATGCTCATAAATTGAGTTCATTAGCTGCATGAACTCATCTTCTTCCTCTTCAGCAAATAATCCAATGTAGGCTTCAGCTTCTTATTCTGTTTCTGAAGATGACTGGTCTGTCAGACTCTTGTCTTTCTTAGCAGTAAAGGACTTTTCCTTTTTGCTCTTAACCTGAGTCTTCTTTTTGTCAGCTGACTCCTTCCTCTTTTCAGGACAGTCAGCCACTACATGTCTCTGTCTATTGTAGCAATATCACACAATCTTTGAAGATGTAGCTTTGATTGGCTTGGACCGGCTTCTGTCATTCCTGGATGACTTTCTCTTCTGATAGTAGTCATCTTTTGACTGAGAAGTGGAAGGCTTAGACCTCCACTGCCTCTTCTTCAGAAATCTTTGAAAGTGCCTAGTAAAAGCAGAAAAGTTTTCATCACTTTCACTGCTATCAGAACTCTTGCTATCTGAATTATCTGTGACAGCCTCAGCAATTATTTTAGGTGGAGATGGAGACTTGCTTCTATACTTCTTAGTGGCTTCAGTCTTGAAGGCCACAGACTTTTCCTTGTGCTCCACTATAGTATTCTTCTCTTCCTCCTTTCTAGCCATTAACTGCATCTCATAAGATAGCAGTTTTCCAAACAAAGTTGGAGGAGGTATATCAGCAAATTTGGCCACTTCCCTAATGACACAAATCTTGGTGTCCCAGTCCTTAGTCAGGGATCTTAAGAACTTATCATCCAGCTCATAGTTACTAAAGTCTCTTCCATAGGACATCAACTCATTAACTATCCTATAGAACTTCTTGTAACATTCTGTAATACTATCAGAGTTTCCTTGTCTAAAGCTTTCATATTCCTGATTTAACATTGACTTCCTATCTTGTCTTACTTCCTGTGATCCCTCCATATATACTATTAATGTGTCCCACATTTCTTTAGAGGTTTTACAATGAATTAAGTTCTGAAATGTTGAATCATCAATGACACTAACAATTATATTCTGGGCTCTCTTGTCCATAATGGCCAGGATGATTTCATCTTTGGTCATTTCAGAAAAGTCCTTGGGAGTTTTCTGATTTGCATCCAGAATGGATATCTTCATGGGCACATATGGGCCTTATTTGACTGTTATATATATCCTTGGGTCAGAAGCTTTCATAAAGAGTCTGACCCTCTCTTTCTATATGCCAAATATCTCTTTTCTACATATTGGCAATTTCATTGACCCCAGCTCTTTGTGATTCTCACTAGAACCCATTTTCTTGATTCTTTCTTGATTCTTAAATCTGCCTTAAGGATCTCACTCTGACTATTAAGTCCTTCTTTAAGTAACCTCCCTCTAATACAACTTAAAAGAAATAGTGCCTAACCACCTAGAGGGGGGTGAATAGGTGTATTTTTTCTTTTACTTTAAAGGCAGACAATCTGTTCTATAATCTAAGCAGCAATTGCAAATTCTACAGTTATCAGCACAGCAATCACAGAAACAATCATTCACAGAGTGCACACAGTATTTATAGTGGTTCTCCAAGGTCTGGGTACATCCACTTTCCCCCTTCGCCTATCTAGCAGTGTACTAGATTCGGCCTAACTTCTGCACTTCTCCTCAGATTCTCAGATCTTACAGCTCAGAACCCCAAACAGGTTCCTACAACTCAGAGTGTCCCCACTCCTACAACTCAGGCAAACTGCCCTACCTCAGCCTTCACCAAGGCCTACACTCAGAGAACACTGTCTCCTACAACTCAGGCACAAAGCCCTACCACTCAGTCTTCAACAAGACCTACACTCAGAGAAAATCTTCTCCTACACTCAGCCTTTATATAATAGGCTTACAACTGAGATCTAGTATAGATCCTACAAAAATTAATGTTTACAAAGTAATTAACCACAACCCAGATAGAGAGAGAAGGGTTGGCTGGCTTCTTGATGAGTTCTTGAAAGAACTTTGCAAAGATCAACCTCCCTTAGCTTTCTTCAAAGATTCTTGAATCTGAACTCAGTAGGGTTGAATCTTTTGTGAAGTTGATCTTCAATCAGCTTCTGACTTAAGATTCAGACCTTAATCTGAATCTTTCTTGGCAGCCTGATTCAACAACTGCACTTCTTAGATGGAGCTCTCTCTCTCCAACTTCTTCTAGATCTTCTGTCGAAAATCTTCTGTACAATTACTTCTCTCTTAGTTGTTGTTAGTTGGTTGTGATTGATCATCTTCTCTTGTTGAAGGAGAAAGCCTTTTTATAGTCTTTCTCCATGGTAACCGGCTGATCCGGTTTCTAACAACCTTCTGACAGCTTTGACAGTTGCAGTAGACCGGTTGAAATGGCAGCTGTCAAGTCTTACAGTCACTTCTTGAAATCACTGTCTCTGTCTGAAAGTGTCGATATTGATCTTCATTATGTGTCGACACAAATAGACTAAGTGTCGACACAAGTGGACGAAGTGTCGACACTAGCCTTGGTGGTGTCGACACAACTTCTTTTGTTGTTGTAACAGCTTCTCGACACTGCTTCTTCAGAATGTGTCGACACTGATTCTGTGTGTCGACACAAGCCTTCTGTTGAATGTGTCGACACTGATTCTGTGTGTCGACACAAATACTTCTTCTTTAACACTTAGTTGAATTCTGTTGTGTGTCGACACATCTCCTTTGTGTCGACACAACTTCTTTTGTTGTTGATACTTGCTGAGTGTCGACACATCTCCTTTGTGTCGACACAAGTACTTTTTTACTTTAACTTTGTTGAAGCTTTACTGAGTGTCGACACAGCCTCCTGGTGTCGATACATTTGATGTCAACTAAGCTTCTCTGGGTGTCGACACTGCCTCTAAGTGTCGACACAATTTATGTTGACAATTCTTCACAGTGTGTCGACACTGCCTGTATATGTCGACAAATTTCTTCTGGTGTCGACTCTGCCTTTCCTGGTGTCAACACAATTTACTCCAAGTGTCGACACAGCTTTTCTTCAGTGTCGACACAAGCCTTCATAAGTGTCGACACTGCTTCTCTAGGTGTCGACACATGGACTTATAAATTTTCTGCATTTCCTGCAATTACTTAACATGCACATATAAACTCAAAACACATCAAATACACCTTGATGTATATCATTGAGTAGGGTGAGGCTTCTTCAAATCTGGTACACATTTTCCAATGTACCCAAAGTACTCGCAGAGTGAGGAAGATCACTCCAAGCATCTTCATTTGTTTTTGGAGACGCTAAGGAGGAATCAATTGTATGCCAAGTTCTCGAAGTGCGAGTTTTGGTTATCCTCAGTGGCGTTGCTCGGTCATATAGTGAGTGGGGAGGGTATTGCAGTGGATCCGGCGAAGATTGTTGCGATACGGGAGTGGCCTGAGCTTTCTACGGTAGCGGAATTCCGGAGCTTTCTGTGGCTTGCCGACTATTATAGGCGCTTCGTAGAGAACTTCTCGCGGATAGCATTACCTCTCACTACTTTGACGAGGAAGGAGCAGAAGTTCATTTGGATGTCGGAGTGCGCGCGAGATTTTGAAGAGTTGAAATGTCGGTAGACCACGACGCCTGTGCTGAGTTCGACGAGTGGGACCGAAGGTTATGAGATTTATGGTGATGCTTCGGGCAGCGGTTTGGGTTGCGTGCTACTACAACATGGAAGTGTGATAGCTTATGGCTCGCGACAGCTGAAAGTGCACGAGAGGAATTATACGGTCCATGACTTGGAGTTAGCGGCTGTGATTTTTGCCTTGAAGATGTGGAGACACTATTTGTACGGTGTGAAGATTGATATCTACACCGATCATAAGAGCCTGAAGTATTTGATTGATCAGAAAGATCTGAATATGCGGCAGCGTAGATGGATGGAGTTCCTGGGGGACTATACATTCAAGATCCACTACGTGCCTGGTAAAGGTAATGCGGTTGCAGACGCGTTGAGTCCCCGGGCCCCAGCTCAAGCCAATTGGTTGTCGATCCATGACGAGCGGTTGGTTCGGGAGTTGGAGGCGTTGGAGATTGTTTGTGTGGATAAGCAATCAAGTGCTGAAGCAGTACTGAATTGGACTGAAGTCCAATATGACCTGGCTGATCGGATTCAGCAAGCTTTGGATATGGATGTTCATATGAAGCAGTTCATGGTAGATGCTCTGGATGGGTCAAATTCCCAATTCGTTGTGGAGTACTGAGTGCTTTGGAAAGACGGACATCTGTGCGTCCCAAGTGTGGGCAATTTGCGGGTGGAATTGTTGTACGAGGCGCACCATACCAAGTACTCGAATCACCCGGGGAGCACGAAGATGTACCGCGACGTTAAGAAACTGTTTTGGTGGCCGGGTTTGAAGAAAGATGTGGCACTCTACGTGGCGAATTGCCAAACTTGCGCCTTGGTGAAGGCGGAATGCCAAAAGCTGGGAGGATTTATGAAGTCCTTGCCTTTCCCGGAGTGGAAATTCGACGACATCTCTATGGACTTTTTGCACGGGTTGCCAAGGTCGCAAAAGGGGAACGACGCCATTTGGGTGGTCGTAGATCGGCTAACAAAGGTGTCGCATTTCATTCCGCATAGGTAGGATGATTCGGTGGAGAAGTTGGCAAAACTATATGTGGAAAATATAGTACGGCTTCACGGTGTGCCCCGCAGCATCGTGAGTGACCGAGATGGGCGGTTCACGTCCAATGATTGGAGGCTAGTGCAGCGAATGTTGGGAACAAAGTTAAAATTCAGCACAGCCTTCCATCCGCAAACAGATGGGCAGACCGAGAGGGTCAATAGGACTATGGAAGACATGCTCTGCATGTGTGTCTTGGACTTTGGAAAGCAATGTGAGGACCATCTTTATTTGGTGGAGTTTGCGTACAACAATAGCTACCAGGCGAGTATTCAAATGGCGCCCTTCGAGGCACAATATGGTAGAAAATGTCGCACGCCGTAATCTTGGTTAGAAACGGGTGAGTCAAAGTTGTACAAGCGCCAAGAGGTGGAAGATGCTACGTCTTTAGTTCTTACCATTCAGGAAAGGTTGGTAATCACTCAGGACCGGCAAGCGAAGTATTATAATGCCAAACACAGGAACGTCGAGTTCGCTGTGGGCGACTGGGTGTACTTAAAGATCAAGCAGTTCAAGGGTGTCTCGCGGGTGCGGCGATTGAAAAAGCTAAGCCCGAGGTACCTTGGGCCGTTTGAGGTTCTGGAGCAGGTTGGTGAAGCAGCCTATCGGTTGAAGCTTTCAGTGGAGCTTAGTGGTTTACATGATGTATTCCATATATCGGTGCTACGGAAGGCGGTGCAAGAGCCTTCGCAAGTGATCGCGGTTGATCAAGTGCCGGTGGATAATGGGTTGACCACAAAAGTCAAGCCCGTGCGGATTGAAGACTCGGAGGTCAAGCGGCTATGCAGATCAGCATGGTCAAGGTCCGTTGGGACAATTGCGGTCGAGAGGAGCTCTCTTGGGAATGAGAGGAGACTATGCTTGACGAGTATCCAGAGTTGTTCCACTCAGGTACAATTTAATTTTGGTACATGTCTTTACTTTATGTAATTTCGTGGATGAAGTTCTTTTAAGAGGGGGAGAGTTGTAATGCCCCGAAACTCAAACGAGCGACGGGAGGCATTTTGGGCCAAATCTGGTATTTGGCAGGAGGCACACGGCCTGGGACACGGGCGTGTCAGGCTCGAGTCGACGATTTGGCCGTGTGGTCGACATTTTCCTCTCGACGATGTGTCAAGACGGGGCACACGGCCTGAGACACGGGCGTGTCTCAGGGCGTGTCGAGCCCGTGTCGACGATCGGCCATGGAAGTCGACGATTTTCGCTCGACGATGTGTCGAGACAAGGCACACGGCCTAGGACACGGGCGTGTCCAAGGCCGTGTCGCGTGGTAGACGAACTTCGCTCGACTAAATGTCGAGACCGTGAACACGGCTTGAAGCCCAGGCATGTTCGGGTGTGACACGGGCGTGGTCACGGCTGTGTC
This sequence comes from Platanthera guangdongensis, assembly GCA_039583875.1. Classification (NCBI taxonomy): domain Eukaryota; kingdom Viridiplantae; phylum Streptophyta; class Magnoliopsida; order Asparagales; family Orchidaceae; genus Platanthera; species Platanthera guangdongensis. Next base: position 84,502,172 of record CM077154.1, on the reverse strand, counting down.
CAAGACCCGTATGAGTCTCGGGTTGTTTTCGGGGCTGTGTCGATGGAGGAACACGACCGACCACACGACCATGTCAGTTGGAACACGGGCGTGTCAGGTAGAACACGGGCATGTCGGATGCCCGTGTGTTGTTCCAGACATGTCGATTTTGACGGCAAATGGGGGACACGGCCCTGGACACGGGCGTGTTCGGCCCAGTTTTAGCATTTCAGGACCGAATCAAGGCTGTTCGTTTCATTAATTTGGGATCCAACGGCTGGGGGTTATTCCTGATGGTATATACCCGGGATTGGACATTTGAAACCCTCATTTCACTTGAGTGGTTCTCTTTATAAAGTCTAGAGAGAGAGGAGAGCTAAGGAGGAAGAAGAAGCTTAGCTCCGGCCATTTGAGGAGCTTCGGAGCTCCAAATCGCGAGCCGACTTCGGATCTACGGAGGCAAAGATAGTGCGGTGCTTTTCATCCGCTTACATTTCCATGGCGCCAAGGAAGAACGCTAGGGTAACGATTCTCTTCTTGAGCATGTGAAGCTCTCCTTCTTTGCATAGGAAGCCCGCTCTCGCGAGTTTGCGGTGAGTTGGAGGCGTTCCTTCGGGTAGATATGTAAAGTCCCCGTTGTTTAGAGTCTGTATTCGAGAACGGACATAGGAATGATGTGTGAAGCCTACCCGGACATGTTGGTCTGGATCGGTGATGTTGCGTTGCATAAATGACGGAGAAGACTCCGTGCGATTGTTTGTTTTTTGGGTTTTCTACGTGGTAGATTGCAACAGGGAGCCTTGAGGATTAACCCAAAGGTGCACCCGGAAAACTGGGCAGATGCGTGATCTTGCCAACTTGGAGGCCTGAGAGCCAACTTGAACATAACCGGGTTATGTGATTTTGTGATGGAAACGAGACTCGGGAGAAGTTTGACCTACGCATATGTTTTTAATTAACATTGCGATGTGAGCACGGGTTAGATGGAACCGTACCCATTCTATGTCGTTCGGTTAAAGAGACCTAAGGGTACGTGGCACTTGTCGTTGGCATAGATGAGGGTCTTCGGCGGTCTATGGTTTTAATTACCGTGACCCATGCCGGGAAGATAAATTGCTCATTATTTAGCCGTCCAAAGGGACGGTGGTCAGCCGGCAGGCTTTGACTGTGTTCACCGAGAATGTGTCCTGAGTCCACAAGGTGTGTGGCCGTGTGAGCCTACGCCTGTGATGAAATGTATATCTATACACTGCTTGGTTATGCTAATAAGTGCAGGGAAGGAGCATCGCCGCCCCGAGTTGGGGGCGGGATTGTTATAATTTGGTCAGCATTGCTGACCGTTGCTTTTGTTTGCCACCGTGCGGTGGTTTGTTGCTTGCAGGTGTTGCTGGACCAAGCGGTCAATAGCGGGCTAAAGCCCAAATTGCGAAGCCGGCCCCTGAAGGCCTAATTGAAGTGTTTACTTGCTTTTGTCCATGTATGACCGGCCTGCGTTCCGTGGTATGGAAAATATGTAATATTAAGTAAACCATTTTGTAAGGCCTTGAGGCATGTACTTGTGTATGTACTACATTCCTATTTGGTGTATTAGTGGACATTCATGCTTGTTGCTGGGTTCTTTAATTGCAACTTATAAACTACTTCCGCTAGAATGCTCTGTATAGGACGTTGGATTGGTTGGATGGTTTCCATTGAGTGACCACCTGGTCTGTCTATGGTATATGACGTCTGGCCCCGGCCGGACCTACTGCTATATGCTATGCGACAGATAGGGTGTGTTACAACCCGTTTGGGTCGTTACGCGGGGACGACCATGGCGGACGATGAAGAGAGGGATAACCTCTTCTATTAGGTGCTGAGGGAGAATCTAAGGCAACCCCTCATCGCCATGAAGAGAGCTGGTTTCAATGAGTTGGTTGAGGCGGCCAGGACGTTGGAGAGTGATCTGGAGCGGAGCCAATGTCGTAAAGGTTTTGCACCCAAGTAAGGAGAAGGGAAGCCTTCTCAATCGCAAGGAAAATCGGAAGGGGAGATGGCGGAGTCTAGCGCTTCTCGGTTCCAACTAGTGCAACTAAGGGCCTACAACCTTGGATAGCAGGAAGCGATCCGCCAACCCGATGTGGTGACAGGTATGAGGAAGTTTAAGTTTAACCTTGTGCTTAATGCTTTTAGACCGTTATGATTGATGTCTATGTTTTAGGCTTTGTGTTAGTTTCCAGATACCCTGCTAGGGTATTGTTTGATACGAGAGCGTCACGCTCCTTTCTTACGGAAACCTTCATCCGGAGGATTGGGGTTGAATCATTTTCGGTGGATGCGGAACTGAAGGTGCGCATGCCCAATGGGTCATACATGACCACCAGGAAGAAAGGGCGCATTTGTTGGGAACTAAGCGGAGTTGACTTCGTGTTGATAGCGGTGGTACTACTGTTAGTCGAGTTTGATGTGATTTTGGGAATGGACTGGCTAGCGGAGCAGCGTGCCAGTATTGATTGCTTATCCAAGGTGGTGACCCTAAGAAGCGAAGGGCAGACGGAGGTCAAATTTGAGGGCCTTAATGGAGTGGCCTGTTCTCTGATTTTGGCCTTGTAGTTGGCGCGGGAAGTTAGCCAGGGTGGAGTAGCGCTGGTAGCATTATTGGAGGTTCGCCTTTCCAGGTTATCACTGGGGGAAGTGCCAGTGGTGGCAGAGTTCGAGGATGTATTCCCGGATGAACTTCCTGGAGCGCCGCCTCGACGGGAGATCGATTTCTCGATTGAGTTAGTACCGGAGGATAGGCCAGTGTCGCGTCCTCCGTTTAGGATGGCACCAAAGGAGTTGGCTGAACTCAAGGTATAGTTGCAGGAACTGTTGGAGCAAGGGTATATCATACCCAGTTCTTCACTGTGGAGCGCGCCGGTGTTGTTTGTAAAGAAGAAAGACGGTAGTATACGGCTGTGCATAGACTACCGAGAGCTGAATAAATTGACCGTCAAGAATAAATATAGTATCCGATTCCTCGGATAGACGACCTGTTCGACCAGTTGGTGGGGTCGGTAGTGTATTCAAAGTTGGACTTGAAGTCAGGATACTATCAGTTGCGGATTTGGGATGAGGACATACCCAAGACAGCGTTTGGTACGAGGTATGGACACTTCGAGCTCTCGGTGATGCCGTTCGGGCTGACGAACACACCATTTGTATTCATGGATTTGATGAATCGAGTATTTCGAAAATACTTGAACTCTTTTGTAGTTGTCTTTATTGACGACATCTTGGTGTATTCCAAATCGGAAGTGGAGCATGAGACTCACTTGAGAATGGTCTTGCAAGCGTTCAGGGAGAACCAGTTGTGCGCAAAGTTCTCGAAGTGCGAGTTCTGGTTAGAGAAGGTGGCATTTTTGGGCCACGTGATTAGTGGGGATGGGGTGGCGGTAGATCCAACAAAGGTGGAAGCCATCAGAGATTGACCGATTTTGAGAACCGTGGCGGAAGTTCGAAGTTTTCTTGGACTAGCCGGGTACTATAGGAGATTTGTGGAAAACTTTTCGCAGATAGCTCTACCCCTCACCTCACTCACTCGTAAAGACCAGAAGTTTGTGTGGACTCAAGAGTGTAGTCAGACATTCGAGACACTGAAGGAAAGACTGATTGGCTCCAATCCTAAGTCTATCGAAAGGGACCGAAGGATTTCAGATCTTTAGTGACGCATCGGGATGCGTTTTGGGTTGCGTTTTGGTGCAACATGGCCGGGTGATAGCTTTTGGGTCTAGGCAGCTGAAGCCTCATGAGAGGAATTACCACGTCCATGACTTGAAGTTGGCGGCAGTAATTTTCGCATTGAAAATATGGCGACACTATGTCTATGGTGCAAAGGTATAGATCTTCACGGATCATAAAAGCCTGAAGTATCTCTTAGATCAGAAGGACTTGAATATACGGCAGCGCAGGTAGGTCGAGTTCCTTGGAGACTATGAGGTGGCAATTCAGTATACGCCAGGCAAGGCCAATGTGGTGGCCGATGCATTGAGTAGAAAATACTCTGGGCAAGGGAATTGGTTAGAAGCTCATGATGAGCGGTTGGTGCGGGACTGGGAGTCCCTTGGCATGGAGTGTGTAGCAAGAGGCGAGTCTAGCGTGGCTCGGTTAAACTGGATTGAAATGCAGAATGACTTGTCCGATCGTAAACGGGAAGCGACCCGTTTGGATGTGGAGTTTCAGCCATTCGTGGTGGAAGCTCAAAAAGGCGAGAGCAGCGCCTGGGAGATGATTGACGGGATTCTGAGGAAGTACAGAAGGATTTGTGTACCGCAGTTTGGCAAGCTCCGTGAGGAGTTGATGTTTGAGGCTCACTTCACAAAGTACTCCATTCATCCGGGCAGTACAAAGATGTACTTGGATATGAAGAGATCCTTTTGGTGGCTTGGACTGAAGTGGGACGTAGCTTTGTACGTGAATCGATGTCAAACTTGTGCCTTGGTGAAGGCCGAGTGTCAGAAGCCGGGCGGGTTCCTGAAGCCCCTTCCAATCCCCGAGTGGAAATTTGATGACATCTCCATGGATTTTGTGCATGGGTTACCTAGATCACGGCAGGGTAACGATGTGATCTGGGTGATTGTGGATCGCTTAACCAAAGTGGCTCACTTCATCCCAAACCGGAAGGAGGATAGCATGGAGAAGCTGGTGGAGTTGTATGTTCACAACATTATGCGACTACATAGGATTCCTAAAAGTATAGTCAACGATCGTGACGGACGTTTCACGTCCAAGGACTGGAGGTTGGTTCAGAAGAGTCTGGGCATGAAGCTAAAGTTCAGTACGGCTTTCCATCCTCAAACTGACGGGCAAACAGAAAGGACGAACCGTACTATGGAGGATATGCTGAGGATATGTGTTCTTGACTTCGGCAAGAAATGGGAGGATCACCTCTTCATGGTGGAGTTCGCATATAACAATAGTTACCAAGCAAGTATAAAGATGGCGCCATACGAAGCTCTGTATGGGAGGCGTTTTCGAACACCGATGTCATGGACAGAGGCGGGAGACACCAAACTATTGGGAAAAGAAGTGGTGGCGGATGCTTGTTAGTTGGTACGAACCATTTAAGAGCGCATGAAGGTGGCTCAAGATTGGCAAGCAAAATATTTTAATGCGCCCCACAGGAAGTTGGAGTTCGTGGTAGGCGATTGGGTCTATTTGAAGATCAAGCCGTTCAAAGGCATTTCACGGATTCACCAACTCAAGAAATTGAGTCCAAGGTTTTTGGGACCTTTTGAAGTTGTTAAACGGGTGGGAGAAGCAGCGTACTGGTTGGCGTTGTCCGCAGAGTTGAGTGGATTACATGACGTCTTCCATGTCTCCGTCTTGAGGAAAGCCTTGGTAGAGGCTAGTGTGGTGATCGAATTGGCATTGGTGCCGATAGAGGAAGACTTGAGGACGCGAGTACGTCCAATTGCTATAGAGTATTCAGAAATTCGGCAGTTGCGGAATAAAGAGGTCAAACTCGTAAAAGTCCGATGGGACAACTGCGGCCGTGAGGAGCTCTCTTGGGAGCGAGAACAAACCATGCTGGAGGAATATCCAGAGTTTTTCTGTTCAGGTATCGTTTAAGTTTTGTGTACCGCTTTTTTTTTTGCTTTTTGGTAATCTCGGGATGAAATTCTTTTAATGGGGAGAGACTTGTAACGCCCCAAAATTCGAAAGATGGACGAGCAGCGTCGAGAGCCAAGTTTGGGCCTTGGTGAGGGTCACACGGCCTAGGACACGGGCGTGTCCATGGCTGTGTCATACCGGGTTTGTCGACAGCCCAGGAAGTCGACGATTTTTCGCTCATTTCGTCGACTAGTGGGGAACACGCCCTCCGACACGCCCGTGTCGGAGGTACATGCCCGTGTCGCAGGCGTGTTCTATCGAGTGTCGACACAGAGGTATCGACACAGTGGTGTCAACACAATGGTGTCGACACAGAGGAGGTGTCGACACAGAGATGTCGATACAGTGGTGTCGACACAGAGGAGGTGTCGACACGGGCAGGGAACACGGCCTAGGACACGGGCGTGTCCATGGCCGTGTCTTACCGGGTTCGTCGAGCGCCTGTGGTGTCAATGTTTTTCGCTTGACGAAGTATCAAGGAAGTGAACATGATTCGGGACATGGGCATGTCCAAGGCCGTGTCGAGCGTGTTCGACAAATTTTTGCGAGTTCGGCGAAGAGGCAGTCGACGATCGTCGAGACTTTGAACACGGCCTGAGACACGGGCGTGTCCCAGGCCGTGTCCTTCTCGGGTTGTGAGCCGGGACTTGTGAGGGGTTGGACACGGCCTGGAGCCCAGAAGTGTTCGGGTTGGACACGGTCGTGTCAAATATGACACGGGCATGTCCTGGACCCGTGTCCTGGTTTGGGTGCGACGGTTTCGGCGTCAATTGGGGAACACGACCTTGGACACGGGTGTGTCACAAGCCGTGTTCGGCCCAGGTGTTTTGATTTTCAGTTCGGATCGTGGTCGTTCTTTCCCTTCTTTTGGGATCTGATGGTCCAGGGTTGCCCTTGCTGAGTTAAGTCCGGGAATAGGGTTTAGAAACCCTCATTCTTCTTCAAGCACTCTCTTTCTAAGATTTAGAGAGAAGGGAGAGCAAGGAAGTAGGTATAGGAGAGATCCAGCTGTCGGAGAAGCTCCGGTGCTCCAAATCGCGAGCCGAGACCAGATCCGTGGAGGCAAGATCGTTGTGAAGGTTGTCATCCGGCTAAGTTTCCATGGCTAGGAAGAGGGGTCGGAAGGTAACGAAACTTCTCCTCTTGGTTTTAGGATGCATGTTTAGCATCTTTTACTTTCTAGTTTTTGGGCACCAAACTCTCAAATGAGAGGGGTTTGGGTCGCCAAGGTTCAAGAGGAACCTTCGGGTCGATTGAGTCCCTCCCTGACATATTTTTGCATTAGAGATCCGCTCCGTTAGTGGATTAGACATGGTTGGTGAAGCCGTAGTCGCGACCGTTAGTCCGACTCGGTGATGTTGCATGCGAGCTTTAAGGATTCGTAGAGATCCGTTGCGGCAAGATGTCGTTTGTGATGTTTGTGATGTTTTCCCCCTTTTCTCGAGTGAGTACGTGTAGTCGAAACCGGACAAGGTTAGCTCCTCAATGGCGGTAGATGGTTTCCTTGGTGGATGAGGTTAGCTCCGCATTGGTGGTAGATGGTTTCCTCGGTGCGTGGGAACGCTGCAGTATGAATGAGGGACTAGGGTGGATTTGTCTTGTATTGTGATGTGCCAAGGCGTGGCTGTGTCTCCGTGGTCGGCTGGTTATCCCGTGACGTGCACGTCATGTGTGGAGAGTGTCCTGGCGAGACTAGTCCCCTTATGTGTGACTGACGAGAATTCCAAGCATGGGGCAAGCCCGGGCAATGAGGCCATGAGTGGGTGGGGTCCAGCAAGGCTTCTTAGAATCGGTCAGTGTGTTTGTTGGAATCCTGACATGAGAAGTCAGAGCTTGCATGCAAGCCCGGGTCTAAGACCTTGAGCGGGTGGGGCCTTGGCAAGAGTTCCGTATGGCGGCTTGTATGCCGTTGGGGGAATGTTGGTAACCCCCCCCCCCCCCTTTGTCTGCGGCTTTATGCCAATGGGGAAATGATGAGTACCCATATGATGTGATGATGTGCTAGATGCATACGCGATAGGGTGCCTTGGGTGAAACCCGGGTTTTTGCATACATGCTGCATAAGTAGGCCCTTTCATTATATGCTCAACAATAGAGAACGTGTATGTTGTTTGAAACATCCAAGCCTGTTCTTAGTGCATTACTTGTTTATATATATTGTATATGAAGTGCTGACTTGCAGGTTGGAGGGGTTCCCCGGGGTCCGTTAGGGGAGGCCGGGAGGAGTTGTGTTTGTTACACAGTTTGAGGTCAGCCTTTGTTGACCCACGTTACAATCAAATTTTTACAGGGCAAGGATCGCAAGCAGGAGCTAGCTTGCCGACCAAAAGGGCCTAAGCCTCATGAAGTGTTACCGTTTTACTATAGCTCTACTTTTATGACATTGTATGTTTGATGCTCTTGTTTTTCGGCTTGCATGCCGAGGTAGTCTAGGAGTGCCTATGCACATTTATGACTGGTGTTATTATTTGAGCGTCGGACTCACTTTTGTTGTAAGGCCTTAAGGCCGCTTCGATACTCCTATATGTTGTGGATAACTTCTAGTCTGTTTGCTTTTTCCGCTGTGCTGTGGTTATGAGTTTTGAGATCGGGTAGTTATATCATCTTATAATACTGAAGCTGTGGCGTCTGTATGTTGTGGGGCCCCGGCCGGACCCATATTATACGGTCATTACAGGGGAGGTGTTACAATAGGAATGTGGAGTTCGCTGTCGGCGACTGGGTGTACTTGAAGATCAAGCCATTCAAGGGTGTCTCGTGGGTGCGGTGCTTGAAGAGGCAAATCCCGAGGTACCTTGGACCGTTTGAGGTTCTAGAGCGGATTGTCGAAGCAGCTTATCGATTGAGGCTTTCAGTGGAGCTAAGTGCTCTACACTATGTATTTCATATATCGGTGCTGCGGAAGGTGGTGCAAGAGCATTTGCAAGTGATTGCGGTTGACCAAGTGCCGGTCAATAATGGGTTGACAACGAAGGTCAATCATGTCCGCATTGAGGACTCAAAAGTCAAGTGGCTACGCAACAAAGAGATTAGAATGGTTAAAGTCCATTGGGACAATTGCGGTCGGGAGAAGCTCTCCTGGGAGCGAGAGCAGACCATGCTTGAGGAGTACCCGGAGTTATTCCACTCAGGTACCGTTTAAGTTTTTTTTATCTTTCCTTTATAATTTCGGGACGAAATTCTTTTAAGAGGGAGAGAGTTGTAATGCCCCAAAACTCAAAAGAGCGACGAGAGGCGTTTTGAGCCAAGTTTGGAACTTGGTAGGGGTCACACGGCTCGGGACACTATCATGTCCTAGGGGGGTCGACGATTTGGTTGAGAGGTCAACGAATTTGGAGTCGACGATCGTCAAGCAGCGAACAAGGCCTGAGACACGGGCGTGTCCCAGGCCGTGTCCTTCTCGGGTGATTGGCCGAGTTGTGTTGGGGGAGACACACGACCTAGAGCCCAAGCGTGTTCGGGTTTGACACGGGCGTGTCAAATTGGACACGGGCGTGTCAAATACCCGTGTCCTTCACGGGTTGGTGTTGTCCTGTGTCGATGGAGGAACACGACTCGCTACACGACCGTGTACTGGATTACACTGGTGTGTCAAGTCTGACATGGGCGTATCGAGAGCCTGTGTACTTTTCAGGGCGCGTCGGTTTCAACGGCGAATGGGGAACACGGCCTTGGACATGGGCGTGTCACAAGCCGTGTTCGGCCCAGGTTTTGGATTTCAAGCCCGAATCGTGGCCGTCCGTTTCCTTATTTTGGGATCTAACGGTTTGGGGTTGTTCAGGCTGGGTTATACCAGGGAATAGGCCTTTGAAACCCTCATTCTTTTGGGTTATTCTCTTTCTAAATTTCTAGAGAGAGGGGAGAGCAAGGAAGGAGAAGGGAGATAGATCCGGCCTCTGGCGGATCTTCGGAGCCCCAAATCGCAAGCCAAATTCGGATCTACGGAGGCGAGGACATTGTGGTGCTTTTCATCCGCATAGATTTCCATGACGCCAAAGAGGAATGCTAGGGTAATGATTCTCATTCTAGGACATGTGAAGTCCTCTTTTCTTTGCATAGGAAGCCCGCTCTCGCGAGTTTGCAGTGAGTTTGAGGCGTTCCTTCGGGTATACAAGAATAGTCCCCGTTGTTTAACATGTAGAGTCCGTAATCGAGAAACGGACATAGGCATGGTGTGTGAAGCCTACCCGGACAAGTTGGTCTAGATCGGTGATGTTGCATTGCATGAATGGCCGGAGAAGACTATGTGCAATTGTTTGTTTTTCGGGTTTTCTACGTGGTAGATTGCAACAGGGAGCCTTGGGGACTAACCTCGAGGTGCACCCAGAAAACTGGGTAGATGCGTGATTCTGCCATCTTAGTGGCCTGGGAGCCAACTTGTACATAACTGGGTTATGTAATATTTTGTGTTTGATACACGGGCTTCAGGGAAGCTTGACCCACGCCGAAAACTTTAATTGTCGTGGCGAGGTGAGCAACGAGTTAAGTGGAACCGTACCCGCTCTATGTGGTTCGGTGTTATAGGCCTACCGTTGGCATAGAGTGCGGGTCTTAGGCTGTCGATGTTTTTAATTGACGTGACTTCTGCCGGAAAGACTCTAATGCTCACGAGAATTTGCCTTCCTACGGGCGGTGGTGAGACAGCGGACTTTGACCATGTTCACCGAGAATGTGCCCTGAGTGCATGGGGTGTGTGGCCATGCGCGCCTATGCCTGTGATGAAGTGTTTTTACACTATACTACTTGGTTATGCTAATAAAGTGCAGGGAAGGAGCATCGCCACCCCGAGTTTGTGGGCGGGATCGTTATAATTTGGTCAGAATAGCTGACCGTTGCTTTTGTTTGCCACCGTTGCGGTGGATTGTTGTTTGCAGGTGCTGCAGAGCCAAGTGGTAAATAGCGGGAAAAAGCCCATGTTGCTGAGCCGACCCTCGAAGGCCTAATTATTGAGTGTTTACTTGTATTATTCATGTGTGACCGGCCTGCGTGCCGAGGTTTGGAAAACACTGTAATTTGAGTAAACTATTGTAAGGCCTTAAGGCCATGTATTTGTGTATTGTACGTCATTCCTATTGGGTTTTGTAATGGGCATTCATGCTATTAGCTGGGTTCTTAATTTGCAACTGTTAATTTGCTTCCGCTAGAATGTACTCTGTATAGCACGTTTCTTATTGGCATGATGGTTTCCATTGAGTAACCTTCCGATCTGTCTGTGGTATATGGTGTCGGGCCCCGACCGGACCTACTGCTATATGTTATGCGATGGATAGGGGGTGTTACACAGGTCCTTCTGCGTGTAAATGTACTTGAGGTTCTTGTGATCCGAGAAGATCTCATAATGAACCCCATACAAGTAGTGCCTCCAGACCTTCAAGTCAAACACTACAGCCCCGAGCTCCAAATCGTTCACCGGGTAGTTCTGCTCATGCTTCTTCAGGTGTTTTAACGCATATGCTATGACATGCCAGTCCTGCATCAGTGCAACATCCGTATAAATCTGGAATCCTTCCTTTCCCAAATGAAGGGTAAGGATGAGAGTCGAGGTGAGTCTACCATTCAGCTCCTGAAATCAGGACTCACACTGCTCAGTTCAAGTGAACATCCTATCCTTATTCATCAAAGATGTGAGGGGAAGTGCTATCTTTGAAAACCCTTGCACAAACTTGCGGTAATAGCCTGCAAGTCTAAGGAAGCTCCTAATATCCGAAGCCAACTTCAGCAACGGCCAATCCTTCACAGCCTGCACCTTGGCCGGGTCCACTGCCAACCCAGCTCCACTGATAATGTGCCTGAGGAATGCCACATCTTGCAGCCAAAATTGGCACTTTGAAAACTTATCATATAGCTGGTGCTCCCGCATCTTTCCCAAAACTAATGCCAAGTGTCGGATATGGTCCTCCTCGGTCCTGGAGTAGACCAAGATTTCGTCTTTAAAAACTATGACGAACTCATCCAGGAACGGCTCAAACACTTGGTTCATCAAACTCATGAATGCGGAGGGGGCATTCGTAAGCCCAAAGGGCATCACTGTGAACTCAAACAAACCGTAGTGTGAACTGAATGCCGTCTTTGGTATATCCTCCTCAAGAATCTGAAACTGATAGTAGCCTGACCTTAGGTCAGCTTAGAGAACTAGTGCCCTCCCTCTAGCTGATCAAATAGCTCGTCAATCCTTGGTAACAGATAAGTATTCCGCACTGTCAATTAGTTGAGCTCTCGATAATCAATGAAAAGTCAGAGTGATCAGTCCTTCTTCTTTACGAACAAGATGGGAGCTCCCCATGGTGAAGAACTCGGTCTAACAAATCCTGCATCCACCAGCTCCCGTAACTGAGTCCGGAACTCCGCAAGCTCCTTCAGTTCCATTTGTAAGCCCAAAGGGCATCACTGTGAACTCAAACAAACCGTAGAGAGAGCCGAATGTCGTCTTCAGTATATCCTCCTCCCGAATCCATAACTGATAGTAGCCCGACCTTAGGTCAGCTTAGAGAACTAGTGCGCTCCCTCTAGCTGATCAAACAGCTCGTCAATCCTTGGTAACAGATAAGTATTCCGCACTGTCAATTAGTTGAGCTCTCGATAATCAATGTAAAGTCAGAGTGATCCATCCTTCTTCTTTACGAACAAGACAGGAGCTCCCCATAGTGAAGAACTCGGTGTAATAAATCCTGCATCTACCAGCTCACGTAGCTGAGTCCGGAACTCCGCAAGCTCCTTTGGTGTCATCCGGTAAGGTGCCCGAGAGATGGGCCGTGCACTTGGTACTAGTTGTATATGGAAGTCTACCCCTCTATGTGGGTTTAGTTCGGGCAACTTCTCAAAAAATACATCGGGGAAATCCCAAACCACCGGAATATCGCTAGTGGAGGAATCCACCTCCAACATCTCAAAGCAAGCCATGTATACCTCGTCTCCCTGCTCATGGGCCTTAACAACCTGTACAAATGATAATAATAATAATCGGTAGAAAGGCATAATACCTTCGAACACCACCTCTGAGTTTCCGTGTTTCAATGTGATCCTCCTAGATGGGCAGGTTATCTTGGCATGGTGCCAGTGTAGCCACGTCAAGCCCAGAATCAGATCATAGTCTGGTAGTGGTAAGATTGTCGCTAGCATGTCAAACAACTTCCTGCCAATGTCTACAGACATATTACACTTTACAGTAGACTGTACCTCTGATCCATTTGGAAGTCGGACTATCCTGAGGAGTCCGGGGAAACGTTGGCATCCATCCAAATCCTTAGAGAAGTCTTCTGAGACGAAAGAGTGCGATGCTCCCGTGTCAAATAGGGTGATGGCAGGCTTACCACACACATGTACTATGCGTGAGGTTGTTTGTTTTGGTTTTTATCAACTATCTTTATAAAGGGTTACTAAGGTACTATATAAACAATTCAAAGTACAAAATTGTAAAGTACCTGTGATGACCTTCTCAGGGTTCCTAGGCTGGGCAAGATCCAACGCATAAAATTGCTTCGGCCTCCGGCCGCCGTCGTGAGGTCCTCGTCCACGACCTCGTCCCCAACCTCTACCATGCTATGCTGGAGGGACTGCTGGATGTGGAGGAGGTGGAGGGAAAAGCTATGGTCAGTTTGCTCTGATGTTCTTAGGCTGGTGGCATCCAAAGCAAACCACCGGAGGGCGTCCACTATCATCAAATCTTCATGGATCCTGGACGTGTGGTGATGGGGCTGACTCTGCGGGAGGTCGCTGCTCTAGCCTGACACTAGGACGGGGATGACCTCTACTGTCCTTATGCCTTATGAACTTGCCCCATTGTGGGACTCTCTGCTCTCACCATGATACATCTCCTCAACCGGTCTCTTCTATCTGCCCTGCACCATCAAATGATCCGCCTCCCATTTCTTCATCGTCTCAATAATCTTCGCCAAACTGGCCTCTGGAATGAATAAAGTAACTAACCTGAGCGATTCTTGAAGCCCTCTAAAAAATTTCTTTGCATTGTCCTTCTCACTCAGGGGACTAGTGAATCCTGCCAAGTATGAAAACTCTCGCTGGTACTCCAACACTGACCGGTTTCCCTTCTTAAGGTGTAGAAATTGATCCTCCAGCGCATCTCTGTCCATCGGGGATACAAAATGCTCCAACAAGGCCTCTCTAAACTGGTTCTAGCTGATCTGGGAATACACATAATCAGCAAAGGTGGAGTCTCTGAGGGACTTTCACCACCTCTTGGCATGGCATGCCAGTATCGTAACTGCCAAGGCTATTGCCTGGTTGCCCGATCAAAGGATCCCCGCTAGCAACTCCTGGATAGTGTCCAACCACTCCTCCGTCTTGTCTGTCGTCTTTGTCTCATAGTATGTCGGAGAGGAGAGGCCTTGGAAGTTAGTCAGCCAGTTTGAGCTTGAGTTCGACTGCGGTGCCGGAACCTGCTGAGCTCTAAAGGCATCTTGGATGGCTGTAAGAGTCTGGCCCAACTCTGGCTGCTGAAAAGGAACAACAACTGGAAAAGGGGCAACCGTAGCCTACAGTTTGAAACAATTCAATAGTTAAATAAGGTTGGTCTCATCTCATTTATGTGGACAAAAGATGTTATTTTCTCACATGGGCACAACATAGCTTTCGCTGCTTAGTTTGTCTGCAAACTAAAGCTCGAGCGGGGTGGCCCAGTAGTTTGTGGACTTCATTCGCTTGTGATCGTGGTACGGTGATACAAACTGTAAAATCTCTTCTCCCGACAATTGGACACGATCGAGGAGAGATTTTATGCCCAGGACCGTCACCTTACAATGACACCAACTACGAGTTAGTTGCCATCACAAGAAAACAACCCTGCCGACAAACACGATCATTCACACAACCAACAAAATAAGATGTAAGTCCATACATCACATCATAGATATAATAAATATCAAATTAAAATGTCCACATGAGGTAATAAAAGAGTACAAGAAAATGGGCTTATTCCCAATACATGGACATCATAAAATATCATCCTCTCTCTACTAATAACGCGGAAGCTAAACCATATAATCATCAACCTGATGTCGGGTAGTAATAGTGGTAGTGCGCGGCTCCGGTTCCTCAGATCCTGACGTCTCAATCTCTGGCTTCGCTCGGTAGAACTGCGATGACGTCTCCACGTATCCCTAAAATGATATGATCAAACGACCTTCGGTCAAACTAAACTCATCTACTTTGTCCGGCTTCACCCCCGCGACTCCTAGGCGCGCGCGAGAGGAAGAAAATGGAGGACCAACAATAATAGTATATACAAGCATATGACAGTGGTATATATATATATATATATATATATATATATATATATATATATATATATATATATATATATATATATATAATTCTCTAGAAGTTCTATATCAGTATGAGCAGTAAAGAAGAACAACAACTAATGCAGTATAAAAGTACAGTAAGAGGAGCTAAGTAAAACTAGTAAAGTAAAGCAACTACACTACCATCACAGAAGCATACAATAACTTATATGAATGCTCATACAAACATATAAGTTAAGATTTCTGAAATAATAACTCATCATATATAAGAGCCCATACTAATTTATATGATGATGATCTGCAGGTGCGTATGCTGTGCCATGCTATGCCATGCAATGATTATATACTCTCACACACGACTATATGCACGGACCTTTCATACATACCCACTTTTTGGAGGTGACCAATCTCTCAGGTACCAACCATCGTGGCTCATAGTGGTGGAGCGGGTGTCTCCACTCCTAGGCGGGCAGACATACTACCAGGTCTAAACCTCTCGTATGCCTCAACGCTAAGAACACAACAGCAGAGCCCCTACGTACTCTTGCTGGCAACTACCAGTCTTTTGTGGTCGTGTGTGCTCTTAGGGACATATTCCTCTAGACCTCGGTATAAATATCCCACAGGTCTCCCCAAAGATCTACACTCCGCACAAGAGTCATCGTACTTCCGTTGGTGTGCCTACTGAAATAGTACAGAGTGACCCACCACATAATCACAAATCAGGTATAACAATACCCTCCCGAGCCTCCAGCTCGCAGGACCAACCCATCCTGATATTGACCAACAACTCTAGCCACCAGCTCATAGGACTAGAAGCCCTATATCACTCCAACCCACATATGGGTGAGATCGCTATAACATTCCTTAATCCTATCAGACTACTCTTGTCTAACTTTGGATTACATAGCGATTTATGGTTAACCTTATACTTCTGATGATCTACCCTCTGAAGGGCTCATAATGGCACTAGAAACAATGATGGGCTATGAAAGTGCAACTAGATCTGATATACTCTAGAGGGGGGGTGAATAGAGTATATGGTGCTTTAAAAACTTTTACAACTATTGTTATAATATGTGTGAGCAGGGAAGTAATAATAAATCTAATCACAGCACAAGGTTAAACAAAAACTAAACACAGGAAAAATCAAGGCTAGAAACAAACATAAACACAAGCAAAACCAGAAGACACAAGGAAATATAGTGGTTCCCCAAACTTGGGTACATCCACTCTTCTACCACCCTAGGTAGGAATCCACTGCAGGATGAGTTGATCAGGTGTCCTTGCCACCAATGAGCTTTTGATAAGGTGCTCAAAAACCAAAGTAGATTTTTTGATCAGGTGTCTTGCCACCAATGAGCTTTTGACAAGGTGCTCAAAAACCAGGCTCAAACCTTTGAAGGGAGTTTGAGAAACCCTTTACAGAGTGGGGGTGAGAGAGTGATGGAGGTCTTCTCTTTCTCAAACAACTGAGAAGACTATGTGGATTGATGTCAAAGCTCCCCCTAAATCCTTGAGATCTTCAGGAAGAAAAGCTTTGCTGAGGGTGATAGGCCTTCAAAGATTGAACTCCAGCAATAGATGATTTCAGCAAAAGGGACTGAAATGTTGAGTGTCTGGAGTCTGGAATATGTTGGCCTTGAACACTTTGAAAACTACAGAGATCTGAAGAAAGCTTGATCTCCTTGGATGAGTGTTCTTCAAAATTCTTTGTGACAGAAGATTTTGAATGAGTCTCTGTAATCTGTATTGTGTGTGTTCTCTTCTTGTTCTCTTCTTTTTTTTGATTCAAAAAACATTCTGTCTTTTATTCTCTGGTCCAGAATAGAATATCATTCTCTGTCAAGTATAGTCGTTGGCCTGCATTAATTGCATCCTTAATTGCATAATCTCTTCTGGAGGAAAGTCCACAGAATTATTCCTTGAAAAATCCCTTGAAACTTGGTCCAGAAATAAATGAAAACGGCTAGCAAATCTCTGAATTAATTGCAGAATAACTCCTAACTGATTTGAATTTGAATTAAGAAATATCCTGGAAGTTATCTGAAATCGTCGAACTGAGCTCTGCTATCGTCGAGCTGAGCTCAGCGATCTGGAAATACACAGCAGCAAAATATCGTCGATCTAAGCTCAAAGATCGTCGAACTGAGCTCAGAGATAAAGTTCCAAAGCAGAGTCAAAATCGTTGACCTGAGCTCACCGATCGTCGAATGGAGTTCGACGATATTATGAAGTTGAGCTCAGCGATCGTCGAATGGAGTTCGACGATCTGTCGAAGTTGAGCTAGACGATCGTCGACCGGAGTTCGACGAATCGTCGTGCTGAGCTCGACGATATGACTTGGTCTTCAGACAGAGAATCCTGGTCTATCAGGGCAGCTTCCAAACCTAGACTTCTAACCCTTAGACTCAAATCTAATTGACCTATTAAGCTATACAGGAGGTCAAGCAAAGGTTCCTAGAGACATAGTGATCCTGACCCAAATGAGTAATAGGGTGTTCCAACAATCTCCCCCTATTTGGGTTAGGATTACTATTTACAGACTTTGGAAAAATTTAAACAACATACAATCAATAAAACATAAAAACAACAGCTAGACATTGCAGAATAATCACAGAGATATATATATCATCCAGATAGCAATCAGAATTCACAGAAACTGTCACCTTAAAATGTCATTTCTTCTCTTTGCCTTTGACAAGTTTAATTTCTCTGTTTGGATTGAGGGCTTCTTTGTTGGACCTGGTGTCATCTGCTGCACCCAAATATGTTTGCTTTGTAGGCCTGGGAACCACAGCTGCAGGATGTAATTCGATATATCTCTCAGCATCAAAGAATTTACTGGAAGCATATTTCTCTAATTCTTTCTGTCTTTGCTCAGACATTGTAGAAATGTTGGAAGAATCTATTACTTGTTCTCTGGCCTTCTTAATCTGATCCAGTGCAGCCAATTTCTTCATCCTGGCAGTCCAAGCAGATGGATTATTTTCAGGGTCCTCAAAAGGTACAGGTGGCTCATACCTGTTGGAAGGATTGTCTTGAGGAGGCCTGGCAGACACAGTCTCTTTCAGCTTGTAAGGGAAAGGACCTGATGATGTATCAGATGAAATATGTCCTCCCCTAGAATATGGGTGCTGCCTGGAGTACCCTTTGGAATATACTTGAATATCTCTTTGAGTTCCTCTATATCCTCCTCTCCTAGAATGTGAACCCCTGGATTGGCTTTCCCTGTGATAAGATCTGGCATGAGGTTGATAGGGAGCCTGACTTCTGGCTGGGGGTTGACTTGCAGAGCTTCCACCTGCACCTGCATCAGGAGGAGGTGGTGGAGGAGGATGAGAGTGCTGGAATGGGGATGAACCCTTCTCATATTTTCTCTTTTTCTTCATGGCTTTCAGCTGGTTCTTGGAATACTGCATCCAGTGTTCAGTGATTGGGCAGTTATGAAGGATATAGTATGGAATGTCATTGTTATCTTTGACTTTAGCAGGAGGTACCCTCTTCATAGCCTTGCTCCTTGCCTTCCTTTTCCTGGCAATGGTAGCAGATGAGTCATCAGAGTCTGTTTTAAATTCATCAAATTCAGAACTCTGATCATCATATAGAGCATCTATTTTCTTCATAAGATCTTTCTTCAGTTGTACAGCAGCAGATGAGGCAGAAGTTGAAACAGCAGCAGCAGGTGTTGAGATGGTAACAGCAGAGACAGCAGTAGATGAAGAAGGTGCAACAACAGCAGCAGTAACAGTCTCACTTACAGCAGTAGAAACAGCAACAGAAACTGGAGAGCTGATAGCAGCAACTACTTCACTGACAGCAGCAGAAATAGCAGGAACATCACCAAAGTCTGCAGAAGGCTCAAATTCAGTGGCCTCTGTCATAAGAAAGTCCTTGGAGATTGGCTCATCAGAAGTGGCAGAAACTTCAGCATCAGCAGTAACAACATTCTCAGGAGCAGTAGTATCAACAATCCTTTCTTCAGGAGAAGCAGCAGCAGCAATGACTGAATGTACAAAAGAGGAGATCATGCTAGGGTCACAGCAAGAAAGAGGCACAAGTGCCTTGGATAAGTCTTCTGGAGGCTGGACAGCATGGACCTCTGGCAGACAGCTAAAGTAGGCAGAATCAAAAACAGAGAGCAAAGACCTGAGGTCTATTGCAAGAACTGCAGTAGGAGGCACAGCAGCAGCAGCAAGAGAAGCAGAACTAACAGCAACAGCAGGCAGAGGGCTTGCAGAAATAGCAGCAGCAGCAGCAGCAGCATCATGAAGATTCTCTTCATATGGCATCTCCCCCTGCCTAGATGCAGATACATCTGGATCAAGGCACACTGCTGTGGGTGCTGCCTGAGGGAAGAGGGAAGAGAGCCTGGCAGAAAGGGCTGCCACTGACAGGTGGAGTGGAGCCAAAGAGGTCTCCAACAGCAGAGTTAGCCTGGGGGCAAGTAACTCATACAGCCTATCAGCTAGGGCTGAGAGGTCTACTTGCTCAAGAGCTGGAGCAGAGGTAGAAGGTATGGAAGCAGCTGAGGGTTCTGGAAGTGGAGGGCTGGAGAATTGTGGAATAGATGGCTGAGGTGTTGGTCGGGTGGATATGGAGGATAAGGGAATGGATATGGATGGGGTGAATGTTGGTTGGTCTATGATGTGGTGTAGGAGATCTTGGAAAGAAGTGGAGGAGGAAGGTAAATCAGGAGGAGATGATGGGGAATCATCCATAAAAGAATCATCCAGTAGGGTGAAGGATGGAATGGATGGTGATGAGGTGATATCTGGTGGAGGGTAGGAGAACAGTGGTTGGAATTGGTCTGCTGGTGGAGGTAGAATGGGTTCTGGAGATGGAGTTGATGTTGGAGATGAGCTAGATATGGTGATGGTGGAGGGAGCTGGAATGGTGGATGGTAAGGGAAGGGATGGAATTGGAGGAGGAGGAGAGGCAGCAACAGCAGCAGCCAGGTCATCTGCAGGGGCAGAGACCTGTGGAGGAGTGACTCGTTGAGTCCTTGTGCCTGAAGGGGCACTGGAGGAGGGCCTGCTAGGCTTGCTTATTTGCCTGTCCCACTTTCCAAAGAGGGCACAGGTCAGTCTCTTGGAGGCATTGATATGAACTGCAGAGGAGACCAGCAAGGCAGGGCATCTGTGCTGCAGGAAAACTCCAATAATTCTTCCAAAATTAACAAAACTTTTGTTTATTTTCTTTTTGATGAGGTCAAAGAAAACCTCTCCCCAGTTCAGATTTTTCTTGTCCACAAGAGCTCCCATGAGACAGAGCTGATGTCTGGATATTGTATCATGGGCTGAGTGCTTTGCCAGGAGCACTTTTCCAACAACATCTGCCAGGAACCTATATTCAACAGACAGATTCCTCTTGAAGAGCTTGCTAGGGTTTCCCTCTGGATGACCCATTCTGGCAAGCATTTCAGAAAACTCATCTCCAGATAATTCAGCAGAGTCTTCTCCATTTCTCAATCCAAAAACTTCTGTTAAAATTGTGGGGGTCAAGGGTACCTGATTTCTAGCTATTGACCCAACTATGGTGTTGTTATCTTGATTATGAGCAGTATAAACCCATTCCTTGATTTCATCAGAAGCCAACTTGATCCTGGTGGTCATTAATGCTGTCAAATTCTGGTCCTTGAACAAACCCAGTATGTCTTGAAAAACCTGGTTAGTGGTGCTGAAGGATTCCAGATCAATGTCAAACCCATCATCAAACTTCATTGCAGCAAGAACAGCAACTGACACGGCCATTGGTACCTACAAAAACTCAACAAACAAAACGACCAAGCGTAGAACTGTTTGGAGGGAAAGAAAATTCTTGCAGAGAAATCGAAAGCGCAAATGAGAACGACGGCGAAAAATGAGTTTTATATTAGGGTTCGACGCAGAAAAGGAAAGATCGTTGAACTCAGTTCGACGATCGAGGCTTCGAAGGAATCTGAAGAGACTTCAACATCGTCGATCTCCGTTCGACGATATTGGAGAGCGTCGAGCTCCGTTCGACGATCGTTCAGAGAACAAAATCGTCGAGCGTCGTTCGACGATCGTTGACCGGAAGAGATAGTTCATACTATCTGAGAGGCGCTGAACTCAATTCGACGATTTTTGGAAATCGTCGATCTCCGTTCGACGATCTTGGGGCAAATCGTCGAGCGCAGTTCAGAGATCAGAAAAATTCTAGACACTAAGAAAAATCAGAATGTTTGCCTAGTATTGGTCAATTTTTAAGCTTTCAAAATCTTGGGTATTATTTAAGACTTCCTCAATCTAACATTCCTAACTGATTTAGGAAGAAGGTGTGTTTCTTTTCATCCAAGGGCTTGGTGAAAATATCTCCCCTTTGTAAATCAGTTGGGATATATTGTAATTCAATTTTATTCTTTTCAACATTATCCCTTAAGAAGTGATGTCTAATCTCTATGTGTTTTGTCCTACTATGGAGGACTGGATTTTGAGCTATGGAAATAGCACTTGTGTTGTCACAAAAGATTTTAGACTTCTATAAGTTGTAGCCATAGTCTAGGAGTTGGTTTTGGATCCACAAGATTTGTGAACAACAACTGCCTGCAGCCATATATTCAGCTTCAGCAGTTGAAGTTGACACAGATGTTTGTTTCTTGCAAAACCAAGAGACAAGTCTGTCACCAAGGAACTGACAAGTTCCACTGGTGCTTTTCCTGTCAATTCTGCATCCAATATAGTCAGCATCAGAGAATCCAGTTAACTCAAATGCTGAATCTTTTGGATACCAGAGACCTAGGTTTGGACAACTTTTAACATACATGAGAATCCTCTTTACTAAAGTTAGGTGTGACTCTCTAGGGCTTACTTGGAACCTAGCACATATACATGTAGCAAACATTATATCTGGTCTACTAGCTGTAAGATATAGTAGAGAGCCAATCATTGCTCTATATGTTGTCTGATCAACAGGTTTCTCATGTTCATCAGCATCCAATACAGCATTGGTAGGCATGGGTGTTTTCATACAAGATGCCTCAGACATACCAAATTTCTTAACCAGTTCATTTGTATATTTGGTTTGAGAAATAAAGATGCCTTCAGCATGTTGTTTGACTTGCAATCCTAGGAAGAAGGATAGCTCACCCATGCTACTCATCTCAAATTTAGAATGCATCAGGTTAGAAAACCTTCTGCACAATTTTGAGTCAGTAGAACCAAAAATGATGTCGTCTACATAAATTTGTACTAGTAGGGTATGAGACTTATGGGTTCTAATAAAAAGAATTTGGTCTACTCTACCCCTTATAAAACCATTTTCCAAGAGAAAGCATGCTAAGGTCTCATACCATGCTCTAGGAGCTTGCTTGAGACCATATAATGCTTTGTTCAGTCTAAAAACATAATCAGGATAAGTTGGAGAGATAAAACCTGGAGGTTGTCTGACATAAACTTACTCTTTGATGTCTCCATTTAAGAAAGCACTTTTGACATCCATCTGATATACTTTGAAGCCTTTGTGAGCTGCATAAGCTAGAAATATCCTGATGGCTTCTAATCTTGCAACAGGTGCAAAAGTCTGGTCGTAGTCGATTCCTTCTTCTTGAGAGTATCCCTGAGTAACTAGCCTTGCCTTGTTCCTTATAATTACTCCTTGATCATCCAGTTTGTTTCTGAATACCCATTTTGTTCCAACAATGGAATGATCCTTAGGCTTTGGCACTAGTTCCCATACTTTGTTCCTCTCAAATTGATGCAACTCCTCTTGCATTGCAATGATCCAGTGTGGATCTTGCTCTGCATCTTGAATGGACTGAGGTTCAATTTGAGATAGGAAGCAGGTGTGCAACAGGTTTTGGTTGACCTGATTTCTGGTTTGCAAACCAGCTGAGATTTCTCCAATTATTTGGGAAATTGGATGGTCTCTTGATGTTAATAAATCAACAGGGGGTGTTGATTGTTCACCAACCTGTGTTGTTGTTTCCTCTTGTGGTACAACAACTGGCTCTTCAGGTTGTGCTTCAATGTGTTGAGCATTCCCTTCATCTTCACTGCTTTCATCCTCTTGAGTAACCTGTAACCTGTTCAAGTCTTCAACTAGAGAATATTCCTGCAAAGGTTCTATGGTAGAAGAAATCTTCTCCTTGAAAGACATGTTAGTTTCATCAAATGAAATGTGAACAGATTCCTCAATTTTCAAAGATGATTTATTATAGACCCTATAAGCCTTGCTGATCATGGACTATCCCAGAAACACTCCATCAGCTTTGGCTTGAAATTTTGCTAGATATTTCTTGTCATTATTATGAATATAGCAAATACAACCAAAGACTCTAAAATAGTCAACTTTAGGTTTCTTCCCTTTGAGTAATTCATAGGGAGTCTTTCCCTTTAGTTTATGTATCAGACTTCTGTTCAACACATAGTTGGAGGTGTTCACTGCCTCTGCCCAAAAGGATAGAGGTAGATGAGCATCTGACAACAATGTGGTGGCAGATTCAATAAGGGTTCTATTTTTCCTTTCAGCTACCCCATTTTGTTGAGGAGTTCTAGGAGATGAGAAAGTATGTCTGATCCCTTCACTCTGACAGAACTCTTGCATAAGAAGAGAATCAAACTCTGTCCCATGATCACTTCTGATCAGGGAAATGTGAGTATTGAACTCAATCTGTATACATTTGAGAAACTCTGTCAGACACTTAAAGTTATCAGACTTCTTCCTTAGAAAGAACATCCAAGTGAATCTAGAGAAGTCATCTACAACTACTAAAGTGTAGGATTTCCCTCCTAGGCTTTGTACTGTGATGGGTCCAAAACGATCCATGTGTAACAGATACAATATCCTAGGTGAATCACTCTTATTAAGTGACTTAAAGCTGTTTTTAGTTTGCTTGCCTAATTGACAAGCCCTGCAGAGTCCTTCCTTCTTGTAGGGGCCAGAAGGTAGTCGTCTAACAAGGTTGTCCTTGGATAGCCTAGCAATAGTTCTAAGGTTTAGGTGTCCTAGTCTCTTATGCCATAAAACATTTGGTTTACAGACAGAGTTAAACAAGCAAATATCTACATCAGTTGAAAGAAAATCTACTAGGTAGATGTTACCTTTCCTTTTACCTGTCAACACAGTTGTGTTGTCCTCTGACTTGATTTTGCATAAGGCTTTGCTGAAGGTCACCTGGTAGCCTTCATCACACAGCTGACTGATGTTGATTAGGTTGTGCTTCAGTCCTTCTACATATGCTACCTTCTTGAAAGTCACTGAACCAATCTGGACTGCACCATATCCTTTAGTCTGTCCAAAGTTTGAATCACCAAAGATAACTTTGGGTCCAAGTTTGGCTCTGAAGGATATGAGGTTGTCCTTGTTCCCTGTCATGTGCTTAGAGCACCCACTATCCAAATACCATTGCTGGTTAGATGTTGGATAGGTCTTCACCTGCACATAAGACAATTCATTTGTTTTTGACCCAGTTTACCTTGGGCCTAGGTTGATAGCCTTTAAATTCTGAAATGAAAGACATCCCAGGTTGACTCTTATATCCTTCAGGATGATATCTCCTTGGAGGTAAAATCCATTCAGTATAAGGGTTAAAGATTTGGGATGAAGGACCCTTAGGATTCAATTTTGATTTGCCTTTGAAAAATTTTCCAGAGCTCTGACCTCTATTCGACGATCTTGGAGCTGTGTTCGACGATCTTGGGTCAGATCGTCGAGCTCCGTTCGACGGTCGACTATGGGTGAGGTCAGGTATATGAGATCGTCGACCTGCGTTCGACGACTTTGGCTGAGATCGTCGATCAGCGTTCGACAATTTTTCCTGAGATCGTCGAGCTGCGTTCGGCGATCGTCGATCTTCGTTCGACGATTGTCGAGCTTCGTTCGACGATTTCTGCTGGGACTTAATTTTCTGAGGCAGATCAGAATTTTTCCTAGCAACCTCTACAACTCCCTTTCCCTTGTCAGAAATGAATTTGATGGGAGTTGTTAGGACTATAGGTTGGCTGGATGAAGCACCCAAGCCCAGTGTACTGTTAAATCTAGAGTTCACTGTGCTTGTGATGTCCATCAGCTTGATGCTTCTCCCATTAAGGGATTCTTCAAGCTTCTTGGCCTCAGAGAGCTCACTTTTCAGTGAAGCTATCTGTTCCCTACAGCACTCCAACTCCTGAGAGAGTTTGAGGTTTTCTGACTTTAGAGCATTGTGTTCAGATAATTGATTTCTGAGAGAGATAATCTCTTTCTCAGACTTTAGCAGGTCTAAACACAGTGCTTTAAATTCAGATTTAAAGTCTTCTGAACTAAAATCAAAGGAACCAATTACCTGATCTTCTTCAGGTTGAGTCTCTGAGTCTGACTCTGACTCCTCTTCTTCTGAGTTATGCTGTGAGGCATTGATTGCCATCATGCAGAACTCCTTTTCTTCTGCATCATCCTCATCATCACTAGAGCTGGATGAGGCTTCTGACTCCTCTTCTGTCTCACTCCAGGATTCAGCAACAAACCCTTTTCTTGTATGCTTATTTTTGCTTGAAGAAGGTTTGCCATTTCCATTCCTTTTGGAGTCTTTCTCCTTTCTTCTTTCTTTTCTGTCCCTTCTGTCCTTGTTCTTGTTCTCTCGACAGTCATGAACTATGTGCCCTGGTTTCCTACAACCAAAGCAAATAATGTCTTTGTTATTACTAATGGACTTGTCATACCTTGGCTTATCCTCCTCCTTGTATGATCTTCTTCTGAAGTCCTTTCTGGCCATCTTGTAGTATCTTTTGGCCAACAAGCTGAGTAGTTCATCATTGCATGTGGCTTTATCTTCAGGCAGATCTTCAGTTGCTTTAAATGCTATGGTCTTCTCTTTTCTTGTGGCTGGTGAGGCAGCCTTCTGTTCTTCCTCTCTATTTTTGATGAGTAGCTCATAAGATTTGAGCTTACCCAACAAAGCTTCAGTGGTGATCTCATTCAGACTTCTGGCATCCTTAATTGGCCAGATTCTTGAATCCCAAGTGCTGGGGAAGCACATTAGGATCTTGTCATTAAGTTCAGTTAGAGAGATCTCTTTGTCCAATGTCCTTAGTTCACTGACAATTAGACTTAGTCTGTTGTACATGTCTCCCACTGACTCAGTCTCTCCCTTCTTGAAATTCTCATATTGGGAGATGAGATGGGATCTTCTGTCCTTTCTCTCATCAGCTGAGCCTGAGACTATTTCTGAGAGCTTGTCCCAAATTTCCTTGGCTGAATTGCATTCAGCTACCTTTTGAAATATGTCATCTGACATTGTCTGGGCTAGGATGTTCATAGCCTTATCATCAGCTACCTTCCATCTCTTGATGTCAGCATCTGTTCCTGATGGAGGTGGCACAGCATTTGTGCTTGTGTTCTCTGGGGGTCTTGGACACACTATCAAAACAGAGTTAAAGATATCTTCGTCAATAGAGTTCATGTAAAGCCTAATCCTTGCTTTCCAAAGTGCAAACTTGGAAAGATTGCACACTAGAGGTCTGGTGCTTGCATAATCTTTGTTTTGGGCCATGATTTGAGAAAACAAAATCTAATAATAAAGTACAAAGGACAGCAGATCTAGTTTGGGATCTTTGGGTTCAGGTGTTAGCCTGTACAACCAATCAGGTATGGTATGTTTAACCAACCTGGCTCTGATACCAATTGAAAGTGCAACTAGATCTGATATACTCTAGAGGGGGGTGAATAGAGTATATGGTGCTTTAAAAACTTTTACAACTATTGTTATAATATGTGTGAGCAGGGAAGCAATAATAAATCTAATCACAGCACAAGGTTAAACAAAAACTAAACACAGGAAAAATCAAGGCCAGAAACAAACATAAACACAACAAAACCAGAAGACACAAGGAAATATAGTGGTTCCCCAAACTTGGGTACATCCACTCTTCTACCACCCTAGGTAGGAATCCACTGCAGGATGAGTTGATCAGGTGTCCTGGGCACCAATGAGCTTTTGATAAGGTGCTCAAAAACCAAAGCAGATTTTTTGATCAGGTGTCTTGCCACCAATGAGCTTTTGACAAGGTGCTCAAAAACCAGGCTCAAACTTTTGAAGGGAGTTTGAGAAACCCTTTACAGAGTGGGGGTGAGAGAGTGATGAAGGTCTTCTCTTTCTCAAACAACTGAGAAGACTCTGTGGATTGATGTCAAATCTCCCCCTGAATCCTTGAGATCTTCAGGAAGAAAAGCTTTGCTGAGGGTGATAGGCCTTCAAAGATTGAACTCCAGCAATAGATGATTTCAGCAAGAGGGACTGAAATGTTGAGTGTCTGGAGTCTGGAATATGTTGGCCTTGAACACTTTGAAAACTACAGAGATCTGAAGAAAGCTTGATCTCCTTGGATGAGTGTTCTTCAGAATTCTTTGTGACAGAAGATTTTGAATGAGTCTCTGTAATCTGTATTGTGTGTGTTCTCTTCTTGTTCTCTTCTTTTTTTTGATTCAAAAAACATTCTGTCTTTTATTCTCTGGTCCAGAATAGGATATCATTCTCTGTCAAGTATAGTCGTTGGCCTACATTAATTGCATCCTTAATTGCATAATCTCTTCTGGAGGAAAGTCCACAGAATTATTCCTTGAAAAATCCCTTGAAACTTGGTCCAGAAATAAATGAAAACGGCTAGCAAATCTCTGAATTAATTGCAGAATAACTCCTAACTGATTTGAATTTGAATTAAGAAATATCCTGGAAGTTATCTGAAATCGTCGAACTGAGCTCTGCTATCGTCGAGCTGAGCTCAGTGATCTGGAAATACACAGCAGCAAAATATCGTCGATCTGAGCTCAAAGATCGTCGAACTGAGCTCAGAGATAAAGTTCCAAAGCATAGTCAAAATCGTCGACCTGAGCTCACCGATCGTCGAATGGAGTTCGACGAGATTATGAAGTTGAGCTCAGCGATCGTCGAATGGAGTTCGACGATCTGTCGAAGTTGAGCTAGATGATCGTCGACCGGAGTTCGACGAATCGTCGTGCTGAGCTCGACGATATGACTTGGTCTTCAGACAAAGAATCCTGGTCTATCAGGGCAGCTTCCAAACCTAGACTTTTAACCCTTAGACTCAATTCTAATTGACCTATTAAGCTATACAGGAGGTCAAGCAAAGGTTCCTAGAGACATAGTGATCCTGACCCAAATGAGTAATAGGGTGTTCCAACAGGCTAAAACTCATCGTTCCCTTTCTCAAGGCACTTAGTAATGTCATGCTACCCTTAACCAAACTCACTCATATGGTTACTGTAACATCCCAATTTCGATCTTCTAGACCCCCTTCGTGTTATTAGACCCGCTAGGAGTTTTTGTGGGCTGGGTTGTCACCTAAATAGTAGTTTACTGACCTATTGGGTATTATTTGCCCAATAAGTCACTTTCTCCACCTTCAGGGTCACACGAGCTTTTTCCGACCTAGGCAAACATTAGACCCATATAGTTGTGTAAATTAACTCACTAGGTCTTTGTAAGCCCAATAAACACATGAATAGTAGTCCAATACTCTAAATAAGTCAAATTGATCTATTGCGATACACACTTGTCACGCCGATCAACCTAAACTTGCGTAAACTCGAGATAGTTGTAATTAGTCTAAACACACACCAAGCCGCCAGACCCAATTAGCTCATCGACGCAATGTGATCTTAAGCCGCCAACACATGTTAAAATAGTCATTAGGCCACATGTCTAAAAGGATGACCTCACAGTTAATTAAAATATTTAGATAAATTATTTAATTAAATAATTAAGGAGAAATGGTAAAAATAGCAAAACATATCTGAAAAATCACAAATTTTTACCAAGACACCCTAAAAATAGTAATATTGATTTTATGAATTAAAATAAATTATTTAATTTAGATTTATTTTATTTTATTTTAATCATGCTAGATACACACATAAAATTAATTTAAATATAAAAAATACTTTCAAAAATTATGAAATAATTCGTGAAGCTTCATGAGGGTACTTGAAGCCTTTTTGTAAATTTTGAATTCAAAATTATTCGTATTTAATTTGTTTTTACATTTTTGATGCCCAAATAGGTAATAAACCCCCCTAAAATTAATTACCTTCATCACTATGCTAAGGGTCAGTTAGAGGGAGTTTATTTCTTACCTTTTAAGCCTAGGAAAGAGGCATATGTGGCAGTAATTAGGGAGGGAGGCATTTCTCCCTAGGGAAAGAGAATTATTCTTTTCCTAAAAAGCCTAAATCAACCTCAACACTTATATAAACCCAAAATATGTTGGATTTTGTTTTCCCTACCCCCTTACACCCCCAACCAGCAAGAACCGGTTCCCCGACAACCACCTGAAGAGCCTTCTTCCTCAACTCCGACGATCTCCACCACCCATGGCCACTCGTCGCTCCCCCCGTCTAAATGGAACGCAAGTAAGTTCTTACGACTCCTCTCTGCCCCAGATCTTTTCCCGTCGAT
Source organism: Platanthera guangdongensis (assembly GCA_039583875.1). NCBI lineage: Eukaryota > Viridiplantae > Streptophyta > Magnoliopsida > Asparagales > Orchidaceae > Platanthera > Platanthera guangdongensis. The sequence goes on along the minus strand of CM077154.1, from coordinate 84,472,892 downwards.
CACCGCCGTCTCCAATCACCGAAGGTGATGATCCTGGCCTTAGATAGCTTCGGACCACACATGTCGATCTTCGGCACCATCACGGGCTCCGTCCTTGCATGGGACATGTAAAGGGGAGAGAGAGTCTCCAAGACTCTCTCTCATGGCCCTTGAGGTGGAGGTAGCCATCAGAACTGCTCTGGCGGCGGCCTCCATCCAAAAAAAAACAGGAAAAAAAAGAAATGCAATATCTTTTTCCAGCCATCGCCGGCGGCGGCCCGCCGCCTACAGATACCCCTCCGGAGCGCCATCCCTAGGTGCTCCAATTCGAGGTGGTGGCCGGATCTAGCTCGCCCATCCTACCAGGTTGTAGTAATCGGATCTGTGCCAGAATTCGTTCGCAGAGTTCGTCCTTTGGCTGAAATCTGGCCGCTTTTGAAAATTTTATCATTTTCAAATGAAATTTTATTTAACTTATATTTAGTTTTTGAAAAATTTTGTCAGACATGATATTGTAGATAATTTTATGGTCTACAACTTTAATGTTAAAAGTGTTCTGATTTAGAATCTCTGACCAATTTAATTTTGCACCCGAAAAGTATATTTAATCGTTTTGGAAACAAGAATGCTGATTAGTCTCGAGAGAAACATATTTCTGGGCAAAAACCCGAGTCTATTTTAGGGGCCTTAGAGGCCGTATTGGAAAGGACATGTTAGGGATATTTTGATAGAATAATATTTTCTAAATACTTTTCGTGTTTTAACTTTTCTAAAACAATTACTCTAATTTAATGTTAATTAGTCTCGAACATTGAAAATAAATTATACCTGATGTTTATTTGTAAAACAAATAATCTTTGACAATCTTTAACCACTGTTTTGGAGGCCTTAGACACCAAACCAGAAAATGTAGGTTAGAGATATTTTTGTAGAACAATGTTTTTCATACAACATTCATGTTTTGGCATTGATAATCAGAGGGCTCTAAGTTAATTTAAATTAGCCTCGAACATAGTAAGATAAATCATACCTGTTGTTTATTTGTAAAACATATTTTTGGCAAACTTTAACCACTATTTTGGAGACCTTAGAGGCCAAATTAGAAAATGTATGTTAGAGATATTTTTGTAGCATAATATTTTTCCTACAACATTCATGTTTTGATCTTGATAATCAGGGGGCTTTAGATAAATTTAAATTAACAAGAAACATAGTAAAATAAAGTTGTAACTGCTGTCTACTAGTGCAATAAATATTTTTTTAGTAAACTTTAACCACTGTTTTGGAGGTCTTAGAGGCCAAATCAGATGATGCTTGTTAAAGACACTTTTGTATGCTAATGTTATATCTACAACTTTCATGTTTTAATATTCCTAATTTGAAGCTTGCAAGTAAAGTTAAAATTGGCTTGAAAATACCTACTAAGTTAAAATTGTTTGTGAAAGTATAGTCCATGAAATTCTAGTTGATGTCATTCCTAGCTTAACCATATGATAAACCTCGAGTTACTAGTCGATCCATGAACACTTATTAACTATATGAGTACTAGCATGTCGTCATGCCATTTATTATTAATGCATGAGAATATGGGAGGGTGCATGAATACCGATGTGGTGGGTTTGTCGGCTTCCCCTATATACACTACGAGAGAAGTTGTGACGACCGACTCTACAATTGTTAGGTGCTGAAGAGGACCGGGGGCTATCTACCCCTCCACATAGGTCCATCTCACACCTATTTGGTTATGTGCCGAGAGGGTTGATATCCGCACAGGTGAGGATGTATTCCCACCGAGAGTACCTAGTCTATATAGAGGTATGGAGGCCTAGGGAGTTGGGGTGTATCCATAACCTAGAAGTGAGAGCGACCGACCCACTGTCATCATCTGGCCACGGCTAGTGAGGCTTGAAAAGTGAGCTCCTTCTCATAACAGGTCACTATGTTGACATAAGGGAAAGTTATTGTGACACATCATTTGAGTGATAGAGAGTTTAAGCATGCATACACAATATACCATATGTACATATATACTCATGTGCATTACCTGTACTCACATCTTGGTCTGGCATCGTATAACTGTCTATAGGATGAATTATACTATTAAGGGAATTCTATAAAGTTAGAATGTCGTGTTTATTCAATTTTGATGTTACCGCTTCTCTCGTTGATGCTCGCACACTTATATTATTAGAAAAATCAGCTCAATTACTTATTGATATTTATGCTCCTCTTACTTGTTATTGGTTACTAATACATATATATTGATTCGCCTATCATGCTAACGTTTCATGCATGTTTCCTTCCTGGTACCCACTAGGGGGCTGGGGTGGAGCGTGAGATTTACTTGGTCATTATGTGGCTAACGTACTTTGTACGTACAATTTTAGGACCCAATGCGCCTACCGATGGAGCAGGAGCGGATGGAGGAGCGTAGACGTGCACCCATTGGAGAGGAGTTTGCTGAGTCCACTTGAGAGATTTTCGAGGATGTGAGGGTATTACTCTAAGGAGAGGAGAGGATAAGAGATTTTTATATTCTTGTTTTGGACTATTAGTTTGGTTATTTTGTGACTAAGATATCTATTTTTATTTGACTTTGTATACCCCTTCGTGGGCTTCTCATTCATGATTTATTTTCCCTTCATGATGCGACACCTGTGATGAATTTCTTCTGCATAAATAAATCTTTTTATTATCTATGAATGTTTTATTATGATGTGTAGCCTTATAGGGCGAACGTTCCACCAATTGTGTCATGAGTTATGTAAGAGGGTGACAGCTCTTCAGACACACGAACCTTTTGGGGGGACACTTGCCCAGGGCATAAGGATCTCCTATGGTTTTGAAAGGGGGGGTCCTTACAATTGTTATCAGATATAAAAATTATCCAGATTATAAAAATCATCACGGGTGGTCTACCATGCCACGATAAGTAGTTCGCGGACGAACTATGCAATGGAAGCGTGGTGGACCACAACATAATCATTGTGAAATTCCACGCAAATCTCCGCAAATACAAACCAAATGATTCAAGTCTTAAACTTAATACCTAGTCTTGAGCATGAATGGAAGTTATGACACGTCTATTTTAATAATTTTGAGTAGGAGGTTCGGGAACCCAGCCGGTGAGAGATGGGTAGTTCTTTTATGACATTAATAAGGACATGTACAATATAGACTCCCCGGTTGAAGACTGGGCCCCTCCACCACAAGTTGTGCACCCTGCCCCGGCAGTGCCTGCTCAGCCGACCCAGTTCCACCAAATAGAGTCCGGCCAGAAGCTCACTGCATTATTGGACAACTTTTGAGCCTTGTTTCTACATCATAAACCACCGCAGGAACAGGGCCCTACAAATGCTGAGAGACTGGTAATGTTCAGGAGCTTCCATCCCCCGGCCTTTAGAGGGACAGAGTCTGCCATCCAAATAGAGGATTGGCTGGATAGGATCGAGAAGTTAATGCGGGGAATGCATTGCCCTCCCCACGATGCGGTTTCCGTAGCTACCACCCTTCTGGAGGGATACATGAGGCAATGGTGGAGGTCCACCGTTCAGACGACTTACAGGCATCACCGCCTAGATGACATTTCTTGGAGGGAATTCCCCATTCTAGTGATGGAGCACTTCATTTTTGACGCCGACCAGACAGAGCTTCAAGAGCATTTTCTTCACCTTCGGCGGGGAACTATGACAGTCACAGAGTATCCGCAAGAATTCTCCCACCTTGCTCGGTATGCAGGAATCATAGCCACTATGAACAGAGATCAGGCCAAGAGGTTTTTTCATGACCTTAATGATTCTATCTGACAACCATTGATCACTACATCACATGCTACCTTTGAGGTTATTTTCCACCTTGCCAAGACAATGGAGGCAGATATTAAAACCACTCGGGAGTGGAATAAGCTAAAGAGGCTAGTAGAGACACCCCTAGGACAAAACAAGAGGGATAAGGGGAGGCAGCAGCGCGGACGTGGAAATGACAGGGGGGACTATAGAAACTATGATCGAGAAGACCGCCACCAGCCGCGTCAGGACCAGCTCCCAAGGAGGACACCTCCACCTCTTCCAGCTCAGCACGAAGCCATTCCTGTACCAGCATATGCGGCTGAGCAGCGACCTTTCGAGAGACGTTGCTCTCACTACAATGAAGTGGGGTACTTAAGACCTCAGTGCCTACTACTAGCACCAAGAGGTGGACATCGAGAGTTTCAGCGAGGTGGAGGTCGTGGTCGGGGTAATCCCGGGAGAGGACAACAATGACCTCCCCCACAGGCCTATGCATTGGACCTAGAGAGGGCACGCACCACCGCTGACGTGGTGAATGGTACGTGAATTTACTTTACACACGTTAAATATGATATATGCTTGGGTATACTTATTTACAACATTGTTCAAAAAAATAAATCAATTGTAACCACAGAGATCCTATGGATCAATGACCGTGCAACTCGAGCGCTCTAAAATATATATGCCACTCATTTTTCCGTGTCCCACGACTTCATACGTAGAGAGCCCAGAGTGGTTTACCTCCAAGGAAACCCGCTACGTGTGCGACTCCCTGATGGCTCTGAAATGACATCCTCAAACCTTTGCAAATTTAAAGTCAAGATCGGTGATCCGGATATGGAGGTAGAAGCGGCGGTACTACAACTTTCAGGCTTTCACCTTATATTGGGAATGGATTGGCTCACAGAACATGCGACCAGATTGATTGCCAGAATATGAAGGTGTCTCTCCAGGTGCCGACGGGAGGAACAATCACTTATCAAGGCATATCCTCTATTTCCCTCCTAACGCTAAATTCCATACAAGCAACAAAGGTTGCTATAAGTGGTGAAGAGGTGTTCGCCGTCTACTTTGAGATGACAGGGCAAACAATAGAACTGATCGATGTTAAAGTGGTGAAGTACTATCCAGATGTATTCCCGAAGAAGCTCCCTGGTTTACCGCCACGCCGAGAGCCGGATTTTAAGATTCACCTTGTACCTGGAGCTCGCCTCGTCTCGAGAGGTCCCTACCGGATGACACCAAAAGAGCTAGCAGAATTTAGAGTGCAGCTTTAGGAATTGGTGGATTTGGGATTCGTCTGGCCCAGCTCTTCTCCTTGGGGAGCACCTGTGCTCTTTGTGAAGAAGAAGGATGGATCCCTTCGGCTCTGCATCGACTATCAAGAGTTGAACCGACTGACTGTGAAGAACACTTACCCCCTTCAAAGATTAGAGGAACCGTTCGATAAGTTAAATGGGGCTCTGGGTTTCTCCAAACTCGACCTCCGATCAGGATACTATCAGCTCAGGATTGAGGACATTGATATTGAGAAGACTGTATTCAACTCTCGTTATGGGCAATATGAATTCACAGTGATGCCATTCGGACTCACCAATGCCCCAGCAGCATTCATGACTCTAATGAATTAGGTGTTCGAGCCATACATCGATCAATTTGTGATTGTATTCACCGACGACATCCCGGTATACTCGGCTTCAGAAGAATTACATGTCGCACACCTGTAGAACGTACTTCAAAAACTTTGAGAGCACCAACTGTACGCAGAGTTTTCGAAGTGTGAATTTTGGCTAAAGGAGGTTGACTTCTTTGGTCATATTATTAGTACCGACGGTATAGCGGTGGACCCAACAAAGATTCAGGCTGTCAGGGATTGGCCATAGCTTCGTTCGACAACAGATGTGAAGAGTTTTCTCGGGCTTGCTGGATATTACCGTAAGTTCGTGGAGGGGTTCTCTAAAATAGAGCTACCACTGACATCACTGACCAAGAAAGAAGCATCATTCATATGGGCCCCGTAGTGTGAAGAGGCTTTCCAGGAGTTGAAATGGAGGCTTATCTCAGCCCCCATACTGACCATTCCATCAGGCCAGGAGGGCTTTCAGGTATAGACAGATGCTTGCTAATAGGGTTTAGGAGCGGTCTTGATGCAAAATAGGAAGGTGGTTGCCTACGCCTCTAGGCAGCTAAAAGTGCACGAGAAAAACTATGCCACACATGACTTGGAGTTGGAGTAGTGATCTTTGCATTGAAGATATGGAGGCATCATTTATACGTCGTTTGATGTGAGGTATTCTTGAACCATAAGAGCCTCAAGTACTTCTTCACACAGAAGGAGCTAAATTTATCACAGAGGAGGTGGTTGGAGTTCTTATGCGACTATGATTTTGATCTCTAGTACCACCCTGGCAAGGAAAACACGGTCGCGGATGCTCTGAGTAAAAACCCTACAGCCCTTGCCGGTTGGATGGTGTGTACCCCGAGAGACATAGTATGGGCCCTCAAAGAGATGGGAATCATGATGATCGCCCCGGGAGATTCAGTTGCGGCCACACATCAGTTATATTGGACGAAGATCAAGTGAGATCTTCGGGACAGGATTAGGGATGCCCAGTCGGATGAACCATTGTTCGAGGATGGGATTGCCCATTTAAAGGCCGAAAAGGAGCACCCGGATTTTCGGATAAGGGACAAAATTCTTTACTTCCGTTATAGGATGTTCATTCCTTCTGGTGGTCAGTTTCGGCATGAGATTTTGTATGAGAGCCATCACACTCGCTACTCGATCCATCTGGGCATCACAAAAATGCATGGAGATCTGAAGAAGACATTCTGGTGGCTAGGGATGAAGCGAGACGTCATCTCTTTTGTGACACATTGCCCGACGTGCCAGCTTGTTAAGGCAGAGTGCAAGAGCCCCGCCGGGTTGCTACATCCACTTCCCGTTGCAGAGTGGAAATTTGAGGACATATCCATGGATTTCATCCATGGCCTTCCCCGCTCTCGGACGGGGAATGACTCTATCTGGGTGGTGGTTGACAGATTGACGATGGTGGCAAGATTCATCCCTAACAGCCAAGACGATGGTGATGTTAAATTAGTGCGTCTTTTCATTGAGAATATGGTTCGATATCATGGTGTGCCAAAGTCCATAGTTTCTGATCGGGACGACCAATTCACCTCGAATGAGTGGCGAAGCGTTCAAGCGTATTTGGGGACCAAGTTGGCATTCAGTACAGCTTTTCATCCTCAGACGGATGGGCAAACAGAGCGCACAAATCGAACCATGGAGGACCACCTCCGGTTATGCCTGGTTGATAAAAAGGAGCCATGGGAGCTGCTCCCACCTTTAGTCGAATTCTCCTATAACAACACATATCAAACAAGTATTGACATGGCCCCATATGAAGCATTATATGGCCAGAAATGCCGAACTCCACTTTCTTGGGCCAAAGATGCGGATCTGAGGGCTCTGGGGCCCATTTTCATGGAGAATATGACGGAAATTGTCCAAATGACAGCGGAGGGGATGCATGAAGCACAAAGCCGGCAAGTCAAATACTACGATGCCCGTCATCGACATGTTGAGTTCACTATGGGTGACAAAGTTTACTTGAAGATCCGCCCTCGACACAGTCTATCTCGGCTCCGTCGACAACGAAAGTTGAGCCCAAGGTACATAGGCCCATATACCATCACGGAACGTATCGGTGAAGTGGCATACATGTTGGAGCTACCCCCAGAGCTTCAGGGGTTGCATGATGTTTTTCATATCTCTTCATTGAGGCGTGCACTATTACGCCCGGAGCATGCTATTCAAGAACTCCCAGTACCGATAGAACCCAATCGATCGGTATCCCTCAAGCCGGTACGGTTCATGGATACCGAGACAAAGGTCTTACGATGAAAGAGAGTTCCCCTTGTCCGAGTGCAGTGGGACAACCACGGGACCGAGGAGTCTACTTGGGAACCCGAGGACCAGATGCGAGAACTTTACCACGACCTCTTTACGCCAAATAACACATAACAAATTTATATCTCTTATTTAGAGTGTAATTTCTTTACTTTTCAAAAATGCTACGACCCAATCGAATTTTCGAGAATGAAAATTTTGTTAGACTTTTTGGATTTGTAACATCCCAATTTCGATCTTCTAGACCCCCTTCGTGTTATTCGACCCGCTAGGATTTTTTGTGGGTTGGGATGACACCTAAATAGTAGGTTAATGACCTATTGGGTATTATTGGTCCAATAAGTCACTTTCTCTCCGTTTATGGTCACACGAGCTTTTTCCGACCTAGGCAAACATCAGACTCATATAGTTGTGTAAATTAACTCACTAGATCTTTGTGAACCCAATAAACACATGAATAGTACACCAATACTCTAAACAAGTCAAATTGGTCTACTGCGACACACACTCGTCACGCCGGTCAACCTAAACTTGTGTAAACTCGAGATAGTTATAATTAGTCTAAACGCACACCAAGCCACCCGACCCAATTAGCTCATCGACGCAATATGTGTTTAAGCTGCCAACACATGTTAAAATATTCATTAGGCCACATGTCTAAAAGGATGACCTCAAAGTTAATTAAAATATTTAGATAAATTATTTATTTAATTAAATAATTACGAAGAAATTGTAAAAATAGCAAAACATATCCGAAAAATCCCAAATTTTTACCAAGACACCCTAAAATGGTAAGATTGTTTTTATGAATTAAAATAAATTATTTATATTAAATTTATTTTATTTTAATCATGCTAGACACACAAATAAAATTAAATAAAATATAAAAATACTTCCAAAAATTATAGAATAATTCGTGAAGCTTCCCGAGGGTACTAGAAGCCTTTGTTTAAATTTTGAATTCAAAATTATTCGTATTTAATTAGTTATTACATTTTTGCTGCCCAAATTGGTAAAAAACCTCCCCTAAAATTAATTACCTTCATCACTATGCTAAGAGCCAGCTAAAGGGAGTTTATTTCTTACCTTTTAAGCCTAGGAAGGAGGCATATATGGCAGCAATTAGGGAGGGAGGCATTTCTCCCAAAGGAAAGAGAATTATTCCCTTCCTAAAAAGCCTAAATCAACATCAACCCTTATATAAACCCAAAATATGTTGGATTTTGTTTTCCCTACCCCCTTACACCCCCAACCAGGAAGAACCGAAGCCCCGACGACCACCCGACGAGCCTTCTTCCTCAACTCCAGCGATCTCCACCACCCATGACCACTCGTCGATCCCCTCACCTAAATGACACGCAAGTAAGTTCTTACGACTCCTCTCTGCCCTAGATCTTTTCTTGTCGATCCCCGCCTTCTCCAATCAGCGGAGGCGGTGATCCTGGCCTTGGATAGCTTCGGACAACCCATGTCAATCTCCTCCACCATCGCGGGCTCCGGCCTTGCTTGGGACGTGTGAAGGGGAGAGAGAGAGTCTCCAAGACTCTCTCTCATGGCCCTTGAGGCGTAGGAAGCCATCAAAATCCTCTCCGGCGGCCTCCTCCATCCGAAAACAAAATAAAAATAAGAATAGGAAAAAAAGGAATGCAATATCTTTTTCCGGCAATCGCTGGAGGCGGCCGGCCGCCGACAACTACCCCACCGGAGCGCCCTCCCTGGGTGCTCCCACTCGAGGTGGTGGCTGGATCTAGCTCGCCCATCCTACTAGGTTGTAGTCTCCGGATCTACGCCAGGATTCATGCGCAGAGTTCGTCCTTCGGCTGAAATCTGGCCGCTTTTGAAAACTTTAATCATTTTAAAATGAAATTTTAATTAACTTATATTCAGTTTTGGAAAATTTTGTGAGACATGATATTGTAGATAATTTTATGGTCTACAACTTTAATGTTCAATGTGTTCTGATTTGTAATCTATAACTAATTTAATTTTGCACATGAAAAGTATATTTAATCGTTTTGGAAACCAGAATACTGATTAGTCTCGAGATAAATATATTTTTGGGCAAAATCCCGAGTCCATTTTATGGGTCTTAGAAGCCAAATTTGAAAGGACTTGTTAGAGACACTTTTGTAGAATAATATTTTCTAAACAATTTTCGTGTTTTAAGTTTTCTTAAACAGTGAGTATAAGTTAATTTAAATTAGACTCGAATATAACAAATAAATTGTACCTGTTATTTATTTGTAAAACAAATAATCTTTGGTAAATTTTAACAACTGTTTTGGATGCCTTAGATGCAAAACCAGAAAATACATGTTAGAGGCATTTTTGTAGAACAATATTTTTCCTACAACATTCATGTTTTGGCTTTGATAATCAGAGTGCTCTAAGTTATTTTAAATTAGCCTCGAACATAATAAGATAAATCGTCCATGTTGTTTATTTGTAAAACAAATATTTTTGGCAAAATTTAACCACTGTTTTGGAGACATTAGAGGCCAAATTAGAAAATGCATGTTAGAGATATTTTTGTAGAGTAATATTTTTCCTACAACATTCATGTTTTGATCTTGATAATTAGGGGTTCTAGATAAATTTAAATTAACCCCAAACATAATAAAATAAAGTTGTAACTGTCGTCTACTAGTGCAATAAATATATATTTTAGCAAACTTTAACCATTGTTTTGGAGGTCTTAGAGGACAAATCAGATGATGTTTGTTAGAGATACTTTTGTATATCAATGTTATATCTACAACTTTCATGTTTTAATATACCTAATTTGAAGCTTGTAAGTAAAGTTAAAATTAGCATGAACATACCAAGTTAAAATTATTTGTGAAAGCATAGTCCATGAAATTCTGGTTGATGTCATTCCTAGCTTAACCATATGATAAACCTCGAGTTACTTGTTGATCCGTGAACACTTATTAACTATATGAGTACTAGCATGTCGTCATGTCATTCATTATTAATGCATGGGAATATGGGAGGGTGCATGAATATCGATGTGGCGGGTGTTGAATTTTCTTAAAGTGGTCAACGAGATAGCCTGATGCCAAATTAATATTCTCAGAACTATCAAGATCACACCTTGATCATGCGGAAATTTTCCCGAATCTTGGAATGAGCAGGGGTTATCTCAACTAAAGTCAGTCACAACCAAAAATACATGCAACACAAGAGTCTTTATTGATTAACAACAAACTTCTTTACAAGGCGAGACATACATGGTGAGACATGCTTCACCAACACCACCACAGGGAGAGCAGAGACAATTACAAAGACAAGTCAACATAAGCGGCACAGACTCCAACATTAAGCTGCCGGTCTACTGCTGTGGAGTCCGCACAATACGCCAGGTCACCAGTCCACAACCCAAGCCGCGCGGACTGCCCGTTATTCCAATGCTAAGCTCTAGCCGCCGATCTGCAAGCCGCCACAAAACTGCGAGGTCGCCTAGCCACCAGACCGCACAAGATGCGATGCCGAATAGAACATTACGCCTGAAGCAGGTGACTTATTAAACTCCGAACACAAGTTACCAAAGAGAAGACCGCCTGGTCGCTGTCCGCGACCTGCTGTTTATCGCCTATTGCTTAACCACAGAGTCCGCACTATCTCTGACCACAATTAGAGCCAAGTCCTGGCTTTCGAGCGCTATCCGCACAACCTGCACAACACAAACCGGTCAACTCTATCAAACCGCATGGACACCAAAAGACAGTCCGCAGCAACTGTGATGGGCTCACTTACTGTTCATTCATGCATTACGTCCTGATGCGATATGGGTCCTATTTATAGTCATGATGAGGAGTGTGGTCACCGCCCTAGCCGATAAGATCACCGCCACATCCCGCAGTAGGAATAAGTGTATCCGCAAGACCGCAGATACACACCAGTCCGTCGCGACCTGTGCAGGATAGCCAGTCCGCCATAGCTTCACCAAGGCCGGACATAACGCCAGTCCGCCTTGTCGCAAAAGGCCAAGCCAATGCCAAAGCTTCACCAAGGTCGGACAGCAACACCAGTCCGCCTTGTCGCCAAAGGCCAAGCCAAGACCGCCACAGCCGAACACTGCAATAGCTATTCGCCTATCCTCGGACACAGCTCCAGTCCGCTTATCCCGAGCCCACAGCATCGCCACCAAGACAACTGCCAGACTCAGCATACACAGCTCCAGTCCTCTTATACTGCGGATACCTCCAGTCCGCATATCCTGCAGACTGCTCCAGTCTGCATAACCTAAGTTGACCGTCAGCAAGACAGCTGTCGGACTCAGCGGACCCAGCTCCAGTCCGCACGCAGTTACAGACACAATCTCCAGTCTGCATCCTCCAAGCTCGCTACCAAGGCTCACGACACTACTGCCGAGCTTAGCTGACTGAGACGAAGTCCGCACTCGACTACGTGATCTCCCCGGATTGAGACAAACCTGGACTTGGTTCAAAACCAACCAAGTCTACACCACTTGCCACAAGGGCCAGTCCGCACTTACAGGCAGACACTGGATCCTGCCCGCCAACCCCGGCAAACTCCAGCACCTGTCCATAAAAACTGACAATCTCCGCGTCTTTCACTTGCCGCTTCACCAGAGCAAGACCAAGGCTTCTGCCAAGCCGGTCTACCGAGCTCCAGTCCTCTAGTACGCTTCTTGCCGGACTCCGCGGATATAGTCGTTATCCTCCTGGTAACTTCCTGGGATCCAACTGCTTGCAGAGCATAAGTCGGCTTGGCTAACCACCGCTGCTGTCCTCGTAGTCCGCGTGAACAGATTGCTCATGCCGCCACAGAACAAGCCGTTTGCACGAGCTCCGCCGACCTGGCTGACCGCCAACCCTGTCTGCGTAGTCCGCGCGGATAGGTTGCCCAAGTCCTCCATTCACCTACTTTCACTTCATAATTTTCAACACTCCCCCTTGAAGTGAGAAGTGGTGAGCAACTCTAGCAGCTCCTGTAACCTTGCACCCGGTCCCTTCGATAGCACCTTCGAGGAGATGTCCAGGACATAGTCCTCGCCCTGCATATCATAGACCATGAGTGAGCCCTCCAGCATCTCCCAAAAAGAGCCATGCTTCCCTCTGCCTTCTTCTTCAGTTTCAACCTCCACTCATGCATCACAGGAGTATCACCAACAACCTTGGGCACAGGGGCCCAAGCCTCGTTACCTCTAAGAGTAGTCACCTCCTCAGCTTTGGTGTCAACCACCTCCTTGATTCTAGTGGGGTCATCACAGCTAGAAGGTACTCGCTCGACCTGAGGGCTTGCAAGGAAACATGGGACCAAGCTCGTCGTGTTCCCTTCGTTATATCAAGCTGGTGGGTTACTGATCCTTTTCGATCTCCGAAGAACCTGATCATAACTAACCACCTCCGCTGCTCCTCCTGTACTAGCTCCGTTCCCAGGCAAAACCGGAACAATGCTCCCCTTGCTCCCTGAACAAGAAGTTACCGCACTGGAACCAGAACCACCTGAAGCAATGCTACCCTTACTACCTGAACTAGAATCCTCCACTCTCGAACAAGAACTACCCGGAAGATTGCTCCACCTGCTTCTCGAACCAGAAGCCTCCGTCTTCAAGCAAGAAGCATCTGAAGCATTGCTCCCCCTGCTTCCTGACCCTAACGCCTTTGCCCCAGAGATAGAATAACCTGGAGCTCCTGGTGACTCGGTCAGCTCCATCTAATCCTTAGTAGCAGCCTCCTTCAGCCCACCATCTAACCTGCTCATCTCTAGCTCCACATATGAGCTATCCCAATACGATGTAAACTCATCAAAGACAGCGTCTCTCGACACGATGAGCCTCTTCATCGTAGGATCCATACAACTCCATCTTCTCCTCTGCTCATCACACCCAACAAATACTAGTTTCGTCTTGAGAGCATCCGGAGCGTGTACGTAGCAGGTATATCCAAACACCCGTAGGTTCTTTACACTAGGCTTCAACTCGAACATCAGCTCATATTGAGTCTTCACATTAATCAGACTAAGACGCATCTGATTGATGACATGTGCCGCACAGGCCATCCATTCCGCCCAAAGAGCCTTAGGAATGCCTTTGCACTGAAGCCAACACTTGTAAGTCTCCGTCAACATGCAGATCATCCGAGCTGCAACAGAACCTTACTGTGAATTATGTCCATAAGAAGGCTCCCTTCGGATCCCATGCTTTCTGCAAAAGTTCGAGAACTCGGTTGAGCCAAACTCACCACTGATTCTTATCCTCAACTTCTTGATCTGCAGGCCAAGCTGGCCTTCCACAAGCTTCTTGAACTCCATAAACAAACTGAACATGTTTGACTTCTCCTTCATGAAGTATACCCAAGTATACCTCGAATATTCATCAACCAATATCAGCATGTACCTGCTGCCTCCAAGACAAGCGGTGACGGTCGGTCCAACCAGAGCACAATGGACAACCTCCAATGGTGCTTTGTATCTAGAATGTGCCTTATCAACCGTAAGGCGATAAGCTTCACCATGCTAACATCCCGCACATCCCTCACCATCGTCATAGGAAGACAATCTAGGCAAGCCTCTCACCAGTCTCCTTACTGCCATTGCTTTTAGCTTGTCCATCCCTAGATGCCCCAGTCTTTCATGCCAGATAGCTGCACTATCACTGGCCTTCATCCGATCAGCACCTGAACTTGTTGTTGACCCAATTAAGTTCTTCTCCTTACTCCCAACATGAGCTACGTTCGTCAAGAGCAAGACAACCTTGCACTCCTTCATGAGGTGACCATGCTGCATGCATCTATAACACCTTGGTCCTTCCTTCCTCTTCCCATCACGCCTAGGAGAAACACTCCTCTCTTGCTGATATTGTTGAAGTATTAGACCGGGCGGCCTGGCGGTCTAGTCTGGCGGGTTGTTGACCGGGCAGTCTAGCGGTCTCCTATTGCGGCGTATTCTCTTCCTGCTGGAGTTGCCGAGCAGTTAGCTCATTTGTCTAACCGCGCGGCCTGTGCGGTCTCTTTAATTTCTAGCCGCTCAGCCCTGTAAATTTTTAGTCCCACATTGTTTGTTTGTACTCTCTCCTATCTCCTCCATTATATAAAAGGGAGGTCATACCTTTGTAAATGATATCTTTTTGGATAATAAAACTTTCAATTATTCAAATTTCTGCATGTTTGTTAGCTGCTTGTTAGCTGCATGTTTGCTCTTTTACATGGTATCAGAGCCAACGATCGATTCGACCTGATTCCATCTTTGGCTCTTCTGTCCGCGCGGCTTGTCCAAACAGCTTCTTTGCCTTGTCGCTGCCCTGTTCGCATGACTTCCTTCGGTCTTTTCTCGACCTGTTCTCATGGGTCCCTTGCTTCCTCTTCTCTCTGTTCGCTCGGCCTCTTTCAGTTCGCACGACCTCTTTCCCTGTGCCTTGGTCTGCTTCCTGGCCGCTGGTGTTCTGCCACCGTGCTGTTGCAACTTCCTCTCTTTAGCCTGCTGCGGTTTCATCCTTGTTCGCTGCGGTCTCCTTCTCGTGTCGCGGCCTCCTCCTTAGGTCATGCGGCTTTCTCTTTTTTTTC
Source organism: Platanthera guangdongensis (assembly GCA_039583875.1). Lineage (NCBI taxonomy): Eukaryota > Viridiplantae > Streptophyta > Magnoliopsida > Asparagales > Orchidaceae > Platanthera > Platanthera guangdongensis. The sequence goes on along the minus strand of CM077154.1, from coordinate 84,457,683 downwards.
TTTCTCTCCCCGCGGCTTCTCTTCTATTCGCGCGGTTTCCTGCCTTCTCTATGGACAATTCCAGTCTCTCCACCCCCATTATCTCTACCTCCACCACCCCTGTGGCTCCTCCTCTTCCTACTCCTTATAGAAACCTTGGCACGCTTTCTAAACTTTTTGTCTCCAACTATCCGGATTGGAGCGTTTCTTTCACCTTTCTTCTTCGCTCTCAGCGCAAGCGTCATCACCTCACTAATGACCCTCCTCCTCTTAACTCTACTCAATTTGATGACTGGGATGCGAGTGATGCGCTTGTCCGCACTTGGCTGGCCAATAGCCTTTCTAATGAGTGCCTTCCCGTCATTCGCCATGATGAGACGGTCAAGGCTGCTTGGCTTCACCTAGCTGCTCTCTATTCGAAGGGGGGCCAGACATCCCGCATTTATACTCTCTATGCGGACCTCTTCGCCCGCCCTTCCATGTCTCCTGCTGCGGCTTATCAGCAGGTTCAGGCTCTTGGCGCAGAGATCCTCCAGAATCGCCCCTTCTCCGCGGACTTGGCCGAACAACACAAACTCTTCCAGGAACTCCTGGTTGTTTGTTATCTTCTTCGCCTTCCCGAATCCTTTGATATGATCCGCCAGCAGATCTTGGGTGAGGCGGAGTCTCCCACTTTGGATGCCACCGCGACTCGCATTGCCGCTGTTACTTCGTTGCTCCAGCGTCCTCTGTTGTCCTCCCCTCCTTCCCAGGACTCCTATGCACACCAAGCTCAGGGGGGGCTAGTGGCCGCAGCAACTCAGGAGGGCGCGGTTCGTCCAGGTTCCTCTGCTCTCACTGTGGTCGTACCGGCCATTCTGTTGACCGTTGCTGGCAGAAACATCCTCATCTTCGCCCTTCTGTTGATGCATCTTCCTCAACCCCCGCCTCCTCTCGGCCATTTGCCTATGTGGCAAGGACTTCAGGTAGTGCCCACATCGTTACCCAAGGTAAATGGCTGATTGACTCTGCTGCTACAAATCACATGACCGGCAACCCTCATTGCTTCTCTCTCCTTGAAACGCATGACTGATTGCCCCACTTACCTCCGACCAATCCTCCGCTCAACTGTAATGCGTGTCAGCTTGGCAAACATCATCGCTCCTCCTTCCCACCGAAGCAAGTCTGTGGCTCCTCTCGCTCGTTTGATCTCATTCATTCTGATGTCTGGGGTCCCGCTCCTACCCTCACCGTTGGTCGGGGTAGTTCCTACTTTGTAACTTTTATTGATTATTTCTCTAGAGGTACCTGGGTGTATCTATTAAAATATCGATCCGAACTCTTTTCTGCCTGACAATCTTTTTATTATATGATTAAAACTCAATTTGGCATTTCTATTAAAGTCTTTCGCTCTGACAATGCTAAGGAATATCTTAGTCATGAGTTTTTCTCCTTCTTTCTAACACATGGTCTTGTTCATTAGACCACCTGTGTTTACACCTCCCAGCAAAATGGGGTGGCGGAGCGTAAAAACCGTAACCTCTTTGATGTCGCTAGCACTCTCATGACGTAGATGCAAGTGCCCCGCTCCTACTGGGGCTACGTTGTGCTCCTCGCCTGCTATCTCATCAATTGCCTTCCCTCCACGGTTCTCCACGGCCAGACCCCCTTCTCCATTCTATACCCCAGCAAGGAACCATTTCCTCTCCATCTCTGTGTCTTTGGGTGTACGACTTTTGTACACCCTCCGTCTGCTACCCGCGACAAGATTTCCCCCCGTTCCACCAAGTGTGTCTTTTTGGGGTACTCTACCAATCAAAAAGGCTACCGTTGTTTTGACCTCGTTCTGCGCAAACAATTTGTGTCCGCAGACGTGACCTTCTTCGAGAATGCATCCTACTTCTCTCTTGAATCCCCTCTTCCTCCTGATGTCTCTGCCTCTCCACCGTCTCTCTCTGTTCCTTCCACGCCTATCGACGTCTCCCCTCTTATCTCATCTCCTCCTTCGTCTCATCCTCTGTCTGTCCTACCACCTCCACCTTATCCCTCTTCTCCGCAACCGTCTCTCTCTAGTCCTGGGCCAGCCTTCTCCGCCACGAACGCTTCAGTCACTGAGGTCCGCGTCGACCTGGATCTTCCTATTGTTCTTCACAAAGGGGTGCGGGCGTGTACTCAACACTCGCTTGCGGCAGTTGTTTCCTATGATCGGCTCTCTCCTTCTCACTGGTGTTTTGCCTTGGCTATCTCCGCTACTGCCACTCCCCGCACCGACCAGGAGGCTCTTACTATTCCTCATTGGAAATCTGTCATAGATGAAGAGATGGCTACTCTTACTAAAAGGGGTACCTGGACCCGTGTTCCTCCACTAGTGGGTACTGATGTGGTTGGCTGTCGATGGATGTTTGTTGTGAAATTTTACCCCGACGGCACTGTGGATTGCTACAAGGCCCGGCTAGTGGCCAAAGGCTTCACTAAGACTTATGACGTTGATTACTTTGATACTTTCTCTCAGGTTGCTCGCCTCAGCACCATCCGGGTTCTTCTCTCTATGGCTGTCAACAGGGATTGGGTTATTTCCCAGCTTGATATAAAGAATGCCTTTCTCTATGGGGATCTTCAGGAGGATGTCTGCATGGAGCAACCTCCTGGGTATGTTGCTCAGGGGGAGACAAGAGTATGTCGTTTGAAGAAGGCATTTATGTCCTAAAGCAGAGCCCTCAGGCGTGGTTCGACAAGTTCAGTGGCATTATGGCTACCATTGGCTTTGCAAGGAGTTTGGCCGATCACTCCTTATTTATTCGCAAAACCGCCTCGGGACTAGTGGTTTTGGCAGTGTATGTGGATGATATTCTTCTTACTGGTGAAGACCAAGCTGGGGTGGACTTGACGAAGAAACACCTTCGTCAACACCTGGTCACGAAGGATATGGGCTCCTCGAAATACTTTTTGGGGATAGAAATCTCTCGGAAGCTTGACTCGTTGTTCTCTCCCAACGGAAGTATGCTCTTGATCTTCTACAAGAGGCAGGATTGACAGGTGCCAAACCGGCCCGGTTTCCCATAGCTATTGGAGAAGACAGAACATGGACAGATGACTCGCCTCTTCTATCTGATGTCACGAAGTACAGACGTTTGGTGGGCAAACTCATCTATCTCACGGTGACCAGACCCGACATATCCTATGCTGTAGGCAAGGTTAGTCAGTTTATGCAAGCTCCCAGGGAGTGCCATCTTCAGTCCGCCTTGAAGATTTTAGAGTATGTCAAAGCAGCACCAGGCAAAGGGCTAATCTTTCAGAGGAATGGTCATCTGAGGGTTGAAGCCTACTCAGATTCATGCTATGCGGATGATAAAGGCGATCGTAAATCCACATCAGGTTTTTGTACTTTTGTTGGAGGAAATCTTGTGAGTTGGAAGAGCAAGAAATAGTTTGTTGTCTCCAGATCCAGTGCAGAAGCCGAATATCGGAGTATGGCGTCAACCACATGTGAGTTAAAATGGTTGCGTGCTCTCATGCTTGACCTAGGAGAGGTCTACGACTATCCTCTTCCTATGTTCTGTGACAACAAGGTCGCTATATACATATCCAAAAATCTGGTCTTCCATGAGGGAATAAAACATATAGAAGTCGACTGCCACTTCATTCGGGAAGAGGTCTTGAAGAAACAAATTTGTACTCCATTTGTCACCTCCGACAAAGAATTGGCGGATATCTTCACAAAATCGGTCTCTACTTCCTTCTTCCAAATTTGTGACAAGCTGGGCATGATTGATATCTATGCTCAAGCTTGAGGGGGAGTGTTGAAGTATTAGACCGGGCAGCCTGGCGGTCTAGTCTGGCGGGTTGTTGACCGGGCGGTCTAGCGGTCTCCTATTGCGGCGTGTTCTCTTCCTGCTGGAGTTGCCGAGCGGTTAGCCCATTTGTCTAACCACGCGGCCTGTGCGGTCTCTTTAATTTCTAGCCGCTCAGCCCTGTAAATTTTTAATCCCACATTGTTTGTTTGTACTCTCTCCTATCTCCTCCATTATATAAAAGAGAGCTCAGACCTTTGTAAATGATATCTTTTTGGATAATAAAACTTTCAATTATTCAAATTTCTGCCTGTTTGTTAGCTGTTTGTTAGCTGTGTGTTTGCTTTTTTACAGATATGAAGTAGAAGGACCATCCTCTGCAGCAACCTTCACCTTCTTATTGAACAGCCCATCACGGGAAGTCCAAACCTCCGCAGCTGACCGACATCCACTGATATGGTCCAAGAGCTCCGATGAGATCACATGCTTGAGAATAGTCTCCACTTTCACATTTGTCTCCTTCCAAGCTCTCATCTCTTCAGCATTGCCAGCAGTAGCTTCTTGTCTTTCTGCTCCGAATACTACCTCCCAAACGTCCTCGCCAAGAGGAAAGCTCTCCATACAAGACTTCCACCTATCAAAGTTTGTCTCTGTAAGGAGTTCAATTCCAAGACCACTTGCATCTTCCACTACCATGGTTCTACCACTGGTTCCCTCTTCACAAGAGCAACAACCACTTCAGTTGATCACTGATTATCCACTCCAACCTCGCTTTGATACCATGTTGAATTTTCTCAAAGTGGTCAACGAGATAGTCTGATGCCAAATTAATATTCTCAGAACTATCAAGATCACACCTTGATCATGCGGAAATTTTCCCGGACCTTGGAGTGAGCAGGGGTTATCTCAACTAAAGTCAGTCACAACCAGAAACACATGTAACACAAGAGTCTTTATTGATTAACAACAAACTTATTTACAAGGCGAGACATACATGTCGAGACTTGCTTCACCAACACCACCATAGGGGGAGCATAGACAATTATAAAGACAAGTCAACATAAGCGGCGCGGACTCCAACACGAAGCTGTCGGTCTACTGCTGTGGAGTCCGCACAATCTGCCAGGTCGCCAGACCGCAACCCAAGCCGCGCAGACTGCCGTTATTCCAATGCTAAGCTCTAGCCGCCGATCTGCAAGCCGCCAAAGAACCGCGAGGTCGCCTAGCCGCCAGACCGCACAAGCTGCGATGCAGAATAGAACAGTCTGCTTGAAGCAGGCAACTTATTGAATGCCGAACACAAGTTGCCAAAGAGAAGACCGTCTGGTCGCTGTCTGCGACCTGCTATTTAACGCATGTTGCTTAACCGCAAAGTCCGCAATTTCCCTGACCACAATCAGAGCCAAGTCCTGGATTTCCAGCGCTATCCGCGCAACCTGCACAACACAAACCGGTCAACTCTATCAAACCACGCGGACACCAAAAGACAGTCCGCAACAACTGTGACGGGATCACTTACTGTTCATTCATGCATTACGTCCTGATGTGACATGGCTCCTATTTATAGGCACAATGAGGAGTGTGGTCACCGCCCTAGCCGATAGGATCACCACCTCATACCACAGCAAGAACAAGTGTATCCGCAAGACCGCTGATACACACCAGTCCGCCGCGACCTGTGCAGGATAGTCAGTCTGCCATAGCTTCACAAAGGCCGGACACAACGCCAGTCTGCCTTGTCGCCAAAGGCCAAGCCTATGCCAGAGCTTCACCAAGGCCGGACAGCAACACCAATCTTCCTTGTCGCCAAAGGCCAAGCCAAGACTGCCACAGCTGAACTCTGCAATAGTTGTCCGCCTATTCGCGACACAGCTCTAGTCCGCTTATCCTGAGCCCACAACATCGCCACCAAGGCAACTACCGGACTTTGCGGACACAGCTCCAGTCCGCTTATACTATGGATACCTCCAGTCTGCATATCCCGCAGACTGCTCCAGTCCGCATAACCTGAGTCGACCGTCAGCAAGGTAGCTGTCGGACTCAGCGAACCCAGCTCCAGTTCGCATGCAGTTGCGGACAAAATCTCCAGTCCGAATCCTCCAAGCTCGCAACCAAAGCTCACGGCACAACTGCCGATCTTGGCGTACTGAGACGCAGTCCGCGCTCCACTGCGCGATCTCCCCGGATTGAGCCACACATGGACTTGGTTCAAAACAAACAAAGTCCACACCACTGGCCACAAGGGCCATTCCGCACTTACTGGCGGACACTGGATCCAGTCCGACCGCCCCGGCGAACTCCAGCACCTGTCCGCACTAACTGGCGATCTCCGCGGCTTTCACTTGCAGCTTCACCAGAGCAAGACCAAGGCTTCTGCCAAGCCAGTCTACAGAGCTTCGGTCCTCCAGTCCACTTCTTGCCACCTCCGTGGATATAGTCGCTATCCGCCTGGTTACTTCCTAGGATCCAACTGCTTACAGAGCATAAGCCGGCCTTCCTAACCACCGCTGCTGTCCACGTAGTCCGCGCAAACAGACCGCCCAGGCCGCCACAGAACAAGCCGTCTACACCAGCCCCGCCGACCTGGCTGACCGCCAACCCTGTCCGTGTAGTCCGTGCGGATAGCTTGCCCAAGTCCTCCATTCACCCACTTTCACTTCACAATTTTCAACAGAAAATTGTTAGAGGCCAAACCAGAAAATGCATGTTAGAGACATTTTTGTAGAACAATGTTTTTCCTACAACATTCATGTTTTGGCCTTGATAATCAGAGCGCTCTAAGTTATTTTAAAATAGCCTCGAACATAGTAAGATAAATCGTCCATGCTGTCTATTTGTAAAACAAATATTTTTGGCAAAATTTAACCACTATTTTGGAGATCTTAGAGGCGAAATTAGAAAATGCATGTTGGAGATATTTTTGTAGAGTAATATTTTTCCTACAACATTCATGTTTTGATCTTGATAATCAGGGGGCTCTAGAAAAATTTAAATTAACCCCAAACAAAGTAAAATAAAGTTGTAATTGTTGTCTACTAGTGCAATAAATATATATATTTTAGCAAACTTTAACCATTGTTTTGGAGGTCTTAGAGGCCAAATCAGATGATGTTTGTTAGAGATACTTTTGTATACCAATGTTATATCTACAACTTTCATGTTTTAATATTCCTAATTTGAAGCTTGTAAGTATAGTTAAAATTGGATTGAACATACCTACTAAGTTAAAATTGTTTGTGAAAGCATAGTCCATGAAATTCTGGTTGATGTCATTCCTAGCATAACCATATGATAAACCTCGAGTTACTTGTCGATCCGTGAACACTTATTAACTATAGGAGTACTAACATATCGTCATGTCATTCATTATTAATGCATGGGAATATGGGGAGGGTACATGAATACCGATGTGGCGGGTTCGTTGGCTTCTCCTATATACACTACGGGAGAAGTTGTGACGACGAACTCTACAATTGTTAGGTGCTGAAGAGGACCGGGGGCTAGCTACCCCTCCACATAGGTCCGTCTCACACCTGTTTGGTTATGTGCCGAGAGGGTTGATCTCAACACAGGTGAGGATGTATTCCCACCGAGAGTACTTAGTCTGCATAGAGGTACAAGGGCCTAGGGAGTTGGGGTGTATCCATAACCTTGAAGTGGAGCGACCGACCCACTATCACCGTCTAGCCACGGTTGGTGAGGCCTGAAAAGTGTGCTCCTCCTCTTAACAGGTCACTATGTCGACATAGGGGAAAGTGATTGTGACACATTATATGAGTGACATAGAGTTTAAGCATGCATACACAACATACCATATGTACATATATACTCATGTGCATTACCTGTACTCACATCTTGGTCTGACATCGAATAACTGCCGATAGGATGAATTGTACTATGAAGGAAATTCTATAAAGTTAAAATGCCATGTTTTTTCAATTTTGATGTTACCGCTTCTCTCGTTGATGCTCACACACTTATATTGTTAGAAAAATCTGCTCAATTATTTATTGATATTTCGACTCCTCTTACTTGTTATTGGTTACTAGTACATATATATTGCTTCGGCTATTGTACTAAATTTTCTTGTAGGTGTCCTTCCTGGTACCCACTAGGGGCCTGGGGAGGAGCGTGAGATTTACTTGGTCATGATGTGGCTAACGTACTTTGTATGTATAATGTTTGGACACGATGCGCCTACCGGTGTAGCAGGAGCGGACGGAGGAGCGTAGACATGCACCCGTTGGAGAGGAGTTCGCTAAGCCCGCTTGGGAGATTTTCGAGGACGTGAGGGTATTACTCTAAGGAGAGGAGTGGATGAGAGATTTTTATCTTCTTATTTTGGACTATTTGTTTGGTCATTTCATGATTAAGATATCTATTTTTATTGGACTTTGTATACCCCTTCGTGGGCTATTCATTCATGATTTATTTTCCCTTCATGCTGTGACACCTGTGATGAATTGCTTCCTCATAAATAAATCTTTTTATTATCTGTGAATGTTTTATTATGATGCGTAGCCGTACAGGGCGAACATTCTGCTAATTGGGTCATGAGTCAGGTAAGAGGGTGACAGCTCTTCGGACACACAAACCTTTTGGAGGGACGCTCGCCCTGGGAATAAGGATCTCCTATGGTTTTGAAAGGAGGGGTCCTTACAATTACTAAGTGTGTGACCTCTCCAAAACAACAACTCCTGAAAACACAAATTTTTTAAAATTGCTAAATGCAAACCATATGATCTTGTATGTGTGTATGAATATGAATCCTCCAAATTCTTTATCTTAGGACCTAAGATTATTTCTTGAGACCTATCATGACATCTTAGACCTAATTCCAGAGATTTATAATTTTCCTAAAATAATCAGTAGTTATTATAATTTTCCCAAATTATTGTTATATGTGATTTTGAACATGAAGTTTCACTTTCTGTTATCAAACCAGCAACATAAAATTATACTAACATCATCTTGAGTAATAATGACTCTGTACCAAATTTCACATCATTCCAATAATATTTAATTTCTAATTACCAAAAATCTGATTCACTAGCTCATGTTACACATGAAGTGCCATAAATATTCAACAAATAATTCCACAAATTACTGGAGGTTACAAATGATAAATAATTATTGATTCCAAAAAATGTATAATTTTATAACTCAATTTGAGCATAATTATCTCAATAATATAGAAGGGGCATAAATGGTAATTATAACTCTAACCCTAAGATCATGACTTTCAAAAATTCCAATTAATTTATCCAGTGTTTATCATACTAAATAATTACTATTGGCATGGTTTAATAATTTTTGCAACTATTTTAGTCACCATAATTTCACTAATACACTTGTGTAACAAAAAATACTAATTAATTCATTTGCTAAACAAATCAACACCAAATATTCTAAAACTTCATGAGGAGGTGTACATTAACTAAATAATTGCATGTATAAAATTTTACTGGATTTTACCAAGCCAATCTTGCTAAATTCACAAGATACTCTTTTTTGGCTAAATGCACACCACATCCCATACGACATGACAACTTGCAAGTGGGATTCACCAACCTACATGACCTAAAATTTTTACCAGAGACTTATACCTCCCTAATGGACTTCTCACCAAAATTTGGGGCTAACATATTTAATTTTCACCAAAATAATTTCAGTTTTATGATTTTTCCTAAAACCGTAGGAAAATGTTGTCCAAAAATTCTCATTTTTGGACTGTAAGTGTATCTATGACATTTGCTTACATGCCCAAACTTCATGTCAACCCCCTTAGCCAAATAAGAGTTATTAAGAAAATAGTGACTTTCTTGCTCTAAGGACCCGTCCCATAAGAATTGTCATACAGTGAGCTACAGTACTTCAAATGACCTTATTTTAATTTCTAACTAAAGTAGACTCACATGACTACCTTTTCATGTTGGGCACTTTTCATGGTTCATCCCCTAAGAGCCTTAATTTTATAATTTAAAAAGGTGTACAGTAAATAATAAATATAATATATTATGTATAAAAATTTATATATTAAAACTTTTGAACGACCATGATTTTGTCTTCTCCAATCAGCCAACCGCCGACATCGTCCCGACCTGAAGCCTTTTCTAAGGCCTTTTGCCGGCAATACAGCCTCCTCCCCAGCTGACCACCACCACCACCTCCGTTGAGGTCGGGGCTTTCGCCGGGTGGCGGCTCGACCGTCAGAGGGGTGTTTTCCGGCGATCCCGAGAGGAACCCCAAACTTGGTTTTTCCATTTGTTTCAAAATTGGATTCGGCTCAATTGAGCTCGACCTCAAGTCTTATTGATCTAGGAAGGTAGCATAAGGGAAGAGGAGGTGAAGCATGCATGATTTCGAGTTTGGATGCTGCTACTCCGACGGGTGGCCATGGTTTTTGGCATTTTTCGGCGAACCTCTCGCTATCTCGATTCTGCACCAAAAGCTTTGATCCAAGAGTCGATTGTAACTGCTTGAGGGCTTCTGAAGGTGATGAAAGGGTTGAATTGAATTTTGAGGGCCTTTATATAGGAGATCCACGAATGGAAGGTGGTAGGCCACGACCATTAATGACCATCCTTGATGGTGGCTGACCTTTAACTGCTGGAAACTCCTCCTCTTAGTCAGGGGAGATGAAAGGAGGGGTTGGGGAAGGAGACGGGAGTGAAACTTGGCCTCCCTCCATTATTCCCCTCCAAAAAAAACTTCCCCCTTAATTACCTCCATTAAACCCTAATTAAATTACCTAATTCAGATTAAATAAATTTGATAAACTTAGTGGGCCTTTGGTTATGCTTTGGGCAATGCCTTAGCCAACTTGAATTGGTTTGGGCTCTAATTTAGCCTTTTGTGGTTAATTTGACCATGGTTGACCTTGGGATTGACTTTGGTCAAATTGAGGGTTGACTTGTCTAAGGGGTGTGTCTTGTCACCCTTGACACCACCCTATGTTGATTGGGTCATGGTGATGCCCCAATTGTGCGCACTTTGCCAAATAGCGTGATTTCGACCTAAATATGACCAAATTTGGCTTTGGTCAAACTGGTTAACTTGGTGACCCCATGATGGGGTTTTGAGTCCACTTGGCCCCTAATGACATTATATGGCTAGGGGTGGGGTCGACTTTAGGTTTTGAGGCCAATAGGACCTCTTAGGGGAACGTTTTACCTATGTTGACACTGGTGAGTTCATGTGAGTGTGAATTGACCTAGGTTGAGTATGCACATTGTGGGTGCACTTAGTCATTTCCCTAAGCTCAAGCTGAGCTAGGGCCACACTAGGGAAATCACCAGTGTCTAGGCCTCCTCCCCAGCTGACCACCACGTTTTCCCTAAAGTCTAGATGTGTGGGGAATGTTATAGGCCTCTATGAGGGCGGCCCCCACTTCGCCACCCTATCGGCCCTCGTCAATCCTCCATCATCCAATCGTCCGCACGCCATCTCCTTCGTCCTTTATGAGGGAAATCACCAGTGTAACTACCGCTGTAACCCCCATCATTGGTGGGTGCAAATAGACAAAATAATATCGGTCTGCACGTAGAAAAATATTATAATAATACGCATCATAAACTATATAAATTGTGTTTAAATTAGTAAATACGATGGTTATTTTTTGTGGATAGCCACATAATCACCGAAATCTCCCCTGGGGCCTATAAATAGGACCCATTCTCTCATTCATTCTCACATTTTCACTCATCCGCTTCTCCCCCTAAGTGCTCGAAAGCTCCACCAGAGACCTTCGTGTTCGTAGACGATATGACGATCTTCAAGCCCTTCAATGATGGCTCAAGGATCTCTGCCCATCGTCGAGCTTTCTCCCATGAGCCATCTACACATAGTGCTTCCAGCACTCGACATCTGATTCACAACTACAAGAATCCTTCACTCCGGCCTCCGAGCATCCAAAAAATTCTGCCAAGTCTCCAGAATGTGCGCTCCTCACCGCAAAGAAAGTCAAAATACTTAGCCTTGAGGGTGGTGGCATGTCACCCTCCGAATGTGCCTCTCTCTCTTTCTCCCAAAGTTGTAACGGTGAGTCGCATGGCGCCCTCGCACTCTCTTAAAAGCTCTGTAAAGAAACATCAAATAGTGAAGTTCGGTCGGCATACCCCCAACCGCGTGGTTTTTCAACCATTTTCGGGGTTTTCCACGCAAAAAACCTTGTTGCCCATTGCCACTTCTCTCTGTGACTGCTTGTGTGCTCAACCACTCCAAAGCTAAGATGGTCCAATCTAGACTAGTATATAGAGAATCTCAAGCAGCCCCAATAGTTTGGCGCAGTCTGTGTGAAAGAGTTCCCAGTATCCCCCGGAGACCCAGAAAACAGTATCCCCTACACATCAATATTCGTGACTAGGGGCCATGGCAAGAAATGGGGGAGCCATCGCTGAGTCCTCTAATATTGCAGCCCAGATGCTCCCTGTCAATAAGCCCGAAAGAGGGCACAAAGGTAAGTGATTCAGTCAAAACATGACTATCACCTTCAGAGAAGAAGGTCTCTGAGGGGTACATGTGCCGCATCAGGACCCGCTGGCGATATGCTCAAGCCTGGGGGACCCTTATTATGAAATGAAAATGACCCTGATTGATAGTGGGATCTTGGTTGACATCTTGTTTCTTTCTACACATTGTGACATTAAGCTAATTGAGGGACACCTCGACCCCGCTACAGGACTAGTCTACAAAATTTTTAATTGCCCCATTCTAGTCCGAGGGCTAATATCTCTCTTGGTCACGTTAGGCAAGCCTCCAAGGTAGGTAACCTATCACGTTCAATTGACAGTTATGGATTCTTGTTCGGCCTACAATGTGATTTTCGGGCAGCCCATCCAATTGATCATTCGGGCAATCCTGTCCATTCGACACCTAGCCTTGAAATTTCCGACTGGTGGTAGAATTGGAATTTCACGGGGAGCCCAAGGTACATAAAGAATGTGTTGCCTAAAACAAGATATGCCAGTAGTGTTTACCACTCTCGACATCAACAACTTTGACCTGCACGATTAGAAACCCATCCTGATAGTCCAGGTTGGATCCCTCCTATCCCTGGAGGAAAGGGAGTAGTACATGTCCTTGCTCCGCCTAAACAAAGATATATTTTCTTGGATCCCAAATGATATGCCCGGATTAAACCCAGAAGTGATCCTACATTCCTTAAACATCAACCCCAAATGCCGCCCAATCATTCAGAAAAAGAGAAAGTTCTCACCCGAGCGTCTCCTGGCCATTAAGGAAGAAGTGATGAATCTTTTGAATGCAAAGGTTATCTGCGAGACTGAATACCCAACCTGGCTAGCGAACGTGGTCATGGTTAAGAAAGCCTCTGGAAAGTGGTGGATGTGTGTCGATTGCAACAACTTGAACCAGGCTTGTGCAAATGATAGCTTTCCCCTCCTAAGGATTGACTAGCTTGTGGACACAACAGTCAGACACGAGCTCCTCAACTTTATGGATACTTATAAAAGATATAACCAGATTTGAATGAACCCGAGCGTTGAAGAGTACACAACCATTTGAACAGATAAAGGGGTATAAAGCTAAAGGTGATGCCCTTTGGCCTCAAGAATGCAGTGCAACCGATCAGAGGATAATGAACAAGGTTTTAAAAGACCTCAACGAGAAGACAATGAAGGTTTATGTCTATAATATGTTGGAAAAGAGTATCTATGTATCAAGATAGTAACTTGGAAGACCTGGAGAAATGTTTTCAAGTCATTAATCGATTCAGAATGCGGCTCGATTGTAGTAAATGTCCATTCAACATTATAACAGGAAAGTTTCTGGGTTTCATGGTAACCCATCAGAGGATTGAAGTAAACCACCAAAAGATCAAGGAACTAAAAAATATGATGCATCCCTGCTCGATTAAGGAAGTGTAGAGGCTAAATTAAAGCATCATCACACTTTCACGTTTCCTTGATGGAACATGAGATAAGTATCTCCCCATATTCAAGGCTCTCCTGGGGCACGCCACATAAAATTCTAGCGGAAGGACAAATGTCAGGCACCCTTCAAGTATCTTAAGCAGTACTAAGCCTCGCCCCTGATCCTTTTAAAGCTCGTCCCAGGAGAGCATTAATTACTATATTTGGTAGTATCCCCAACGGCTCTTAGCTCAGTTCTTATAAAAGACAAGGGAGAAGTTCTGCGCCTGATCTATTATCTCAGTAAAGTCCTTATGGACACCGAGATCAGGTACCTAGTGGCAGATAAGACAACTTTGGCCCTTGTCTTCTCAGTTAAGAAGTTGACCTACTTCCAGAGTTCCAGGTCCACACAATAAATGTACTGACACAACTATCACTGCAGACCATACTATAGAAACCAGAGGTCTCTAAAAGACTAGTCAAGTGAGTTGTCAAGCTTGGAGAGTTCAACATTCAATTCCTACCTCAGTCAGAAATCAAGTCTTAGGTGCTCGCCGACTTCATCATTAGTACACCATCCCTCTCGATCATGATCCTGAAAGAAGACTCCTCTGTCGCCCGTTGGACCCTCTATGTGGATGGCATGTTATGAGCAGAACGTGCGAGAGCAGTTCTACTCCTAATTAATCCTGAGGAAGTTACCATGGAGTACAACCTCCGATTAAAATTCTCAACTACCAACAACATTATGGAGTACAAGGCATTGATTGCTGGCCTTTGCCCCGCCATCGACTGTAAGGTAGAAAATTTAACAATTCATACCGATTCATAGTTGGTGGTTTTGCAGGTAGAAGGTAATTATGAGGCGAGAAATGACACTCGTTCGGTCTTTAATTTGATACAAAAGATACTGTAGAACCTGATACTCCACATCCCTCGGGAACAAAATGCCAAAGAAAACACTCTCACCAAGCTTTCCACCTCACCAACCAGATACCAATTTCAGAGAAGAAGGGTTGAAGATGTCATGGTCCCAAGTATCCAAGGAACATGGGAGATCACTACAGTAAAAATCGAAGAATCATCCTTGATGACCCCCCTGCGGGCCTACCTCGAATTGAACATGGGGAACTCCCAGAGGATCGTCTAGCAGAAAGTTGACTCCAATTACGAGTGACAACGTTAGCTATCATAGACGGAGAGTTATACAAGCGATGAGTCTGATATTTATAGTGTTTTTCAGACTCATCTGGGCTCATTTTCACGCACATGCACTTCACGAATTGCTTATAATTGTTCATATTTCACTTAATTTTCACTTTCACATGAGGTGCACTTTTTTCCCGTTGTGGTGTACAATTGCACACTATTTTGTTGAGGGTAAGCATATGGTGCTCCCTAAGCCTTTTTTTATCCCTTTTCATGCTGATTTGTGTGTGTTGGAGGCTTGTGCCCCAGTTGTGGTTTTCCTGTGCAGGTGGGCAAAGCCCCATTATAGTCTAATTCTTTTTTGTAGGAATCACACTGTTGTGCATTTTTTGTTCACGCACAATCAGTGCAATCGTACGATGCCTACAATGTTGTTTTCTGGTGCTCTACCACGGGTTGTGTGAATTGCTCGCGTATGGGTTATTTTGCCCGTGCGTGACCAAATCACATGACCTCCTCTTTTTATCTAAGATTTTATTAAATTGTTGCTCATGTGTTTTCTTCACGCATGGTTGGATTCAACCGTGTGCAAAGTAAAACACATGATCTCTCTCTCTCTCTCTTTGTCTGGATTTTCAGCTTTTTGTCATCGCCCATGCGTTTTGTTCTCGCATGGGCTATTTTGCATGTGCTTGTTCAAAATCACACGGTATGCTTCTTCTTCCAGGCTGGTCCATCTTGCGTGTTTATTATCGCATGATCCACGCACTATCGTGCATTCAAACATGCGTGCCTTATTTTCTGACGCATTTTCTATAAATACCGTAGGTTTTGCCATAGTTGGGGAGAGAATTGTTTCATTTTATCTTTTTTGCCCGCAGCAAGGCTCCACATTCTTTCTCCTACATCCTTCATTAGGCCTTTTGCCCTAGGCCGCCTCTGTCATCGATAAGCTTCAAGAAAGGTGATTTTAGCCCTACATCTATCACCAAGAAAAGAGAAGCTTGCAACGAAAGAGATCAGGTCGTGACACAAAGAAGATGGATCCATTGGGAGATAATGACAACTCTTCTCTACCCCAGACGCAGTTGCGGACCGAGCTAAGATGCAGATTGACAACCCGACGATTCCTACCGTGTCTCTGAAAGTCTTGTTTTCAAAGATAGCTAAACACCTAGAGGGGGGGAGGGGTGGTGTGTGAAAGTTTTCCACTTAGTGTCAGCTATGTGCACCTATGGGGGGGGAATAGGTGACGTGTGGTTCTTTTGCGGAATTTACGGATGTACCTGCACAATAAAAACAACAAGCACAGCACACAGAATACACAGCAAATTTATAGTGGTTCCCCGACTTGGGTACATCCACTTTCCCCCTTCGACCTATCTCCCCAACAAGGGACGACTCAGTCACTTCTCCAACGGGATTGAAATCCAATCCCTTCACTAACGGAAGGAGCCCTTCCACACGTGAGAGTCAACACTCCCACAAACCGGGTTGCACCCAACCCTTACAACACGGAACAAAAGTTCCTTTACAACAAAAGTAAATATGGAATGTATATGAGATACAAACTTCTTTCGGAGACTACGGTGTTCCTCTTTGTTCGACGACGTGTTCTTGAGGTCGATGAAGAGTCTACGACCTTGGTCTCACTTGGAGAGGATCTTCCCGGAACCGGCGGCGGCACACGAGCGGCGGCTAGCTTCGGGGTCGGCGGCTACGATGACGAGCGGTAGCTGCAGGACTTTGAGATCCAAACTTCGTAGCGAAGCAAGCTCGGTCTTCTAACGGTCACACGAGGATCGGTCGTCTCGATCGATTCGGATGGAAGTTTTTCCGATCAACAAATCGAGAGACAAAGGATCTCTGGATAGACGCGTGAGACACAAGCCTTGCTAAGCTTCTGTCACCGGAGATCGGGAAGAAGAGCGATCAGCAGCGGCGACCACTTGACGCGAGCGGCGGCGGCGGAGCGGAGCGATTTCGCGAATTTAGGGTTACGTCGCAGCTCGGTTTTCTTTTTCTCTTATCCGTAGATTTACTGTTCAAAATACCCATGTATTTATACCCTGTAGATACAACAATTTGACCGTTGTGGGACCCACAGGTATACCCCGAAATCCGGTTCAAACTGGTCCAAAGGCAGAATCTAGTTCAGGAAATTCCAGAGAAAACGCCAAGGAAAATTCGGCGAGAATCGCAGGCGATTCTCGACGAATCGGCGAGAATCACCAAGTGATTCTCGACGATTCGTCGAGAATCGTTTGTGATTCTCGTCGAATCACTTATTGATTCTCAACGAATTTTACTTTGTGTACATGGGCTACTTGGCCACTGGTTCGGTGAGAATCACAAGTGATTCTCGCCGAATCTTACTTGGCACCATTTTGAGGTGGCCAGAAGGAG
Organism: Platanthera guangdongensis; assembly: GCA_039583875.1. Classification (NCBI taxonomy): domain Eukaryota; kingdom Viridiplantae; phylum Streptophyta; class Magnoliopsida; order Asparagales; family Orchidaceae; genus Platanthera; species Platanthera guangdongensis. The sequence continues at coordinate 84,440,504 of CM077154.1, read as the reverse complement.
TCGGCGAGAATCACTAATGATTCTCGTCGATTCGGCGAGAATCACTAGTGATTCTCGCCGATTCGGCGAGAATCACTTGGTGATTCTCGTCGAATTTGCCTTGGACGATTTTATGTCTTCCACCCAGGAGCTGCTCTTTGATCCTCCATGCTCCTTGTCTTCTCTTGCATATGAACGGCCCTGTACTTGAAAGTAAGTGCACTCCAATAGAGAGAGTACACATAGGCCAACACACTGATCTGCTCAACGAGGGATTACGTCGTGCGGACCCGTGTATATTGACCTACTGCACCCTGACATTGGTGTGCACTTAGCGTGGAGAAACTGCAAGTACAACTTGAAAAAGTTTCATCAAATACATTGTGAATTCATCTTAGCTTGACAGGGGCTTCCTCAAATCTAGGTAATCGTGGATACAATACCCAACAATCTCCCCTATTTGACGAAGTCAAAACCCTACTAGCTAAGATGAATAACACCTATCAAATAATAATTATAGCATTTAAAAATTAAATATGCAACACAAGGGAATATATGCAATCAGAACAGGACTTGAGTCATTCACACATTCAAGAATATATATATATACCAAGAGAAATATATTCACATATAATTCAGAATTGTTCATATGACAGTAATAATCATTAAACGTTCTTAAGACACAGTGACCAGCTATAAAATAATGACTATTTGTCCTTAGCTACGTCACCCTTCAGAGTTTGAGCCAAGTACTTTTTGCTTTGCCTTTCCATGTATTCCTTGGGCTTCGGGTAGTACCTAGGAGGAGCAACTTTGTCTGGATCCTTGTTGTTTCTGAAGAAAATGTTGCGTTTTGCTTCAAACGTTTTGTGCGTCTCCCACTCATATTGGCTATATACCTCGTTTCGATTGATCTCTCCTCTTTCTTGTAGCCAGAAGGTGTCTAAGATTATATTCCTTGAGACTGGACTCCACCTTTCATTTCGTACATCCTCCTCATTCATTCGAATTCTCTTTGCAGCCTGTGTCTCCTTGGATGTCCCTTCCTGAACTTTCCTCTTTCCCCTGGCTTTAGCTAAAGCCACCTGGTCAAACATACTCCTCAGCTTAGATTTGGAGATGGCCCTAGCATCAGCTTCATCAGTGAAAATTTCTGCAGCACTTGTACTTATATCCTCAGCAATATTTACTTCCTCAGCAGCCTTAGAAGTCTCAGGAACCTGAATACCGGCAGGTTGGTCAGGTAGGACGACGCCTAACGTGCCCAGTGCCTGTTGTAGCATCCACCAGCAACTCTCATAGACGTATTTGCTTGATTGTGCAAAGTTTGCATCCATGCTTTCTTGGAGCTCGGCCAGCTTAGCGATATACTCCTTCTCCCCCTTTTTGGCTTCGTCAGCTATGCAATTGGCATATGAGTGCAAGGAGTCATCAATATGCTTAGTTGTCTTGCTGAATTCAGTGATTAGGGCCTGCTGATTTGCATTTAAAGTGACCATGTTACCATCAAATTTCTGAATATTGTTGGCTACAACGTGTGCGTTCTGATTGACAACAGCCAGAGTATCAGTATTCTTTTTCAAGCCGGCCATTAACAGTGTGACAGCTTCGCCGGCCGCGTTATACTTTTCTTCGAATTTCTTCTCCATCACGTCCAGCTTATGGTTGATTGCCACCATATTCTTCAGCATGAGATCTTCAGAAGTCTTAATCTCTTGCAGCATTGTTTTCTGAGCTTTATCAAAAGAGGTTTTAAGCTCATTCACGATGCCCTGAATTATATGTACAGTGTGAATGGCGAGGTCATCGCGTAATGGAATAGCTGGAGGCACTTCTTGGCCTTGCTCTTGCTCGTCAGCAGACGCATCGGTGGAGCTGGATACCATCACAGTCTCTATCGGAGGAGTGTGGGTGGCCTCTGTAGATTTATTTAACTCCCCCTCCACTGGTGCAGACTTATCAGAAGGAGGTTCAACAGCATCTGGAGACTCAAGTACTTCATGTCCCTCATTTTCATCGTCCTCTCCGTCCTCATCCAAAAATTCATCCATATCAGCAGCTTCTTCCACTTCTTGATCAGCAGTGTCCAGTGCTTCAGCTTCGGTGCCTTGAGTGTTTCTGTTCAGGACCTCCTCATCCTCCAACGCAGGTTCACTTACTTCATGAATTTCGGCCACCGCATCCTTGGCCACCTGGGCGATTTCAGATATTATATCCATATGAGTGGGTAGAGTCTCCCCCTCGATTCCTGCAGTCACAGTATCAGGAATTTCACCGGGGGAGGCTGCTGGAGATACTTCCTCTTGCTCTTCCACAGCAGGCTGCCCGATGCGCCGCTCCCATCGATCAAACACAGTAGCATCCATCTTTTTCAAGTAATGGAGAGGAACTCCTTTGCTCATGTCGAATTTGTCTCCGTTGAGCTGGTTGAGATATAGACTAATGATGCGGCCGAAGCTTGGAGTGCCCAGAGTGTCCTTGATCTTTTGGAACAGCAACTCCCCCAGTTGAACCTCTTTCAGCAGACCACAGCTATGAGAATTTTGAACATATCTCCGGAGATATGATCATGGGAGCCTGGCTTGCAGATGAGTACTTTTCCTATGACGTCAGATAGGAGCTTCCTTCTTCATTCATCTCTTTTCTCTTTACTGATCGAGTGCCTCTTGGAAGACCGCAGAACAAGAGGGTTCTGGCTTTGTCCTCGTCCTCCAGATAATCTTCCTGCTCCGAACTTGAGAGCTGCAGGTAGCGAGTTAGCTTACTGGCAGACATCTTTACTGTTGTCCCAGCCACCTTGCTCTTGATGATGGAGTCTCTATCTCGGAGTCTTGCGGTAGAGAAGAACTCCAGCACCTCTTTATCCAGGACTTTGCAAGGGTGCTCCAATATGAAGGTTAGCCCGGCCTCTTCCAGCATGAGAATGATATTCCGGAACTCGTCCGAGGCATGAGAGAATCCAGTGCGAACCAGCTCGCAGCCAGAATCAAGCCTGCAGTAGTCCTTGGAGCCATTGAAGATCTAGAGAGAAGCCCTACTCTAAGCATTAGTGAACATTCAAAAAGAAAGCATCACTAGTGAGCGCGTCCAAGTGCGGGTGAGGAGAAGGTTACCTAAGGGCTTACACGGAAGAGAGTTGATGAGCTTCGGGAAGATCTTCGGTGGAAGGGAGAGTATCCTGTGGGATTCGGCCTAGCTATAGTCTCACGGGAAGAAGATCCTGTGGGAAGAGTATCCTGTGGGAAACACAACAGCGATTCGCTCACTTCGACGAGAGCATCGGAGGGCTGCGGGTTTCGGCGAGAGTCGTCGGGATCCTTTCGAAGAGAACTTTGCGAGACCCTAGCGGGTGCTTAGGAGGAGACCTCACGAGCTGCTGCGAATCGGCGGAAGAACTCCTGCGGGTTGTCGGGAGAGTTCTTGCGGGAAGAATCGGCGAAGCTCCCACTGTGGTTACCAGGGTGTCAGGGTACTTGCTGCAGCGTGACGCGGGAGTTGTGAGGAAGGTGAAGGGTTTTGCGGGATTTAAACAATTCGGCGAAATTTGTCAAGAATGCGAAGGGTCTTGCGGTATTTGACTGATTCGGCTTTGTCAAATTCGGCGGGATTCAGGAGATTTGATTAATTCGGCTTCTGATACTATTTATCTGATTCGAAATTGAGGGGTCTCTTGACTAGGGATTTTCACATTTGAGAAGCTTGCAATATTTTAGAAATTTTCCGATGTCAAGTCAATAAAAGAATGATAAATACAAGTATATTCTAAAGTCAATCTATTTGAATTTTACTGAGGTTTTTGCAAAGTCTTCTTAATGTCAATTGTATGTTGTCGAGATTTACAACGACATGTCTTCGTTAAACCCTTTATTGAGGTGTAAAGGTTTGCATGCATCGAGTTAACCAATCCTTAGACGTGCATACATACACTAATATACAAAGAAGGATCTGTATATGATGATATATATAAGTATATATATATTTTGAATGAGGATCCATCATGACACAAGTCCTTGAACTGATCAAAATTACCTGGGATTTTGGAGAGTCATTGGCTTAGTCCCACAGGTAGAACACATCAGAAGCCAATGTGAGTATGCTCAAACAGGTAGCACATCTGATATTGCAGATGCTTGTTCCACATTAGCCTTGAGCCACCTACTGTCCAGATCCCATCGTCTTTACGGGGATCTAGACTACCCTGCAAGACAGAATTACTTTACCTTAGGAACCCAAATCATATTGGGTCCTAGGTTTCTATTAGCATAAGCACGCAACTGCCTTCCTTCAGAAAGCCTGTCTGGAAGACTGCCTCTGTCCCTATAATGTGGATAAGCCCTTGCTGTGGGCACAGAGAGGTTGTGCCAACAGTCAATGGCAAAGTGTCCCACTTTGCCGCAGCACCAACAAGGGTGAATGTTGTATCGCCGTTTTCGACCTGATCTAGTGACTGATGTAGTCACGGTCCTAGGTCTAAAAGGGATAGGGCATGTTCTTGTCGCACAAATTCCTCTTCCATCGAGGCATGAGGGAGGGTGGAACGAATGCATGATGTGAGCGTTATGAGGCCGAGAAGGTGGTGCCATTCTTTCAGGCATCTTCCTTGCTGAGGCTCCATGAAGCCTGACATCATGAATTCTACTCTCCCTATCCCGTGTCCTCGAATGGAGAGAATTCTTCTGTGAACTAGGACATGCAGATCCACACTTTGTTGTGGCAGTGGTCGTGAATACAAAGGGCTCAGAATTAGCCTTAGGTATTTCCTCATGGGTGGCCATGACGCCTCTTGCACTATGGACGTTTCCACATGGGGACAAATCACCCTTGCAGTGACCACGATTATTCCTGTGGTCATACCTGAAGGCATGATGAGTTGCCTTCCCGCTTGGAGTGGGAGTGTCGGAACACCGTTTCCCCATTTCTCCATCCCTGGATAATCCGGGAGATCCACCCGGTTTCTTGTTTTCTCTTTATAGCATCAACTTTGGAAAAGTTAGATACTATACGGTTCTCATTATCTAGACTATTCTCTAGAGCTGAGATCTTAGAGTCCTTGACCTTGTTGGACGCCAATTGGAGAACCAACAAGATCTTCAGTCGAGCAATCTCTCGAGCTTGCTCCTCAGCAAGTAGATTGCTCTCCTGAAGGGCTCTCTTCAGGGAATCAGTATTTTCTGGGGAGAGCAGTTTCTGTCTTCAGAAAGGTCAAAAGATATGGGGCAGGGTGAAGATGTTACCTGCTCATCTGAGTTATTGTCATTAGAATCAATGACCATTATTTCATCCTCGTCAGAGCTGTTTCCTCACTGGTCTCGTCAGTCTCTGACACGGACACGGGATCTCTAATGCAGTTCGAGGGATCCTTGCCTTCATCTTCAGAAGTGAGGACCCCCACATACGCTTCATCCTCTGATTGGCAGCATATTTCAGCTTTCTCTGACCCCCCCCCCCCCATCAGCTCTGAGATCATCATCCACAGAGATTTAGCCGTTTTACATTTTTCCAATCTAGAGCGAGAGGCTCCAGACCAGACATCCATGATAATTTGTCGAATCCTCTGGTCCAGCTGAAAAAGTGAGAGTTCCATTTCTGACATCTCAGCAATGCACATGGGCACTTGGATCCCAGAGTCGGAGGTCTTCATGGGGATAAACGGACCCTCTTCCAGGATGAGTGATGCTCGTGGATCGATGGCATCCAGGTGAAATAACACTCTCATCCTCCAGATGGGATAATAATCCTTTGTGCATGCAGGGAGTTTGAGTGGCAATACGTCATAATCCAGATCCATGCTTCTGACACTGGTGGCAGGATTCTACTCAAGGTGTTAACCTTTTTGAAGAGTAACCTCCCTCTGATACCACTTGAAAGTCCACTTAGTGTCAGCTATGTGCACCTATGGGGGGGAATAGGTGACGTGTGGTTCTTTTGCGGAATTTACGGATGTACCTGCACAATAAAAACAACAAGCACAGCACACAGAATACACAGCAAATTTATAGTGGTTCCCCGACTTGGGTACATCCACTTTCCCCCTTCGACCTATCTCCCCAACAAGGGACGACTCAGTCACTTCTCCAACGGGATTGAAATCCAATCCCTTCACTAACGGAAGGAGCCCTTCCACACGTGAGAGTCAACACTCCCACAAACCGGGTTGCACCCAACCCTTACAACACGGAACAAAAGTTCCTTTACAACAAAAGTAAATATGGAATGTATATGAGATACAAACTTCTTTCGGAGACTACGGTGTTCCTCTTCGTTCAACGACGTGTTCTCGAGTCGATGAAGAGTCTACGACCTTGGTCTCACTTGGAGAGGATCTTCCCGGAACCGGCGGCGGCACACGAGCGGCGGCTAGCTTCGGGGTCGGCGGCTACGATGACGAGCGGTAGCTGCAGGACTTTGAGATCCAAACTTCGTAGCGAAGCAAGCTCGGTCTTCCAACGGTCACACGAGGATCGGTCATCTCGATCGATTCGGATGGGAAGTTTTTCCGATCACAAATCGAGAGACAAAGGATCTCTGGATAGACGCGTGAGACACAAGCCTTGCTAAGCTTCTGTCACCGGAGATCGGGAAGAAGAGCGATCAGCAGCGGCGACCACTTGACGCGAGCGGCGGCGGCGGAGCGGAGCGATTTCGCGAATTTAGGGTTACGTCGCGGCTCGGTTTTCTTTTTCTCTTATCCGTAGATTTACTGTTCAAAATACCCATGTATTTATACCCTGTAGATACAACAAATTTGACCGTTGTGGGACCCACAGGTATAACCCCGAAATCCGGTTCAAACTGGTCCAAAGGCAGAATCTGGTTCAGGAAATTCCAGAGAAAACGCCAAGGAAAATTCGACGAGAATCGCAGGCGATTCTCGACGAATCGGCGAGAATCACCAAGTGATTCTCGACGATTCGTCGAGAATCGTTTGTGATTCTCGTCGAATCACTTATTGATTCTCAACGAATTTTACTTTGTGTACATGGGCTGCTTGGCCACTGGTTCGGTGAGAATCACAAGTGATTCTCGCCGAATCTTACTTGGCACCATTTTGAGGTGGCCAGAAGGAGTCGGCGAGAATCACTAATGATTCTCGTCGATTCGGCGATTCGGCGAGAATCACTTGGTGATTCTCGTCGAATTTGCCTTGGACGATTTTACGTCTTCCACCCAGGAGCTGCTCTTTGATCCTCCATGCTCCTTGTCTTCTCTTGCATATGAACGGCCCTGTACTTGAAAGTAAGTGCACTCCAATAGAGAGAGTACACATAGGCCAACACACTGATCTGCTCAACGAGGGATTACGTCGTGCGGACCTGTGTATATTGACCTACTGCACCCTGACATTGGTGTGCACTTAGCGTGGAGAAACTGCAAGTACAACTTGAAAAAGTTTCATCAAATACATTGTGAATTCATCTTAGCTTGACAGGGGGCTTCCTCAAATCTAGGTAATCGTGGATACAATACCCAACATGTGTGAATATGTTTTAGGTCACTTTTTGATTTATTTAGACTTTAGCTAATTTTGCGGTGCTTAGTGATTAAGTTAGTTTGGCTTTCAAGATTAATCATAGATGACACAATTGATTTATAGTGGTTCCCTGATCGTGGGTACGTTCACTGTCCCTCTCACCTCTCTAACAGATTTGTTAGATAAGGCACAACAGCAACACTCGGCTCCTAAGAGCTTATAACACATATCCCGTAGGAGCTCTTGGTCTTCTCCAAGACCTACTGCTCGGGCACTAAGCCCTTTCTCAGATCCAAAGGATCCTACAACTCAGGCCTAATCCCTACACTCAGATCCAAAATGGATCCTACACTTAGAACAATAAATGATCCTACCTAAGCCTTTATAAAATAGGTCTATAACTCGGATTCACATAGGAATCTTACCTCTTAGCCTTTATAGATAAGGCCTACACTCAAATCCTAAAGGATCCTACAAAATAAACAATATATGTGCTTATTTTGACACCAGAGGAGTTCTTTGTGTCTGCCTTTCTTGGACAGAGATTATCTTAGCCCTAGCCTCTTCTCATCAACAAGAAAAATTGATCTTCAGTACTGGACGGCTTGTGCTAGAAGTTACTCAGAATCACTATTCTGAACTTGAAGATGAAGATAACTGATTTGCCTGATCTTGTTTTCTTCAATCAGCCAACTTGCCTGCAGATATTTGAGAACTCAGCTCCTCCTTTTTCAGAATATGATTCCAAACTTGTTGTCGCGGATGAAAATCGCTTCAGCTATCTCGATTTGCTTTTAGGTTCACTGATCTGAACTTCTTCTTTAGGCTCGGCAAGAAGGCGAGGAATAAGACGATGTTCTGCCGCAAGAATACGTAAACAGAAACCATAATTATTGTCATTGACTTAACCAATCTTCCCCTTTTATTGTACTCTGATAAACGACTCTTTTCTGTGTAGGCCCAGCCTTAATTGCTGGAATATAACTTTCCTTTTACACAAGAAGACAACCAGCCGGCCATCGACGCCATTAATGTTGTTCTGCAGCTTTCCCGCAACTATTTTGAAATGTATTAACTTTGTTGACTTTTGCTGACGTCACCCCTTTATGGAATTAGCCAAATTATCAGAATCCACTCAGGCATTGAGTGGCGTTGAGTGAGTGGCCTTCACTCAAAGATTCTGTGCTTAGTCATTTTGCAGCTTCCTTGGCGTTGAGTGGCGTTGAGTGAATGACCTTCACTCAAAGCTTTTAGACTTAGCTTAGTTTTCTGCTCTTTTTGCAACCTAGGAGTTAGGAGTGTTGAGTGTAACTTCATCACTCAACGCTTTTTGCATTAGATTATTTTCTGCTTCTTCAGCAACCTTGGTGGTTAGAGCGTTGAGTGTATCTTCATCACTCAACACTTTTTACATTAGATTATTTTCTGCTTCTTCAGCAACCTTGGCGTTGAGAGTGTTGAGTGTAGCTTCATCACTCAACATTTTTTGCCTTAGATTATTTTCTTCTTCTTCAGCAACATTGCAATTAAGAGCGTTGTGTGTAGCTTCATCACTCAATGCTTTTTGCCTTAGATTATTTTCTGCTTCTTCAGCAACCTTGGTGTTGAGATCGTTGAGTGTAGCTTCATCACTCAACACTTTTATAGTTACCCATTTTTCTGTTTCACTCTTTCCCCTTGGCTTTGACTGCTAGAGCTTGACTCAAAGCTTTCTGTCATCTAGCATCGAGTGAACTTGCTTCACTCAATACTTATGGACTTAGACGAATTTTCCAGTGTATCTTCTATGGCATTGATAGAATCAGTATGACGTTGAGTGAACTGACTTCACTCAATGTTTCTGTACTTAGCTTATTTTTCCTTGACAAAAACTCTACATCTTTGACTTAGGCAGCAATACTCGATGAATTATGTTGCATGGCGTTGAGAGAGTTGACATCACTCAACGCATATGGATTTGGCTATTTTTACAGATTCCACTGCTTAGGCTTTAACAGACTCGACTTTATTCAGCGCTTTTTTGTGTTATGGCATTGAGTGAACTGTCTTCACTCAACGCTTGTGGACTTAGCTGTATTTCTTTATCCAGCTTCCTTCCTTAAGCCATCTGACATTGAGTGAGCTTGCTCTACTTAATGCCTGTGGACTTAGGGAATTTCTTGCCTATCCAGCTAACTCCTTTGTGTTCACCTGTCCTATCATTGTAATAATGACTAACCTACATGCATTAACTTGCAACCATATAAAATACAACTTGGTGTATATCATTGAATTTTTTGACTTCTTACAAATCAGGGACATTGGGATCAATGGACCCAATAATCTCCCCCTATTTGAAAAAGTCAAAACCTCACTTCAATTTCTTAGTCAATGACATACACACCATATTTGCAGTAATAAACACTATAACAAGACACAATTATAGAAAAGTTACCTACTCCCCCTGTTTAGAAGCATCCTAGCTCCCCCTATCTTACTGCCACAGTTGAACACTATAACAAGACATAGTTACAGGAAGGTTACCTACTCCCCATGTTTAGAAGCATCCATGCTCCCCTGTCTTACTGCCACAATTGAGCCTGATCAATTCTTTTGCCTTGATACCACTTGATCCATAACTTGATCAACCCGTTCTAATACCATCTCCCCCTTTTTGACTTCTGTAGAATAGTCAGGGAGGTCTTGCTTCCATTGATCTTCTTCTCCCCTAGTTGCGTGCAGGAGATTAACTGATACAGCTGCTAACTTCCTCTCTTCACAAGGCTGAACCTGCTTCTACAGCTGTTTTAATTTCTCCCCCTCAATTGGAGCATCTTCTATCACATCTTCCTGATAGAAATTTTGGTCTCCACAATCTTTATACCACTAAAGATCTTCTAAGCTTGCAAGAAAAAGAACAAACCTACAACCAAAAATACTATAGGGAGTAACTGAAGCTAAACTAAGTTTAACATACCCAATTCAAATTTGAAGGTGTTGAACTTTGCTTCATCTAGTGGCTTAGCGAAGATGTCATCCACTTGCTTGTTAGTAGGGACAAACTCACGGATGATGTCTTCATTTTCCACATGTTCCTTAATGAAGTGATAGCTAATTTCTATGTACTTTGTCCTACTGTGTGAGATAGGATTCCTAGCAATAGAAATGATACTAGTAAGAATCACAATAAAGAGGAGTTCTACTTATCTCAATATTATAATCCTAAAGTTGATTCTGAATCCACAACAATTGAGCACAGCAGCTTCATACTAAAATGTACTCTGACTCTGCAGTTGAGATTGCCACACTCGTTAGCTTCTTGCTGCTCCATGACAGCAGTCTTCCACCTAAGAACTGAGATGTACCTGAAGTACTTTTTTGTCTTCTTTGCAGCCTGCAAAATATGCATCTGAATATCCTGTTAGATCAAAATCCCTATTCCTAGGGTACCATAGGCCAAGATATGGTATGCCCTTAAGATACCTCAAAATACTCTTTGCAGCAGAGAAATGAAATTCTTTAGGGCAGGCCTGATACCTTGCATAGACACATGTAGCATACATGATGTCAGGCCTACTAGCAGTCAGGTATAGAAGGAAGCCAATTATCCCTCTATACAAAGACTCATCAACAGGTTTCCCTGCCTCATCTTTGCTTATAAGCATACTCTACCCCATGGGAGTTCTCATGATGGAGGCATTCTGCATGCCATATTTCTTAATCAACTCCCATGTAAACTTGGACTGGGATATGGACAAGCCATCATCAGTCTGTCTTACTTGGAGTCCCAAGAAGAACTTGAGCTCACCCATACTACTCATCTCAAACTTTCCTTGCAAAAGTTTAGCTAATTTCCTATAAAGGTTGTCATCAGTAGAACAAAAAATTATGTCATATACATAAATTTGGACTAGGATGATCTTGCCCTTAGATTCCCTTAGAAATAGGGTCTTATCTATTTTCTCTCTTGAGAATTTGTTCTCAATGAGAAAACTAGACAAAGTCTCATACCATGCTCTATGAGCTTGCTTCAACCCATATAGAGCTTTCCTAAGACTATAAATAAAATTAGGAGAGTTAGGGTCAACAAAATCAGGTGACTGATCCATATATACTTCCTCTTTTAAGTCCTCATTAAGGAAGGTTGACTTCACATCCATCTGGTAGACTTTGAATCCTTGATATGCAGCAAATGTAATGAAGAGTCTTATTGCTTTCAATCTGGCTACTGGGAAAATGTGTGGTTAAAATCTATCCCTTCTTCTTGCATGTATCCTTTAGCCACCAGGCTAGCCTTATTCTTGACAATAATATCATTCTCATCGAACTTATTTTTGTAGATCCACTTGGTCCCTATGACATTTTATCCTTGTTGTCTGGGAACCAACTTCCAGACCTTACACCTCTTAAATTGGTCCAGTTGTTATTGCATTGCACCAATCCAGAAATGGTCTTTGATTGCCTCTTCAAACATCTTGGGCTCTTCTTGAGACAGAAAACTTGAGTAGAGAGCTGTGTTGATACTCTTACTTCTGGTCTGCACTCTATGGCTTGCATCACCAATGATTTGGTGGGATGTTTGGTCCTCAGATGTCTGACTGCTCGAGGCAATCTAGCTTCAGCATTATGATCTTTATTATCTTCATCTGGCTGGTCTTCAACCACTTCAAGTATGCCTTGCCCATCTCTAGGAATGATCAGTCCATCAGCTTTATCTTGGACTGTGTGAGCAACTTCCTTGATGGTTAGCCTGTCCATCATCAGCTTTGTACCTACAATACTAGAAGAGGAGCTAGACAGCTCACTATTAATCATGTTGGATTCATCAAAGACAACATGCATTGACTCTTCTACAACTTGACTAGTTACGTTGTAGATTATATATGTCTTACTATGAATGTTGTACCAAACAAAGATCCCTTCATGGGACTTGACAACAAACTTAGTTAGATGGGATTTTCCATTGTTAAGCACATAACACTTGCTATCAAAGATCCTAAAATAGCTCAGGTTTGGTTTTCTGCCTTTCAAGATCTCATAGGGAGTCTTCTTGTGGCACTTGGTGATAAAATCCCTATTAAGGACATAATATGTAGTGTTAACTGCCACAACATCGAAGTATTCTGGGAGAGATGAGTCACTTAATAAGGTTCTACTAGCCTTTATGAGAGTCCTATTTTTCCTCTTAATAATCTCATTTTGCTGGGGTGTTCTAGGTGAGGATAATTCTTGATGAATCCTTGCCCTTCACAGAACCTTGTCATGCACTCAGACTAAAATTCAATCTCATGATCACTTCTGATTTTGACCACAGTACTATTAAATTCATTCTAAATTTGCTTGATAAATGTCTGGAAGACATCAGGGGTTTCAGATTTTTTTCCTTAAAAAGAACACCCAGGCAAATCTGGAAAAGTCATCAACAACCATGTTGGGATCCAGCAATGCCCCTGGTGTTGGGAGGTACGGCGTGAGGCGCTATGGCCCACACTAGTCAAACAGAAGGGCGTGTCCCCTGGGCCTAACTGGCCGCCCCGTGGATCCTGCCTAGGGTAGCCAGCTCCATAAAGGAGTGGTAGCGCCGTCCTCAAACGGTCCGGGCTTTTGGGCGAGTTGGTTGCGTCATGTCCGTACAAGTGGTATCAGAGGAGGTCACGGGTTCGAAACCCCGGGGTCGTTTCTGGGGGGGGATTGTTGGGATCCAACAATGCCCCCGGTGTTGGGAGGTACGACGTGAGGCGCTATGGCCCACACTAGTCGAACAGAAGGGCGTGTCCCTGGTCCTAACTAGCCGCCTCGTGGATCCTGCCTAGGGTAGCCAGCTCCATAAAGGAGTGGTAGCGCCATCCTCAAACAGTCAGGGATTTTGGGCGAGTTGGTTGCGCCATGTCCCTACAAATGGGTGTAGACTTTCCTACCTAAGCATTGAACTAGTATATGACCAAACAGATCCATATGCAGGAGGTATAAGCACATCACTGAGTCTTTGGTGTCAATGCTCTTGAAGGAGGTCTTGGTGTGTTTGCCCTTTTGGCATGTAGAGTAAATACACTCCTTAGTGCACTTTAACTTAGGACCATTCCTAACTAGCTCGCTACTAAAGAGCTTGTCTATGGTTCTATAATTTAGATGGGCTAGCCTCCTGTGCCACTAGACACAGGAAGAGGCTTTCTCATCTACAACTAAGCATACAGAGGAGTCCTTACTTAAATATAGGAAATCTAAACAATACACATTTCCACTCCTAGTGCCTATTAAGATGAGCTCTTTGTCACTTAACCTCCTAATCTGGCAAACATCCTTGTGGAATATAATGTCATAGAAAGGATCACAGAGTTGACTAATGCTTATTAGGTTGTGTTGCAACCCTTCCACATTGGCTACTTTTGTGATGGTGACTATGACATTAGAGATCTTACCATAACCTCTAGTCACTCTTTTTAATGAGCCACCAAAGATAACCTTTGGTCCATTCTTTACTAGAGTATATTCCTTCAGCAAGCTTCTTGTTCCAGTCATGTGCCTGGAACAGCCACTGTCCAAGTACCATATAGGGGTATGGGCACTTGGACTAACCTGCAAGACATAAGTTGGCTAACCTTAGGACCCAATACTTATTGGGTCATAGGTGCATGTTAGTCTTTAATGCCTACCTGTAGCTCTTCTGACAGGCAAGCTAACATTTGCTCTCTATACACTCTGATTGTGACAGCAAGCAATAGCAAAGTGGCCTACTTTCCACATCACCAACACTCATGGATATTGTATCTTCTTTTCTGAGCTGGTTAAGTGGTTGTGTTGACAACATCTCTTGGTCTAGAAGGTGCAGCAGTAGTCCTGTTCTTTTGTTTCCCAACCCTAGTCTGACTAGTGGTGGGTCTGGCAGTAAAAGTGCTTGGGATATCTTGAGCCCTACCAGCGGCTGCCTTCTTTTCAGAGAGCACCCTATTGATTGTCTTAAAGATTCCCAAGTATGGTCTATTGACAGACTTTCCCTTGGTCTTAGAGTGGGTTGGAATATTCTGAAAACAGTCTATAACTATACCCTTGAGTGAGGGGCTGGTGCACCAAACACAAATGGTACCTGATGGATCATTTGGATTTCCTCACGGGCTGCCTTGAAGGCACTTGCACCCTTGTTATATCTTCCACCATTGTGGTGAACATCTTTGTTCCCATTAGTGGATCTACTATTCTCCTAGTGACCATAGATGCTCTCTTGGTCATACTTGTTAGAAGGTAGCAGTACTCTCTTAAATGGAATTGGAGGCTTGGAGGCCAGTGACTATACTGGAGCTTTGCCCTTTCCTTTGGGATTGGCAATGCTTGTGTGACACTTGAAGCCCAATCCCTTCTTACCATTTTGGGTGGTGAAGGAGTATATCAAGGGTAGCACTAAACTTGGCTTTGAAAAACAAGCCACTACTTCCTTCTCTTTTTGGAGTTTTTCTTCAAGAGTCCTAATATGGTCATTCTTGAAGGATATGGTGCCCATCTGAATAACAGTAATGTTTTTTTAGCTTGCTAACTTCTTTTATCTTTAGATCCAATATGTTTGCTGACTCTGAAGTAGCAAGCTGCATAGATGCAATCTCCTGAGCCTGCTTTTTAGCTAAGAGCCTAGTTCTCTTTAGTGCCTATAAAAGTTCACCATAATCATCCATCAATTGATTGATGTCTCTCTCAGATTCTGAGCCATCTTCATCACTTGATGCAGTGGCACCTAAATCTGGACTTGTCTCATAAACTGTCCTAAAAGAAAAATTAAATATAGAAAGTACCTTGCTTGGACCAGGCTGATCCTGGCTGTGTTCTTCATCAATCATAGTCATCAGCCCAAGATAGTAGTTATCTTCTTCTTCATCCACCTTTGTATCACCATCTAACTGTGATAGAGGGGCCCTGAATTCAATCCTAGCAGCAGGATGATCTTCATCAGCTTCCTAAGTAATAACAGCCAACATCTCAATGAAGTCTGCTTCTTCAGCTTCTACTTTAGCAGAGTACATCCCTTTGTAGGCTTCATCTTCATCTTCCTCTTTTGACTCTGATGAGGAGGAGTTAGTCCAGCTCTTCTGCTTCTTAGCAATGAAGGATTTCTCCTTCTTATCTTTTTGTTGGTGGTCCTTCTCATTAGATTCCTTTCTTTTGACAGGACACTCATCTATTACATGCCCTGGCTTGCTGCAACAATAGCAAACCTATTGGGTACATTGGTCACAATGTACTTGATTTGAAGAAGTCCTTTCAGCTCAATGATATACACACAGTTGTATTTGATGAATGTTAAGTTCTTGTGTACAGACAAATAAAGCTACGTACAAAAGTGTGGATACACCAAGCAAGTTTCGACACGTTTTGTCAAAGATGTGCTGAGACAAGAGAAAGTTATGCCGACACTCAGGACTAGTGTTGACATACTTAAACAAAAGTGTTGAGTCAAGAAAAAAGTTGTGTGGACACTCAGGACTAGTGTCGACACATAACACACAAGTTGTGTCGAGACAAAGAATAACAGTGTCGACACTAAGGTCAAGTGTCGACACACTCTATACAAACAATGTCAAGACTGAAGACAACTGTGTCGACACTCAGGAATAATGTCGACGCAATTCAAAAGCTGAGTCAAGACTAGAAGCAAACAGTGTCGACACCCAGGACTTGGTTCAACACCATCAGTCAGGAAGTCAGCTGTGTCGACACTCAGGACTAATGTCAACACATTATACATCAGCTGTGTCGAGACAAGGTGAAGGTTGTGTCAACACATTCAAAAGTATATTGACACCACTACAAGAGTAGTGTCGACATACAGGACTGGTGTCAACACATCCAACAGTCAAGTTCCAACACTTCAAGCAGAATTATTTCCTAAGTGCGGAAATCAAGCCTGAGGATCTGACAACTGTCAGAATTGTCAGATGTATGTTATTAACCGGATCAGCTGGTTGCCTTTGACAGAGTCTATATAAAGGGATTAACTGTATCCTAAAACGAACATTTATGATTGGTATCAGAGGGAGGTTCACTGAAAAGGCATAACATGTTAGTGAGAATCCAAAGGATTGCAGAGAAAGATAAATCATGGCTTAGAGGGAAAATAATTCCATCAAGCTCCCAGTCTGCTCCAAAGAAAATTTTGAAATTTGGAAGGAGAGAGTTAGATTATGCATGGAGGCAGCAGATCCAAGAATATACATCACAGTGATTGAAGGACCTTTCATTCTCATGAAGGTGTCAGTTCTTGATGCAAACATCAAGATACCCAAGACTTATATGGAGATGGATGAGGATTAAATTATTCTGGCCTCTATGGACAAGAGGGCTCAGAATATTATAGTCAGTGCATTAGATGATTCCACTTTTCAAAATCTGATTCATTGTAAAACATCAAAAGAAAAGTGGGATTCACTAATTGTCTATATGGAAGGAACTAAAGAGGTCAAAGATGATAGAAAATCTCTGTTAAACCAACGGTATGAAGCCTTCAGACAGGATAAGAAAGACACAGTGGCTGAATGTTTTGAAAAGTTCTTCAGAATTGTAAACAACCTGAGGACTTATGGCAGGAACTTCACTCACTATAAACTCAATGACAAGTTCTTGAGGTCCCTGAACAAGGAATGAGACATCGAGATCTGTGTAATAAGAGAAATAGAAATTTAGCCAATATAGACCCTCAGGCTCTATTTGACAAGCTGATGTCCTATGCGTTACAACACAATCTCAGGAAGTCTGAAGAAGATTCAGCTAGAGCACACATCATAGAATAGTCCTTGACCCTAAAGGCTGAGACTTTCATGAAGGTCAGAGAAAATTCAACACTCTCAAAGAAACAAGTTACAGTCTTAGAGTGTACAGAATCATCCTCATCTAGAGGAGACCTGACTGGGGAGGAACTGTCTCTCTTCTCTAGACAGTTCAAGAATATGTTGAGGAGAAGAAGACAGTCTAGCTGGAGATTCATCTCCCAAGAAGATCAATCATCTAGAGAAACCCAGGAAGAAGAAATCTGGGGACATGTATAGTTCTTCACTGAATAAATATATTAAGGCTAATATTGTGTGTTATTATTGCAACAGGCATGGGCATGTCATAGCTGATTGCACAGTAAAAAAGGAGAAAAAGTCAGAGAACTTGAAGACTAGACAACACAAGAAGGCTTGCAAAAGTCTCTTGGCAAAGAAACAGTCTACACTGTCTGATAGTGAGTATGATTCATCAGAATCAGAAGAATAGGAGGCTCTCATGGGCTTAATGGCTATTGAGGAGACCCAATCGGGAGAAGGAGATCAGGAATGTTCAAGTCCTGCTAAGGTAAAATTAATGTCTCCTAATTTTGCCTCAGTTTCGCTTTCTACATCAGAAAATGAATCATGTTCATACTCCTCAAATAATAGAGAACATGATTCAGACACTGAAGCTAATTTCAATACCCTTATCACAGATATGGGAAGTTAGTAAAGGCATTTATTGCAACAAATGCTTTTAAGGATCAGGCAAGAGAATTAGAATCTCTGAGGGGAGTATCTTTTCAGTTGGAAAGGGCCAAAATAAAGTTGGACCTACAAAAACTGAAGCTTATAGATCTAACAAACAAGATAGATAGCCAGGAAGAAGTAATAGCAGAACAATTCAAGACTTTCGAGGACCTGGAAGCAAAGCTTACCCAGGAAAGACAGCTCCTAACGCAGTTCTCAAAACCCAGGTCAGTGATACCTATCATAGATACCTTTTCTGCACTGTTTAGAAGTGGTGTAGGGCATGAAAAAAACAAAAAGGTTTTTAAGAAGTCTGAACCTAAGGGTAAAGCCTCAATGGGTCCAGTTAAGCTACCACCCAAGCATCTGACTTCTAACAGATGCAATGGATCATGTGTTCCTGGACACATGGGTTCTGAGTGCACTACCAGCAATGTCAATCAAGAGACTTGCTGGGATGGAGAGACATCTAAAGACAATAAAGGCCAAAAACCACCACAAAAGGGTGATCAATCCAAGAAGCCAAGGAATTCTTGGAGCTGGTCCCAGTACACCACATTAAAACCTGAAAGGTAAGGGTGTAAATTTTGCACCACTACCTTGGAAGATGGATGTCAACTCTAAGTTGCACAAAAAAACAACTTCAAATGTTCTGAAAGAATTGGTTTCAAGATTGCCTAAACACCTAGAGGGGGGTGAATAGGTTCAATTCTTTTTTCTTACTTAGACAGTTAATAAGTTTATCTCAACACAATTATGATCAAATTACCACTACACAAAAACAATCAAACACAGCATAAACGCAGATTTTATAGTGGTTCCCCAAGTGATGGTGTTGGAACCCTTGTTTGGAATTGTGCTAGGTTCACTCTTAGCATGTTTTGACCCCTATGTATAGTCTGGGTCCTTGGCTAGTCTTCGTTAGATCCTTTTAGGTCAGGATTGTACAGACCAGCATTGAAGTGGACTCAGACTTATATTCAGAAAGATTTTATGGATTATCTACATCAGTTCGACTATAGTCGAACTCAGCTCGACTATAGTCGAACTCAGCTCGACGATCGTCGATCTCCCATCGACGATCTCAGAGTTCTCTACTCTGAACTGAGCTCGACGATCTACGAGCTCAGGTCCACGATCTTGTGCTTCTCAGTAGTTATCTCAGATCTACGATAGTTGCTCTCAGGTCGACGATCTCTTAACCCAGTTCGACGATCTCTGGATTAAGCTCTACGATTTTATGCTGCCTCCAGTTATCAGTTCTCTCAGATCGGTCAGAAGTATTTTGGTTATGATAAATTATTTTAAGGCAAATATATTCTGATAATTAATGCAGACATTCTCAAGGCTGATAGTCGTATTTCATGAAGCATTAATTATGATATTCACAGAGTATTCTGTAAAGATAGTTACGGAAGTGCATTTATTATTGCCAACCATTCTTGCCATTTGGGCTCCTAAATTCTTGCAGAGAATTAAGTACTGCCTGGGGAATTTATTTCAGGCTATTGGTCATTCTGATTAAAACAGAGAACTCAAAAAGAAAGAGAACAAGAATCACTGAGACAGATAGTCAAAAAACAATCTTTTGCTCTCAAGGTCTCTTGCTTTTGCTGAAACAAGGTAGAAGATCTTATTCAACACCCAATTTTCTCTAGTCTTCTTCTTTCTTCAGGCTTCAAAAATCTACAGAGAGCTCAAATCAACATCAATCTGAAGACCTACACCCTAGACAAAGCTTCCATCTTCCTGAATCTACTCAATATCTCAGGGAGAGCTTTGACATCATCAAAAATCCACATATTCTTCTCATTGTGTTTGAGAAAGAAAAGACTGTCATCTACTTTTCTTTAACCTCTCTTGTACAGGGTTATTACTCCCTTCAAAAGTAAACTCTTTGGTGATATGGCACCTGATCAAAAACCTATTGGTTTTTAGGCACCTGATCAAAAGCCTGAAGGGTTTCTAGATCTACCTGAAGCAGATCTTGTGGTGATAGGGAACCTAATCAAACACCTAAGTAGCATTCCTACCAGGGTGGTAGAAGAGTGGATGTACCCAGATTTGGGGAACCACTATAAAATTTCTTGTGTCGTTTGGTTGCTTTGTGTTTTCTTTTTGTATTGTGCTGTGATAGTTTCTTGTGCTTTTCCCTCTTTCATATAACTTTCAATATTTTAATTCCGCAATAAATCTAAACAATATTTTTTTAATACTCTATTCACCCCCTCTAGAGTAATTTTATCTATCCCACACTTTCAATTGGTATCAGAGGGTGTGTTTTTAAGGTTGTACAGGCTAACACCTGAACCTAAGATCTCTAATAGATATTTGTTTACTCTACTGTTTTTTTTCTTATTATACCATTGCACAGTACAAGGATTTTGCAAGCACCAGACCTCCAGTTTGCAGCTTGCAAAAGTTTGGAATCTGGAAGGAAAGAATCAGGCTTTATATGAATTCTATTGATGAAGACATTTTTGCTTCTATCTTAGCAGGAGTACCTCCACCACCAGCTGCCCCTGCAAGTACTTCCACAAACATGACCGCAGTACCTCCTCCAGACTACAATGATGCATACAAGAAAGCAAAGATTGCTGATGCAAAAGCCATGAACATACTGGCACAAACAATGTCTGATGATATATTTCAGAAAGTAGTTGAATGTGAATCAGCTAAGGCCATCTGCGATTCCTTAAACCAGATGGTTGCAGGATCAGCAGATGAAAGGAAGGACAAGAAAGCTTATCTCATCTCCTAGTATGAGAATTTTAAAAAGGAAGAAACTGAGCAAGTTTTTGAGATGTACAATAGACTTAGTATCATTGTTAATGAGCTGAAAAATCATGACAAAGACATCTCAGTCACAGAAATAAATGACAAGATTGTCATGTGCTTCCCCAGCTCATGGGACTCTAGAATCTGTCCTATCAGAGAGACCAGAAACACGCATGAGATGACTACAAAATCAGTCTTGGAAAGCTGAAATCCTATGAACAGCTGTTAAAGAGACAAGAGAATCTGTTCAACAAAAGATTGCCACACCAATTAGGAAGGAGCAGAATATAGCCTTTAAAGCTTCAGAAGAATCAAAAACTTCTCCATCAAATGAAGAGTTGATGAGTCTCTTTGCAAAGAGATTCTTCAAGATGGGGAGAAAAGAATTCAGAAGGAAATCATCAAGGAGTGATGATAAACCAAGGTATGACAAAACCCCTTCTAAAGAGATTATCTGCTTTGGTTGTAGGATGTAACGCCCCGAAACTCAAAGGAGCGAAGGGGGACGTTTGGGCCAGTTTGGGTTCTGGCAGCAGGCACACGGCCTGGGACACGGGCGTGTCCCAGGGCGTGTCAAGCGTGTGTCGACACTTAGCCGCGAAGTCGTCGAGATTTTCTCGACGATTCGCTGAGAATGGGCACATGGCCTGCGACACGGGCGTGTCGCAGGGCGTGTCGACCCGTGTCGACACTTAGCTGTGAAGTTGTCGAGTTTTACTCGACGATTCATCGAGAATGGGCACACGGCTGCGACACGGGCGTGTCGCAGGGCGTGTCGACCCGTGTCGATGATCATCCCGGAGAGTCGTCGAGATTCACTCGACGATCGTCGAGGCATGCACACGGCCTAGGACACGGGCGTGTCCAAGGCCGTGTCATTAAGTCATCGATCTTCACTCGACGAAGTGTCCCGTGTACACGGCCTGGGGCCCAGGCGTGTCAAGGGGACACGGGCAAGGATACGGGCGGTGTCCTATAACCCGTGCAGTGCTCGGGTTGAAAATGGGGAAAAATCATGGGGTACACGGCCGGCTACACGGCCGTGTGAAGTGGAACACGGGCGTGTCAGCTCGAACACGGGCGTGGTCGATACCCATGTGAGGTTCCAGGAGATTCGATTTTGATGGCGAATGCGGCACACGGCCCTGGACACGGGCGTGTGCCAGGCCGTGTTCGGTCCAGATTGGGCATTTCAGCCCCGAATCAAAGCCGTTCGTTTCCTTGTTTTGAGATCCAACGGCTGGGGGATGTTCCTGAAGGGATATACCCGTGGGTTGACTTAGAAATCCATCACTTTTCATGTTGTTCTCTTTCTAAATACTTGGAGAGAGAGGAGAGCTAAGGGAAGAAGTAGGAGCTAGATCCGCCATTGGAGGAGCTTCGGAGCTCCGAATCGCAAGCCGACTCCGGATCCACGGAGGCAACGCTAGTGCGGTGATTTCCATCTGATTACTTTTCAATGGCGCCAAAGAGAAACTCAAGGGTAACGATCCTCATCTTGAGCACGAATAGCTCTCTTTCCTAGCATAGGAAGACCGCTCTCGCGAGTTTGCGGAGAGTTGGAGGCGTTCCTTCGGGTGGATATGTAAAGTCCCCGTTGTTTAGAGTCCGTATGCGAGAACGGACGTAGGTATGATGTGTGAAGCCTACCCGGACATGTTAGTCTGGATCGGTGATGTTGCATTGCATAAGGCCGGAGAAGACTCTGTGCTATTGGTTGTTTTTCGGGTTTTCTACGCGGTAGATTGCAGCAGGAAGCCTGGGGACTAACCCAAAGGCACCCGGAAACTGGGCGGATACGAGATCTTGCCACTTGGTGGCTTGAGAGCCAACTTGAACATACGGGGTTATGTGACTTGTTTGAAATGGGACTCGGTGGAAGTTTGACCCGCGCAAATGGCTTAAATTGCGTTGCGGATGTGAGCACGGGTTAGATGAAGTACCGTTCTATGTCGGCGTTATGGGTGTGAAAGAGACCTAAAGGCACATGGCACTTACCGTTGGCATAGAGTAGGGTCTTCGGCGGTTAATGGCTTAAATTGTCGTGACCCAGGCCAGGAAGACAAAATGCTCATAGGTTTGGCCGTCTAAGTGGCGGTGGTGAGTCCGGAATGTTAATGGCTTTAATTGACATAACATCGACCGGTTCACCGAGAATGTGCCCTGAGTGCACGGGGCGTGTGGCCGTACGAGCCAACGTCTGTGATGACATGGCTATGGTTATTTATATGGCTCACTTATGCTAATGAAATGCAGGGAAGGAGCATCGCCGCCCCGAGTTGGGGGCGGGATCGTTATAATTTGGTCAGCATTGCTGACCGTTGCCTTGTTTTGCCACGTGCGGTGGTTTGTTGCTTGCAGGTGCAGCTGGACAAGCGGTCAATAGCGGGCTAAAGCCTTTTTTGCGAAGCCGGCCCTCGAAGGCCCAAATGGAAATGTTTATTGCTTTATTCATGTATGACCGGCCTGCGTGTCGTGGTTTGTAAATCATGTAATATTCAAGTGAAACATTTTGTAAGGCCTTAAGGCTTGTTTTGAGTATTTTGTAATAACATTCCTGTTTTGTACTAGTGGACATTCGTTCTCTAATGCTAGGTTCTTTGTTTACAACTTTTATAAACTGCTTCCGCTAGAATGCTCTGTGTAGGACGTTGAGATTGGTTGGATGGTTTCCATAAGTAACCACCGGTCTGTCTGTGGTATATGGCGTCGGGCCCCGGCCGGACCTACTGCTATATGCTATGCGACGGATAGGGGGTGTTACAATTTGGTATCAGACTACTGGTTTTGGTCGGGCTTAAAGTGAATTCGTGGGCGAATTCTTTTTAAGGGGTGGTGAGCACATTGTGTGCGTCATCGTTATAATGGTAAAAGAACCCATGAATGTCCACTTAGGATTGAAAATACGATGTTTGAGGAACCTGCATGTTCCTATAATTGCTGTTTGCAATTATTTGGTCGCTTAACGGTGTTTTGTACCACTATAGGTGACCAGAAGTGGTGTTGGGTCATCAGAACGCCGAGTTTCTGAGGCTAGTAGTGCACCGGATGTTGCTCCTGCAACACCTCTGTCGGCTGAAAATATACGATTGGTGGCTGAAGCAGTGTTGGCCGTGATTAATGCGCAGCCTATAAGGCAGCGCAGCAGCAAGCTCCCGTGATGGAGCAAGAACCTCTGCAAGAGGCTGAGCCGAGGAGGGTGGAGCAAGTGGTTGTAGAACCGGTAGTGCCAAGGAGGGCAACTGAGAGGCAGCTAAAGCATGTAATGAGCTTAACCCTCCGTTATTCTCGGGGTTGGGAACCCCATCTCAGGCTGAAGACTGGCTCTCCAGGGTGAAGAGAGTCATGACAGCGACGGAGACGGAGAGTGGCAAATGACCACCATCGCTACGTTTCTTTTGGACGGTGAAGCGAGGATGTGGTGGGAAGGATTGGAGCTGCATCAAAGAGGCAGGACAACTGATAGACGTTCAGATTGACTGCGTCCCAGCATTGCCTTAGCACTTCTACTCCTTTGATCAGAAATTGATGGAGAACAGTGTGCTGGAAATATTTCCTTTTATTCAGATTCGTATGCTAGAGTCCACTAGGATGATGGAATAAGGACTATAAGTGTTGCGAGATTG